>OX387190.1:38709667-39309667 GCA_947561395.2 Buxus sempervirens
ATACTGATGCTACATTGATAGGTGGCCCCAGTATCCTTGCGTGTGGAGTCCGGGTTGACGGTACCGGTAGTCTCGAACCGGTGATAGCATCCTCAGAGAGTGGATCGTGTAATTTTCACTCAGCGAATCGCCCAAAGATGGCCAGCTACCGAAAAAGGACAAAAACAAGCCCCGGTTATATATCGAATGATAGAGACATTTCATAAGCCCGCCGAGTGCCGACATCTAATTTTGAAGATTCAAATCCCGAGTCGGCGGTAAAAGAATGTTGAGCCTTCAAGTGGAGACAAATATATATTAGAATGTGCAAGAGGAACAGCCGAACCAGGTTGAGCGAGTAAGCGAAGTTGGCATGGAAATTCTCACTTTGTGATCTCCTGCAGTTTGAATGGGAGGAGGATGCAAGGCCCCTGGTCGTGCCATGCTGGGCCCTACTTCTGGGGCCTTGGTCTGTTAAGGCACGGTCAAACGGGCAATGGCCCGGCTGGCACGCAAGCGGCATGGCTCGCGTCAAGTGGGCGTCCTAGGCCGTGCCACGTGCTGGCCCAACGGTAGGAACGCATGCCTACTGTTGGACCTGCCAGGCGCGAAAAACGGCTAGTCATTTTCCCCCCCAAAAAAATGCCAAAATTTTTTTTTTCCCTAATTTTACCCCCCAACAGCCATATTAGGGGGTATACTTATAATTGACTATAAATTACCATTTCTACCCTTTCAACAGTCAAATAATAGTAATATTTGAGAGGTGGTAAAAAACCCTTCCTACTCTAAAGTCCAAACCACACTTCTTTTCATTTCTTATCTTCTTACTTTTTTAAAGTCTCATTTAAAGATTTGACCAATGACCGTTAGACTCAACAGAGTGCTCACATGGGATTTGGGGAACCGACCCTTAGCAAATCTTTTAATAAGATTCTAAGAAAATTATAAATTTTTTGTTTTTATTTCCTTCATTTTCTTCTTAGAGTCATGTTTAGTGATTTTGCTAATGGTTAGCAGAGTCATAGCGCTCCTTGACCCTGACCGTTAGCAAATCACTAAACAAGGCTTTTACAAAGTTATCAATTTTTTTTTCTTTCTTCATTTCTGCCTCTTTCCGCCTATATAAGAGTTGCAAAAATGTTACTTGCGGCAATTATTACTTGACTGTCCAAACAGTAATTGACGCAAATAACACTTTTGTAACTTTTCGTCTTGGCACGGTTCAAGAGATAAGTAACTTTTTTTTTTCTATTTTTTTGCAGAAAACTACCCCGGGCCCGGCACGACACGGCCCAACCCTAGCCGTGCCCAGGTTTTCATTGATGGGCCGGGCACAAGGAAGAGGGCTGGCCCGTTAAGCAACCCTACCTTTCCACAAGACGCATGAGGTAAACTTCTTGGCAGTTCTAGCTCCTAACAAACTAACAGTTGTAGGAGGAGTATGCAAACCTATTGCTGGTGCCTGATGGTCACTCCAAAAGGCCCTAGATTTGAAAGCCAAGGATTTGAACAGATCACTCATATGTGTCGAACCCTCGAGGAATCAATGCCGAGCATTCTCATCTGTAATGAAAACCACCTGCAATCTCTAGTTGCAAGATGTTTAGTTCTAGCCGATACTTCGTTAAGGTTAAGATTATTATCCAAGACAATTCAAGGCCAAAAAAATCAACATGGGCCAGTAACAGCGTAAAAATTTCAGCTGCACATTCTAGATTGCGAGAACAGTGATATATGCGCCTGAATTCTGCTATTGCTGCTCCTATGGGGGTGACTCTGTCAGTCTTCTAGTTTGCATGTCTGACAGTTCTCAGCTCACCTGTGTTATATCTTCGGCAGGATGGTGGAAGGAGAGGTAGGAGTGGGCGATGCCTGCAAAGGAAGAAACAATAAGATTATCATCACCATAAAAGTCCATGGCCTGGGAAAATCAGTTCTGAGACAATACAATCAACATACACTAATACACCATTGATAAGATTTAAAAAAAACACAAAGTACAAATACATATAGTGCTAGACACAGTAATCCTGACAAGACCATGGAAAACCCATGTTAAATCCCTATTGCCGAAACCCAAACAAGTCATAACAAATTCAAACAAATATCTGAAATGCCTGCACAATTTTATTGATCGTCAAAAAGAGCACAGTAAATTGATGGTTATAGCAATTATTGGTTGTTTTTTTTTAGGGCTAACGAATACGCCCAAACAAAACCTTCAAAATGACATGCATAAGTTGACTACCATTTGACTTTCCATACCTCCAGATATTTTGTTAGCATCATTGTAGTACTGAAATTAAAGCCTTCAACTGGCTCTCCTCTTGTCCGAGATGCATTAAGCTGCTTTCTGACTTGGGAAGCCAATGACTGCAGTTCCCAACACACAAATACACACACCAAAAAAAAAAGAAGAAGTAATAAAAGCAAATAAAGAAAGTTTATGTTAAAAAAGCCACTGAAAGTTCCAGGAAGCACAAAGAAGGTAGACAATACAAGTACAATAGGCAGTGAAAAACACTAGGCATTTTCAGGTTTAACATACCTTGCCCAACTCCACTCCCCACTGATCAAAAGAATTGATACCCCATATGAAACCTTCCACTGCAATTCTGTGTTCATAGATCGCTAACAACTGAAGAAAACAAGCAAATTTTTATGGAATAAAGCCACAGGTGCATACATTTTTATGGAATAAAGCCAACGAAGCTTATATCAAATAAAGAATTAAGTAGAAACACTAACTACTATAACCGCACAAATTATAAGAAAGTGAGAGAGAAAATACAGCATAAACTGCAGCAGAAAAGTATTTTCTTGTTAGGGTTGGGCAAGGGCACATAATCCACTGTCTGGCAGATTGGAGGTGATTTTTTCTTTCCTTTTTATTTTATTTATTTATTGGAGATGTTTAATCCACCAAAATCACATTTCCTCCAATAAAGGAAATACCTCCCATTCATCATTTCCCCTAAGCACGCATATTCTTCAGGATTAGTTTTTTTTTTTCTTTTCTTGGATGATTACCCTAATTTTGATGTCTTCTTTGATAAATGCGTTAAAAAGAAATTCCAAAAGCATTAGCAATCCTCCATTGCTTTCCAAAATTTCTAAGTGGTTGTGCAATGACATATAGCTGACCGCGACAGATTGGTAGAAAGGATATTAGATTGTTGATCGAGTAGCTAGACTCAAGAAGCATGGAAAACACTCATTCAAATGACCACATGGGACCAAAATGGAAAATGCTTTAAATTCCCAATCTACTTCTAGATTGTCACTTCACAGAATTTTTGAGTACTTAAAAAAATATTTTAAGATAATCACGACATTTTCTCAAGCCACCATTTACGACAAGCATATGGAGCGAAACAAGCATAGGCAGTTAGGTAAACATTTTGAATATACCCTATGATTAACCAAAGATGCATCAACAAGACTGATTTACTGTCTTCTTTTTTTGTTTCAATGAGCTCATTAAATTAGTAAGAACCAAAAATTATCTCAATAAATAAATGTAAAACTCTAAAAGTTTGCATACCTGCCCAATATTATAAGCATTTAGAGATGAAAGTAGAAGGCTGAGGGAAGGCCGATTGCCAGAGAATATCTGTAAAATTCATACAAAATATAAGAACAAATACTCACATACAGAAAGAAAACTTTAAAGAACAAGCCAAAAGGGAATCACCTTGTGAGGGATCAGATGCTGTGGCACTTTCTCATTTAGCAACTGATCTGGGGTCTATAAAGAATGAAGTTTGTCAGATATCTATATAATTAAAGCAACACAATCATAAAACACAGCAGAATGCCCCATGGTCCCAAAAGCTCATTAATGTAGTTTCAAATTTGAGAAAATTTTAAGAAGCTCCCTCCTCTCTCACTCAGTGAAATTTTTGTCAAATATCCATGAAATTAAAGCAATACCATCATAAAAAACACCATGATGCCATGTATTAGAGATCTTGCTATTGTGGTTTATGAACAGGAAATACTAAGAACATTCCTCCCTTAATTAACATTTTGTCAGAGTACCTTGGCTGCTGTGGATGGCTTCCACCTCCCATTGGTTCCATCAATTAATTTTGATGGATGTTGTTTGGGGGAACCTAGGTCCCATGGACATGGGAGGGGTGTTCACCAACACTTAAGGGTATTTTATCTTGGGCTTTTCAGGGACTATGGTGAATGGTATTTCCATTAAGACCAAATTATTTGCATTTTTAACAGGTTCAGGAATTGCTGAAAAGAAAGGTTTTCATGGATTTGTCATGGAAGGTGATTGTGCCCCCATTATTCAATGGCTGACTGAGGAGCCCCAAGGTCTACAAATTGCTCAGCAGATCATCTTGCTAAAATGGGAGTTAAAAGAACCGATATGTTTGTAGGAGTCCTTCATGATGAGAAGATTGTTCAAGGGACCTTGATTCCTTCTCATTTTAGTTTTCTTGTGTCCTTCTTTGGGTTTTTGGCCTTTACAGACTAGATCTATTGCTCTCTTGAGCTTTCTCTATACTGTGTTACATCTGTTTTAATATATTCCTCACTTTACTGATCAAAAGAAAAACAAAAGATATGCATGAAACTAAAACAAGAACTTCATAAAACACAGGAGACATCATGTAGTCAAAGACCTTGTTCTGTAGCTTTCAAATTGGGAAATAATAAGACGCATTTTATTCTCATTCTGTCTAGCCCTCCCTCTTGCACGTGCCATTGGAACATGAGACAAGTTCATCATCATCATCAAGAGCTAATTCCCACCAAAGTATGGTTGGCGACACGAATCTGGTCTCTCCATCCCACTTTCTCAAAAATCATGTCTTCAGTTAATTTAAGTTTTTGTAAGTCTTGTTTTATGAACTTCATCCAAGTCTTTTTTAGGTCTTCCTCTTGATCTCTTAGGCCCTTCAATATACATCCTCACACTTTCTTACAGGTTCATTTCTACGTCTCTGCTTTACATGTTCAAACCACTTTACCCTACTCTCCTCCATTTTCTCCCTAATGCATACTATGTGTAACCACTTTCAAATGTCTTCATTTCTTACTTTGACTTTTTTAGTTTTGCCACAAGTCCATCTTAGCATCCTCATCTTGGTAACACTCATCTTTTGAACATGTTTATTTTTTGCCACCCAACATTCTGCACCATATAATATAGTTGGTCTAGTTGTCTTATGAAAATTACCTTTTAATTTCAATGGAACACGCTTATTACACAATGCCTTAAAATACTGCTCCACTTAAGCCAGCCAACTCTAATACTATATGCTACATCTTCATCAATTTCTCCATCTTTTTATACCACTAATCCATGATATTTAAATTTATTGATCAAATGGATATCCTAATTGTCAATTCTATTAGTTTTCTTAGTTATATTGTTATCTGTATGAAAAGGGCATTTCATATATTCAGTCTTTTGCACAGCTTATTTTAGAACTCTTTGATTCTAAGGTATCTTTCTACAATTCTCACTTAACATTTACCTCTTCTTTAGTAGGACCTATCAGGACTATGTATCTGTAAATAACATACACCAAGGCAACTCATCTTGAATATGACTCATCAACTCATCCATAATTAAGGCAAATAGATAAGGGCTAATAGCTAACCCTTGATGCAAACCTATCTTAATTGGAAACTCAGTGGTCTCACTGCCAATAGTTTTCGCTTTAGTTAGGGCTCCCTTATACATATTCTTTATTCCACCAATATATTTCACTGATAAACGCTTTTTTTCTAAAAGGTCCACTACATCAATTCTCTTGAGACCCTATCTTATGATTTTTTTTTCCCAAATCAATAAAAACCATATGCAAATCCTTTTTCTGTTCTCTAGATTTTTCTATTAATTGTCTAATAAAAAACCTCTGACAATACAGAACATCTAAGAATGTGATATCTATTTTAAAGAGTAAAAAAATAAAAAATAAACACAATGTCAAAGATTGATCCTTTTTCCTTCTCAAAAAAAACAGAAGTTTATACTTGTATATAGAAGGATAAAATCATGAAGTGAATGGAATGGTAACTAAGCATCTATGGCACAGTGTAAGTTTACCTTCCCATATGCCAGAGCATCTGGCTGAGCAAAAAAGTTAGACATGAGCTCATCATGGTTAGTAACAATTTCCCCTGCAAAGGAAATCCAAAAGCAAGGTAAAAAGCAAACTCTACGATCTTCAACCACATGCAACCAAATAATGGTGTGATGACACCTTTCAAGTATACAGGTTGTTGACTTCTCATGACACCAATAAAATCACAAGGAATAACACGTCCCTGGAAATTTCAAGAAAGGTTTTATCAAAGATGCAACTCATTACAGCTTGGACAAGTTAATGAAGATAAGCATATTATTGTAACAAAAACTGTAAACATCCATAACATTAAAATTAGATTTGTCTTCCTGAAATCTAAGAAGCAATTGAAGTTACGGAGAACATAAGCATAAAACAAAGATGGTGCCAGTGTCATAATGTTTATCCCATCCCAAGAATCAAAGCCATAAAGGAAAGACCTAAAAAACAGTCAATTATCTTTAGTAACTCTTTTATTTAATGCCATGAAAAAAAAATCAATTATCTTT
Organism: Buxus sempervirens; assembly: GCA_947561395.2. Lineage (NCBI taxonomy): Eukaryota > Viridiplantae > Streptophyta > Magnoliopsida > Buxales > Buxaceae > Buxus > Buxus sempervirens. Next base: position 38,716,251 of record OX387190.1, read on the forward strand.
TTACATATTTTTAGATATTTTCCTCTTTTTATCACACAAAATCAATGTTTCATTTGGTATCATTCAACTATCAGCTGCCATATACTAAAATCGCCACTAAATATACCAAAGTTTTGAACCATGTCATGTAGAGAGTTTGCCACAAACTCTGCATAAGATGTATTTAATGACCGTTTCCATAACTGTTTCAAGGCACAATAACTGCATACTGAAATGAAGGCAACTATCATACTCATATACTGGCCCACAATGGTGCAAGTTACATAGGCATCATGGACAATATAGGAAATGATTAAGAAGAGACCTGCCCACACAGGTCCATTTATGAAGTGTGCTACATAGAATGGAGCAGCTTGAAATTCCACCATAGTACAAAAGAAGGAGAATCTTCTCCAAATCAACTTTTCAAAGGATGTATGTCAAAGAAAGAAAACAAAGTCATATTTATTTGACCTCTGTACAGCCCATTTGGATCGTTAAACTTGCACCATTTTGTACCTTCCCACAGTCACCAATACCATCATAGTTCTCCATTTAACATGCCAAATACATCTCAACCAACTTGCTTTGTTTTACCATCTGCTGAGATAATTCTGATACCCTGTTAAGTATATCCATCCATTATCCTTATATTCTTTCAACACGTCCATCTCAACATACTCATCTCTAGTTCACCCATTTCTTAACTATCGACTTCTTATTTGTTTAGCAATTTTTTTTTCTGATGAAAAGGTTACATTATTAATAATAAGAAAATTAGAAGATACTACAAGGAGAGTTCATAACATGAAAACCAGCCTGGAAAAAAAATTCCCCCATCAACCCCCTATTATATCATGTGCAGGTGCACCTGTGAACAGATTTTGTCTATGGACCCCCAACCTAGCCAAGTGGTCAGCGATTGTATTGGCCGACTTATAAATATGGTGGACTGATGTATTCAGCCAAGAAAGCCACTTGATATACTGTCATATGGTTTATACACAACTAATTTAAAGTTTAAACTCATACTGTCAGAAGAAATGCTATGTTCACATATATAACTTGTTCAAACTCAAAATACAGAAGATGGACCAATGCAATTTACTCAGAATATCAATATGCTTATATATAAAATGATTGCTTTCATAATGATAACAGCTTACTTTCTGGTGAACATTAATAATGACGATGTAGCCACTGGAATATATCAATAAAGAACAACCAACTCGCTCAATCTTCAAACTTTCTTTACCAAACTCAAATCATGTTGGAGATTCAGCACAGAGAAAAATAGTATGCTGAATAGGGCAATTGCTACTAAATATGGTTTTGCAGGGAGGGATGGGATGCAAATTCAAAACCTAGTGATATTAGGGATACACCTTCAAAACCAGTTTGTTGCCTTCTCTTTTTTTTCACATGTTCATTTTTAGTTGGTTTAGGGTCAGACACAGTTTTGGAAGGATGTCTGCTGGGGATAGATCCTTCTATTTTCCAAATTCGTTAGACTTTATCATCTTGTTAGTAATCCTTCAGCTCAGATTTCCCCAAGGTCCTCTCATACTCCTTTACTGGCTTATCTTGGGACCTCCCTTTGATATGTCTTCATTGTTGCACCTTCTGCATGTCATATAGATTGATCCGTCACTACCTGATAAGCATATCCAGTGTCCCGAATCATCTGGTAAATTTTCTTGCAAAACATTTTTTGCTCTTAACCAACATGATAACAATCCCCTGTGGCTTTTTTTTATGGGCAAAAAATTCGAAAGCTACCTCACTTTCAGAAGTTAAAGCCTTTGTGTGGACAGCTTTATCCTACATAATTAATACTGCGGGCAACCTCCAAAAGAGATGGAATAACTGCTGTCTCACCTAATATCTATTTGGTTTTCAAAGGTCAGGGTGAGTCCATAGGTCAAAATCAAATATGGCTGCATTGCAGGGGAGCATGGGAGATTTGGAACTACGTTATAAGGAAGATTGATGTTCGGATGGTTGGAAAGAGGATAAGATTGTTCCATGAGATTCCTTTTCATGCCATTCTGTGGAACATCTAGTTAAATTACAACAGGAGAACCATTGAGGATGTAGATTTGTGGGTTTATATTCACACTGATTTTACAGGATTATCAGGAGGAGATATTCTCAAGGATTGGGCAGACTAAGCTTTTCATCCCCGATGAGATCACGAGGATGGTTGATTGTATACTGCCACAGGAAGGTATGATAAATTTGAACTTCAAAGGGTGCTCTTTGGGTAACCCAAGGGCTTGTGGAATTGGGGGTGTATTCAGAAATCATACAGGTACTATTATTCTTCCTCACTCAGGACCAGTGGGAGAATATAATTCAGTGAGGACAGAATTGATTGCTATTTTGACAGGTTTGGAAAGAGCAAAGATGGAAGGACTTCACAATCTGGTGATCAGAGGAGATTCAGTCACTATTATCCGATGGTTGGAGGTTGATATTAACCCTTGTTGAACACCTCGTTTATCCGTGTGTCCAAGAGTGGCCAATTCTATGGCTAATTTGCCGGCTAAAAAAGTGCTTCAAGTATGGAGATGTTCATTGGCTTGTCTTCGGTTGAGTAACTGAATGGGGAGTGATATTTTGAGGCTAGTCTAGGAGTGTCGGGTTGCTGTTTTTTTAATCACAAACAATTGTGGTGATTTTTTTCTGTAGTGTTCTAGTTTGTTGTTATCTGATTTTTGGTTTTGCATGCTGGCTTCTACATTTGGATGCCAGATCTCTCCATGTATTCTTCCCTTCTCTATTTTATAAATCATCTTCGTTACTGATCAGAAAAAATAAAAAGTGAGGAATAGACAGCAGATTAAGGCCCCGCATTTAATGGGTGCTGGAAATAAAGCAAATTCAACAGATCCCTGAAAGCTATATTTTCAGTTTAGTAGGGATTTTAATTAATTTAAAATAAGCTTTTTATTTTTTCTTTTAAGAGTGAATGAATTAAGAAGTACATATAATGCAATATTTTCATCTTTTCCCTTAATTATGTTACTGAGAGGTAGATGACCTGATGAATTAGCTGGTAAAAGCTGTGTTGACCATTGGTTCCTGGCTCACCAAAATCAATTTCACCAGCCTCAAATGGAAGTGGGATGCCATCAATTGAGACACCCTTCCCATTACTCTCCATGCTAACCTGCATTTTAGTAGATTCAGGACAGTATAAGAATATAGCAAGGAGTGATCCAATATTATGCAAATAATGAAGGTTGCATTACGGCAAATGTAATACCTGTTGAATGTGTGGGGCAAACTTCTCTAGTGCCTGCGAATATGGTAAGATTGCCTGGAGGGATTTTAGAAATTCCACAGTTGGGAGAACAATTAATCCACACGAAACAGAGAGAAAAAAAAAATATATGGCAGCTCAAATTTAGCTTTAGAACAGATAAAAAAATACTTACTCTTGCAGGATACCCAAAAAATGAAACATTCCATATGCTTAGTAGACCTAAAATTACCTGGTTCCAAGATAAAAAACAATTATCAAAAAGATCTTTTTCCCTTCCTTATGGTGATGAATACCACAGATTCTTATGCTTCCCTTCCTTATGATGATGAATAACACGGATTCTTATTCTTCCCTTCCTTATGGTGATGAATAACACAGATTGTTATTCAGCTAAAGCAAGAAATTAACCAACAGAAAAATGGACAAGAATCTGCCAAAGGAAAGAAATAGAGTATAACATGCAGCACAAGTCTAGCCACTCCTGGTTAAGATTTCATCTCTAGATACCCCATAAGAAACAAAGTTAAAATTTATAATGAAGAAAAAAAAAAGGAAAGAAAGAAAGAAAGAACTTCCTCCTCATACCACTCTAGGCTAATTTGACAGTCAGGTCATTAGTCGTTCTCAGCTACCATAACAATGAGAATAAAACAGGAAATATACAAAACATTAAGAGGAATAAATTACCAAACCTTCACAGGAACAAAATGCGTCGAAAAAAAAAGAAAAGAAAAACAAAATTTGTGGAAATATCCAACGAGTCAACATCTGCAATTAAAGTCTTTAAGATAGAATAGTCTACCCAGGCCATAAAGATATGAGGTATGAGAATTGGCATTATGTGGGTCCCATCTGTAGACCTAGACATCCACCTAATTGAAATATTGTCAGAAGTGCACAATTTGACCTTTTTTCCAATGAAATTCATATCCTACCAAATTATGGAATAAAAAATTAAATACCACTAAGGGGATTGCTGGTCACAACCATAAAGTTTCAAATAATGGCATATAATTCCTAGAACATTGATGATTAACAGGTAGACAGAATTCTCTCTTGTAATTGAAAAAAAAAAAAAGAAGAAGAAAAATGGAAAATACACAACACACACGTGTGCGCACATATCAGTGGCCACTTACAGGAATATTTTTCTCAAATGGTGCCGAATAAAAATGCTGATCAATGCTTGAAGCTCCCTTTAGAAACCTTTAAAATATTAAAGGATGTTATAAATAACATACTAGAATCATATACATTTTAACCACAAATGTAAGGTTTACAAGTCTAAACAACTTGCAGGAAGAGTTACAACAAAGCATGTTATTTTTTTAGGAATCATAAGCAAAATATAAAGCTCAGAATAATCATAAATGCAGATTTTCAATATTCCATCCAGTTAAATAACTTTCTTGTTATTCTGTTTCCCCCATTTTGAATTGTTTCTGGTGGCTACAGAGAAAACCATTCAATAAAATTCTCTCAATATGCAGATCAAAGAATTTGAAGCAAGTGGCAACACCAGTAAGATTTGGTTTCAGTCGATCCAACCAACCAGAAAATTAAGTCAGCCCAAGTTCACTATTTGTATTGGAAGTGAAAGATTTAACCTTTCTTGTCAAAATAATTAGCAAAAATAAATGTGAGGAAATGAAAACAAGCATGGAGATGCTATCAGGACTCTGCAAGTTTTCTTGCTCAAGAATGGTGAGAGACTTGAGTCAACAAGTATGGGTCTTTTCATTCTCCTCCACCTTTAGTCCTCATCTAAACAACTTCCCTTGGAATAAATTCATCAGTACTCTTTTTTTCTATTCAACCTAGTATTCAGTTGCTCCCATTAGACTTGATTTAGGTTCAAAACTTATTATAATGATACGACACATCATTTTTATGTGAGTTACCATACTTCTCAACAACTGGAAAACTGTATTGGAGAGACAAAGGCAAAACACCAACGGCACTGCAAACTGCAACAAGAAACTAACTGTCAAAAATACTACCAGATAAACTCAACTTTCATGGTCATTCGGACTTCAAATCAAGCATTGAATGCTATCAGGGTTGATGAATATACTAACCACTGTATCGGCCCCCAACCCAATCCCAAAATGCAAAAGCATTATTGGGGTCTATACCAAAATTTTCTACAAGCTGCATATAAAATATAACGGTTGATAAGCCAAGATTATGGAAGAGTATTGAGAAAATATAACTTTAGTTAATACTCCCATAAGAAGCACTGGTACTGGCACAGAATAAAATTTTCTCTAAAATAGTGACTAGATTTAGGTTTAAAAAAAACACTATTGAACTATGAGGACATATTTAAGCTCATTCAATGATAAAAGCTGGTAATTAACTTGTAGGAGAAAATGTAAAGAACAGGTAAAACAAGAAGCCAGAAGATGGCAGATTCATCATAGATAATCAATCATTTTCTGAAGCATAGCTAAAAAGCAAAGTTAGAACTTCTTATATATGGGAAAGTTTGTAAAAGAATCAAACTAAGGAAATAAACCTAGCAGAAAGCATAGCTAAAAAGGCTTATACCCTCTGCATGAGAAACAGTCACCTGCACACAAATTACTTTTCATTTCTTGCTTAGCTTAAAAAACACATCTGGTTTATTTATCACTGCATATGGAAGTTATGCTCTCAGGGAGAATATTTCATTTTCTGAAGACCATTCCAGTTTCTGTCATGGGAGAGTCCATATGCTTGGAGAAAATTTGGAGTGAAAAATGTAAGTACATCAGCAAGCCATGGATCCAAAATAAAAATAAAAAAGAACAAGATATAGCTACTTAACATTGGTGAAATACATATGCAAACCAAATTCTTTCTCAAATAAATAACTAGAAGCATCAAGAAGAATGTAGATTATAGTGCACATCTTAACATAATTGCTGAAAAGTAAATGCCAGCCCAATTGATGCTACAAATTTAATAACACGGAAATTAAACATGAATGCCAGTACCGCGAGGTTAGTACTGACAGCCACCATATGCTTTGCAACTGCCTGAGACCTAAAAATGGTAAAAGCAGATCGTAAGTGTTTTACATGACTAAAGAATAAAACACATCAATAGGAAAGCACATCTTAAAAATTATCCATGATTTATTTACAAAACTAACCCAAGAGCAGAGGAAATCCATTCCCTTAATGTCCGAGCATTTAACATTGTTTCAGCTGTTGTAAAAGTCTTTGAAACTACGACAACTGCATGTATCACAATTGAAAGCAACAACTTTGATACAGGATAAAAATTAAAATTAAAAAAACATGGATAGAAACCCCCAAAAAAACTCGATCAAATGTATGTAATCAGAAAACAGAAAATTTAATTTACCTAACGTAGTTTCAGGATTCAACCCAGTGATACTTCTAGCAACATCAATAGGATCAACATTTGCAAGACTGCGAACGGATGAGGATACAGAATTATTGTAATACAAGACAGAAATTGTTGCTGTGTCACACAACACAACCATTGTCCACAGAGGTTGCAGACATGTAAAAGGTTTGGTGCACGTTCACACTACGACATCTCTTGTGCCAAAATAGGCTTGATCAAGCATTGTCCACAGAAGTTGCAGACATGTAATAGGTTTGGTGCACATTCACACTACGACATCTCTTGTGCCAAAATAGACTTGATCAAGTGGTGGGTAAGAAAGCAACCAATGTTTACAATTTCGCTGGCGAAATTTCGATTCTCATGGGGTAGAGGCATGAAATTGAAGTGCTTTTCCCTTCCATACCAACAAATCTGGTGGCAAGCCGGCAAATCTTGCAAATTTCCCCAAGATGGGGAAATTGTGGGGAATTTATTTTCCCTAGATTTCTCAGCATGCCCAGCGAAATTTCGGCGAAATCCGAAATTTCCAACCTTGAATGAAACAAAGCCAGAAGCAAGATATTTTAGTGTGGGGCAACTCAAATGTTGTCTTGGTACGTATAATGTGGATATATAAATATGTGTGCTTGTGTGTTTCCCTGAAAATCCATTCCACCTGAGAACAGTTTATTTTTAGAAGTTCGCTAATTATCTCTAGGAATGGGAACTGAAAGTATGGGTTCATAACAATAGACTATTGTGCAGGAAAAGGAACAGAAAGTTGAATAGGCAGGCGAGATTGTAACACCTTATTAAGTTCTACATAAAATCATCAGCCTCCTTTTAATATAAACACAGGAAGCCGGAATGTACAGATCTCTGAAGCAGATTTAAATATTTAAACCAGGAAGAACACTGGAAACCAGATTTGCCATCCAACATTTCAGAAACCATGGTACCATACTTGGCATCAAGTCCCAGTTAAAGTTGGACCAGTTGGTCAAGTACAAATATGATTTTAAGGACATAACCCAGTGTTAGATCTTTCAGTTGACATGCCAAATTGTTAACAACATTGGTTGAAAAACCAAAAGCAGAGTCACTTTCCCAAAACTAATTGAAAATAAACATGTTCTTCTTTAGAAATCCAACAAGTCTGCATCAGCTCCAGAACACTGCAACTTTAGTGTTAAGATGGGAGATAGCACAACCGAGAAAAAAAAACATAAATTTGGGTATGATGCTTCACCTCAAATAACTAGTCATTGTGCTGAAACAATATTTTCCTTCGTCCTTTGGGCAAAAAAGTAAATGTCAAAGGCCTTTGACGCCGCATTTCTTTTCAAAAAAATGGACAACTTCACTTCGTCGTTGTAGGTTTTTAACTTTTAATTGGAATTTGCTTAAATATCTGCGTATATTAGCGCTCTCTTATGGGTTGGGGATGTAGGTGGACCATAGAGGAGACAGGGCATGCATTTTTTCCCTATCTGCATGGATGATTAATTATTTTACAGTCCTCCTAAATCAATGATATCATGAGCAAAGAACAGATACACTTAAATGAGTATGCAATCAATGTGTACTTACAACCGCAGCTGCCGTCCTTTCGAATATTCTATGGCCTCCGGATCTGTAACATTTCCAATATTAAATAACAGAAATCTGATCAAGTTCTTGTTGCAAAACTATCTGAATCAAAATTCATAAGTATATACAAAAAAATGGTTTGCAATAAAAAAACTGATCTACATCATGAGAGCCACAGATTTGCTTATGGAATACACTAACTCAACCTGTTTGAAGAGCAGTGTGCACAAAAAGAGGCCCTAGAAAGCTACCACCAATACCAACAGCAACAACATCTTTCAATGTTTTCCCTGTAGCTCCAACCTGTCAATATTACCCTATTACTCGACATTACTGCATTATATGCAAGAAATATATCTACAAAACCACAGTTCATTACCCAGGAGCCATTGCGGACTCTTTCAGAAAACTGAAAGATCTTGTCCAAAACCTTCCAAACATCTGGGACAACATTTTTTCCATCGCTAAGGATAACTGCATCCCTTGAAGCACGTAAAGCGACATGAAGAACAGACCTGTTCTCTGTGATATTTATCTGTGAGACATGGAAAAGAAATCAAGGGATTTTGATGTCAAAATAAAAAATCATGTTAACAATATCTCAACACCACCTTCAAATAAAGATTCAGAAATTGTAGCTTGTGAGCTATGTTAGCTGATCGCTAAGCAAAGTGACATGGTTTTACATTGCAATGATTACTTCTGATTAACAGAGAAAACGTTTGAAAATTGACATACATGGTCCCCGTTGTACATACTGCTAATCTTTTGCTTCAAATGTGCTGCCTGCATTGGAAAAACGTAGAAGGCTAATCAGAAGTGTATAACACTTGTGTCCCTCAAAAAGTATGAGACCAACTAACCTCGGCCAATTTGAGGAGTTTCGCCATGGTGTCTTGAGTGGCGCGTTGACGTGAGTAGTCCAACAACAGCCCATCATACCCACTGGAAAATATATACCATGGTTACATGTACAAAAGGACAATGATGTATACACGAGTAAAATCATACATCATAGAATCTGAGATTCATCCATGCACTCTATGTATCAACCCCGGAGAACTTGAGAAAGGGAGAGACGGGAGGAAAAAAAAATAGATCCCTGTCACCCAGTGGAATGTCATACATCGTCATCGACTTGCACCGTTCAGCATCACTCATCGAATCTCGTAGATGCGTCGTTTTTATATCCTCGACATGGGCCTGCATGGCATTACAATTTGCACATTAGATGTGCTCTCGATGGTACCTAAATGCTTTTGCCATCAATTGCAAGCCAGTGTACCTTTAAGTCCTTCCAAGGCTCTGTATCACAGATGAGAGTAGACGAAGCCATCTGCAATTGAAGTGCACAATGCGAATTGTGAACCAATCAAGCCCCCTCTTAAAGAAAAATGTTATTGCATAACCGAATATGTATCTTTTCACTGATGATCGTCGTTGTCAAGAAATGAATTGTAATCAAATTACGCTGGAAGAGTTGCCAATGTCAACAATTTGAGATCATACAATTTGCAATTTCACAATTTTGAAGTCTCCTGAGACTCAAAATTTTAAAAAAAAGAAAGAAAGAAAAGGGAAATGCAAGCCCTCGATAAGCGGGGTTTCTGAATGCAGGAGAAAAAGGATCGTCTGAAAAAGGAAAAAATATAGAACTACAGAAATCAAAAGGAATACACGAGGAGAGTCGCAATTGGCTTCGAATTTCGTTGTGGATGTGTGCATTAAACGAAGAACTGAATGGGTAAATTGACAAAGCTCAGTAGGGTTTTGTTTTTGTTTGTACCAGACACCGCGAGTTGCAAAAAAGGAGATTTCTGAATGCAAGCCGCTTGCTATCCACCTAGACCAGCTGCTCTTTTGTCCGTTGAAACTCGAAAGCGTGAATGTATCAATCTGTGGACTATCGGCATCCGGGATTCTGCGAAGCCCTTCGACCGTTGGTGATCCACTCTTGTCCTGCCACGTTGCAAAATGTTGCTGTGCGACAGCGCCGGAGATGTGAGACGAATATCGAATAATCGGATCCAGTCCGGATAGTCGTTGATGCCACTGGTGGTCGAGATTATCGGACATGGTGAACGGAATCGACGGATCCATTTTTCTTAGCTAGCAGGTGCACGTGCTCTACTGCACGTATGTTTGTTATGGCACGTGAGAGATAAAAAATGATTGGAAAATCTTTACCAAAGTGAATAATGAAAAACAAAATTACCTATGTGAATATATACAAGAATATAACATGAGAGCTTATTTTGAGAAGAAAAATAATATTTAAAACATATAAAACTAATATTTTAATATATGAATGTTGCGTTTGGGGGTGGTGGTGGTGGTGGTGGGGGATGTGTTGGTTAGGCTAATCCCAAACCTACCTCTTAACCCAATTTTAGCCATATCAAACCTTAACCATTATTGCCGGGGGTTATCTCTTTAACCGTTACCTGATCCATTGCGATCTCTCTCGACGAAACACTGAGTGGGTTAAAGCATCCCACTCAACAAAGGAACCACCTCTTTTCGAGCAAAACAATAACCTATAAGAGAGTTTGGGATTCCTCTCTAATTGAATCCAACTTCTATGAAACACTTACTACATATGACATTGCAAGAGGAATCGTAACCGAATTTTTCGCAAAGTCACAAACGGAAGATAAAAAAAGTTTCAAATTTGCTTTGTCATCAAATAAAAGTGACCAAGGAACACGTTTTTCCCCAAGGAAAATAGCAAAATAAGTATATTTCCAACAGATTCTCATACAACTTCTATCATTACAAATATATTTTTAGGTAAACAAAATCGATCAAATATGTTGTACAAGGGTGGAGGTGGTATTGACGTTTTTATCCTATAATTGAACCCTTTATTAATGAAGATTAGCAACAGTGTTGAGGGCTCTTTTGGAAAATAGAATATTTTATTTGGCACACTTCCCAAATGGGCAATTCCCATTATATGCAGGATAGATTAGTCGCTTAATAACTACATATCATTAATGCCCAAGGCACTTCCGAAAGGTACTTTACTTATCTTTGAATGTATTTATCTAACTTAATAATAACAATGGTTTACGGAACTAAAATGCATCATATTCATACCATTCTTTTGCCACGTGCATTTATGGCGGGAATTTGATTTTTCTTCCCACCATTAATTAAAACGGCACTCTTAATCTCAAATACATTATAGTCAAACTCGAGAATGACATTGAGAAAATTAATTTTTAGTAGCACTTTATCAAATTATTTAAGATTTAGTAAGCAAAGTTTTAAGTTTTAATTTTTAATATACCTTTATCAAAATAATTACTTTTTAGTATTATTTCACTGTTACGTATGAATTCTTTCAAAAATACCCTTATACAACTTACTTCTGGGACTTGTACAAGCAATAAATTGACTTGTACAAGTCATTTAGATAAGTGATATAAGGGCATTCTTGGAATATTGGATTTGTAATAGTAAAATGACATTAAAAATTAATTATTTTGATAAAGGTGTATTAAAAGTTAAAACTCAAAACTTTGTTGACTAAATCTTAAATAATTTGATAAAGTACTACTAAAAATTAATTTTCCGAATGACATCGGAAGGATCATTCCCATGGTTCTACATTCCACAAGACACCTAAATGTCGTGCATTTATCGGACATAGGAGACTATTTTTTTATATTATTTTTGGTTTTCACTTCAAAGGAGCAAAAGGGTCCACTCTATAAAGTTCAAACTTTAAAAAATTAAAATACCAGAAAAGAGATAGAAAGGGTGAAACAAAAGAGAGGTGGAGACAGAAAGGCAGCGGACACGACATCCAACGGTACAAAAGCGGTGAAAAGAAAAGAGTTCGTGGTAAACAGCTTTCCAAGTTTTAAGGATCGTCGGAGTTTCGGACAATCGTAGCGTTCCAGAACGCTTCCCGTTTCAAACATTAGAGCCGTTTTTAGCTCGGTTGCACATTCCGAAGGGTCGATTTGAAAATCCAAAACGAGGGCACGCAGACACTCACGCGCTAGGCTCTGTTGCAATTACGTGTATTAATAAGGGTATTTAAGAAACTTCATTTTCCCGCCTACAGCCCCCTGGTCATTCACTCCATAATAGTTGTTCGTTCATCTTCCCATTTTTCTCAACTCCGTCGCCATTTCCGCGGAACTTTCTCCTCAGTCAGCCGCAGGTAACTATTTGTGTAACACGTCGGAGTATTTTTTGATTTTTATTTTTTGTTTCTCTCTTTTTCATTCTCACGCCGAAGTCCTTTTGAATACTGGGTTTGCTCGATTATTTGTTTCTGTATCCAATGAAAACAATCGAGGGGGGTTTTGTTTGTGGCGCGAAGAATTTTTAAGGGGAGAAAGGATGAAAACCTAGATTGATCGTAATGTCAGTCTATTTTGAATGTTTTTTTGTCATTTCTGAAACCGACGATGCTCGAGACCCCATTTTTGTGTAATGGTTTCAGGTACCTGGGGTATTTAATGTAAGAAATGGCGGCTGACGACGAGATGAAGAACGATGTAGCCGTTGATTCTCCCACTTCCGTCCTCGAAGACGAGGTTTGATATTCTTTCCTCCTTTACTGGCTTTTTCTTTTGTTCCCTTCCCCCTTTCCTTCTCCCATCTCTTTTCATTTGTCTCTTGGTCAGAAGAGGATTGTTCTCGATGTTTCGTGGAGTTTCAGATCTCTTCTCGGCCTTTACGTGCATCCAGTGGTCATTTATTGCAGACTCACTAATCAATCTCTCACGCACGGAGACGACACAGAAACACCCTATCGCTCCCAAAACAATGCGACAGAAGCATTGTTTTGGATGCGGACTGGTCTTCCTTTTCTCTGTTCGTAATTTGATGCATGGGCTCTCATTGTTTATTTTATTTTTTTGGTGTTTCCGTGTGGATGGCTCAGTTAACGAGCTCAGCACTCTTTTATTTTATTTTGCATTGGTTTTATAATATATATCGTTGTTGTTACCACCTCATATGCTACTACTGCCGCTATTCTTCTTCTTCGCCTACGATTGTCGTGTGAAAGAAAGCACACAAGCGAATGCACATGCGTGGGTGGGTCTGTCCGTTAGTGGCTTGCATACACGGTCGCTTATCTCATGGTTCTTTTCCTCTGAAATTGTTCCCCTGTTACGTTTTCATCATTTATTTATTTATTTACCTTGTATTATTCCTTCTGACTGGGCACTTTCATGGAATGATGGAAACTTATCTTGTTTGCATGTGTTCAGTTTAATCACGAGTTTTCGTACCCAAATAGCTTCAGAAATTTGAATTTATATCTTTCTCATGACTATAAGACTTCCTTGACCTTCAATTTTTGTTCACTATTTGGGTATGGCTTGCTTCTTTTCTTTTGTATTCACGGTGGTTAATAATCGCGGTTCTTCTTGAACTATTTCTTAAGTGCACGTATCATGTGTAATATATAGGAGATTTGCAAGGACAAAATCAAAATTGAACGAGAGGAGGATGCACTTTTATCGCTCAATGCGAAAAATGGGGACTCTTTTCTCATATCAAGGGTCATGGCTGAGGAGGAAGAAAAATTACTTGAAGCCCGAGCAAAGGTTGAGGATGCTGAAAGTGAGAAAGTAGTTGAGGAGGAAGCTCATTTGAACGATTCCCAGTTCACTAAATTGGATGAGCTCCTGACGCAAACCCAGCTGTACTCAGAGTTCCTTCTGGAAAAGATGGATGACATTACATTTGTAACTTTCTGTGCTTATTAAGATGGAGCTTGACTTTAGTGCAGTATACCTTATTCATGCCAGTTAACATGTTTTCTGATTTTTCTTGCCAGAATGGAACGGACAGTCCCAGCGATGGAACTGTCATAGAAAAGAAAAAAAGGGGCCGTGGTTCAAAGAGAAAGCTCACCACTCAATACAACAATGTAAGCTGTTTTATTAAGTTACATGATTTTTTGCAATTATTTCTATACAAAATGCTTCGCAAATACTCAAACTAAATATGTTGGTCTTCTGAATACGAATTTGTAATGTTTATCATTTTTATGTCATTCGTGGCTCCGTTGGTTGCGAACAAGGAATGGATACAATCAAAAAGTGATGTGAAAATAGAATATATAAGGATGGATTAACTAAGTCAAGTGACTTTTTTTTGGTAAGTGGAATACGATGCTTCTTATCAATGTCCCTGGTTATGATCATTGAACTAGTTACAGGTTTTATAAAGTATGCCTTGTGATCAAATTTCAATCAGGATTAGCAATTTTGTGGGTTTAAAGGAATTAATGACTTTTTGGGTGGTTATTCTTATTAGAAACTCATTATAAGAGCCAATTTGTTGAACTCATTTGGGGAACAAATGAGGTCTTTCGGTTGTGCTTGGTTAACTTTTTGCAGATTGAGTTATAGGTCAAAACAGATTTTTGGTTTACAAGCCAGTAAATGAGTTTGTGCCAATCTTGACATTTTACTGGTTTGCCATCGTAAAAAATAAAGTTTGTCTGATGTAGAATATTGTCACTGCAAAAAGTGAAAACTCACTCCCAAAATGCAGAAACAATTCTGGACGTGACAGAGTGAGATAAGTCCCCCCCATTTTTTTTAATTCTCATTTTGGGAGAACTCATCATCCCCTTTTCTCAGCCAACAGTGTTTTGTCCGCAAGAATTCATTCCACCAACTGGAATGAGTTCCATATTCCTGAAATGAATGCCAAAACAGCACCTAACCTGGTAAATGGTAACTAAAATTTCCTGTGAAATAGTGAAGGTATGTAAGGTTTATGAAGATTGATTTTGGTCAAAAGTACTACTGCAGTAAGCTCAGCTTCAGCTGTTTTAGTGGTCGAATGACTTAATGACCTTTTATCTTTGACGTGTTTCCTTGACAAGTAATGCATTGTCTTGCTTGTATTTCGGTCAATTTTGATACTTGAGTGTTATAATTGTGGTAGGTTAAGGAGGCATTCCCCTGTGGATATTTCTTGGTTGCCTACGGGGTACATTATTGCTTTTTGCATCTAGTTTCGTTGGTGGTTTTTTTGTGACTGACAATGTCTTGTTTCCTGAGATGCCTAGATCTGCTAACAATTTGGTTGACAGATTAGTTAGAGGTGGTGTGATCAGATGCCTGAATAGGATAATTTTTTGCTTTTCTTGCTGTTCCTTATTTTCTTTTCCTTTCTTTTTTGGCTTTCATGGATTAGATGTTTTTTTCTAGCCATTTTTCTTACGAAGAAACATTTATTATTCATCACAAAAGAGCAAAAGAGGATTGATTGTTTAGCCATCTGACATGGCCTGCAGGAATTTCTTCAAGTGAGCAAGCCTGATAACACTCAGTATATTCCATGTCAGGTTGTTTATATTTGTTCAATATGTCAACTAACGTACAGGTTAAGCTTATTGAACGAGATGGGATGGAAGATGATACCCTTTCATTTGATAGACATACTCTGTTTTTTCTTGGGCTTTGATAGACCTATTCACTATAGTTATGATCCTAGTCATCTTTATGCAATTAGTTCTGGATATGACAACATCAGGTCCAAATAGATCCCAGGCCTTCCTATTTTACCTTTTCAGAAAGTAGGTACATCACAATTTCTTTATAACCAATTATTCCCTTTTATCATTCTATCATATGATAATCTTCTTGGATTTGTTTCATCATGATCTTTTTGATTGTAGCAGTCAAGGAATTCACATGCTGCATGTGGTTTATAGATACGAGGAAGTTTTAATTTTTTCACATACATTTTGTTGCTTCTCATCTTATCGTTGCATGTTGTTTATGTTTCATCATTTTTGCCATGCATTTCTGAACACATGGTTGTGTCCTTCAGAGGAAAGCAAAAAAGGCTGTCGCAGCCATGCTTACAAGATCCAAGGAAAGCACAGCTCCTGAGTATGAAAACCTTACTCAGGAGGAGAGAGCTGAAAAAGAGCAGGCTGAACTTGTTCCATTATTGACTGGTGGAAAATTGAAGCATTATCAAATAAAAGGTGTTAAATGGTTGATTTCGTTATGGCAAAATGGACTCAATGGAATTCTAGCAGATCAGATGGGTCTTGGGAAAACTATTCAAACTATTGGTTTTCTTGCGCACTTGAAGGGGAAAGGGCTGGATGGACCCTACTTGGTTATTGCTCCGCTTTCAACACTCTCCAACTGGGCAAATGAGATTTCAAGGTCGGTAAAAAAATAAGTTGATGATTCGTTAGGTCATTTAGCACTTACTTAATTTGTGACGTTTGTTTTTTAGGTTTGTTCCATCAATGAGTGCGATTATATACCACGGTGACAAGAAAGAAAGGGAGGAGATAAGAAAAAAGCACATGCCGCATGCCATTGGCCCCAAATTTCCCATCATAGTTACTTCATACGAGGTTATGATGAATGATGCAAGAAGATACTTACGCCATTACAATTGGAAATATATTGTGGTAGATGAGGTCAGTAGTTTAATTGAGCTATAATTCAATTAATTTTTTCATTTTTGAATTATTTTTGTTGGCAAAATATTTAGATTGTGTTTAGATTGCTCATTGGAAATATGGGAACTTTATTTAAAAGTGATTCTTGTGAAGCGCTTCATAAGATCTGCTTTAGAAGAATAAAAGGTTTTTTTTAATGACAGTAAGAAGGCACTTTCATGTCAAGGCTAAAACGTCAATGAGAGAAAGAGAGAAATCTTAATTGAGTAGGAGACATCAATTACAGAGAGGAATAGGGGAGATTTTGTTTTATTGTCTTTTTCCCCTTTTCTTATGATTGTAGGGATCTTACATGAGAGATCTATGCTAAATAGGAAACGGTAATGAGTTTTACTCATAGTTGTAACACTTACGGATACAAATAAGTACTAAGAAAGTTGTAGAAACACTTATGGATAAAAATAAGTATTAAGAAAGTTATAGGAGGGCTTATGAGACCAAAGATTTGTTTCACTAAAACTCTCCAAACTAATTTCCATAAACACGTTTTCAGAAGTAGGGAATTGATATCTTCCCAGGATTCGGAATTGAGATGAAGCGATCGTTGTGGAAGTGCTTCTAACATGGCTTATGAAATGCCTATTTAAATTCTAAGTGCTTCCCAGCTCAGGAATCACTTCGAAGGCCTATAGAATTAATGCTAAACACATTCCCAAACAACTTCTAAGAATTTTATTATCTTGGGCCAGTTGCTTAAATTGGATGTTGCTCGGAAGTAATCATGCCTTTCACCATACCCTTCCTCATTTCTTTCTTGGTGATGGTGAAGCACGGTGCAAAATTTGTAAGAGGTAGTAGCAGTCATACTTGCAAGAGATGGTGATAATACTCTTTTTTTTCCTATTGGTTTCTCAACTCCATTTTCTCTAATTCGTTCCCCTTCTTCCCTCTCTCCATTGTTTCATCTCTCAGTTCACACCCTATATTGAATTTCACATTACTGTAAAACTTCTCCTCAAATATATTCAAACAAATGAAAATACACTCACATTAAATTCCCATTTTATTTATTTTGTCATGGTGTGTTGGCCATTCAAATGTCTAAATTGACAAAAAACGAAGGTATTTTAATTTTAGGGTATATTTGCAAAACGTTTACTAAATGTAAGGGTAATAGAATAAAAATATAGAATGCATGGGGGATATCTGAAGATACAACAAAAGCCTAGATACACACTTTCAAAATTCATTCTTTCAATGCCCTCGCCATTTAGAGTCATATTTGCATACAAATTTATTAATCAGTTCTTTATTCTTAAACCTGAATCCTTTTATTGAACAACAATTGTTTTGTCTTTATTTTTTGTAATCGTTACTTTCAAAGTGATGAACCTAATGGAACATTGTAACTCTTAAAGAAGAGTTGGAAAAAGTCAAAATATTTGAATTCTAAATTCAAATTTCCATTATAATGCTATTGGACTGCCAGTGAAATGACAATGACGAGCATGGTTGACTTCAAGTGTAACATGAAGAAAAGTGGGTAAAACATTACTAAGAAGGTGATAATCTCCATGATTATTATTCAATTATCAAAAAAAAAAAAACTCCATTATTATTCTTCAGGTGGTTTATTTAGTTGCATTTGGTGAATAAAGCCTTTTTTCAGGGTTTTCATAGTTGCATTCCATGAAGAAACGAGGGAGCTATTTTATTGCATTATGTGAATATATTTAAAGAATTATGTGGCTGTCATCTGCAACTGAAGCCTTTTTCAGGGTTTTCTTTGTTGCATTCCATGAGGAAATGAGGGAGCTATTTTATTGCATTATGTGAATATATTTAAAGAATTTTGTGGCTGTCATCTGCAACTGAAGCAATTTGTTGCCAGCATCATCATATTCTGCACTGGATATAAGGGGAAGATTTCGTGAATTGTTGGATGAGGGAGGTTTTATGCTGTGGCATTTTGATTGGAAAGCCTTTATTGCGGTTTCCATTGTTGCATTCCTTGAAAAGTCCGTGGCCATAATTTACGTGTGAAGTCTTGAATGAGAGAGCAAGTGAAAGAACCCTTTGTTGTATTACGTGATTAAAGCCCTCTCTGGATTTCCAATAGCTGCATTCCTTAACTAGAAAGTCTTTTATTAGTATTATCTGCAACTAAAATCTCCTGTTGCCATCATCACCATAGCATGATAGGAGATACGAGGAAGATATGATGGATTGTTGAGGGAGGAAGGAGGGGTTTCAATTGTTGCATTCTGTATCTAAAGCCTTGGTCACCATCATCTCATGGTTCGAGATTAGAGGAAAATGTGATGAATTATGGAATTGTCGATGGAATCAAGAGACTTAAAAGAGGTTATTGGGGATGTTTGTGGGAAGAAGTAGCATTTTGCAAGGGGCTTCACTTTTTCCCATGAAGATTTGCTGAAGAGTGCTTTTGTAATCTTGTGTAAACTTGTTAACAATTGTTAGCAGAGAATCATCAGTATATTTTTGGTATTAATATTTTGTCTTTTAATGGGTTTGACCAATATCTATTATGCTCAACAGATTTTGAACCTGAAAATATTTTTGAATTCTTTCATAGATATTTCCCTTTTCTCTATCCTAAATCATGGGTTTTTCGGTCTTTTACTTTTGTGCTTCTGCTATTGTAATGAATCTTTTGTTTCTGAAGGGGCATCGGCTGAAAAATTCGAAATGCAAGTTACTGAAGGAATTGAAGCACTTGCCAGTTGAAAACAAGCTTATACTGACAGGAACGCCTCTGCAGAACAACTTAGCTGAGCTCTGGTCATTGTTGAACTTCATTTTGCCTGATATTTTTTCATCCCATGAAGAATTTGAATCATGGTATGCTTTGCTTAGAGTTCTACAGACATAACTTGTAGCTCAATCTTTTATTTCTGCTAGTTCGAGAAGTGATTTTACTACAGCTAAAATTTTTCTCGTGTACTTTATCTTCCATAAACATTGGGTTATACAGTTTAATTTTTGTTTCTTGTTGTCTGATGATGGCATTCTTTGTATTATTGTTCTCATCAGCCTATTATCTGTCCGTTCAATATGGAAATCTTGCAAGTAGTTTGAGGAATATGAACTCAATAAATTTTTTGCTTTTGTTTGTAAGTACCTATGAATTTTGAGATATCATGACAGGATATTGATATGAGTTTTTATTATTTTGGTTGAGGCTCTGATACACTCATAAGATGTTGATCAGAACCTGGATCCATTCATTATTCTTGTATTTCTTATTCATTCCCATGGTGATTGAGATCGTTCATGCATGCCCCTAGCTCAACCAATAACTTATATGAAGTGTTTATTAAAATGCCACTGAATAAATTTGTAAATAGTGAAATAATCAATTATAATCAGAAATAGATGATAGCAAGTGCATGGCAAAAAATTCCCCAAAAAATGGAGCAATGGCATGCAGGGAGAGGAGTGATGACTAGCAAGAGCTGCCTTCGATGGAGGTTGTGGGTCATTGGCATCATTGTCTAGGTGAGGAGAGGAGTGATGGCGTGCGGGAGATGCCTTGGGTGGAGTTTGCAGGTCGTGGTGTTATCAATTGGGTCATGTTAGAGGAAAAGGGGGAATTGGTAAGGAAGGAGGGAAGGGAAACGAAGTAAATGAGATCAAAATCTGGTTTCCCTTCACTGCTCAGGTCGCAAGGAAAGTTATTACAGTAGGGAGGAAAACGTTTGATTTTGAAAGCAATACTAGCGGCTAGAATCCATGCTTGAGAATCACAGAATCTATTGATTGGCTTCAGCCTTAGACGGTTTTTGATGGTGGAGAACTAGAATGGCTTGTGAAGTAGTTCAATGAAGTTGGGGATGTTTTGGCATGATTAGGTCACACTGGCAGGGATAATGGCCTCTCATTACAGGGAAATGAGAACCAGTGGGGTGTGTACATCCGCATATCTGTGTTTACAAGTAGCAGACAGTTCGTCATGTTCCCATGTGCTGGTTTTCCAGGAGATGAGGGTGCGTCATGGCCCATGGGGATACATTAATCAGGTGTTACAGGTTCTGTTTAAGAGGGATGTGAAGGCCAGGGTAGCTGACCAACCTAAAACCATGGATTCATAAGGCATCTCATTAGTTCTGTTAGTTCTCTGTAATAAGACCTATGGAGTGATTTTGAATCATTGATGGATCCCATCCATTTTTGTTTGGGATGCTAACAATGATTCTTGTCAACAATAGAGTTTGGCCGTTGAACGTGTTGCCAGGAAACCTGTAGATTGGTCTGTGGTGAGAGAGGAAATAGGTAGGATCTCAGTTATGATACCAGTCAATGTAATCCAGCTATCTCCCTGTCAAGCAATATGTTTTGCTTCTTCTGGGAACCTCTTACTGATCTGAATTTGAAGTAGTTTATTTAATATTCTTGGCCGGCCAAATTAAATTTTATAAATCTTTATACCGAGTTTAGAAGTTTTAGGAAGAAGTTCAAAGATTCAATTGCTTGCCTGGATGTGGCTAGATCAGTTGTGCAGCTAAAATTAAAAGCTAGGAACCTCGTACTGATCTGATGTCAAAGTAGTTTAGTAATATTCTTGGATGACCAAAATAGATTTTATAAATCTTTATACTGGGTTGAGAAATTCAAGGGGTTCAAAATTTCAATTGCTTGCCTGGATTGTTCTGTAAATCCAACTATTAGTTTAATTTTCCTACGTCATCAAACTCATTTGTATCTGTTCCACAAAAAAATAGTGTTTTCTGACTAAGGTGAACTGGTATTAGATTTATTCCACCAATGTTTCAAATCCTGGCCTAGACTAGATGATCGAACTGTTTGGGTTAGGATTTCTTGGATGAATGTATGAGGATGCCTCTTATTTTTGGTCAAACAATAGGTGAAAAAACCAGGTTTAAATATAGATACAAAGTATATGAACCAGGTTTAAAGATAGATACAAAGTATTTGTTTGCTTAATCTCCTGCTGACATAAAATCATATTGGAACTGATGCCACCAGATACAAGTGTTGCACTGTTGTGGCTGACTGTTTGTGTCTTCTATGGCATGGTCTGTCCTATTCAGGTTTGATCTGTCAGGGAAGTGCAATAATGAAGAGCAGCGGGAAGAGTTGGAAGAGAAAAGACGGGTTCAGGTATGCATTTTTTGCTGATGATGTGCCATTAATTATATTTTCAACCAGAAAATGTAAATATAATGCTTGGGCTTGGATTATCTGCAGGTGATATCGAAACTACATGCGATATTGCGCCCTTTTCTTCTTAGAAGGTTGAAGGCAGATGTTGAACAGATGCTCCCTCGGAAAAAGGAGATTATTTTATATGCCAGTATGACTGAGCACCAAAAGAACATTCAGGATCATTTAATTAATAAGACACTGGAGAGCCATTTGCAGGAAAGGGCCAACATTGGTAAGAGGATCACTGTTATTCATAAAACAATTTTGTTAGCCAGATATTGACAGGAAGAGGTTATAGGTGAGGGAATTTAAGGTACTCCATGGGTAACTTGTAGGGATGGTATTTACTTTGGTTGCAACTCTGGACTTGGTTGGGTTGGGTGAGCCTAGCTCAACCCGAGGCTTTGAAACTTAAATCTTAACCTGAGCCTATGCTTGAGGAACTTAATCCAAGTTCTACACAAACGTATCATTCTCAACTGTCATTTTGCTGAGCACATACCTAGACTTCTAAATTCAGCTTTTGTTGAGCTGCATCAGGTGACATTATCCACAACCAATTGGTGTAATATATATTATATTGGTATAATATCTTAGAATTGCACAATGAATTGGCATAAAATGTAACCATTAATTCATTATGGTAAAACTGAGAATTGCTGGGGTTTATGAGACTGATGCATTAAACCATCTTGGTGTAACATAGCCTTTAAAACCAATTCAATGCTTAAACTCTTGGATGTTTACATGTATGTATGTTCATGTGTATTTATGTATGTATCTATATATATATATATATATATCTAAATATATATATATATTATTTATATATGCATGTATGTAACTATGTATATATGTATTTACAAGGATGGAAATTTCCCATTTCACTGGTGAGCTCCGAAATTTCGCTGAAATGAAGGAATATTTCCCCACATTTCCCCAGTGAGGTGAAATAGGGAAATATGTGTTTTCTTGTTTTTTTTTTAAATTTTTTCTTGTAGTGTTTTGGTTTAATACTTTCATAATAAATGCATACATGTGGAAATCTGGGGAAATTTCACTGACATTTCGTGAAATTTCGCCGATATTTCACTGAAATCAGGGAAATTGGGGAAATCTCGTTTTCCCCAAACATCTTGTGTCGCTGACCTTAAAAAACGAAATTTCGCAAAATGACAATCCATGTGTATGTATACCATACATATATACAATAAATGTCTGTAGGTATCATTCTAATAGATGTATATTTATATAAGTTTATATTTGTCCTGAAGATACACAGTGGATATCTTTTTTGTGTTCTGGAGTCCCCATGCCTTGATTCCTACACATCCCTATCTTAATCTATGTTGGGATTTTCCAATCTAGACAGTCATGGTATAGAATAATTAACCTAATCTGGTCAATGATTGCAGTTGGGTTCACAGGTTTTTTTAGATTTTTCAGTCAGGTTATTGCTTGAATTCATGGTCTCTTCCAGTAGCACAATACCAAAACAACAGTTAATACCATACTCTTTACAGAAAGTCCCCACTTAATAGATCTTGGTCCAAGTTTTGCCAAATTTACAGATTTTTCATATTTTTTCACGCTTTATAGATGCATATGAGATCAAAATTGAAATGTGATCACAATTATTTCATTTTTGTCAATTTCGAAATTTATCAATTTGGTAGGTGAGTCCCATTGAACAGTGAATCCCATGGAGGTAAACTAGTTTCACAGTTTATTCTATTGCTTTTTTGGCGTAGGCATCAAAAGTGCCTTTCCTGGTATAGCCCAGTTTGGTGTTGGTCTGCAGTAACCAGCCAGCTTAATCTGCTTTCAAAATCATTTGGCAGTGTTATTATTCTGTGATAAGTTCAAAATTGTCTAGCATGAGTCATGTATTCCAGTCAACCTCTCAAATGGGTTTTGAGATGAACTTCAGCTCTTTTGTCTAATACAGGGCGTGCGTTTTTTCTTGTTATTTATTTATTTTTGTTTCTCTTTTCTTTTTTCTTTTTTCCCTCTCTTCTTTCTATATAATGGTATAATTTGTCCTGCCAGCTCACTATACCAACATCAACCTGTAGGTTTTACCCATTCCGTCTTTAAGTATAGTTGGGATTGCATAACTATCAAAAATAAAAAAGTCAAGATGTTTAATGAAATTTGGTTGTCTTTCTAGAGCATAAAAGGCAGCAAGATGTTTGATCTTGCCCAACTGATTCTTATTGGAAGCTGACCTTTCAATTTGACAAGTGAACAATGGGATCTGATCAGTGTTCTTACGTGGTTCCTATGTCATGGATGTTTGTGGAATTGAGAACTTGAGTGAACTAGCATATTAAAGTTTGAGCTCTCTGGAGAATGCAATCTATTTTACCAATTAATGTCAAAGTTGTTGATAGATTACTATTGGTTTCCTTCAAAGATCTGTTCTACTTCATTTCTGCATGTTTTAATGCTAATATTCAGTTGGAAAAATTGCAGGGCGTGGTGGAATGAAAGGAAAACTGAATAATTTGGTGGTTCAACTTCGGAAGAATTGTAACCATCCTGATCTCTTGGAATCAGCTTTTGATGGGTCTTGTATGTACCTTCAAATTTCAATAGAATTCTATATGCAGTGGCTACTGAATGATTTGAGGCCAACCATTTCTTCTTGCTTGGATTTTTCCAGACACGTATCCTCCTTTAGAGCAAGTAGTTGAGCAGTGTGGGAAGTTCTGTCTGCTGGACAGATTGTTGGAGAAACTATTTGCTCGGAAGCACAAAGTATGCTATGCCATTCACATTTCATTTTATTTCCCAATATATTGATCTTTTGACTCACCTTTTGCATATGTTTGCTATTAGGTTCTGATCTTCACACAATGGACGAAAGTCTTGGATATAATGGACTACTACTTCAGTGAGAAAGGACTTGAAGTTTGTAGAATTGATGGCAATGTGAAACTTGAAGAAAGGAAAAGACAGGTTTGTGCCTTATAAGAAAAAGATGATTTGCATCTTCATTGTTGCCCTTCCAACTGTTATGGTTTGCTCACAGATTTTATTTTATTTTTAGGGCCATATCTTGTCCTAGTTTTTTCTCACTACCCCAATCCAAGTCCTTTTGGTCTTCCTAGGCTTCAAAGGCACTGGCCGCTTGTGTTTGCATTGGAAGTTGTTCAGTTTGATCTGTAATCTTCTTTCTGCTTATTACTTGCTGCACTTAATAGTTTTTCGCTGACATCCTCATTTCTGATTTTCATCTTGGTTAACTGAAATGGTTGTTTAGTGAACACCAAGGAGGATACACCAGGACACACTGTTATCTTGATGTACATGCAAAAGATGACTGTAAACACTAGCTATACTAAATATATTAGTATCTGGGCACTTCGATAGAGTTTTTTTGTCTTATGGTTAATCTAAACAGGAATATTTCTGAGGTCCTTCATTCAAAAATTTGATGCAGTCAAAGTTCTCGTGCATATTTTTCCTGTAATATTGGAGCTAAAATTGCAATAACCTAGAAAACAAATCATGGAATAGATGACTACCATCATAAATATGGGTCAAAATTTAGCTTAGAGTTCAGTAGGAGCCATTTGAATGATTGATGTGTCTATTTATGTATGTTTGTTGGTGATATGATCTTCCCCCTCTTCTAAACTGAAAAGCAATGATAAATGTGTGTCAACTTTGGTAAACTGACGAGTTCTTTAATACCGTGCCAGATCCAGGAGTTCAACGACATAAATAGCAACTATAGAATATTTCTTGTCAGCACTAGGGCTGGTGGACTTGGTATCAACCTCACTGCAGCTGATACATGTATACTGTATGACAGTGATTGGGTAACCATTTTCTTAAGCGAGCCCCCTTCCCTATTGCTCTCTGTCGCTTTGTCTAAATATTGGAAAATTTGTAAAAAATCTAATTTTTGCATGTGCAATCCAGAATCCTCAAATGGATTTACAGGCTATGGATAGATGCCATAGGATTGGGCAGACCCGTCCTGTTCATGTTTACAGGCTTGCAACAGCCCAATCTGTTGAGGTATGTCATGAGTGGATTCCTTGTACTGCTTTAGTTAGTTTATGAAAATGAGAGGAAGGTGAAGAATTATTTGCCAACAGGGTCGCATATTGAAAAAAGCTTTCAGTAAGTTGAAGCTTGAACATTTGGTCATTGGGAAAGGCCATTTCCAGCAGGAAAGAACGAAGCCTACCATGTCAGACATCCCTGAGGTGTGTTATGATTTATATTTTTTTCAATTTTTGTTCGGTGTTACTCTCATGCAGTTTGTTGGTTGGGTGGGATTGTGCTTCAGCTGGCTGAGTCAGCTAAAGGGTCTAATGATGACTTCTATATGTTCTGACTACTGATTGGCCTTGAATCTAATTTCACTGACGAGAAAGGCCTGCTCCTTTAGTTGATGCGATAGTGCAGCAATAATGCCTTACCACTTGTTTTGGCAAAAAGAATCTTATAACTGCATTCCAATTGGTTGGTTTGATGCTGCAATGGCTTCCTCTACTTCCAGAAAACCTAATGTCTCTAGATAGATAATTATTTCATGCCCATAAACATCTTGTTAGATCTGTCTATGTAAAACTGCAACACTATAATATTTATCAAAAAAAAAAAAAACTGCAACACTATAATCCTTTATTCAACTTTTTGTGTTCAGGAAGAGGATCTACTGGCACTTCTGCGAGATGAAGAGGATGAGGAGGATAAGTTAATTCAGACAGACATCAGTGACGAAGATCTTGAAAGGATTCTTGACCGTAGTGATCTGATTGTTTCCAATGATAATGTGACCGAAAGTGCTGTTCCATTGAAAGGACCCGGTTGGGAGGTGGTCATACCAACGAAGACTGGCGGCATGCTTTCTACACTAAGTAGCTAATGCCTTATTTTAATGATCTTGAATGCAGTCCAAGTTCTTTTTGATGCTAGTGTCTGGGAAAGCTAGAAGGCAAGGCATTAACCATTGATAAGTTTTGTATAAGAAAAGGTCCCTGAACTTGCTTCTTTTTTGATGGAAGGTTGGTTGGCAGGAATTATCCATGTAACCCATATTTTGCGCTCTGGGTACTGTTTTTTGGTATTTTGTTTTCTCCTGTGTTTTGGTAGAAAGAAGGGAACAATATTATATATGAGAATTTGCAGGTAGCGTACGAAACCAAAAACAGGAAAACTTAGTGCAGAATTAGTTACTGTCGGTACCTTTGTTTGCTTATCTAATTACTTGTCATATTTACTACTCGCTACGGACAAGGTGTAGCAAAATTAAGATCTATTAACAGTATCCACAAGCTCAAAATTAACATCCATTCCATTTTGGGATTACGAATAGCAAAAATAATTGCGGATGATTATACTGTTTAACTATGAATCAATAGTCTGTATGTTGCTTATCTAAATACTGTCAGTAAAGATAAATGTTTAACTAGACATCACTAGTACAATAAATTATCCTCATAATGCAATCATCAAAGCCAATTATTAACAGAGTTAGCTCCATTCTCGGTTTATTCGGTGCTGATACGTTAATTGGCACAGATTAGTTTATCCTAAAAGTTAGTTCATGGCATATTCAGTTGGTGTGAACATTTGCATCCTCGTCTAAAACCTGACCAGAAAATGTAGGTAATAGAATCTAAAGAATAGCTACGTAGCACATGCTCTCATACAACAGGAGAGATGAACAGCGAGAATTTAAAAGAAAATCCAAAGGCAACTGTCAGTCAAAGCTGCACTATCGTCAACCTTGTGAGGCTGGTTTCTATAATTCGTTTCTAATAATATGGTTTTCGTTTGGTTAGCAAATTACAACAAAGAATAGGAAAATTTTGATTTGAGGTTATGGCTTACAGGAGGGTTTGCATTTACAACTCAACCTGCATAGTGTCTTGTAAGCACAGCAAAGTTATACTGTTTACTGATCACCCTAGCTTGAATCTAACAAAAATCCCCAAATTTAAACAGAGAGCAAACCTGGGATGTTGCTTATTAAGACAAGTGCACTCTCTGTCAAATTAAGTTATTTCCTCTGAAAGACTTCAGGACGGTGGAATAGCTTTGATCTGAGTTAAGAAACAGTCTTGATGACCAACACCCCGTGTCTCCATAGGTAACCAAATGAATGAATACAAGAAGAATTCGCCACTTACAGACCCCCATCAAGGTTGTTCAACTGCTTATTTGACGACTCTTGCGGCCAAAGTGGCTTGTGCATCCATCGTAGTCAATATTTGGGGTACTGATAAACCTCCAGAGATCACAATTTCTGCATCATATGAGAAGGGGGAAGAAAAAGGAAACAGAACAATCATTTAATCAGCATGGTATTAAATCTTCTTGTCATTACTTTGTTCAAAACTCTTACCAATCCCCTCTCTAACAGATAAATTAGGCCTCATAATATCCTTGGAGCTGATGAGAAGCACATCTCCAAGGTAGAGGTGGTTGGAGGGTACATAAACACAGCAAAGCTCTTCTTCACCTGCACTCCTCTGAAGAAGAACAGTAGATGTAATGAAGCCAAATGCATACTCCCCAATGCGTGGATGCCTTATGATGGCCACTTCCTTGAAGGCATGGGAGTTTTGATCTGCAGTGGTGCTAGTAGATGATTAAGGGTTTCAGATTACAAACTCCTACTGTGAACTAAATTGAAGAAAATATTCACCTGGTGATATTGCCGCGCTTATTTGCTTTGAGGCTGAGTAAATATAGCTAACAAGTGGCATTTTTCTAATGAACCATTCTCCCAGACCAAGAACAGAAGCACCCACCCATGAGGACATGAATATACCAACTAAGAATATGAAGGTAATTGAGGTAATAAACCCAAGACCTGCAAGTTGAGCAAAAGCAGCTAAGAAAGATAATGAAAGAAGACTCTAGGAAAAAGGCTTTAATACTCACTAATTTCTATGAGATGTAGGAATTACAAAAAGAAAAAAAGACTGTTAATTGAATGAAGATCAGTTTAAAGATTTCTGGCTTCAGCTTGAATGAGACAAAGAAGACCAAGTTCATTAACTCGTCCTGTCATGACAAATCACATCTTTGCAAAACAGCGGGATACCTTGGAATCAAAAGATCTGAAATAAGTTGAATTAGTACTAGGCCCATGGAATGCAACTTTAGTTGAAATGGGAGAAAGGTAAAGCAGTAATAAGAAACTTAAGATTAGGAGAATTTCAAATGTAACTAATTCCATTGACTCAACTAATTCCATTATCTTGAGTCAATTATCGATAAAGGCAGTATTGAGGAGGATATTACGCATTGTATTGGTCCAGATGGAAGAAGTGGAAAAATGATTTTGGTTTTTTACATGAACAATGTATTCCATTTAAACTGGAAGGTAAAATATGATGGTTATAAGACTTGAATTGACTGTAAAGAACCCAGATGGTAACTTGCCAAAAATGATTTGAAGGTAGATGATCTAACTGAATATGTAATAGCTGGGCTATCAAAATAACCTCCATTCACTTTATGCAGATACTAAACTTTGGGTAGCCTTGATCTTGTATTATTTATGAAACAAGATTAAATAAAATATTCGACAATAATAAATTACACCTTGTGTTATTTGGACCATTTTGGTTCGGATGCAAAAATACAACACCTTGTGTTATCAGCTTGGAAAACTAATGCTAAAAAGAAGGCAGACAATTGAAGACATTACCAAAAAATGTACACGTACCAAATATATTGATTCCCAGATGATTATAGATTGGGGAGAAAAATCCATCCACAAGATGAATGAACCCCCATGTGATGTAGAAAGTGATGGCCATAGGAAATAGAATGACACTGCAGAATAGTAACAAAATTATTACAAAGCAAGTATAAAATTTCCAGTTCTATTTTGCATTCTTTGTCATGAATAGTTTTGGAGGAAATGAACACATCCGGTTCATCCAAAATAAATTTTGACAAATGGATTAAAGTATGTAAAGTATGTCCTTCAGTTGTTTCATGTACATCAATCCAGGTAAAAAGGCTGAGATGGTTACTCTTTCTTGATCCTAGACACCAATAAAATATCTTCATCATGTTTGCACAATTTAATAAACCATATTGGAAAATGAGCAAATATATATAATTATATGACACTTCAATTGCTAAAAATAAATTCTCAGGGAGAGGTTCAAGCATTAAGGGACCCGAGGCTCTTTAAGTTGCCCACAACAGGGTTTATAATTTTCCAACTTCCAAATTCCAGTGCCTATGACAAGTGAAATGACAAGGTGAGTGAATTAAGGTATCTTAATGCTTTGATTTATAAAATTAAAATTCTTTAGAATGCAAAAATATAAATTTTTATGTAATAAGGGAGAGCAATGTAAAACCATATTTTATAAGGGTTTAAAACCAGAGACATGGATTAGACTTACAAATTTACCATAACATGATGAATCAAAAGACTAAGATCACGCCAAGTTTAGTACAAAAGGTGGGACAGCAGAACTATTTTGCAATTCCAAAAAATCAAGAGTCATCTTTAATTGTACTGTGTCTTCATAAATCTTTTCTCCTTTTACTTCCATTTCACAATCTTTTCTCAGCCTTTTAGTGCCTTCAACTAGATGAGATTGCTTTAGAGTCATTGACAACATTTCAAAAGTTTACTAGGATGCATAACACCTATAAGAACCATAGTTATAATTCCATTCCAACAACAACAAGTTCAAAATAGCACTAGCAACACAGATGCCACAGAAAGAGGTAAACAATAGGAAGTCCAAAGAACACCAGCAAACATTTAACTTCAATTAAATATTTAAATAATTGGAAGCTATTCCACAAGGTATTCATGCAGAAAGCATCTTACCATCCTGTCATGAACTTTTTTGAAGCCCAGCTACGAATGACTTTAGAAAATGCCTACACAAGTAGCAAAAGGAAAGCTTTTCTGAGCTATTATTTAAGTAATTAATGAGAAGGTAAACTTTTTTTTTAATAACCAACAATTATTTTTAATTAAACACATCTCATCATACTTGGGAGTATATGTAGACCACCCTAGATTTCATTCTACAGCAAGAATCAAAGCAGATGAACTCCTCAATGATAATAGTAAATGATTCAACTTTTCATATTTTTTAATTATTACCAAATCCTGAATTTGGCATTAAACAAAACAGTAGTTGTAAAACTTTCATAGATCAACCTTCTAGATCTGCCTCACTGTCTTTGGATAGATCATCTTTGTATGTGGATGTTTTTATGTGGGACTTGCAACACCTTCCTCGTGGAATAAATTGAGTTTGCGTTATATTTTGTGACCTAGATCCCCTTACCAAGACAAAATTAACTCATAAGCTCTGTTGATGATATAATGCTGAAAATGCTGGTGCTTATAAAAAAAGTAGTAAGGTGCCAAATTCACTTCCGTTTAGTAGTCGAAAATATTCTACTTCATAATCGAAGGTTTGAATAGAATCTCAAGATCTGGCAGCGAAAATTCCATGAATAACATGTAATTGATAAAATCTTCCAGTGCTTGCATGTTTTTCCAACCAAATAAAATTCAAGTTTTGGATTCAACAATTAGAAGTGCCCATATATTAAGCAAAAATTTCACCGAGATCTATAGTATAACACATTATCATCAAGCAAACCATTTTTTCTTTTTGGATTCTATGATATTATTAATTCAAAATTTTAACTAATTAATATGTTAGAGTTCAAATTGTTAATATACTTATAATTTTGATTCGCTTTGGGAGAGTGTGACAGACTCCACCGTCAAAGTCCGATCATTAAAGAAGTTATTGTTAGGTGTTGGTGATGTCATGTGGTCTTAGATTTCTTCCCTCTGTTTTATTCTGGAAAGCCCATGACAGTGATAGGATTATCATCTCACCATGTTCCGACTACATAGCATAGATTAGTTTTCTTACTAAATTATAGATTCACCTGTCATTTTCTCTCAACTAAAGAAATTGAATAAAAGGCGTAAAGAATTCAAGTAATTTTCAAACATTTATCACTTAAATGAGACAAACAAATTAAAGTTTTTCAACATTTCAGATTTTACCTATCCAACTAATGAACCAACACAAAAGTCTGACTTCCAAAATCTGTCGCATTTGCAAACAAAGTACCACAAATCGCATCTTCACTACATTTACATTTACATCCGACAATGAAACCTCTTGCGGCTTCTGAACCAAAGACTTCTGACGTGAATAAAATATGTTCACGGATTTTATGGAAACAAGATGGACGAAGAACTCATAAGAAACCTATAAAACTTCAGAACGAATTAGAGAAGGAGGGAAATCGAGAGAGAGGAAGCCGAACCTCTCTACCGGTGTGATGATGGGATGAAGAAGCAGCAGGAGAGGTGGAAGGAGAAGACGATTTGGAGCCACCTCCATTTTCTGAGATTCCTATTCCTGCTACGGGAATGAGAAGCTCCAGATCTCTTTCCCTCTCTCTCGTCGCCATTTCTGGTTCTGTTACTGACTCGTCATTTCGCTCTTCCGAGTAACGAACTATATATAGTGAAGGACGAACAGACACCCGTGCGTATAACCGAATATTATTCAGCTTTCACGAACACGATCGATCAAACTAATGGGTCCCATCGAATGGCCAACCAACAAAGGTAATTGTAAAGCGACACCTGGATCCAAGAGCTACCCAGGCGCTAAGCTGGATGGATGTTTCTACTTGCGAACGCCGGTAAGTTTGAATTACAAGATTTAGAAAGGGAGATGCCGAGTGCTTTACCAGTGCTTGTTTGCTAGGACTGCAATCTTCTAAGTTGATATTTCAATGAAACAACAAAAATACACTTTAATCTCACAAGCAATGTCGCTTGTATCTTGATGGGATTACAAGGAAATTATAAGTCAGATGATAAGAATTACAAGTATATTAATGGGGAATTACAAGTCCGAAGAGTTATAAGTTTGTTGATAAGGATTATTCCCATCATCTGACTTATAATTCCCATTAATGGACTTGTGATTTAGGACCAAGTGGTCTATATTTTCTCATTTCAGGAGTCATTTAGCTTGTCATTTGCAAAAAAAATGTAATACCAATGAGATTATATGTGTTCCAAAAGGTAACTGAACAATAATTTTCCCATCTTTGTTTCTAATCAAAGTCACCCATGCAAGCAATCCTGGAATTGGATAGTTTATTATTGGAGAACTAATGGGGTAGATAGAGAAAATAGAACCCTTACGAAATTTTATTATTTGATGAGAACTTGTAGAAACATTTACATAGAACCCATCCTCAGAAACTTGTAACTGATCGATTAGGAAATTTTAGACTAGGAGTCTAGGGCTAAGAAAATTCTCATATTCCCAGCTTGCGATAATCATTAACCAGGTACATAATCGAAATATCAAATACTTCCTCTTAAAGACTACAAAAAAAAAAAAAAAAAAAAAAATACTTCCTCTTAAAACAGTTGCAGCTTTCTCCACTTTATTCCCACCATGCCATATTCAGATAAGTGAGATAGACAGAGTTATATCATAGTTAAGAATGCCACCACCATTTTATTCCTAGAAAATCACGTACAATTACGCTCTTCAGGTGCTTCCACCAGGGTAGATGCAACCGTTATAACCTACATACACAGAGAAGACAATTATTTAAGCATGTAAAATCTCTTCTTTATCAGCGTCAGTACTGAGCATCTATACTATTAATAAAAGGACTATACTATTAATAAAAGGAAGAGGGGGGAATATTCCCTACAGATTCTGGCCTCCATTTTTTTTTTCCAAATATTACCCTCCCCAACTAAAACAATCTCAACATATAACCACCCCAACCAGCTTTCACTTTTAAATTGAAACCCTGCAACTGTTTCTTCCCCTGCGTGCAGTTCTGCACGTGCACCCTACTAGTAATTAAGATTTAAGAATAAAAAGCGTCTCCCTTCCCCTGCATGCAGTTCTGCACGTGCACCTGCTAGTACAGTTAAAAGAGAAGACAATTATTTACGCAGAGAGAGCTTACTGGGATTGTTTGATGTGAGTGTTGCTGTCTGTGAGAAATCACAGTTCCATGGATTACGACCAGCAGTTTGATATAAAACATTCATGGCATAAGTAGCGTGTGATGCTACCGTGTTTGGTTCGAAACAAGCTCCACCTGGTTGGATGGGACTGCAGTCGACGCCATGACCGCAGGCATAGTCAAGGTTCGCCTGCAATTGGGCATCGGAAACGCCAGCTTTGGGCACACACCAACCTATTGTTGTAGGTTTAGGCAATGGAGACACCGGATTTGCAGGGGTCGCCGGAGTCTGGGGAAAAAAAATTCCGTGTTATTCAAATATGTAGGAGAAAAGAAACATTTTTCACGAAAGTCTGGGGGTGTTGTGAAACCTGGCTGCTTTTCGAAAGGCCCACGTCGTAAGTCATGGAAAGATCGGACTTGAAAAGCCCAAAGGCTCGTTCAGACACCGGCCCAGGTTTTAGGTTCTCATCGTACAGAGCGAAGATATACGTATCGACTGAATTCCCTGGCATGAGAGGAGTCCCGACCATTGATCGCAGGTGGGCTATCAAATTACCATTGTAGGCCTTTGCGTTCTCGACGCTGGCCCCAGCTTCGTTGCTGTCCCCTTTGTATGGCCACCCCGTTTCCGCCACCGCGATATCTACCTCCTTGAAGCCCATCGAATTCAAGGCAGATCGGACGGCATCGACCTGCACATAAGCCGTTCCATATATGAAATCGCTATTATATGTTCTTAGACTACACATAATCTGCAGAGCAGTCATGCGTTTTCTATTTACAACATATACAATAAAAAAAATTAAAATGAGACCCAGAAAAGTAAATAATTTATGAATCTCACGTCACTGTGTCTTATTATACATAATGTAAAGTTAATCACGTGAGACTCACATAAATAAATAATTTGTAAGCCTGTCTTGCAGTAAAGGGAATCTCTAATGCAACGATCATTACTCGTTATCATATGGTCTTACTAATTAGACTTATCACCTCCAAGCCTGTGGTTGTCGTTTTCAATCATTGAAGTTGGAAGAAGCAAAAAAGGACCCAAAAAAGACCAGCATATTCTAATTTGCTTCGCTGGACGGATGGTGACTGATTTATGCCGCACAAAGCCATAAACGTGGCCGGCACCAGGAGATGAGTGGTGCGTGGTGAGCCTAGCTTAGGTGGCCCTTTATGGTTTGACATCTTGGAGTGAACTTTGAGGGATATGCTGCCACGTGTACCAATTGGGTGGCCCTAAAAATTCTGATTGATTACTACCTACGTCAAAGTTTAACGTAACGCTAATGCGCTACACCTTATTACGTAAAAGTTTTGAGAGCCTTTCCTCTGGTGCCACTCAGTAGAACCAGCATCAAATGCACGGATCGATGGTCATGTTAACCGGGGGTCCACACATCCATAATCCATCTCATCCGGTGGTTTCACTGACCCACCGGATGCTGGCTCTTGAGGAAATGCTTTCAAAAGTTTTACTTGAAAAGGCAAAAAGAAATCCTAAGCTTAACTGGCAAATCC
This sequence comes from Buxus sempervirens, assembly GCA_947561395.2. Classification (NCBI taxonomy): domain Eukaryota; kingdom Viridiplantae; phylum Streptophyta; class Magnoliopsida; order Buxales; family Buxaceae; genus Buxus; species Buxus sempervirens. The sequence continues at coordinate 38,751,542 of OX387190.1, forward strand.
AATTAAATGTGGCTTGGCCGGTGAACTCACCTGCGCATCAAACATGTTCATGTACTTGTTGCCTGTGCCCGAGTCAACTCGTCCCGAGTTCGGTTGAAACAGACAGAATGCAAGAGTTTCAGGCCTCGGATCGCTTTGATATGCGAAGTAAGGGTATGGATTTATCGTGAAAGGCGAACCGGTGTCTTTCAGAAACCCTAATATTCCCTTCATCGTGTTTACGAATTCAGGACGGAAGGATCCGCTGGAAGGAGGATCGGATTGACCGAGCACAGCCATCGAATGAACGGTGGAGACCTTGATCTTGCCGCCCAAAGATGCCGAGTTGAGGGCATTTTGGAGATTTTGCATCGCCGGCAAGAGCTGCCACATCAAGTTCTGGTCGCCGGAGGTGATGGCCTCGTTTCCGACGTTGATGAGGATGATTTTGCTAGACGGATAGAAGGGAATGATGTTGGTGTTGATCCATTGCTTTGCGAAGTTGGGATCGGAGGCCATGGCAGGAACGTCACCATTTGAAGTGGCAACGACGATACCGACGCCGGTATTGGCTAGAGCTTTAATAATCGCCGGATCCGCGCCAAATAACCGGACCTTTTCAATTGACGTCGACTGAAGTAGGTTTGCCGTTGCCGACGGCGGTGGAAGGTTGTCCGCGACTTGGCCATAATTTATACCGATAAATGATTGCGAGTCTGCAAAAAAAAAAAATAGAAGGCTCTGTTGAGCATAGATCGAGCTCCTTTCCTCTTTCTCTCGTAAACACAATTTGCTGATTTCAATTATATTGTTTCAGTTTGGCTGACAGAGCTCAGCGTCATGGAGTATAGAGTCCTTAGAAGAGTGTCAACAAGTTCAAATCTGAGGCGGGGCCAGTAGGGCGAGTCGAGTACGAGTCGCCCTTTCGGTCTCTGCAATTTCTGGGTTGGATAAAGGAGGAAAACGAAAGCTTCCACTGGAAAATATAATTTGACTACAACAGCTGGATATAGAACTCTAATAAAAAGTTTTGATATTCTTAATAGCGAAAACTGAGGATTGGATGGGAGACAAAACCAAAAAGAAAGCAAATGGCCAAAAAAAAATAAGGGGAAAGAAGAAATACTAAACTAAAGCTATACATCTTTCTCGAAGCTTTAGAGGAGAAAAAGGAAATGCCTTGAGTTACAACTTTCTTACACATAAAGTACCAGAAAATGTAAGGCTGTCAAAACTATAGTTCTATAAATCGACTTCCGGTTGAGTTCTGGACAACAGAGAGAAGCAACGAGGATTTTATAGTGAAAAAGATTAATCTTCTGAAAGGTAGGGAAACAGGGAGAAAATGATTACAAATCTGCTAAAGAAACTAATTCCACAAACTCGAATTGAAGTTTATACCAGAAATCAATCGAGATTGTAAAAGAAAATTTTGAGTCTGTAGACTCTGTACACAGATTTTGGGATCAATAATACATATAAGCTTGCATATGAAATTCAAACTTACTTGCAATGTGGAAAGACTGTAAGACGAGGGAGAGAACGAGGAACGTTAAAGTCCGCATCAGCATCGCCATTGCTGAAGATCTCCCCACTTCTGCTGCCTTTTCAGATGAGTTTCTAAGACGAAGAGCAATATTTAAAGAACTCGGAGGAGGAGGGTAAAAAACGTAAAAGTGTAAATTCAAAGCTGAGATAAGTACATCTTACTCCGTAAAAATCCTGCACGTTCTCGTTTGTGTGGTTGCTGACGTGGCTAACCAGTGTTTGTGTGCGCGCAAGCCTTATACGTCGTCGTCCGCGGAGGAATTGACTCCTTGTGGAATTCTTATGCACATAAAATGATATTATTAACCCAAGTATGCGTGTCTCACGAAGGCGCGCCAATTCGTCCGCGTGGTTTGTTACCTCGTATCAGATATTTCCAGAAGTTGGATTCAAATCACCTGTGCTGGGCACCCAGCAGCCAATGGGACAGGGCCACATCACCTGCAGCCCTGACACATGTCAGGGCTGCAGTGATGTGGCCCTGCCTTATGTATTCTCATTGGCTGCTGGGGCACCCAGCAGTGCTGGGCGACCAACAGGTGATTTGAATCCTTTAAATTGGACTTAGGAAGACTTCGAGGAGACCTTAACGTGAACACACTTCATCTGCAAAAGGCTTTTTATTTAAAATTGGACTTGGAAGACTTGAGTGATAATTCGAGGAGACCTTAATGTGAACACAATTCATCTGCAAATAGACTTTAAAGCGCTGTTGACTACCCGCTTACTAGTTTCTATCTGGGTTCCCAGGAAGATGCTAGCCAAATTCATCAGTAGCTCGCCATAAACATGACCCCACTCACTCGGCTCTGCGCTCATAATTTCCTAGATGCTGAGTCTGATGGTTGTTACCAATCCTGTGGCAATAATTATTGAACTCGCTGCGTTTCACTGGGGAATTTCACGAGGACTCGACATCGTAGGGAATTTAGTGGTATGAATACAAGACCGAAGACAGGAAACGCCAAATTGCGTCCTTCCCTTCTGTTTCATAGGAGCTTCTTCATTTCCCTTTTCTCGTGGGAGCAAAAGGATAAATCCGATTTCATTTTTTATTCTCGAACATGATTCCTGCAGTCTATAATTTTGCAAATTGTTCAACTTGGTGAGTACGCCCCAATAAACACGGTAATTGGACACGCTTTGTTTCTGCTGCAATGCTTTTCAGTCACCTAAATGACGTTTTTCTTTTTTATAATACCCATTTTGTGATTCCTATATTCATAACATAGAAACATTTATTATATAGACATATAGGATTCACCCCTTTTTTTAAAAAAATTTTTTATAATTGAAAACAAGAGCAAACAAAGCCAAAAAGTGACCAAATAAGAGCAAATATTTTCTGAGCCCACAAAAGGAAGGTTTACAACCAACTTAACCTATGAAGAGAAAGTTGGTGCATGTATATAAAGGTTAGTTATGATTAATTATTTGAGGGATATACTACTATTTTAAACTTCTTAGGGACAATGAAAAAAAATTAGATACGGACAAAGGGTATTGAAGTCTTTTCAGACTCCATGGAGGTATAGTGAGAAACCGTCCAACCAGAACCTTCCGGCTTCTTTTACATAAGAGTATAGATATAGACACCTTTCCCACTGTCCTGTTCCCGCGTAGAAATCATACCTATAGTCACTAGTCAGGATAACGAGTTCTTTGATCCGTTCAGAGCATATCTATAAAAGTACCTTTTTCCTCCATGAGGTTTGACTTTAACAAGCCACTAATGCAACTTTCGCTCCGTTTCTCACCATTAGCACCGCAACCACCAGGGTAGGAGACTTTAACATCTAATTAATATGGTAAAAAAGCACATCCTTGCACATCGAACCAAACCCAAAACAGAGGCCAACAGAAAGAGCCAATAACGTCAAAGAAAACGTTACATCACATCAGGAAAAATAAAGAAAAAAAGAAAATCCATGCAGAGGAGGCTTTAACATCTAGTTAATATGGTAAAAAAGCACATCCTTGCACATTGAACCAAGTGAAGGGCAAATAAAAAACCCCCCCAAAAAAAAAAATTTATTAACAGAGCAAAAATCTCAAATTCTACAAATTTTATTAGCACCACAACCAGAATCACATAAATATCACATATAGAAGGGGGAACTTTACAAAAACACATTTTGCCAAGAAATCCAGAGGCAAAAATTACAACACCTTAACAACAACTAGATTACTACAAACAAAGGCCATAAGCAGATCCTGACCTTCATTGAATCAGAAAAACCAAAACCAGCTGCCTCAATAACTTACCTTTAAAGGTAGTATGAAATGGAAAAAGCTATGAACCCATTTCCATCGAGAAATCTTTCCAACTTCACCCAGCAGAGTGGGAGACAGGAGATGTTACGAAATGACCATCCTTGAAGACATGAACGAAGTGCTGTGGCAAAGCATGTTCCTCCTGTAATATAAATCCACATCAATAGAATCCTCAACATGCACAAGAAGTAAATATAGAGGGAAGATCATGCATAATCACATTCTGAATATCTTTTTGGCAATAAAAGAGAAATTCACTCTGCCATAATCTCACCCATTCCCCCAAATACCCATCCAATCCAACCCACACACCCCACCTCTCCCAACCACAAAACATCCACTCTTTCTCTCTCTCTCTCTCTCTCTCTCTCACACACACACACACACACACACACACACACAAACGTGTTGGAAAATATAACTGGAATACTCAAAATTACTCTGTTCTCCAAAATATCTAGCCCTAAAAGAACCTTCAAGCCACAAGAATAGTTCCTTGGTCATTCTAGTTGAGAAATCCATGCCAAGCCCAGTGGAATAAACAACATAAATTGTGTTCGGAAAGATAAATGGATTAAATGGAGCATAGCATCTTCTTCTTAGGCAGGAAACATTTTGCATCTAATTAGATATTTCATCTGTTATCCATTGGATGGTTTGAGTCTGGTGAACCTTATCCAGATGAACATTAAAGTTTTAAGGGGCATATATTTAACCCAAATCACAGGTAACAACAGTAATAATTTGCAAGGACTATTGGCAAGTGAAGGTTTTCGGAATCAAGAAATTGCAAAAAGCTCAACTAAAACTTTCATCAGTCACAAAAGGGAGACAACAAGAAAAATCTTTTTTGTTTTTCCAATTGCCTACATGATAGAGGCAATGTACAAACAATTAAGAAAAAAAACACATTCCACCTCTCATTTCTGCAAGGCGACAACAATTACAATAGTAATAAAAATAACATTAACGGAAGTAACAATAAATATATGATAACAACAATGAGAACCCAGAAAAGAGAAAGGAAGAAGAAGAAAACTGTCAAAAACATTAAAATCATTTCAACAATTAAAGCTGGAAATGAAGTATGAAGTCCTCCTTGATTCCTGTAGGATTCCTAAATTCCCTCTTGTATAAACCATGAAAAAACTTATGCAGCTTAAGACCTGAGGTTGCTTCAGATCACATATAAAATTAATGCTCTTGAAAGTCTTCTTGAAAATCATTGGTTGGTATTAAATTCAAGTGCTTATATATTAATAGAGGCAGACAGTACATGGGAAGACTTGAAAGACTACTTTTAATTTTGTCACTGAAATTAAAATAAGTTCTCTCCAAACATGATATCCTCCTACCCTTTCGTTCTAGTGTTGGATCCAAACCCCTACATATCAAATGACTATCTAAAGTAACAATAATTTACAGGGAAATTACCATTTTCAGAACATTTGAATCCTAGCACAAGCTCAAACAATTCATCCTCATTCTCCCAACTATCATTGAAGGCTTTTCCATCAATTTCATGACCATAAGCGGTGCCAAATGCATAACTGGTTTGAACATTCTATAAGGACAGAAAATAGGACTATTGAAAAACCCCACATATTTCTAGCATTATTGCTGGTATCCCAACTACAAGTAAAGCAGATGCCTTATCCATTTCAATGAAGGAACAGATAATACAAGTATTATTTTCATAATATTATTTCAAAAAAAATGGATGATTCATAATGGTGAATAGGTATGATCACTCTGTGCCTCAGACGAGTAAATAGGTCAAGGTACTTAAAAAATCAATGATTTATACTAGTAGATAGATATGATCACTCCTGCATCTTAGATTTGTAAATTCAAGGCAAAACAAAATAATAATAATAAATAAATAAATAAAAATTGATGATTCATGTTGATGGACAGTTATGATTATCCCTGTGCCTCAGACTGGTCGACAGGTCAAGGCAGCAGAAAAATCAATGAGTCATATTGATGGACAGGTATAGCGGATGAAAAATGCATATTGCACATATATAGCCATAAGTTGTGCAAAAACATCTAAAATCTCTTTCAACTTTATACAAAAATATACTTTCTATTCCCAATTTAGTTAATTTTTTTTGGGTCCCAACTTAGTTAATTTGGAGATTCATATTGGTCATTTTAGAGATTTATGTCACAAACCTTTACAGTTGTTTTTTCTGATGAATCACAAACCTTTACATTAAAGGCCATACGATATAATATATTCTAAAACCTTTCAATCTTATTAAAGACCTAGTTAGTATCGATGAATAGTGGATATTGGTCCCATACTTGGACATAGCATCCTGTTTTATTAGGATATTGTTTAGATATATATGTTATTCAGATTTAACCTAGCCAATTTACACCCATGGTCAAGAAACACAACAATAAACCAACTTACTTTAAAAGGGAGAGAGAGAGAGAGAGAGAGAGTTTTAAGCTTTGTACAGTCCTAGTGTTACCAATATAATCAAATCATTTATAGAGACCTCTTATAAATTGATAGTAAGTATGATACTTCATGTTGATATAGGTAGATAAGGATAAGTGGGCAGTAATTGGAACATTAATGTCTTTAAAATTTTCCAAGGGGATATTCTCTATAAGTCAAATATCAGGCCAAAATCTCCCTTTTTTCCTTTATAATAGTATAGATGGTCGTCCTTGTGCCTTATACTGCTGAATAGGTCAAGGTAGTCAACATGATTTGCAGTAGCTGTATAAAAGAGAAGAAAAAAGGAAGATAGGAGGCCATATGCTGCATTTACAAGTGCATAACACAAATTACATAAATCTGAATACAAGGTTTGAATATTTTTTAATGCAAACACGTAACCAATTTAAATATCCTTTCCCACAATGATGTGCAGGAATTTCTGTCCATGAATAGTTTCAAATCATCAAAAGTTGTGATTTTCACCAATCCAAGGGTATACTCGGTTATGGATCTTACGCTTAATGCTTTGGTTAACAATAAAACAAAGAAGAAATCAGAAAATAAACAACAGCGGAAATTAACTTGTTTAATAGAAATAAAAGTTGATTAATTTAAACTAAACAGATCAATAGATCTGATCAATTGATACTCTAATAATCAATGAGCCGATTAATTCCAGTATACTCTTTCTGACATACAGTGAGATGTCAGGGTAACCTTTTTCTCCGTAGAGATACTTGGTACCTTTCTACTGTTCCGGTAGTGTCTAGCAGAGGCTGTAGTGCCTACTAGACGACCCTTGTTCTAAATCGGATTGAAATTAAAGAGTCAAGGCGGCAGGGCCAGCCATGAACTGATCTTGAAGGATTGATTTGTTTAATTGATTTTCTCTTGTAAAGAAATTAACAAACCGGCGGCTGAGCCGTCCGTCGTGAGCAGATCTGTGGAACCACAGCCGTAGCACCAACCACGAGATCTACTTGGCGTGTGTGCTAACAAAGTGTAATATTTGAAGATTGAAAACTTGATATTATTGAATCATACAAGGAGTACATAATATTCTTGAAAAACTACGATTACACTTGAAGATCTATGATTATAATTGAAAATACATACTATGGAGAACAACTAGACTTGACGAAAGGTAGAAGGTGAGATCAACTTGAATAAAGGATAAGAAACTAAAAGATTGAACTTACAAGGCTAAGGTGATCTTCTGGAACCTTGGTCTTGAAAGCAATTGGTCTTGGAGATTGAATATTGAAGCTAGAAGATAGAAGATAGAATGGAATGAGGGGAAGGGTCTCCTTAAATAAGCAAAGGAGTCCCACGGACTTGAAATAAAAATTTGACATCCGAAAAAGTAAAATGTAACAGTGTCCCGCTATAGTGGTCCCGCTACAGTGACTTGCTACAGTGATTGCTACAGTAATTCTTGACTTGTCTACAACTACAGTAATTCTGACTTGTCTACATATCCTCTGGATCGAAGTCGCCAATGGATTCATCTTCCTTTGGTGATTCTTCATCTTGGTCTACTGCTTGAGAATCTACTGCCAGAAGGGCTTCTTTGAGAAAATTCTTGTATTGTTCTTTTGTCATTTTTCCTGCTAAACCTGCTTGGACTTGAGACTTGGTCATTAAAAATTGTTCTTGATCTGGATCTGGTGCCTTGAGCTTTATTTGATCTTGAGCTTGAGCTTGTTTTAATAAATATTGCTTGATCTGTCCAACAGTAATATTGTAACCATCGAACTTGTCCCACCACTTTGTTCTAAACTGTCTTGATAATCTTGGAAAGGCTAAATTATCTTGAACGATGGTATAGTCCCAGCTGAGGATCCATGCCAATTTAAAATTGAGAAAGAAATGAAAAAGGATTGGGAAATTGGCTAGGTGAGTTATGGGATTATTGTATTGTCGGGAAAAAAGGAAAAAGCCTTGATCAAATGGTTCGGGCACATTTTCAGGAATGGGGCCAAAGTAAGACCACCATGTTAAGAACCAGGCCGGAATTGTATCTACAAATTGGGTTTTATTGAAGTAAAAGAACCACGAATGGCTACTTGGCCTAAAGAAAAAGGTATTATGCCAGGCTTGGCAATAATCCCAATAGTTAAAATATTGAGGGCTAAAAGGCTGGCTAAATCTCCTTGGGGTTAATGGATGATCTCCCCATGAAGAGAGTGAATGGATTTGAACTAATTGGCAAGTTGAATGGGTGATAAAAGGCTCTGGTCCTGAAGATGAGTTATGCTTGATAAGAACAGAACCTGTATCAACTAAAATAAATTCGTAAAATTTTTGGTTCTTGTCTGTAAAACCTGTTGGAAATTCATTATCATTTAAAAAATTGTGATTGTGAAAATAATTTGAGGCACACCTATCCGGGTCCGGATGGTAGAATTCCTCTTCAATTGTGCAGACTGGAAAAGTGTTTGATTTTAACAAATAATTTGATTGATTTGTTGAAAATGTTTTTGTAGAAATTGATTTTAATTGTAAAGGTGCGGGACCAGGTCTGGTCACCACAATTTGACTTGCTGCTGCTGCTGGTTTGGCAATTTGCTTGCCTTTCTTGACTACTTCTTTGAATGGAGGAGAACTCAGTTCGAGTTCCTTGGCTTGTTCAATCTGTAGTAATTGCATCCTAAGTTTATCTTCTTCTTGTCGCATTCTGTCTGTCCATGGAAGTCTTGGTGATGGGTTTCTAAGGATTGGACTATTAGCTTGAGAAATTGGTTGAGCTTGGATATGACGAACTAAACTTTGGGCTGGACTTGATGATTGACTAGGAGTAGGATTGGGGTTTTGAGCAAATTGTCCATAAGATTGAGGGGTTGTATATTGAGGTTCTAAACTTGAGCTAACATTATGAACAGACTTGGATTCTTGGGTAATTCTTGCTTGCTGGGCTGCCTGTTGGGCCCTGGTGACTGGATTGAGTTTAGGAGGGATGGTTTGCAGTTTCCTTGGCATCTTGGCCCTGAAGGAATTCACGGGTTAAGAAGTCAGGAAGGGAATTTTGTTCTCCTTTAATAAATTCAATATCAAAATCAAAAACACTTAAAATAGCTTGCCATCTGGCAAATATTTGTTTTGACGCTAAATTCTTGACATCTTTTTGTAAAACACTCTTGGCTGCTTTACAATCTACTCTTAATAAAAACTTCTGATTGAGTAAATCTGATTGGAATTTTGAAATACATAAAACCATAGATAAGATTTCCTTTTTGATTGTAGAATAATTAGATTGAGTTGGATTCCAAGTACCACTAGTAAACTTAACTAATTTTTCTTTATTATCTATTTTTTGTTTGAGAATACCTCCGTATCCTATGTCTGATGCGTCTGTTTCAACTATCTTGAAAGCATCAGGATTGGCTAAAGTTAAACATGGCAAGTGCCTAACTTGTTTTTTGATATTTTGAACTATTGTTGTATGCTCAGACGTCCATGGTCCTGGGGTCTTTTTGAGTCTTTTTCTCAGCAATTTAACTGATTGACTAAGATTGGGAAAGAAATCTGTTACATAATTTAAACTACCTAGAAATCTTTGTAATTGTTTCTTGTCTTTGATTTCATCAGGAAATTTATCTCCGAATGAGAGAGATCTCTCAATAGGACGAATTGTTCCTTGATGAATAGTATGACCTAAAAACTTAATCTTGGTTTGAAATAAAACAATCTTTGGCTTGGAGATTACCAATCCATTTTGTTTTATTATGTTGTAAAATTGATTTAAATGTTTCCAATGTTGAGATATTGATGAGGAATAGACTAAGACATCATCAATATAAATAATTGTAAATTTATCATATGGATTGAATATATCATTCATAATTTTCTGAAATTCTGAAGGAGCATTCTTAAGACCGAAAGGCATTACATTCCATTCGTAATGTCCAAATGGAACTGTGAATGCTGTTTTGTATCGATCTTGCTCAGCTATCTGGATTTGCCAGAATCCAGACTTCATATCGAATTTCGAAAAGATTCTTGCATTATGTAATCTTTGAATTAGATCTTGTTTATTGGGAATTGGGTATCTTATCCATTGAAGTGTATCATTTAATGGTTTATAATTGATTACCAATCTTGGAGTTCCTCTTTCGATTTCTGAGTTCTTATTAACATAGAACGCAGAACAACTCCAAGGTGATTTACTTGGCCTAATAATATTTTTCTTAAGTAAATCATTGATTTCTTGTTTACAGAATTGAAGTAATTCTTGAGACATTTGAATTGGTCTAGCTTTAGTTGGAATTTTACTTTCTTGAAATTCTGGAATATAAGGTAAAGATACTGTATGTTTTTTCCTATGCCAGAAGGCATTTGGGATATCCGAACATACTTCTCTTTCTAATTTTTGTTTAAAATTATCTATCTGTTGAATTAGACTTGGATTATTTAATTGATTTTCTATATTTTTATTTTCTATTTCTTCTTTAAGAAACATAATTTGTTTCTCTTTTCTTTGAATTATATTGGCTTCTGGAGATATTGATAATTGTTTTAAAATATCTATTTCTCTTGTTCTTTGCCTAGTTATAAAATGGAAATTAATTGTTCTATCTTCACATATTGTTTCTAAGCCATCATTTGTGACAGTGAATGGCTGGATTAATGCTAAAAATGGAGTACCTAAAATGACTTGTTTACTAAGATCACTAATTAAAATGAAAGGGGTCTTGAAACAGATATTGTCATTACATATGTGTACATTTGATAGTTTATAATTGATTTTCATTCCTGCTCCACTTGCCGTATGGAGTCTTTCTTTGGTTTTCTCAAAGTATTTGGATGGTATAATACCTTCCTGAATACAATTGAGATCAGCACCACTATCAACTAAGGCAATAATATCTAATTTGAATTCGTTATTGACAACTAGGTTGACTCTAATTAACCATTTCCTAAAATTGATTTGTGAAACTAATTCTATGAATTTTTCTGTTTCATCTACGTCTTCTGTTTCCTGAGAGGTAGATGCTTCATCATTCTTATTTTCAGGGATTGCTTTCATTTGATTGAATGTAAGTTGATTTTGAATATTTACTTGCGCTTGTAAATTGTTTGTGATTGATTTTAATTCTTTTAACTCTAACTTAATCTGATTGATTTCATGTTTTAAATCTTGGACTGATATATCTTCTTTTGATTCTTTTTTGAATCTGTCAACTATTTCCTTGAAATTGTAAGGATTTCTTGTCTTATCAGCTATTTGTTTTTCTAGATTATTTTTGTCAGGTTTATTGAGTGATTGTTTAAGTTTTTGTAAAATTAATTTTTTCTCTTCAGGATTTTGTATTTCATCAACTAAATCTAATAATATATTTTGCTCTTTACTTAAAACAAAAAGACTTGGTTTATTGCTACATTTTCCTATACATTGTTTTGGTTTATCACATTCTGACTCTGATTCAGAACTAGATTCTTCATCAGACTCTGAATTGTAATCATCATCTTGAATTTGATTGATATATTCCTCACTTGATGTTTCGTAATCAGTATCTGATTGTTCTGATTCTGAATTGATTAAAAGAATTTTTTGTAATTGTTCTTTTAATTCATTGGATAATTCTAATTCATTGATTTTTTGTCTTACTCTACACTTGTTTGCGAAATGCCCTATTTTACCACATTTGTAACAAGTTTTATCTTTACTAAAATTTTTCCTAAATGTTTTTGAATGTTTTCTTGATGTACTTGGCTTATTATTTTCTTCATTCTTGATTTCTTTTTTGTGGTACTTGTTGTATTTCCTAAACTTAGATTTGTGTGGTTTTGACTTGTATGTTTTGGGTGACTTGAAGCTTTTTCTTGGTTTTGTTGAAGGTGATTGAATTTTCTCAAAACCAAATTGTTCACAAAAACTTCCTAATTCTTTTCTTGTCGTTAGACTATCTTTTTTGAGTTTGTTTTTTAATTGAATCTCAGTACAAATTGCTAAGGCTTCAGAATTAATTGTAGAAATTAAATCTCCGTAAGTTAATCTATCATAAGGAATTGAACCTTTAAATTGTTCAGCTAATTTGGACTTGATTTTTGCAGACAGAGCCTGTGGCAATCCGGATAAGAACTTCTCTTTCCAGAAGGCTTGGCTGCAGTCTTCCCTAAGAAGTACTTTGGACAAGAACATATCTTTGTACCATTTAAAATCTTGTAATTTCCTACATCTAAGATTTAATAAAATTTCAGAGGAGTTATCTTTCAATTTTGAAGGATCTCCTATATACATTTTCATAATTGTATAAATTAAAGTTTCTACTGGATTGGGAACTTCTTGATCATCATCAGTCTTAATTGGTTCTTCATTTTCATCTATTCTAACAGAATTTAGGATATTGGCTCTTTCAATATCAGTAAGATAATTATCCCACCAATGTTTTAATTGACCTGTAAACCCAGCTATCAGAGCTTGGGCTATTGCTTGTTCAGAAACATTTTCTTGTTTAATTTTGTAAGCAGTGCTTACCATTGTCATGTGTTGGAGTGTTTCGATGATCAAATGTTCAGATTTGCCATCAATGTTCCACTCATAGATTGTATTGGGATGAAAAGAGGCTTGGGTGAATTGATTCTTTTCTTCTAATTGCATATCTGGAAAACTAGGTCTAGGGTAATAATTCCTAGTATTTTTCCAATTCATCTTATTAATTTCTAAATCATTTGATTTTTCTATTATACCTACTTGTCTTTGTTGACTACTCGATCCTGGTCTAATCCTAAGAGGAGCTTGAGGTATAGGATCTTCTTGTGTAATTTCTTGTGTATCTGGAACTACTGTATTGTCAGTTAAGAGATCTTTAAGTCTCTTATCTATTTCTTGGTCAAATTCTCTAATTTCTAATTGCTTACTTAATTCTCTTGGAATTTCTATTGGTTTGAAAATTGGAGTATTTTTTGACGACGAAGGAATTGTAATATCTTGTTTTTGAATAATTGTTTCTATCCTATTAACTTGATTACCTATTGTATTTAAACATTTGTTTGTAAAATTATTTTGTTCAATAATTTTATTAATTCCTTTGTTCGTAGCTTGACTATCTTTATTATTATCTTTAATCTTGTAAGGGGCGGCTACTATCTCTGTTTGCTTATTTTTGAATATAATTTGGTCTTGTGGAGGATGTACAGAAGCTATGGATTTATCTTCTGTATTTTTCCAAATTGTTAATGGTTTGTCTAAGACTGTAATGTCAGATTCTAACCAATCAAAGAAATAAACATTTTCTTGAATTAATTCTAAGAATTTATAATATTTTGATTGAAAATGGTCTCTTAGTTTTTTATCATAATTTTTAAAGAATTGTTCTCTTTTTGATTTGTTTTCTAAAGAATAAAAATCTTTCCTAAGGTATTCTTTGTCTATTGTAAATTGTCTTTCTATCATTTCACAACTAGGGTGTGTTTGTGGATCTTGCATTTGAGAGTAGGTTGGGGACAGATTTTGGTCTTCAGACTCTTTATCTGTTTCCTCTTGTTCATTAGTTTTGTATGTTGGTTTAACTATGTTTGCTTGTGTCTTGATTCCTGATAAATTAACAGAAGGAATCGAAGAACACGATTTTCTTGGACTAGTAAAGGATGGAATTTTACGACTTGATTGTCCTATTTCGAAATTGGGATTGAAGCTTGGAACTCTGCTATCTAGATTGTTTCTACTAGATTGTCCCAGATTTAAATTCCTAAAATTTAACCTAGAAAATCTTATTTCTACACTACCATCATCATTTTGAATTATATTATCTAATTGGCTATTCTCTTTTTTGGGAGGAGTAACAGCCGATTGGAAATTCCATTCACTTGGAAAGCTAACTTCATTCCACCTAATTGTTCTTGGAACTATTACGTTGGAGTTACTGGAATCATTTTGAAGGAGAAGAGTTTCTCCTTTTGGACTTGCAATCTTAACTAAAGGATTTGCCATTGTAGTCATGGCCTTGTAATGAATCCTATATATGATTGCAAATGGGAGAGATCCCGGGAGCATATCATATCCTGTAGACTTGATGTTTAAGACTAAAGATTGAAGGACACCTGGGTCCGTAAGACTAATTGAGAAATCTGGGAAACAATTGAAATAAACTGGACCATTACACAAACTTGATTCTATTATTCCTAATAACGAATCATTGAATTGATTGTGTCTACAGTCACGTAAACACAAAAATATTGCAGTATTTAATCCTTGTCTTGTTAATGGTTTTATTGCTATTTGAACCATTCCTATATGTAAATAATTGTATTTTTGCCTATGTTTTTCTAAGGTTTCTTTGTTTAAAAGATTGATTCTTTCATGATCATTAGAAAGAGAAATTGTTTGTTCTACAGTCTTGATTGTATAATCTGAAATAAATTTAAAACTACCTTTTTTGTAAACTTGATCTATCGGTACCTTGGGAATTGTCCAATTGTTTAAATCTTTTTCTATATTTATTAAATTGTTTTCCTCTACATTTATTGTTTGACCCGTATTTAAGCTTCTCGAAGACATAGTTCTCCTTAGATAATTCATAAGGGTATTTTGGTCATTCGACTTCAACCTTAGTAATTGGTATTCCTTCCCCCGGACTGTCAACGTTTTACACCTAAAATGGCCTGTAGCACACAGCAAGGCGGCCTTAAACGGTTACGCGACTTGGGGTCATGCAAGGAGTCAAAATACCTTTCACTAAAATTTAATCAAATAACTTTTAATACCTATATTCACTATCCTTGGGGAAAAATGGCTCTGATACCACTCGGTTATACTTTAACATGCTTCCTGTTAAATAACCATAGAACTGAAAATTCATTCCAAATCCTTTTTTTACTTTATCTTAAGAACAGTAGTTATATGATCGACTGGCAATATTTTTTTGGGCAGACTAATGTACAAAGCCTAAGAGAAATCCCAATAGCATGTTCCTATGTGAGTATTGGTTTGTGCCCTGTAAGAGAACAAGTGATCTTGAATCACTAATGGAAAAAATTTCGAAGCACTAATTTCTAGGGACACAGCAGGCAAACATAAGATAAGAGAGGCAGGTACATACCCAATCGCCGTCAGGTTTAGCAGCAGGTACTAATACATTGATTTCACTTGACTTAGCTGTTGTTATAGAGGTCCCCAAAGAATCTTTACTAAGATATAATTGACAACCCGCTGTGTTGTCCACCGAAATTGTAGGTGCAGAACCCTGAATTTAGTCACAGAATATAGTGAAAGGTAGCTACAGAAACATGGGTTAAATAATCCCTTCATTCATATACATTCCCAAACAAGCGCAGTTCTGCACTTCATACTACAGAAAAGAAAAATCTATTCCATGCCAATCGATACTGGAGTATCATTGCTGAGATTCAAGTTAAGAAGTTTAAGCATCACAAAAAGCATAAGCTACCTGACACTGAACCTCAACACCATTGCAGTTAACAATCTCACAAGCTGCTACCACATCCTGTTCAAAGGAAA
Organism: Buxus sempervirens; assembly: GCA_947561395.2. Classification (NCBI taxonomy): domain Eukaryota; kingdom Viridiplantae; phylum Streptophyta; class Magnoliopsida; order Buxales; family Buxaceae; genus Buxus; species Buxus sempervirens. The sequence goes on from OX387190.1 coordinate 38,767,261, forward strand.
ATTCATTAGGGTCCATTCTTACCTACACCGTACTTCCATACATTCAAAAAATAACCTCATCATTCAATATTAATTTTTACTGACCTTGAAAACAATTCCCATCTTAGTGCATTTGTCAACTGTTATATTGTTCACTTTCCCTGCACATCCTTATAATTATGGTAAGTTCTTTCTGTATTCTTAACCTGAAGGCGTACTTAATACTGTATTCACAGATAAGTGCCCAATATTTAAGCAAATGAATAAAATTGAAACGTAAAATACACTAAGGGTAATTGGAAAAGCAAAAATCACCATGAATCTGCAAAACAGAATCTTTGCATCCAAAAACATATACAGATTGTTTTGCATCGCAGTCATCAATCATCAAATTCTTAGTTCCAATTTGATTCTCAACCACCCATCTGCTAAATAATAAACATAAATAAGAAATAATGTACTTACAATCAATTTTTCATAAAGGCAAAACCTAAACAGAATATGGAAGCATACTCACTTACGACCCATTTGAAGCTCCAACCTTGGTGGTCCTGCCTTTGAGAAAGAAGTTGACCGGGTGCGAGCTTCTTTTTCACTTAAACCAACAACACCACTTCTGTCAGCCCGATTCTTTGTCTTCATTTCAGTTGTTACTTTTCTCAAACCTAGGAAGCAAGATAACAAACTTGCTATTACCTTCTTTACCATCCGAAAAAAATAAAATAAGGTAAGATTCCAGGTGCTTTCATTTATTATAATTTTTCCTTGATTCACCTGCAGTTACGGGCTTTCCTGAACTGATTTCTTGAAATACAGCTGCCATTCCTTCCTTAGGTTGTGATGAGGAAGCAACAGAAGATTCAGAACTGAAGAAAGAAGCTGGTGGAGGAGGTGGAGGAGCAGGGGCACCTGACTTATTAGCTTTTGATGGAGCAGATGCAGCAGTGGAAAATTTTGTTTTACCAGTAGGGGACCATACTGGACCCAGAGGATAGAAACTCTTAATGTAATCCCTTAAACCGGGTACATAGAGCTCCTTCAGACATTTTGCCCACTCCACATGGTTTGTGTCCTTACTTCTGTACTCCACGAGAACCTGAATGGATATGTAGGACATTATTGGCCAACTAGAATCCTGTTCATGAAGTATCCGCATAATCGAATAAATTCTGCAAGGTTAAAATCACGGGCAAGGTTTATAAAACTGAAATTTCATTATCACATACTGCTACAAAAATCTGGTTAATCCTGTCCATTCAACTCCAATATTTGAAAATTTTGATTATTTTATTAACTAAAATAGATTCTGAAATATTCTAAAATGCAGATCACAGTATTTTTTAAATAATTTAGCCGTAATCGGTCCCTTATTTTATTATCAGATGTCTGCTTCCATACTCTGCTTATGCTGAATTTTCTTTGTTTTCTCCCAGGTTACTTTTGTGAAATAGAAAGTGTTCGTGAATTTTTTTTCAGGTATTGTACTAATAGAGATCAGTACAAATGCTTAGTATACCTTGTTGTTATAGAACTCAGCCATTTGCCAACTTTCTTCCACATGCGCAATAGGAAGGCTCATACCTTGTATAGGAATGAAAAAAGATGAAATGAAATGAACCAAATCTCTCTGATTTCAGCACAAAGATAACCAGACATATCTCTCACCACAATCTTTGCCTGAATATGCAATCCAAGCTAAAGCAGTCAGACTGTCTGCAGCAGCCTTCAAGTGGTTGAAAAATTCAGTTCGCTTCCCTTCTGTCAATGCATTTGCTTTCACAATTACTTCATTTAGGGGTTTGAGAAAATCCGCTAGGCCTGCCATGTCAGGCTTCTGCACAATTTAGAAAATAATCAAATAAGATGCCATCAAAATCAAATTCATCAATAACAATTGTTGTGACAATAATAGGATGTTTGATTGTATCAATGGGAGTCATAATAACTCTTGCTTGTTATAATTTCTATTTCACACACTACTTTGAATTCTTAACTTAGGAGTTTACACCAGTTTTTCATTCCCTTTATATAATATTAAAATAAGATAGCCTCAAACAACCATGCTATTGTCCTTAAGGGAGTTGGCAAATTTAATAACTCTGAAATTCATTCAATTTCATAAGAGGAAGAAAAAAAAGGCTAATTTACTGACATTTTCATGCAATTTCTACCGTCAATCTTCAGTGAAGCTATCAATGCATGGTCATCAACAGAACAGAGGTAATAAAGGAAAGCCTCAGCACTCAGCACTCAGCAGATCTAATTCAAATGAAAAATATCTGCATCTCAAGGTTATCCATGGATCGTATTTTCTCCATATACAGAAAGAACTCCAAAACGATTAGGAAGAATACGAAAGCCAACCATTGCGATTCAGCATTCAAAATTCAATTTATTTCTTTTTGCAGTTTCCTCCACAATCTGTATCAAAATTCAGCCAATCAACTAAAAATGCACAAACCACCGGATGCTCAAAAGGATCCGTTGAGTCAGATTCAGGTTCTTATTAAGAGATATGATATAGGATGCAAATATCTTAACAGAAAAAAGTATAACTCCTCCACTGAGCATCGACAGTTACTAAAATTAGCACCAGAATTTGCTCCATTATACAGACTAAATGTCAGATCCAGGATCAGTGACGTCATAATAACCTGATTCCAAACCGAAGTAATGAATTTACCAAAACAAGATACAATTAGAAGACAACCGACCTGACTCTGTTTGGCTTTGATAATAAGTTCCTTCTGAACAGAAAATGCCGCTTCAAGAATCTTTGTCACCTCCAAAACCTTTCCGCCGATCTTCTCCGCAGCAGCAGAAACCCTACCGATATACTGCGCCATCAGATCCTCGAACGCGGCGATTGCTGGATCCATCGACGCATCTCCATCGTTGTCCTGCGAACCCGACGGATCAAATCCACCAGCAACCGCTTCTAGTCGAGCCACTGCCGACTCCAATCTGTCTATCAGCTTCTCCTCCATCTGCAGGCTTTGAATCCAAGATCTTTCCGACCTCTTCCGGAGAAATTAGGGCTGGCGTTGCTACTTATGCATTCATCACTGTTACATATCTCCACCTCCACGTCCGTTGTTCTCTTTTTTTTCGGAGAAAAAGCCTGGCGGTCCAAACAACAAAAGGCAAATACGCCTGTTATTTTCTGCTATCCTTAAAATTCCGCTCGTTATCTCGTTCGAATATTTGTTTGTACAACAACGGCATTCGGAGAATCTATCAACTGTAGCCGTTGCACCACAACAGTACCGTGATAGATGTTGCTCCAACCCTCCCAGGAATAAACCCGAACACGTGTACGTACATGATGGTTCCGCACGAATTTTTTATATGCGAGTCCCACACCCGATCGTATTCCAAATACGCAGCGCCCGTAAAATGTGGTAAGACAGATCGAAGTTCTCTAATCAAAGGTAATTAGGTTATGTGTCCGTTTACTCGGTCATGATTGTTGCTTAAAGTTTCAAAAAATGATTGTTGCCTATAGATGTCACACCTGAACGGATCGCACCATCGGTGTCAGAAATTTTGAGTTTTAATTAATGACCCATAAATGCAGCAATTGGTGTCTTCGTCCAATCAAAGGACGACACGTTAACATATTAAGAGGGATGGACGGCGAATAGAGATCGATAAATCCATGGGCTGTGTCGCATTACGCAGAAGCTGTAACCTTTTCTCGTGGGCCTGGCCTCTTGGGCTTCGTGAGAAAAGATTGAAGAGCAAATCAGTTCCGATTTCTCAAACTTCTTGGCGCCGCCGTTCGTCACAGAGAGCGCGATCCATCGTTTGATCTTGAAATTTCGACTCGTTGAATTGAGCTTCCTAGTGGATTCGAAATTTTTATTATTTGCTTTTCCTTTCGATTTGCCCGCTCAGTTGCATTGCCAGAATTCTGAATTCTGCCATGGATTTATTGTTTCCTCAAGAACCGTTGCTTTGTTCTGAAATTTCTGGAAGGTTTTCTTTGGTTTGAAGGTGGGAGAATATCTCCGATATGAGAAATGATCACTCGTTCTAAACTCGCCGAGCAGCTCAGAGATTACCAGATTCGATCACAGCATACGTGGGCTCCTCTTATTATTTTTTCTCCGAAACTCCAGATAATCACCAGGTATTTGGTTTCCCATCTATTTGCTTTATTTTGAGCTCTGGAATTTTTTTCCATGTTCTCGTATGAATATCTCCTCAAATTTTGTTCTGATCTTTTCTTTCTCTTCGTCATTTTAAATTTGCTTTTTCTTGGCTCTTTTGCCGAGATGAATTTCTTTTATACACTGTTTTCTCTACCAGAAACCGTTATTGATGCTTTGTAATACAGTTATCGCCTGTTAACCCTTTAGATGTTGAAAATTGGTGGAAGATATGAATTATATTGGACTTTTTTCTGAAAATTTTGATGTTTCTGAGAATTTTAATGCGTGTTTTGGAAATTCTGGTGTCGCTCATTTGGCTAATGTTCGGGAAGTATTTCACGGAGACAATTTAATATTCTATATGACTTAGAGAAAGAATCCCTTGATTTGTGGTTATTCATTGTTAACCCACATAATATTCCGTTTACATGTTGGAGGCTTTTGTACCTAAAAAAATTCAAGCGCAAGATAAGTAGTGATTTCAGTGTCATGTCTAAGCGAGAGGTGTTTCTGTCTATTTGTTGTTTAAAATGCAACATTTATCTTGCAATGTCATGTAAACCATAAGAGCTCTAGTAGTTCTATGTGCAACATCCTGGTTAGTATGGCCCTCCTTATTTATTATTGGAACAGGATGATGGAAGCAATTAGTTCTAGGAATCTTCTAGGCCTCAATTCGAAACAACTGTTTACTCTCATTTTGATATGTTCTGAAACTTCATTCTGTTTACTTAAGTTGACTTATTTTGAAAATTTTTGGTTATTTATGATCTTAGTTTCATCTGATCCCTCTCTAGCAATATTACATTGTTAGCAAGTAACATTCACTAAGGCACCTTATTTTAAATATGAGTTGTCAATTAATTCATAGTCCATGAAAAAGGACAAATACTCATAATTGAATCCTGGTATAAGCCTACTGTTGTCAGAAATTCATATATGTCACTATGTTTATATCTTCTGGTCCAAGACTCGTTAGATTAATTATGTAGGAACCCCATGATATAATTTTCTTCTAGAACCTTATAAAATACTTTATTGTAATCAATAAAAAATATGTGGCCAATCTATCTCTTTAAACTTCGCTGGTTGTATATGCAAATAAAATAAAACTTTAAAAATAGACCACTTTGGCATGAACCGGTTCTTTCTCTTTTTGTTGATACCCCAGTTGTCTGTTTTAGTTCTATGAATTGAATTAATTCTTGAATCAAGATACACCCCTTTCTCGATGCATTCTCTCACTAATTGTTATACCATATTATTGGTGCCTTCTATAGTTTCCATCTTATCTAAAGCTTCTTACAATTTATTACCATAATTCTACAAGCATGGTGCTGGTCTGGTCTCCTAAATGCTAACATTTCCACTTGATATAAACCTTCTTATACTTGTGTCATTTGGTAAATTTTAAAAGTACTCTCTTATTATTTCTTTAGTTTCTTTTTTACTATGAATTAATGAAGTCAATTTTGATGCTTTTTATCCAAATTTTACTCCTACCTTGCTTTGGGTCTTGCACATTGATTAACACTTCTCTTGCCACTTTTCTACTGAATTTTTTGTACTGGTTATCATATACATATTTAACATTATTTATTATTTTCTCGTGTTATTATGTGACTTTTATCTCTCTTAAGTTTTGTTAATTTTGATGCATATTTTTATAAGTTTTTCTTTTTAAATTTTTTTGAATGAGTCTTTAGTAGAGGTTCTTTTTCCTTAATTATCTTTTGATTACACCACCTCAGCTAAGCTTATTGGCTATTGCTTTGTGCTTTAGATTTCCCCAGGACATCATTTATCACTATATTACAGATGGTTATCCATACTGTGTGGTTCTGCTTCTAGATTCTATGTACCCTACTTTGTTTCATCATCTTTATGAAAAACAAGTTCTTCCATAATAGTGCTGTTTACTATTTTTTATTCCTTTTTCTTCCTTTTGGTTTCATTCATCTCCTTCATTCCTAATAAGAAGGAAAAAAAAAGGGAATTCATTGCCGTAAACGTATGTTGTATAGCTACATTTTCTCCCAAAATAACTCTGAAGTTTCTGAATGTTGCTATTTCTTTTTCCTTAGGAAGGAAAAAGTAGCTTTATACTAGTTGAGTCCACCTCTTAGCAGCCACTGAATTTTCAACTCTCTTGGAAAATATATATTTGTTAACGCACAATTCTAAGCCAGTGTAAGTTAGCAACCACTTTTCTCATTGCCTGTCCTAACCTCATTGTTTACATACCACGTCATTGTCTCCTCTACCTTTGCTTACATAGTCATTTAGATCCTCATGGACAAATATCCTGTTATCCTATCCCCATCAAATTCTTGTTTCATACCATGTCATCGTCTCCTCTACCTTTGCTTACATAGTCATTTAGATCCTCGTGGACAAATATCCTGTTATCCTATCCCCATTGAGAAATTCTTGTTTCATACCATGTCATTGTCTCCTCTACCTTTGCTTACGCAGTCATTTAGATCCTCATGGACAAATATCCTGTTATCCTATCCCCATCGAGAAATTCTTGTTTCAGTGCAAAACACAATGCTTCAAGATCTCATCTGGATTATGAACCACAGAAGTGTGGTCTACAGGCAGTAATTTCAGTGGGAGAAGAAAGGGAGGGGTTTGTTGCATAGGTGAATTTATACTTAGAAATCATGCCTTTCAATGTGCTTGAGTTATGGTCACTTGATCATAGACCTGCTGTAAATGATTTGTCTGAAAAATTATAGTCCAGCTACCTGTTACTAAAAACAATGTTTGAAAAGCGTACATTAAAGCGGTGATGGAGGTGTGTCAATAGGTATGGTGACTGGTCCTATCACCTAGTTCTGTGGTGTCTTGGAGGAGGGCAACATCCTCTACAACGAGTTCCATCCAATAGCATATACTATGGAGATGTAATTGGCCCATTGCTTTTAAAAGATAAGTTTTTTTTTTACAAAAAATTATTAAGCTTTTTTAATGCAACAGGCCAATCACAAGCCCATTACACCTACAACTGTTGTATACACTTTCCATTCTTCTGGAGGCATTTCTGTGGCATCAGATAGAAGAGGTGAAGAAGCTTTGTTTGTGGGAACAATTTTTGCTTTCTTGCTTTTGGAAAATGTATGGAATGGTCTTGAGTGGGTTGTTGCAACATTGTGTAATTCAATAGCTTCTCAGGAAAGACTTTTGTAAGGGAAGTGAAATGTGCCCTGGTGTTTAGTGGGGAATTTAAGGTTCTGGAAGGGAACTGGTTAATTGTTTTGGGGACTTTGTATGCTGTTGGGAATTGGTTAATCTAACTTTTGTTAAATGCTATTTCATCTAGTTGACTAGTAAGAAGTTAATACTTTCTAGGTTGGACATGTTTCTTGTCTCTATTGAAGGGGAGAAGGGATTCTGAGGCCAATTCTTTTGTCATTTTGATCTCAACCTAAAATGGGAAACCTTTTCAGATTTCAGAATATTAGCTAGAAGATCTGTCTTTCATTAAGAAGGTGGATGAGTGGTGGGGAAGCTTTTTATCCTTTGGAACCCAAGATTTTGATTTTGCAGAAGGTTAAAGACGCTGAACGAGACAGTGGAGAAGTGGAACCAGAATGTGTTTAGGCAATGTTGATCCAAACATAAAATTGGTGGTGGATGACATTAAGAGGTTGGATGAGGAGGAAACCTGTCTTCTCTGTAAAACAGAGAGATTGAAGTGTGAGAACCTTAAAGAAAGACTTCAAAAAGCTGTCTAGGCTAAGGAGAACAATAATCAAAAGTAGGTTCCAACGAAGGGTCCTAGGAGGGGTGGAATGGCAACATATAGCATTTATGCGTATGGTTGCTGTGCTCAGAGTTGAAACGTGGTCTTTTATGTCAACAGCTCAATGTTTTTACCATCACACAAAATGGAAGTCCCTAAAAGGCTGTCTAACCTGGAGAAGATTAATTCGAGACTAAAGTCCAAGGGTTTTGGTTAAAGAATAGTGCCAAAAACTTGAATTCTTCCACTTAATGGCAAATAAATCGAACAAAATCATGAAGGAAAGTGAAATCAAAATACAGTAAAAGACATTGTCTAATTTTAGACTTGAACTAGAATGCTTATAGTTCAACTTGATATCCAAAGTGAGACAAAAGTAGAACTTTTTTGTGGGAAGAGGATTCCGTATCTCTTAGGATATGATGTGGGCATAAATCCTGAGGGCCAGATATATTCAACTTGGAGTTAGATTTCATGAAGGTTGTAAGGGAGTTGCATGAGAAGCTTTTAAGAAACCTGCTCTTTAGACGTTCGTTACCCATATTCCTGAAGTGAAGATTGCTTTAAAGGCCTTTCAACTGGTCATCTTGGTGGAAAACATCTATGAAATTTCATTTGAAATTTTTGCTAAAAGATGGAGAAATTGATAAATATGTTGCACATAGAATTATGGCTGGTTGGCTTAAGTGGAGGATGCTTCTAGGGTCTTGTGTGATAAGTGTGCTTTACTTAAATTAAAGGGTAAGTTTTATAAGACAAAAATTACACTAGCTACCTTATATGATACAGAATATTGGGCGGCAAAGAATCAACATGTGCAGAAGATGAGTGTTAGCATGATGAGGATGCTAAGATAGAGTTGTGGCAAAATTAAGAAAGTCAAAATAAGAAATGAAGACATTTGAAAGTGGTTAGGCGTAGCATGCGTTAGGGATAAATTGGAGGAGAGTAGGTTAAGATTGTTTGGTCATGTAAAGCGGAGAACTAGAGATGCACATGTAAAAAGGTGCGAGAGTATGCATACTGAAGGGCCTAAGCGAGTAAGAGAAAGACCTAAAAAGACATGAATGGAGTGTATAAAACAAGATTTACAAAACGTAAATTAACTGAAGATATGATTTTTGATAGAGCAGGATGGAGAGACAAGATTCGTGTCGCCAACCCCACTTTGGTGGGAACTGGCTTATGATGATGATGAGATTGAAATAGTACTTCAAGGTGTGATTTCCCTTAACGAAAGTGCTTTTGTAAAGGGGAGACAGATGTTGGATGGGATTGTTACTGCTAATAAATGCTTTGGGGAATGGATGTGTAGAAATACAAATGAAAAAGCCACATAACAATATATGTTAAAAATTTCTGCTTCACTATGTAATGGTAATGATGGCACCTTGTGCTATGCGGCATGTTGTTGTTTGGGGTGACCTTGATCTCCATTGTACTTCTGATGTCATTTTTGGGTTTCTTATATGGGGCATCCTTCATGTAGACTATGGTTTTGGATCCCATGGTAGAAAGGGCTGGGAGGTAGTTACCCGTGTGGAAGGAAGAGAAACTTTCGAAGGGTTGAGGGGTGACTCTGATTATAAGTACAGCAGCTAATTTTCCTACCTATTTTGTGTCTCTTTTTCGTATGTCATGTGGCTAAAAGATTTGAAAATACCAAATGAGATATCTTTAGAGTATTGTAGGGAGTAAAGCTAAAATATCATTTTGTTAGTAAAGCTAAAATATCAAAACTTCGTGGAGGTTTGTTCAACACTATTGTTTAGATGTGTTTGTGAAGATTCATAGAGGAGGACCGCTTGTAGCATATCATATTTGTTACAAATATAGGTGTTCGAAGAAATGCATGGATTTGTTTGTTGGGAGGGTGGGTTGTTGGTGGTGGGGGTGGGGGGTGGTTGTTGTGTGATGTTTTCATGGCGTGACTTTGTTATTTAAGCAATGCAAAGTTTCATGGTGAATTCTCTGAGGCAGTTGGTAAAAAGGAGGGGCGGGAATCTGCATTAATTTCTGGTCAGATTGTCATTGTAAGGGAGTTGGTCAGTGATTGCTTACATAGAAGGCAGTGATAAGTGTTACAGAATCTGGCATTTTGAAGGAGCAGTTTGACTTGGAGTTTTGACTTTCGTATCCCTATAAGAAACCTGCATTCTATTGGAGGGTGATGGGTGCATAGAAAATCAGGTTGTTCTTCATGGCAACCCTTTTTGCCTCTGGTTCAGGAGGAAGCATGTTTCTGTCTACATAATTGGTTTGTAAAGCTGTGGTCTGCTCCAGGATTACTTTTTATTTTTCTTTTCTTTTTTCTATATGAACTGCTACTCTAGGGAAATTCCTTATGGTTGACAATCCTTGCTATCAGATGGTAGAATGTCTTTGTTGTGTTATTTATAAAGGGGAGGCTGAGTTGGACCACCTATTTTTGCAGAGTGCATTTTCTTGTTGAGCTTTAGTGCTTTTCATAGGAATGTTTGGGATTAATTGGGCTATCCCACGTCTGTCTTTGAACTTACTAGCACTTTGGGAGTGCCTTTGAGAACTAAGTGACTACTCGTGTTATGGCGAACGTTCCCTTCTGCAATTTCTAGGATTGTAGGGAAGGTATGGAACCAGAATTCTGTTCTCTAAACGGAAAAAAGCACTGTTTGGACAAAGACTCCTATTTTTTGATTTCTACTCATTGGGATTTGGTCTCTTCTGTCTTCCTTAGTTGTGCTTCTGAGTTATCTAAGGGTGATTTACCGTCTGCATATCATTTATTTCTTTATAGTGTATAACTTCAGTTAGCCTGCCACATTTCTTTGTACATGAGACGTTTGCTTCTCAATTTTATGGTTATGGATGGAGTTGGAGTGGCATTCTGCTGGATCTGGCATATTGACTTGCACATCTAGGATGGGCTTCGGTATAGGAATATTAGAAATAGGATCTAGCCATGTGGATTTATGTGCATTTTTTAATGTGAAGAGTACTGATATATGCATAATTTAGAGAAACCTGGCATGTGACTGACAAATTTTGATACACATGGAATTATTTTTCCCACCAAGAAAACCCATCTAATATTTTATTACATGGAACTCCAGGAAAATTAGCTCAAAAGAATATTCAGAGCTATCAATTTGACCATTTCTTCTACCATCAATCTGATAACATTATAGTATGAATTTTAAAGGTAGGCTCAGTAAGTCGTACCATTAAACTTGAAATTGGCTTCACTTGGGCCTGCATAGAAAGTGGTTTATGCATTGCCACCCAAGCTTGAAGTTTCTCCTGGTTAACCTGATCACTCTCTCTTCCTAAGTCTGTGGGGAAGCTTTCTTAGTCTTTACAGTGAGTTGGGATCCAGATTCATAGCAGCATTTTTAAATGGTTCCGAAGTGATAAAATGCAAGTAGTAGCTGATTACTCTTATATATATATATATATAATAGTGTATATGGAGTGTGCCAAGTCCAATATGCGTATTGATCCTCACTATTGATTTGGACTTCACACATGCTTCAACCAATTAGATGGAAATAACCATGCCCTGGAAAGGCCTATAAACCTAAGGTCCAAACAAATTAAAGATGAATCCAACTTCTGTGGATTTTGAATTTGGAAAAGGGCTGAATGATTTGAAATTTGGACAAACCTGTGTTTCTTCAGAGGTGGTGATCTTGGGTGCACTCACATAATCCAGTTTCTCCTCTGCAAACATATCATTCCTTTTCTCATTTTATGGGGTTTGTTGTCTTGTGGAGACATATATCATGACTTACTTCTTAGAGCTATAATATGGGTCATCAGTTCTAGTTTTTTTTTTTTTTCAAGTGCAGAGGATCTAACTGTGAGCGTGCCCATAAAATGTATGTCTTTCTTTGGCTCTTTGCAGGTTTGATTACATTGTGGCTATCTTGTGGGCCTTTAGTGTGCTCGTATTATCTTCCTATGTGACTTTTTACTTTAGGCGCGTCTGGCTCTCTGTGATAGTTGTATGCATTGGTATTCTTCTTCCCACATGCTTGAGAATTTCTTGGCAGAGAAGACTGGCTAGGAAAAGGGAGAGAAGATTGCTCTTACCTTTGTCCATGTGATCGCAATCAGTGATGAAACTTCTTATCTTCAACATCAAAACATGATCCTTGTAGCTTTCATAAGTTCTAGAAACTAGGAGTATCTTTCTTACTCAACCATGACAACTTTCTGGATTCTTTTTGCCATTGATGACATCTTTTCTTTTATTTCATCATTCTGACTTCAAGGTTTCCATGTGAAATCTTTGAAAATTTCTTACCAATCCCATCCCTTTTTCATGTAAACACCAATCATCTTACTGGGATGAATTGTTTTGGCTGCAGTTTTCCCTTGATTCAGTTTTAAATATACCCAGGAAAAAATTGGGTCCTGTTTCTTCATACTGAGTTGTAAGATATGTCCTTTTTTTATATGAAAAAACAGCAGCACTAGCTAGAAAAATAAGCGCAAGCTTAAAATTGTGGGATAAGGAGGAAAGAAATTTATATATTGTAATCTGGTTGAATGGGCCTTGAAGTTCATATCTTTGTAGTTCCTTCTTTTATTTTATATTATTTTGCATATTCTTTTTTTTTTTTTTTTTGTGGTTTCTGGTTGTGTTGGTAATACCTGTTCCTGATGAACCACATCAAATCTGTCTGGTTTGGCCTTTATATTTTGTGAAACATCTCTTGCTTTGGATATGTTCACTGCACACTGGGACTTGGTTGTTAGGTCACCACGTTTCCTTGTCACCTTATTAGAATAAAGGAGCTGAAGGCTCCTCAATTAAAAAAAAAATTCAGCTGATATCCACAGTAAACAAAATTCAACAACTTGTTTAAGAACCTTATGATATTTATTAGCATTAGCTAGGCAATATAATTATCTACAGCTGAAACTGATATTTTTTCACGTACTGTTAGTATTGTTACATGAAAGTGATGGAGAATTCTAACAAAAAGTTTATCAGGTACGATGAGTGAATGAATTGAAAAGTGCCTAGATGGTCGGATCTTTATCTTTATGTGAACAAGGTTCAGGCCAGATCAGTGTCAAAGTGGAATTACTGTTAGGAAATGGGGCAGGTGGGGGGACTCAGTTGTCTTCTTGTTTCTGGGGTTCCTGAAATTTTAATAGATATTAGTATTATGTTGCACTTCTCTAAGTCATCTGAAACCAGAGTAGGAACCAAAAATGGTTTTCCTGCTGAGTTCAATAAACTGTAACCCTTCAACATCAATCATGTTATAAGCTAACGTTGGCCAGCGCTTGACTCCAGAGATACTTGCTAATGTCATTGTTTGTCTTTTAACTATTACTAAAATCATTAAATGGCCAACGAATTCATAAATGAAAAAAACTCTTGTGAACGCTTCCGATCTTTTTTGGCCCTTTAGTTTGGCCTCGTTTGGCATTCCTTTTGGACTGGGAATGAGTTCCCTCCCCAAATGAGTTTTCAGAAGTTGAAGAAAGGTTTTATTTGATGTTTGGCAATGGATGATTGATTCTTACAGAGCTTAGAAATATTACAAGTTTTCCATTGTTTTAACTTATAAGAAGTTTTTATATAAATGATAAGTTTGTCCTTGTCATATACATGAGTCTTTAAAACAAGTTTCAAGTAGATCCTTCAGAATTTACAGATATTATAAATATGCCACTGCACTTTGGCAAAACTCATACTAAAATTCCAAGAACGGGTATTGGGGTGATTCTAGGTGATAGTGTGGTTTTTGAAACTCGTTCGGGGAAAACTCCCTCCCCAAATGGAACCATAACACCCATTTTACCCCACACTCATTCTAATCCTTGGAACTCAGTCCAAGCCTTTGAATGAGTTCTCAAAATGTACACCAAAAGATGCCCCATTGAGAAACAAATACTAAACTTTTGCATCCTGATAAGTTCAAATTTGTTTATTTGGTATTTGGAGCCTACACTTGTGTTGTCTCGAGATCTATGCTGCAATGGTCCTGCTTTGGTTGACCATGGCTAAGCTTAAACAGTAGCATGCAGTAGAAATGAGTGCTCTAATTTGATGGACCCCGTCACACTCTCCTTTCCCACTTCATCCCTACAACCGCTTCTTCACCATCCCAAGTCACATGCCTCCTACGAACCACAGGGCCTATCCATATTTTCCACTGATCTTAGGAGATTTTTTTTTCCCTGCTGCTATATTTATCACGTGTTTTCGGGTGGTATAGATGGATGGCTGACACATGATCTTAGGAGATTTTTTTCTTTGATCCCATATCTAAATTCTTGGATTGGTTTGGTACATGGATTAAATCATTCCAGCTTGCTTTTCCAGCTACACTTTCCTTTAAAAGACAAAGGTTCCAGCTGTGATGTCTATCTGTATTCTTTTAAGCATTTGTTAGGATCTCCTAATGAGGTTGGAAACATTAAAGGTATCCCAGACTACAGTTATTACAAAGGGAATCATGTCCAAAAAATATAGGCTCTAACCCACTGTTCAGTAGTTTGAGATCTTCCACGACTAATCAAAAAGGGGCAAACCAAAATTTAATAGGAAAAGTATTCATGAGCTATTCAAACTAGTTTCTTCAACATTCACTGAAGTGTTTATAAAAGGGCTGAAATATCCTCATTTTGTTTTGTATTTTGTCTTGTGATCTTGAAACTCTGAGGATGATTTGCGCTTGTATATTAGTATAATGAGATTTGTTCCCATCAGTAGGGATCTGTAATCCACCATATCTGCAATCATAGTTATAGATAAGTGCTCCTCATGGAGTCATTAACTCAACCATTTGTAGGAAATTGGATCTCCCAAGTTAATTTCATCAATCATGACACTTCTTTCTTGCTGATGAGTCTAATTAAATGGGATTAAGCTTTCTGCTTTTTGTTGATCAAAATCATTCATACTTTATCCTAAAGAAAAGCAAAGTTGGGTTTGCAGGTTATATAGGGAACCACAATTTAAAATACACCTAGTGCTCTGTACATGGAAGCCACCTTCCTCTGCTTTTAACTCTACCCTGTTTTAGACGGTGATGGATGATTTACCCTAAAATTTGTAGTTTAAAGAGTAAGGTCACTCCTTTACGCAACAACTTAAGTGGCACACACTCTGGTCTAATTGTCACAATGTCCATGAAGTAACCCTACCCTTTTTTTATGTTGATATGACACTAAAAAAATTGCTACACGGATGGATTGCCCCACAATCATTCTTCTTCCACCAAATTTAAACTGATTTGAGGGAGCTGTAATTCCATCTTGAGGACCCTTAATTGTCCTACTAATTTTGATTACGCAGGACCTTTAATTGCCTTTCCATCCGCAGCTCACGTCCTCTCCGGGACAGACAAAAGCAAAAGTTAAACAAAATCCATAATCACTACTTCCCAGCTTAAAGGGTATGTTCATCCCATTCCCTTGTGCAATTTTTCTTCCTTTTACATCTCTCTTGTCTCTTTTTCCTGCTTAGACGGCTTTTAACCAAGAGAAAGGGAAGCTAGAATATTCAATTCTCTTGTAGGGTAGTGAACAGGAGAGGACACACCCAGAATTTTTCTTTTTTTATCCTTCTTTAAGCTCTTCCAACATGAGATGACACAACTAAAACTTTTCATAAGTCCGAGGCTTGTGGTTGCCCACTCTATCTGCCTTTTTGACCCATACTTCTATATTTGCTTCTATAGGCCAATGCCGCATGATGACTTGGGTAGTGGCTCCATGTGTCACCCAGATGCTTCGACTCCAATACCAACTCCGCTAAATCCATTGGTGCAAACGTGATTCTGGAAGTACCCGGATTTCTAACCTAATAATCTCATTGAATATTCTAATTGCTGTGCTTTGTTCGGTGGATAAGAAATAGGGGAAAGGGCCTGAGTCTACTCGGCAGGCCTGAGATGGCAATTTCATATCATTCAGATGATGGGACCATTTGCATGTCACGGGGGCTGTATTTCTGTTCAAAACTATATTGGAAAAATTACAAAAAAGTCACTTTTTGGCTTTTATTTATAAAAACGGTCCATTAAAAAATCTTATTTTAAAAAAAAAGATCATTTTTCAGATGTAGTTGACCTGTAGGGTCACTTTTCCCCAAAAAACCAAAATAAAAAATTGTTTTACTTTATTGTAGGTAAAAACGCTTAATGATGCGTTTGTATCTCATATAAGATATTTCATGTAAGATGAAATATCTTACATGAAAACTCATATTCTATGTATAATACGTTTATATTTCAATTGCTGTGATCATATAATTTAATTATTTTTAAAAGGTGATTTTTTTTTGGAAATAAATTTTTTTGAAGGATTGTCTTTAGAAAATATTTGGCCAAAAGTGACCTTTTTCATAATTTTTTCAATGATGACATTGATCTAAAGATAATCATGTCTCTTTAAAAACTTTCGGACGCAGCGTAAGGCTTTTTGAGGCACGAAGGAAAAGTGTGCGGAGATTACTTAGAATTACATTATTATTCATCACCGCATAATAAATTTGTGTCCAAATCACTTGCCTTAAAATGAAACAAGTCAAACATGGTTGCTCGATGGGATTCTGACATCATGGCCTTTGCCAAAGGCCCTTTGGGCATGCAGGTTTTTGCCTAAGCAGAGTTGCTTAACTCCGGGCGTGGGCAATGATTGTGAGTGCCTTTGTCTGTAAATTCAGGATATTTGGAGGGCCCTCTCGTCTCGATCCTCTCCCCCACACTGACACAATAATCTCTTACTTCCTGTCCGCTTTCACTGAGCAGTTGCCTTCAGCTCCTCCACGCGCAGAGACCTTGCACATCAATACCAAGGAACTTCTGCATATCTAGACAAGAAAGGCTTTATTATCCTCGATAGGATATCCACCTTTTCTTGGAAGCTTCTGCTCCCACTAGTCAACTAACACAGACAGGATTGACCGTCCAGATCATCTCTGATTCCGCCGTATCGAAACCACTCGTGTCAAGAACAGTAATGCGGTTTCTCATTATCCAATAGAACAAGGCTCTTGTCGTCATGGCATACGTGATTTTTGTCCTTCTATGGAAGCATATTCGTGTGGGGACGAAAGTCTCTTGTATTTAGCAAAAAGTGATCATTCTAATTTGAATAAGATGTTATCACGTGAAGCATTTTATTACTTTTATTTATTATAAATATATAGATGTTTTTCTAAATAATAATTAACAGCATCTCAATCAAGTTACCTTGATGATTATAGGTTAATATTATAGATAATTTCAACTATGATGTTGTCTGATTAGATTTTGTCATGTATAATATCTTATAGTTAATGGTTTTTTGTTATAAAAAATGAAAAAATGTTTTTGTGAAAAAACACAAACTGTGATATTATGTACGCTTAAATTGGTTTCCTTTGGTAGTATGAGATGCTGTTATGTGAAGTATTGCATAATCAGTGTTTTATTTATTATTTAAATGTCTTGTTGTTGCTTTCTGTTTTCTTCGCTGTTGGGTTCGCGCCTGGACTTATGCCACCATTCTCCCCAAATTTTATCTTTTCTTTCCTGTCGCCATGATCGGTCTTGAGTAGGCGGATACCTCCAATAGTTTCTTGGTTGTAAGTTCAATTGGCTTTGAACCGGTGGTATCTGTTTTCCCAAATTTTTTGAGGAAAATCTGTCTAGGTCGATTTTAACGGTTGGAGTGCGTTTAGGCAAACCAATGGTGACCATGTTCGCTGATACTTCTTTAGGAAACGGTTGTGTGTCAACCTGCATCTTTTCCTTGTCTGTCTCAGCAAACTTCAGGAGTCTTTTATCAATATTTTCCTGTATCACATTTTGAAGCACAGTACACTCATTAGTTTTATGAGTCTTCACTCCGTGCCATTTACACGTTTTACCCTTGGCCGCTACATTGGCCGGGATAAAAGGGTGGTCTTTGGTTAGTCTGAAAAATCCCTGTTTTAAAAGATATTCAAATATCTCAGCCGTTTTTTGAATGTCGAAAGAGTAATTTCGGTTGAAGGTATTTGTTTCTTTCGTTTCTTCTTTATCCTTGGTTTTTCGGATAAGAATCGGACAGGTAATTGATTGTTTTTCCACAACCTCTACCATTCCGTACTCAAAATTCGGGTCCCTGTAATACGACCCGTAAGATGAGGTTTTCTTTTCGTTGTCTTCCTGTAACAGCCATTCATACTTGGCAGCTCTGGCCGACAATTCAAATAAGTCTTCAAATTGTTCACCTTCGAACTTCTTTCGGAGTTCAAAGTGTAGATCGTTTAAAGCTAAATTTGCAAACTCCGATTCTGGTAAAAGAATTCGGCATTTATTCTTCATATATTTGAATCGAGCGATATATTTATTGGCCGATTCCCCTGGTTGTTGTCTTAATTGAGCGAGATCAACTATGATGATTTCGGGTTCCGTTCGATAAAATTGGGAGTGAAATTTTTCTTCCATCATCGCCCAATTTGTAACGGAATTAGCTGGCAACGTAATGTACCATGTAAAGGCCTGTCTGATTAATGAATTTCCAAATAATCTGAGTCTGAGAAAATCATTACCGGTAGCCTCTCCACATTGAACCATAAATCGGCTAATATGTTCAATGGTAGATTGTTGGCCTTCTCCTGAAAACAAAGTAAATTCAGGAATTTTGTATCCCTTAGGAAATTCAAATTGCTGGTCAATCCAGGCTGGGTAAGGTTTACGATATGCTGGTCTAGTCATTCGTCGGTGATATTGATCTCTCTATGGTTCTCCTGGACCTCCCTTTGCCCCCCGGGGCGTAATTCGGCCAGAGGCACATTAGGAGGAATTGGGATAGCATGAGGTATTTCTCCTCTAGCAGCAGCGACGTTGGTCGTCTCATTTCGGCCGTTACCGCCTAAGTTTATAGGTGCTGCTCTGGGATATTTATCTTTTCATGAGCATTTGAACCAACAGTCGATGTGTCGACTCGTTCGGCCATCATGGCCAGTCTCGCCATTGTGGAGAATCCTTCTTGCAATACTGTTAAGTTTCTACCATTGTCGAAAGAAATTTTATTAATACCCTGACCAAAGCCTGCCATTTGCTGGCTAAGAGCTTGTATGTCCTGGATAAGTTATTCATTAAGATCCGGCTGAGAACTTGAAGGTCCTTCTTCCGGGACTTCTGAAGCATAAAGAGGATTTACCTGAGATTTGGCAGGTTCCTTTGGCGTTGCATTTTCAGCATGCCAAGTACTTCTTCTTACCGCCATTAGTGCTCTTTCAAAGACTAATGGTCCTACCGGGCGTGCCAAAAAGGGATGTTGTTCCGAAATTGGGCCGATGTGGACACGTGTCGGTGTTGATGATGTGTCTCTACACGGGCGTGCCAGTATCGTTTGATACAATGATTTCGGGTTGAGCCCTGACCCCAGGCACCTGTTCCGAATCTAAACCGAGATCAGTTCAGTCGTACTGCAAGTCACCTGTAATAAAATTGGTCAGGCGATGATATGAAGATTAGGGGTTTGGTCTTCGTTTGGGTTTTTGTAAGTGTTTGAAAGCGAAAGCAACTAATGGTACACAAATCCTTTATTATAAAATCGGTCGACGGGCCGAAAGCGACAACAAATAATCCTCAAAAGGGAAACAAAAAGTAAAAAGAAAACTGACGGGGCTTGCAGGACCGGCCTGTCCTGGTCAATCGGGTATAAGCACAGGAGGAAGGGGACGGCCGCTAGCAAAGCCAATTCAGGGGGTTCACTTTGGATTGTTGCTTACCCGAAAATACACAAGTCACCTAGCGTGATCAAAGTGAGTCTCGGGACCGGCTGCTCGGGATTCTGTAAACACAAAACTGCGAGTCAGGGGCGGCTTCAACTTATTCTCCAGTGGTAGGATTTTGATGTTAATCGGAATAAAAAGGGGTCTAAGATGTCACTGCGATTGGAAGCAGTGAGAGAGGTCCTAGTTTATCCTTCTGACTACAGTATAGGAGAGGGGATAAAGATCACGGATGATCAAAATAATATTATAACCGGTTGCGGTTGGATGAATTGTGTCCTCGAGTTCTTCGAAGTTGTGCCTTTTATAGTCAATCCTTGACGGTTGCTCAACGTCTTACTCTTGCACGATCTTCATGGTGGGTGGTCGTCTTCAGTTTTCTGCTCCAGAAAGATAACCGCTCGGCCACGATCTTAAAATAGGTTACTCTTGAACGACCGATGGCACGATTTTCTGATAGTTGTGAATGTGGTTTTGTCGTATTGGCTTGCGTGGTTTGAACTGTATTCTTGGTTTTGTGCGCATGCTGACGTGGCCTGTCTAACTGTACAAGGCCTACGTGTTTTGATGTCGTGGCTTAAATAAGCCACATAGGCACCACGTGCCCTTTTCTTATTCGTTGGTCTATAGGGTGTAAACACTTATGCAGAGCTCACTTGAAAAAGAAACTGTATCTATGAGATGCTAAGATGGCAGCATGTAATGGAAGCATAAACGAGTAAGCGATCTCGACTCCCTCTTCTAATTCTGTTAAGTGAGACCACCTGAATACAGAGAACGTTCCTTTGGTGCCACTTAATAGAACCAACGTGGAACGGATGGATGGATGCGTCATTTCGGCAGGAACTTTCACATCCCAAAACACATGTCAGCCAGCGGCTTCACTGGACCACCGAAATTTGGCACCACAAGAAATCTGCTCGCTGGTACGGCGTCGGGTCTAGCAATTCCTAATTACGGTGGTGAAATCTTCGCCATTGGCACATGCGAAGATCTTTGCTTTGACCTCTGACTCGTTCCACCCTTCCGTATCGACTGTGAAGACCAGTCTAATCAGTCGGTCAATCAGTCAGTCTCGGGCTGTATCCCGTTGGAATTTCCTCCTTGGAGGAACCGCTTCGACAGACTCTTGTCTGTCATGGTGCACGTGTGTCCAGATACTGAAAAGAGAGAAAAAGAAGCGCACGGTGCAATGATTGGTAGGGCCACACGTTATCTAAAAAAGAACGATAGCCGCACGAGTGACTTAAGATATTCTCTTAAGTCATAGAGCCACGTTTCAACCTAGATTCTTTATCTTTAAGAAAGCCCTTTAAGTCATAGAGCCACACTAACTACGGTATTTAATTTCCATACTTGTATGCGGTAGCCACGTAGCGTATCTTTCCTCAAGGAATACTTTGTGGGGGATAACGTTTCACATGGGTGCCCAAAATGGGACCACACGTGGGATGGAACCGTGAAAGTGAAAAAGCAAAAGGAGTTCCTTGCTTTCTTTAATAGTGCATGCCATGAGCATGGTCCAGAAGGACCGACCATGGTGGTGGATCCCACTTGGAGGACAGTCCCACCGTCCTCATACGTACGAGTGTGCCACACGTGTTTTCACTTTCAGCAGAAGTCCTTTTTTTTTTTGGTAGTCCTCAGCAGAAGTCCTGCTGACCTGATTAGACGATAGCAACCATTCATTCTATCGACTGTCGACTGTTTTTTTTTTTAATGTTTGACTAAAACACGATTGGAGGGTCGTCCATGTGCCAGCCTGCATTCGCCTGCATTGCGAGCTCTGGGACCGCGAACTCTTCATGATTAGGACAGCTCAAATCATGGTGCTGATCAATAATAACTGTCCCGTGCATCAACGGGCCATAATGATTGTGGTCATCTAGGGAAGGGTGGTGTGACGTCATATGTTGTTGGATATAAAATATCCGAAATAGGGGATGGATTCGATGATGATGATGCTTATATCATCCTCCATGCTCCTTAGCATCTGTGATCGTCCATGAGACATGCATGGCTCTGATTATCTTTGAGTGTATCAAGTTACCAAAGTAAAATGGTGAAAAGATGCAAAGAATGTGAAGAGGACATGTACGAGGCATGGAAGTGAGCTTCCTTTACGGGTAACTGGGGAAGGAACTGTCACGACCCAAAATTTTGAAACTGATAACTAATACAAAGCATAATCCCAGATCGTTACCTTTTCCGTAGGCGAGCAAAATATGGGATAATTAAATCAAAGTATAAGTTGATAAACCTAAATAATTGATTGGTTCTCCAAATAAACCAATTGAAACATTAAAATCATAACTGCTATTACAATCTCTCTCCATAAATAAATAATAAAATAAAAGTAAGGTAAATACAAGAAAAACCAACATCTTCTAAAACTGCAACTCTAAGTCCTCAACCGCTTTCGTGGTTCTGTTTATGTGGTAACTGACTTGAAATAATAAATAAGGGTGAGTACGACGACTCAGTAAGGGAAACCACTAGTTCCCTGATGATACGGATGTAATCCAATAGATTAATTTCATACAATAATAAATACTAGCATATAATCTTTTGTTCCTCATCAAAATCGTAACATAGTATTCATCACATATCAAAGATCACAAAAATTGATAAACAATCCATCTCACCTTGCACCTTCATTACCACGTGCCCTGCACCAGTATCCTCCATCACCACTGGGAGTGTACTGACATGGGTAAAACCATCATGTCCTGCACCAGTTATCTCCATCTTCACTGGGAGAGACTGACATGTGGTTCACAACACAATCTATCAACCATATTTTTATGATGTTAATCATAATCCCATAAATATTTCTACACGTAATATGAATCATACTAAGGCATGTCAGGTATCAAGAATTCACAAATATAATATATCGATTTCAATTGCTAACATAAACATCAATATGAGTTTTGCATTTAAATTATTTGGTTAATAGATACACAAAGATATACAACATTAACATGATAGGAATTTATTTATTATCAAACCATGGCCGAATGGCCATGGGTTCAAAACTCACACCATGGCCACTCGACCATGGCCAAAACTCAAAATCACCGCCCATGGCCATTGGCCATGGTAAAAACCCACACCATGGCCATTCGGCCATGGTCTTAGCTTTTTACTTTTTTTTTTTTTTGTCTGACACACACACCATGACGCCATGTCCCTTCTCTTTTTCTTTTCAAACACGCCATGGCCTCCTAACCAAAAAAAAAAAAAACACGCCATGGCATAATGGCCATGGTTTCTTCTTTTTCTTTTAATAGGGTTTTTTCTTTTCTTTTAATACTCTGGCCATGCTTCCTTTTCTTTCATCAACACCCCATGGCCATTCGGCCATGGTAACTCTAAACCCACAGTACCTAAAAGTAAAGCATCACCATGGTTTTTAGTCATGATGGAATTCAACAAACAAATAAATAATTTAAGAATAAATGTGATGAATCATAGTTAGGGTATTCAAGCAAAACAATATGACGGTAAAAAATTTATCAAGGATTTACATCAAAATCATGAACAAAATAATAGAAACCCTTACCAGTTTGAAGAAGATCCTCAATCAGCGCTGCTCAGATCTTCAGGTTGGATCTGGTATAAGAAAACCCTAATCAGCAAAACCCTAAAACTTCTGATATTTCCTTCTCTCACTCATGCCCCCTTTCTTTATGTGTTTAGAGAAAAAAAATACACTGATCCTAAAATTCCTATTTATACTCACAATGTGATTCCGTGTGTGACCCTATACGGTCTAACTCGGGTCAAGGTCAATGATAGATTTTTGGGTCATTACAGGACCTATACGGTCTAACTCGGGTCAAAGTCAATTTTTGGGTCATTACAGGAACCTAAAGAAGTCTATAAATGAGTACTTGGCTGAACTCTCCTTAAGTTTTATATTTCCTCCAACATCTGTTTAGGCGAACTGTAAAACACCAGAAAATGGAAGTTCTTTTGCAATAGATAGGGCGTCTCAGGGAAGCTGGGGGCGATCCGGTTCACTTTGCTCAATAGTCAAAACAACTAAGCACAAAGTAGAGAGAGAAGTGAGTCTTCATGTCCGAAATGGAGTTTTCTCTTTTTCTCCTACCATCGATTTTAGCTTTAATTCTCTTCTGGAATCTCATTAAAATGAAGAAAAGAAGTCTTAGGCTGCCACCAGGTAGCATGGGTTGGCCATTTCTCGGCGAGACCATCGGTTATTTGAGGCCATATTCGGCTACTTCCGTAGGAGAATTCATGGAGCAACACATAGCAAGGTAATTAATTTGTACAAACCAGAAAGAAACGAGGCATGAAAAGCAAAGCCCAGGTTTTATTTTCATCATCTGAGGACTAGAACCTTGTTCGAATTATTTGCAGGTATGGAAAGATCTACAAGTCGAATTTGTTCGGTGAGCGAACCATAGTGTCTGCTGATGCAGGGCTTAATCGATTTATATTACAGAACGAGGGGAGGCTGTTTGAATGCAGCTACCCAAGAAGTATAGGTGGGATCCTTGGGAAATGGTCGATGCTGGTTTTGGTCGGAGACATGCACAGAGACATGAGGATGATCTCGCTCAACTTCATGAGCAATGCGAGGCTCCGGTCTCATCTCTTACGAGAAGTGGAGAGGCATACCTTGCTGGTTCTAGGATCTTGGAAGGAGAATTCCATATTTTCAGCTCAAGATGAATCCAAAAGGGTAAGTTGACCTCAGCACAGTATATCGTGTTCTTCGGGTCTGTAAATCTAAATCTACTCAAAGAAGGAGGCCTAAGACTGACCTTATCTAGAATGTTTTTGTAGTTTACCTTCAATTTAATGGCGAAACATATCATGAGTATGGAACCAGGAAAGCCAGAAACCGAGCAGCTAAAGAGGGAGTACGTCACGTTCATGAAGGGAGTAGTATCTGCGCCTTTGAATTTTCCCGGGACGGCATACCGAAGGGCCTTACAGGTAATATATTCAAAATTTCTTCAGTGAGCTCTGCCCCATTTGCAAAAACTGATCATGATATGGTTTTGACTTTTGTTTTTATGGAACAGTCCCGGTCGACCATTCTTAAAGTTATCGAGCGTAAAATGAAAGAGAAAATGGAGAAGATGCGAGAGGGGTCTGAGAAATCAGACGATGATGATCTTCTCGGATGGGTTTTGAAGCACTCGAACCTCTCGACGGAGCAGATTCTCGACTTGATATTAAGCTTGCTTTTTGCTGGTCATGAAACTTCTTCAGTAGCTTTAGCTTTAGCCATTTACTTCTTGCAAGGATCTCCTAATGCGTTTAACCAGCTGAAAGTAAGCCTAAACTGAACCGTCCTCTTTGCTTAATGATTTAAACCAGAATACCCTTCTAATTCTTCTTCTCTTCTTCATTATTAATTTCTTACTGAAACGGAAAACTCAGGAAGAACACACTGAGATCGCCAGGGCCAAAAAGCGAGCAGGGGAAGCGGAATTGAACTGGGAAGACTACAAAAAAATGGATTTTACTCAGTGTGTAAGCTCTTTAATTTGCTGTTCTTGTAACTAAAATCATGAACTACCCTAGTCATTTTATCGGTTTTGATACTAATATAAATCTTATCTGTTCGTAAAGGTTATCAACGAGACACTCCGGCTTGGCAACGTGGTTAGGTTCCTTCACAGAAAAGCTATCAAAGACGTTAGGTACAAAGGTAGGGACAAGCCAACTAGACTCTGCTAATTTATTGCTCACGTTCTTCCCTAGACTCGCCGGAATCTGACCCATGTTAGTTGTTGGTTCTGTTTTTCCTCAAAAGGTTATGACATTCCAAGTGGGTGGAAAGTTCTTCCGGTGATTGCCGCCGTGCACTTGGATCCCTTGATATACGATGAGCCCCAGAGCTTTAATCCATGGAGATGGCAGGTAAGTCACCGAGAAACTAATAAATTATCAGAACAGAAGTCCATTTCAAGTGTTTATTAAACGGACCACATCTAGGATAAGCCAGCAATGATTTGTGAGGACCAACCACCGGAAGCATGTAGTCTTACCCCATAGCCCATTTAAGCTGTGGCCCACCAGATGAACTTTTGTGATCAGTGAGTTGATGTCACATGACTGTACGGACTCGGAACCCCACGCCACTCTCGGTGATGAGCACGGGGCTCGGCACGGGGGAGATGATTAACGCCCATGTGGAATGGGGATTGTGGGGTTCTCACATGCACGTGCACCCGAGTGCTTCCAAAGCAAAAGGACAGACCCAATAGTCCAATTCACTTTCCAAAAGAAGGTTTAACACGGGACCTCAAACGTCAGTCAGGTCGTTCAGGGCTTATCTCTAGTGGGCCCTGATCATCTATTCGACCGTCCGACGGGTTGACCTCTGATCTTATGATCCTAACCATTTTGAGAAGTAGAGCTTACATCATCTTTTATGGCATACATCCGTTTCATGGCATACATCCGTAGTCGGTATACAGTAAAAGACATGATATCGGATCTACCAAATATTTATAGCCTTACACGACTTCAAATCTGCTAGAGCCATTGACTGGAAGATCTGCTGGTCCAACGGTAATGTATGTATGTGTATGTGTCCACATAGGTGCATGAAAGTCTATGTGTACATCCCTTCCACCGTTGGATCAACAGATCTTCCAGTGTGAGGGACCAACTGATATGGTCTTGCTTTACATAATATCATGTCTCTACATCGGCTACAGCTGATATATGCTGATATATATAGTATGAATAAACATTATTTTTCATCTTTACTTATGCTTGTGATATTATTTAGCAGAGTCTTAGTAGTGGTGGGGTTCGTGGATCTTCGGCTTCTGGATCGAAGGGGACGACAAACAATAACTTCATGCCGTTCGGAGGTGGACCGAGACTCTGCGCGGGTTCAGAACTGGCCAAGTTGGAGTTGGCAGTGTTCATACATCACCTCGTCCTGAACTACCACTGGGAGTTGGTCGAACCGGATTGCGCTTTTGCTTTCCCCTTTGTCGACTTCCCCAAAGGCCTACCAGTCAGGGTTTATCGCCATATCCTGGTATAAACCAAGGGATTGATCCTCACGGATGTTGAAGCCAAAAGAGAAGTTCAAACTTTGAAGGGAACATCCAATAAATTTGTATGTAAACTGTTTCTGAGTATCTTGGATTTTCCAACGGCCCATTTGTAAGTTTTTATTTTTGTTTTTATTTTTGGCCGTTGTTAATTTCACACTTCCATGAACGGAGGAAACATAAAACTATTTGTGAAGTACAATTATTTGTTTTGTGTACGTAATACTAGTGATTAGTGAGCAAAGCCTCCTTCTTCTTGGACTGACTTGGGCATAACTTATTCGTTTTCTACAGTACTTTTAAGCTTTTGTACTGTATCTTCTTGTCTTCTTGTTTAAAAATCATAAGAGAAAGTGACATTCTCTATGTTCCGTGGAGAAATTAAAATCGTACAAACAGAGAAGAAGCTGTTTTGTCCTTTCAGTAGGGAGGGTGTGGCTTCCTATGATCCTATCTTCTGCTTGTAAACGTGTGTGCCTCACCTCGGCCCTCGGAGAGCTTGGATTCCTTGACCAATTAATGCACGGGTCCACCATGTAGTAAATTCGAACCATCTAATTAATTAATGTGCTTTATAATCTATCCTCCTCCTACAGAGGAGATTTGGAAGCATGTTTGTCTTCTCCAGAATATCCTTACAAAAATTTTGAATACAATTAATGTTCCACTTAAATAATTACCTATGCTTTTAAATGATTAATCAATTATTACCAATTTGTAAGAGTAGGACACAAGAGAATTTGAATAAATTGGTAATTATAAGACTCTAAAAAGTTTCAGACCCTCTCTTAATTTATGTTAGTTTAGAGTATGGGACCTTTTACTAGGGATGCAAATGGATTCGGATATCATATATACCTAAATCTTATCTATCTATACTATAAAGAGAACACAGGTTTGGGAAGCGTGCTAAGAAATATGCGTTTTTTTTTATAATAACCTTCTAATATCAATTTGTTTTCTATATTTAGGCAGGTAACTTTGTCCTCTTCGTTATTCACTTTGCAAAAGATACCCTTCAATAATTTCTTATCCCTTATGTTCCCTAACTTTTTTTATCAACATCAGTTTTCATTTTCCAAAAATACCCTTAAATAATTTCTTATCCCTTACATGTCCTTATACTTTTTTTTTTTTAAATTTTCACTTTCAAAAATATCCTTCAACAATTTCGTATCTCTTACATGTCCTAAAATTTTTATTTACTACATGCATGTGTGCACCCTGCTAGTTCTAATAAAAATGGATTCAAGTCTAGGTATAGGACCATTACTTGATACATGTCCGTAATAATTAGATATTTAGTAAGCTGGAAATATTTTGAAATGAATTATATGTTAATTTCAGTGTAAAGGTTTGTAACCTAAGTCTCTAGAATTAGCAAGATAAATCTCCAAACAAACTAAATAAAGATTGAAAAATGTGTCAGTATGTAGAAATAAGATTTTTAATATTCTTATTAACTTACACAATTTATGCGTATTTATGTGTAGTATGCACATGCTAACCACTAGTTTCATAGAAGATAACAAATCTGCTCGATCAATTATCAAGATTTTGTTTAGTTTTTAATATAATGAAAAACCAAACTGAATGGATGGCCATGCCTGTATAACTTGGCTTGAGCATTGGGCGAGAGGTCACCCAGGTTGAGTCAAGTTTACTTCGAAGTTAATTTAAACGGATATAACCTGGCTTTTTTGATAGTGCCAAACGTAAACTAGACGCAAACAAAACGCACCAAGTATTAGAAGCTCGTGTGACGTTTGAAGGAGACTTCAGCTCCATCTTCATGTCCTACCGTGGTAGGTTTGCTCTCGCTTTCCAAGGATGTCTTGCTTTAATAGCCAAGTGTGTGTTCCTTGATTTCCAATGGTTAGGGATTTCTGTACTGTCCGTGAGAACTGAGAAGATTGTCTGTACTTTGTGGCCTTAGACGGTGCACGTTCGGGTGCTTAAATGAAAGCATTAATGGACGTACGCTTAGATTCTGAGATATTTTTTTTTTTAATTTTTTGATACAAAGCCAGGTTAATTGATTTCATTAATGTAAAACAAAAATACATCCATCCCAATTACACCCCAACTAAATTAAAACACATCTAAAAAGTTGTCTTCTTAATGAGGCCACCGCTCGAGCCTCAGATCGCAATTTTATAATCCCCGCTATATATAAACTCGTTTTCCTTTTGTACTCAAATCCTGGATACGTTACTTCCCTGCTTGAATTCTCAAGGTAGGAGATGTGAGGATATATCCTTTATATAGATTTCCGTTTTTCGAAAAGATATTGCAGCATTGCAACGGTCACATAGATCCCTCTGCTGTCATCAAGGTCTTCCTTTTTGGTATATTGGTTACAAGTGCACATATTACCAGCTTACCAAAAAAAAAAGTGCACACAAATATCATACTTAACCTCACTAGAGTGTATATATATATATATATTTCAAGAGAGGCATGTAAGCCTGCTATCTATCTATACGATATATAACGTGAGGCACCCCTTTGGGAAGTGTGCCCAAAACAATCTACAACTTTCTCAAAATGTCTATATCCCCTGCATAGTTTGGTTTCAATAATACAGGACTATACTCGTCTCAATTTACCATTTTCGTACAAAAAGAGTTAGTTTGTAACTGCCCCCACTTCTCCTCTCTCCCCACTTCTCCTGTCTCCACATGCAATCTTGCACGTGCACCTCTGCTAGTACTATTAATAAAGGGAAGAGGGGGGAATATTACCCCTAAATTCTGGCCTCTTTTTTCTTTTTGTTTTTCTTTTTCCCAATTATTGACCTCCCTTATTAAAACAATGCAAAACTATAACCACCCACTACTCTTTTCGCATTTGAATTCAAATCACTACTTACATGCTATAGTTAAGGTGAGGACGTGCAGTATGCACATGCCATCACTAGTATAAAATAACTCAAACAATTTACTACGTCTCCCTTGGGAAAGGACTGTCAAGAAAACCTTGTTGGATTGATATCATCTATGGTTGAGCCCATAAATGAGCTCAACAGTAGCCAATCGTTGCTTGCCTATGTCCTTTCTTTCTCCTGCATTGGAAAATGAAAAAGTGATTTTTTCCCCTTTTCATGGACTGTAGATTATATCAATCCAATGTTGTTGGTCTAGGTCAGGAACACCTAGAATGCCAAAGGACGTAGAGAACTAAATCTTTACGGCATTTAATGGGAGTAGTTAGTCTAAGTATGGATGGTAATGGTGCGGGTTACCTAATGGTTAGGTTTGGTATGAGATAAAACGGGTTAGAGTCGACTTAGGTTTTAGGTCAACTTGTCCCAACCCGACGTTTTTAATACTAGCATTGGAACCCGTACTACGCACGGGAAATACGTTTAATACATATGATAGTTTAAGAAATTTTTTTATAAATATTAGGAAATTTAGGAAAAGCAATTATTAGGAAATATAGCATTGTTGCCCGTGCAACCACGGGCAAATAAGTTTCAAAATTGTTTGAAAAATAAAATATTTTATATATTGTCGTGAAAATTAATATATCAACATATTATACAATTACATTACTCTTCCAACTTCAATGCCAACGTGATAGGAATAGTCGTGGGTTTAATATTGCAAATTTTGCATTAGATGAGTTCTCTTGTTGCTGGACTCATTCTTCTCCCTCCTTTTTACGATTTCAATTATTAGCAGACACTCTTAACGTTCTTTTTATTCGACCTTAATATAATCTAGAGTGATTACCCTAAAAAAAAGGTTTAATATGGCTAAGACTCTTATAGGAATCTTACAGGGTATGTTAGGCTTTGATGAAACGCGGCCTACTGCTCCCACTTGTTCCAAACCTGACCTTAATCTGCCTGCTCAATGTAATCTAAACATATGGATTGAGTAAAACCTAACACTGTCAATTAACCATCATAAAAAAAGGTTGATGGTCATGAATGATGAGGTTAAAATGTAATCATTCTAGAAACATTGCATACCAATTATAGAAATTGCTATCTATACAGATAAGAATATCAACGGAAAACGACCCAATACAAAAGAAGAAAATAACAGTCCAATTCAATAAGCGACAAAATATTATGTATCATAAAGAACGTCAGCCACAATAACAAAATCGGAGTGAAGAAGTTTCTTGGAACAGAGGGAGCTAGTACACAAATCAAACATTCATAAACATCACGCTCTCGTACAAGCATCCAAATTACAAAGTGGAACCTTTTAATCTGTTACATGTGGTATTATCAATCTGCGAGGGATAAGCTCCTCATGACATACACCAAGCACACAACTCCCAGGAACAAATCTAGCTAAAAAAGAGTAAAAGATTGTAAACCAAAATCCAAAATAATTATTGTTTTATAAGCTCAGAATTCTCATGCAAAGCAAAAACAATTTTACTAACTTCTAACCTTCAAACCCTGAGAAAAAACAACCCGAAGTGGATGGGATGTGAGGCTTAGTACAACCCCTGAGGTTTCTATACATTATTGTTTTATGAATATTCAAGGAATTCTAAAAGATGCCAAATATTGCCAGAGGAATGAAAAGTACTTGTAGCCTCATTAATTTTTTCTGCAAAGCTATTATACAGTTAGAACTATCCAATCACTGAGAGAAACAAAGCATTTTTTTTTTTCGAATAGTGCAGATCTCTACGATCTTTTTCATCTACTGCAAAATACTTCAAGGATGATAAAAGATCACTCTTAAGACCTCTTGCAAGTATCCCAAGGCTCCTAAAATTCAAATTTCACAACAGAACTCGTAGAATAAGTAATCACGGCAATATAATAATGTTTGGATTAACCAATTTATTGTCTTTGCACTAATAGATACACATAAAAAAAAAAAGAATCTAAAAAGGCATGAAGATCCTAATAATTGTGTTATGGCAATTTTTTAAAATTCCTAAGATATATGAAAACTGTGCTAGATTTTCATCATGTTACAACTCAAATAAATGCCAGCGAAGTCACTGCATATATAAATATTTCAAATTTGGTCATTTATATAGAATTTACAACACAATCATATTTCCCATACTCCTCATTTCTGGATACTTCAAATCAAGAAAATCTAAGTTATGTAATTTATGTAGCAAATAAGTTTGCATCATAATAAGAACTATGAGCAAACATAAGAATATTTATAGGTAATTATATTTAATTCACCTCATTGTTGCTCTGAGCTCCTGTACAGTCATTTTCTCCAGCCTACCAGGGTCATCTCTAATAGTCTTAACTTCAAGTACATCAATTTGTATTGAATCTTCCTGCATTTCAATAGAAGACAATCAGTGAAAACCATATAAAGCCCTAAAAAAAATTAATTTACAATGGTCAGTAGATAAGTAAGACATTCAATAACCTTAACGATACTATTCTCCATATGCTTGGTGCTAACCATTGATTCCCTTTGCCTCTTATCTTTTAACAGTTGCCGGTACCAATGCAGACATGCTTGAAAGGGGATGCTCAGACCCCATTACTCTTGTTCTCGTAGAGCCTAGTGCTCCAGCTCTCAAATTTCTTTGGACCAATTGCAAACATGCAGCCCAAACAGTTTATGGACAGCCAGGCTTGCAATTACATATTTCAAAAGCAATATCAATGAAAAGATAAAGTTGTCTAAGTGTTATAATTGATTTTTTACTATGGTTTATAGCACAAATTAATTAAGAAGTCTTCATTAAATTTTAATCAAGTTTTTTTGCTTTTCATTGATACTGTTGAATCATATTATGCGTCTATGACATTTTAAGTTAAAGACTAAAATAAAAACGTAAGCTAAACTAATAAAAGATGACAAATTAATTTTTTTCATTTTTTATGGTATTCGGCCATATCATGATTGTTATTCAGTTTGTGAAACAAAAAATCAAATCCATTCATGATTTTCAACAAAACACCATTCCGAAATCAATTTGTGTCTCATGATATACAGAACATATGCAATAATTAAATATAACAGTGAGTTGATTAAAAGAACTTGAAACAGATATGGCTGGGG
Organism: Buxus sempervirens; assembly: GCA_947561395.2. NCBI lineage: Eukaryota > Viridiplantae > Streptophyta > Magnoliopsida > Buxales > Buxaceae > Buxus > Buxus sempervirens. The sequence continues at coordinate 38,799,918 of OX387190.1, forward strand.
ATGGACTTACCTAAGATCAACTACCGATAACCGGTGTAACCTAGTAGTCGATTGTTACTTGAGAAAACACAAAAGTATTTAATTACCATCCAAAACAATTTAGTGAGAAAAAATATTATACCAAAACCGTGACTAGGCTTGCGATTACATATATCACAGTGCCACACATCCTGCAAAAAATTGCAGAAAACTTTCATTTCCTCCAAAATTGTGAAGAAAGCAAGTAAACATATGGAAATTTGGCAAGGAAAACAAAGAAGAGAAATTCACAAATTCACTGCAGTAGCAGCAACTCCGCTTTATGATGAAGAAAGAAAACCCCTCTACAAACTTTGAACAACAAAAGAAACTTTCAAAAATAAAAACATTAGAGAGCAGGAAAAAATAGGGATGGATAGAGAGAGAGGACAAAGGGGCTTACTCGGTTTAAGACCCATAAATTTGTTTTTGTTTCTAATAAATCCGGAAGAAACTTGTTTTTGTCTCTAATAAATCCAAGATCAAAACACACGCTTGTGGAGAGATTCCAACCTAGGTCATTTGAATATGACAAAATCTCATAGTGGGGATGAGACAATATCTCTTTCGAGAGCGATCGGCCGGCACACAAGTTCACGATGCACACTATCTGTTGTCTTCTTCTCCAACCACCGTCAGCAACAACTTCTCCCACTGCACACAAAAACAAATACTCAGCTCAACAAATCTTAACCAAACACACTAGAAAATTAAGAAATAATAAAGTTGATGTGCCGACTCTACTACCATGAAAGAGAGATATTGTCTTCGATGCGTTAGAAGAGAGCGTTCGAGGAGCTTCTGCAAAGAAAAAAAAAGTTCAAGGAGCTTCTGGAGAAGGAAGTGTCCTTTTCATTTCATTTTTGGGAAGAAACCACAAAACTTTGACACCTCATCCGGAATGAATGAAGCCTTGTCCTGAACCCACACAAAGCAGAATATTTTAAGAACGATATTTTAAAAAAAAACAATTAATAATAACTCCCGTTTGGGAGCGAGCCATATCCGAACTTGGAGAGGCGGTCACGTCAGTCTGAGGTTCTTTCCCTTTATATTATAGATATAACATATAAAAATACATATTTTATAAGTAATGTTAAGAGTTTTGCATATTACACCCAGCCACTAGCTGATGCTTTGTAATAAACGGCATATATGGACTTGAATTAAACTTGTAATCCAAGTGAAAGAATTCTGCAACGCTAATAAGGAAAATAGTTAAGATGGTTTGTTGGGTAGGAAAATCGGCCACCTTGCCTTATAATTCAATCGGGATTTAGTTTTTGGTTATGCGTTTGCATTTCGTCGTGCAATGTTGCCACTTTAATTAAACATGGATTGCTTCAGACTAGGGGTGGGCTAATTGGTTAACCCGCACCAATCTGCCTATAATGATTGTGATTTGGTGATTCATAATCTGGGTTAGGATTTAGTCCAGCCCAACCCTAACCTAACCCAAACCAGACCTTAATTTGCTGAAACATATGGTTTTTTTTTCGAATATATCACATTTAAAATATTTTTTTTGTAAATAAATATGCTAATTAATTTATGCCTTCAATTTTTAAGCTACTAATATTTAATATTTTATTGTATGGGATCAGCCCAACCTGCACAAATACTAACGCAATAAGATTTGAAGCAAGTTTATTTCAGGCAGCGGGTTAGGGCGTATCAACACCCGCACTAAACCTACCGTGCTCCCCTTCATGAGTTCAACTTGGTACAAGCAGCACGATACGGGCCGAAGTTAGACCAGCCCGGCCCTCTAATAGTGGTTCCAAATTGAAAATCGGGCTATGTTACTGAACTAGATCAGTAAGTAAGAGATCTCGCTAAATTAACTAGGGAATGCACACATTATGCGCGCAACAACAAAATTAGGAACAAAGAAATGTTGTGTGGGCAGTTAGGTATGATACTAACGTGGTGGTAATATATATGGTATTAGATTACAATTGAAGAAAAAAAAATTTAGCGTCTTTTGGGAATAGGCCGATATTATGAAAAAAGTTGTGGGTTGGCTTTATATAATAACTAGGGGACTGCATACACTACGCACGTAGAAAACTTGGGCCCACTAAGATTAACAGTTTGGAAAACCTGGGGAAATGTTTTTGTTTGGGGAGGGCAATGTTTGGACAAAGAAAAAGAGGGCCAGAATCTAGAGGGAATATTCCCCCCTCTTCCCTTTATTAATAGTATAGATTAGGAGAATGCACGCGTTATATGTGTAACAAAGTTGGAATGAATTAAGGGCATTTTGGGTATTAAAAATGTTAGGTAGTTTGTTATTGATATACCTAGTATTAGAAACAAAGAAATGTTGATCTGAACTAGAAATGTTAATTTGATAGGGATGGAGTTTAAAAAAATGTTAGGTAGAAGTTAATTTGATAAAAAGTGGATGAAGTTTTAGGGCCCTAAATCACATATGATTTCATTGGTACAAAACCGTAAAATAGGGATTATTTGGAAGGCATTTTTGATACAAGCCAAAAAACCCCTCTTCCCTTTATAATAGTACTAGGGGGCTGCACGGGTTACGCGCGTAGAAAATATGGGCCCACTAAGATAAACAGTTCAAGGTAGTTACAACATGTTTAAAATAGTGGGGGATTGCTTTGTTTGGGAAGGACAATGTTTGGAAAAATGAAATGGGGGCCAGAATTTGAACGGAATATTCTCCCTCTTCTAATTATTAATAGTATAGATATAGATTAGATAGATAATAGATATTGATCTGAACTAGAAATCCTCTGTTCTCGTGTGATTCTCGTGAAGCAGAAGCGAAACCCAGAAATATAAATACTGCTTAACTTGGCAAACGTTGGACGTGTCCCGAGCCCGACCTATTAAAACCCCATTACCGGTGAAGCTGGGATTTCTTACAACCCTCAGGGCTTACTCGAGGGGTCGTGTCGAAGGCCCAAATCAGGCCACCTATCTTAAAGCTTTTAAGGTCCATGGCTACTATGGATCGTGGACGCTCCGGGTACGTACGTGACGAACGCTTAAAACCGGCGTTGCGTTGCGTCTCTTTCGACCACAACGGAACCTTTTTGAAGTCCAAGGCCGCGTGGCCACCACAGTCGCCGCTACCTTCCTTAAAAAAGGGTACCATTTTGCTACAACCATCTATAACTGAAAATACCCTCAACATTGTTTAGAACCATTTTTAAGACAAAATAAGCATTCTTTGACCATCATTCTGTCTTAAAAATGGAAAAACTCCCATGATGGGGACTCGATGTCTCATTGAAGCGCTTTATTTGCAAAGAACACAGCCCTAAATTAAAATTCAAATGATAATTAGTATTCAATTAAGCGCCTACATCATCTTTGGACGACAATGAAATGAGTGGTATTTTCGTAGTTTCTACAACAAAACGTGGGTATTTTAAATTTTTAACGTCAGTCCGAATCACGCTCACACGGCCTTGAGGTATTGCTGCCCACCGTCTCTCGATTCTCCTTCTACTTTTTGCCACTTTTTCGCTTCCTCTTCGATCTCCGGAGAGCAAGAAGTCCGAGAGAGAACGCATCAAAACAACATAGCGAGAATGTGGCGCTGCGTTTCTCGTGGTATTCGCCTTTCTTCTTCGTCGAAGAATAGATCTATCGCCAGCGAACCTCTTAAATCTCTCATTTCAAGATTTCTCTCAACCGAATCAGTATGGTTTCTTCTTTGTCTTTCCGAATTTTAATCTTATATCATATATAATTCATTCGAATATATTTCAATTTCCTGTGTTTCAAGATTTTTCGATGATTTGTTCTTTTAGCTAGTTTCTTCCAGCTTATGAACAAACCGTTTATTTTTTTCCATCATTCGTCTGATTAGTATGTCAATCGCGTCGTTTCCGTTCTTTTTTAATTAACTTTAAGTTTAGTTTAGTTTGTTTTTCCAGGTTTTATGGATTTTATTTTTCTCAGTATTGCTATCAAAGCATTCTCTTGATTTCTGTGACTTTAAAACCTAGAGTTTTATCATGTAGCTAATCTGATCTATGATGCATTTCTTAGTAAAATTTGCAATTTCTGATGGCAGACCGGAGGACGATCTTCTTATACCATTGTTGATCACACGTATGATGCAGTTGTTGTTGGAGCAGGCGGTGCAGGACTTAGAGCTGCCATTGGGCTCTCTGAGCATGGATTCAACACTGCATGTATTACAAAGCTCTTTCCAACTCGTTCACATACGGTTGCCGCACAGGTATGGGAAATTTATGATTTTGGAGCTTTTTTTCTATCTTTCTATCTATCTATCTACACATAAACGCACATATATTGATTAATACCGATAGAATCATCTGAAACAAAGTGGAGAGTGTAATAAGAAAGGGATCCAAAATTGTCTCAAGAAAACAATGGCAAAAGAAATGGGAAATGAACTTAAATCTTCAACAGTCATATCCTCAGAGGAAAATAACAAAAGATAGATTTTTGCCCATTCTATTCCTAGCCAGTCTATCACCCACTTCATTGACCAATCTACTAACATGGGTGGATGTTATGTTAAACACATCTGTCAATACACATGCCGTGTGGACTAAGTAAGAGAGCTGCCGTGAATTTGATCAATGATCCTCCATCCACGAAATAAAAGCCAATGAGTCAGCCTTTGCCACCATGGTATTTAGGCATCATTATCTTTAAAGTAACATGAAGCTTGGTTATTGCTTCTTTGATTCTTTGCGTGGATATCTTTTTCCATTTAAATTTGTTTATTCTATAAAGCATTCATGGGGGTGCCTTCTCTTTCTTAGGCTTAACCTAGCAGAAAGGCATTGATATTCTAGGCATATGTTGGCCAACTGCAGAGCTTCTAGTGATATTAGATAGGTTTCTATTTGATACTGAGAGTGGATAGGTTGAAGCAGGTTCATAAAATAGATATTAGAAATTGCAATATGATGCATATTGTTGGACACTTGGAACTCCTTAATTTGTCGGTCCATTTGTTGCTTGATGTAGATATAATGTTAACATGTTGTGCAGTTTTTCTAGGTTATTAGTGAGCATATAGCTCTGCTTGTAGAATAGAAAAGGAGTTGCACTGCTGATCCTAGGTGACTGGGAGAAGCCATCATTGATTTATTGACTGATATTTCTTACTCTGGCTGAACTGGATGAGTATTAGCTTTCTATGTTTGCTTTAGTAGCTTGTGTATGATACTAACTTGTGCTGGCATTTCTCATGAAGGGTGGTATAAATGCAGCATTGGGAAATATGACTGAAGACGACTGGAGGTGGCACATGTATGATACAGTCAAAGGAAGTGATTGGTTAGGTAGACTATTTGTGTAATGTATTCAGTCTATTAATTTAATTTATTTGCATTTTTATGAACTATATGTTATAATTTAATACTGAGACTGAATTAATGGGTTATTATCATTTATATTTAGGAGTGGAAATACATGTTTGTCCTATATCAATCTCTTCCTATCTTGTTTAGCTCAATAGATGTTTACTGTTATCCTATACTTTCATTTTTTTTTTTTTAATGTTTCTACATGGTAAAATCTCCAGATTTAAAGAAATGATGTGTTAGTAAAAGATGAACTGGATATAACTATTACACTGACGATTCTTTTTTTTCCTTATGGATTCTGTGTTCCTTTCTTTTGGTTTTTCTAATTCATGTATTTTTGTCTTTCCTCAGGTGATCAAGATTCCATCCAATATATGTGTAGAGAGGCTCCAAAAGCTGTCATAGAACTTGAAAACTATGGATTGCCATTTTCACGTACTGAAGATGGCAAGATATACCAACGGGCATTTGGTGGTCAGAGCCTGGACTTTGGGAAAGGTATAAAGATGGAAGTTCAAGTGCGAATGTTAGTCCCATGATTTATGTGGAGAGTTAACTGATATTAACTTCCTTAATGTTATTATAGGTGGACAGGCATACCGTTGTGCATGTGCTGCTGATCGAACTGGCCATGCTCTGTTGCACACTCTCTATGGTCAAGCAATGAAACATAACACACAATTTTTTGTGGAATACTTTGCCTTGGATCTTCTCATGGATAGTAGTGGTGAGTTACTACCGTGTCCTGTATGTTATCAACTAATAGATGCACAAGTGTGTTTTTCCTCTGATTCAATGAATAGAGGGATTCACTGCACTTCATATTGCTGGAAAAGTTTGCAGAGTTAGAAAGTGATTGTTAGATCCCTTTAGCTCCATCCTCATGAAAAGGCGATCCTATGAGTTGATTACAGCATTAGTGTCAGAACTAGTAAGTAGATAGAAGAGATATCTTACTGGAACTTAATTTTGTAAAAAGGGGAAACTCTAGCTCCTTTATTTGACATCATTCTGCTAAAATGATCTATCCAAATCAAATAATTTCTGTTCCAGGATGGTAGTGGTTGGTTAGGGTTTAGGTAGAAAATACTAAAAGAAATTAAAAAGGATTTGGCCATGTTGAAGGTTGGTCCGTGATTGGTATGAGTAAGTTATTTATATCAAATTGGTTGTTGGAATTGAAGAGTGTTTTTCTTCCCCTTAAATCCTAAAAATAATATTATGTGGAATAGCATGGTGCACTAAATTGTATGTAAAGGTAGATATCTTAATTTGATCTTTGTAATACACATGCCATAGCTTTTCCCAAGACTTGGTAACTTTATACTGACAACGAGGCGGATGAATTAGTTATACTGACAAGGAGGCGGATGAATTAGTTTGATGATGTTTAAAATACAACGAAATAAAAAGATTCCTGGTTGTATTTAATGTCAATATTTGTGTTGTATAGGTCATGGTATCTCTTATGTGGTGAACTGTGAATGATTTGGAGTAATATGTTTATTTGTCATATATTTTTCTTCTTCAGCATCACCTGTGGAAAATCAATTAAAATTTTATGATTTGAATTCCTATTGAACTGAAAACCCACTTCTTAAGATTCTACTTTATCATTTGATTCTTGCAACATTGCCAATAAATTTTCTATTAGTGTTTGTCGATATTAATACTCTTGAAATTGGTGGCCACATGTAAATTGACAAAATCATGCTTTCTTTTGAATATTGTTCAGTACCATCGACATTGTCTTCCCTTTTGCCCTTAAAGTGAATTAATGTCTTGGTAATAAAGAATGTCAATAAGGAAGAAAGGTTTAAAAAATAAGAATAAACAAATATAGTGCTCAATTTAAACTTTTCCTTATTAAACCTGAGTGGTGCTGGACAGCTTAATGTGCTAACAAGTGGTGACAACTAGAGATGCCGCATTTGTTGTCCGAAATATCTCCCAAAGCAGTGCCCACTTTCTTATTGGTAAGAAACCCTTCAGGTTGTAACAAGTGGGTGCTTAATTTTGTTACGAAGAGTTTTGATATGCTAAATACTGCACCTCTGTTTTATGGTGGGTAACTTGTTGGATGGCTATGCTAGTTTTGTTATGCTAAATACTGCACCTCTGTTTTATGGTGGGTAACTTGTTGGATGGCTATGCTGGTGGGAAGTTGAACTGGATTGTAAATATACCATAATCATCCAACAACATTAAGAAACTATGCGCTTGTAACAGAATTGTAGGTCTATGTTTTCTGGATGCTACCCATGATCTTTTATAATTCTATTAGGTTTGGTTACATCCACTAATAAACTATACTCATTACCATGAATCTGAACCATTTGTTCTTGATAGACATATAGACCAACTATAAGAAAGATGGTGTATGATGTATTTTAAGGGATGTTGATTCTTTCTTTTCTTGTTACTTATACTTAGGTAGCTGCCAAGGAGTTATTGCATTAAATTTGGACGATGGGACACTACATCGATTTCGCGCTTCTTCAACCATTTTGGCCACAGGGGTATCATTTGATCTTGAAGTTTGCATTATATTTCTTTAACTATTATACAGGTTATACATTTTTTATCAATTTCATTTTTCTCTCAGGGCTACGGTAGAACTTACTTCTCTGCAACTTCAGCTCATACATGTACAGGAGATGGCAATGCCATGGTTTCACGTGCTGGGTTACCTCTTCAGGTTTGTATTATGGATTTAGACCTGAATGTTATGTTATATCCTGTTGATTTTTTCCCCTGGTGTATAATATGTTGAACACAGTCTTATACACAGTATGTTTTTTATGCTATTTGTGCTATTCAGTTTAAGTTGATTGCCATGAGTTGCACCATGTATTTGTTTTGAAGTGTGTCGTTCATTTACATCCCCTCGTGTCATGGTTATTATTTTACTTTTTAGTTAGTGCTATGTGACCTGAAAATGCATGGTCCAACATAATTTGTAGTGCTTGTTTGGCTGGATTTATGGAACAAGATTCATCCTACTGATCGATCAACTTAATTTGCAAAGGTTATGAATATATGACTTCTATTAAAGGCAAAAGAGGTTATTTTTATTATTATTATTATTATTTCAGTTTTTTGGTGTTGTTGTTCGGTTTGTGCCTCGTGAAAGAAGTGGGGGTGTGATGTGGTGTGGGTGTGGTGCAGGCATGTCAAATTTTCCCAATAAAAACTCTAGGCCAAAGATTTGGGATTGTGATTGCCACTCCACAAAATATTTCTAGACACAACTATATCTGCCGCATTTTGTTGGCTTTAATATTCTTCACAATATACCCGCATCTACAAGGGCCCTCTGATGCCTGAGGTCCACCAATTAATTCGTAGAGTTACCTTCCTCAGTTGATCGTGTTAGATCTTGGATTTTGTTTGATTTCATTGTGCCAAGCAGCCACCAAAAGGTGTTCAGAGCTGCCTGCTTTCGTCTTTCAAGATGCCAATGAGACAGAGAACTGAGTTAGTTGAAAGCATTTGTCAAAGTTACGTTTTTTCCATCCCTCTTGCAGGGTTATGCCATTAAACTTCCAGCCAAAGGGTGGCATAGCGATTCCTACTCCGTAAAATATGCCCAAAACCTTTGTCTTTTTGATTGATGTGTCTAGATAACGAATTTGTTATTATTTTTGTGTATGTCTAGATAATATTGTACAAAGAAATGGCTTTCTTTTGTTTCTTTTTTTTTTGTTGTTGTTGTTATTTTAAGTTTCTTTACAATATTTCCAAGTGTAAAAGGGACCTATGCCTGAGGCCACCAGTCATGATCTTAAGAGTTGCCTTCCTCAGTGGATGATGATAGGTCTTGTTTGCCATTTGAAGGGTCTCATATTTGCCTCTTTTAAATAATTGTTCCATGTGGCTTCCAATTGGTGTTCAAAACTGCATGCAATCATCCTTACAGATGCAAATGAGATCCGAAGCAAAGTAAGCAATGTTATATTTTCTCCACCCTTCTTGTGGGCTTCTACCTTCTCTGTAGAATTTTATCCAAAGATGATTTACACTATATATGGCTTTTAACTTGATAATGATAAAGATTGATGCCTCGCAAAACTCACGATGTTGTCCTTGATGCTGTAAGTTTGTTTGTAGTTGATCTTGATGACTTGTTGCTTGATTCTTCTTGCAGGATCTTGAGTTTGTGCAGTTTCATCCAACTGGTATATATGGTGCTGGATGTCTCATTACTGAAGGTTGATACTTTTTTTGTTTTATATTCATTAATTTCAGTTAATTCATAATTTAATAGATTATACATTTTGGCCTGTGTAAAATGTTCTGTCTGGCATAACTACCTTTTTTTTTTTTTTTATTTCTTTAAACTTTAATTCTCATATTCAGATCCAAATAATACGTTTCTGCGACTCCTTTTTCAAACTTCTAGGATCTCGGGGTGAAGGTGGTATTCTGAGGAACAGTGAAGGTGAGCGATTTATGGAACGGTATGCACCTACTGCCAAGGATCTTGCTTCAAGAGATATTGTTTCAAGATCCATGACTATGGAAATTCGAGAAGGCCGTGGTGTAGGTACATCCTCCTTGCTAGAGCCAAATATTCTATAATTGTTTTAGATCTATTCAAGCATTGGTTCTCCAATTATGCTAAGCAAATTATGTAAATTGGATCTCCTGTTGGTAGCTTGCCAGCTTTTGTCAACTGTCATGTCTGTTTTGCACCTGGTGTCTTATTAAAGAGTAAATGATATGCTGCTCTTAATTCTGTCAAATTCTAAGTTTAGCACATTCAAATTTCATATTTCCTATATATGTATTTTGAAATTTTGCATGTAAGCATTGTTTCTATGTATCAAATGATTGTAACTGCATGCTTTTTCTCTCCTGAATTGTTGTTCTAAAATAAAAGCTGGTTAGAAGATATCTTTTTGGATTGCTTACCATTTCCCTCATCTTACTCCCACTGCATCTGTGGCCTTCCTTTTCTAACCTTGATGCTGATTTTCCATAGGACCACTGAAGGACCACATCTATCTCCATTTGAATCACTTACCTCCTGATGTGCTCAAAGAAAGACTTCCTGGAATCTCTGAAACTGCTGCCATTTTTGCTGGTGTTGACGTAACAAAAGAGCCTATCCCTGTGCTGCCTACTGTTCACTATAATATGGGTGGAATCCCCACAAACCACCATGGAGAGGTGAGAGTTAAATGAAATTCTGTATAGGAAATTGAGAATTACTTCTGGTGTTGGTAATCCCTTTTTTTTCTCTTGTAACATCGCAATTTATTGTTCTTTTCAGGTGGTTACCATCAAAGGTGACAATCCAGATGCTGTAGTTCCTGGATTGATGGCTGCTGGGGAGGCATCATGTGCATCAGTCCATGGGGCCAATCGGCTTGGTGCAAATTCCCTACTAGACATCGTTGTGTTCGGACGAGCTTGTGCAAATAGGGTTGCAGAGATCCAGAGACCAGGTAAGTTAATGATTGTGAGTTACATGTTTTTAATATGAAATAGGCATTGTAATATAAAGTACATCTACATGGTACCTTGTAGGTGCGAAACAAAAACCTTTGGAAAATGATGCTGGGGAGAAGACCATTGCTTGGCTAGACAAGTTGAGAAATTCAAATGGTTCATTGCCAACTTCAAATATCCGTTTGAATATGCAACGAGTGATGCAGAATAATGTTGCTGTTTTCCGCACTCAGGAAACTCTGGAAGAAGGTATACTTCCTATTAGGTAGTTCATGATGCTGCGTTCTTACTTAAAATAAAAGGGTAAAAGTATTTTTGCCACATTATTCCCCCAATTTTAATTTCAATTTTTACAATAAATGAAGGTGTAGGGTTTTGATATGCAACTTTGCTTTTTAATCTCTTGTTGGATTTGCCTTCTGCATCTGTCCTTTGTTCACTTTACTGATCCATTTTTTTTACTTTGCTCTTTTACTTTTGACTCTTCAAAAGGTTGTCATTTAATTGATAAAGCATGGGAGAGCTTTCATGATGTTAAGTTGAAGGATCGAGGTCTGATATGGTAAAATTTCGTGCATGTGGGAGGTTGATGATGGGCTTTTTCAACAGTTATCCATCTTCTCTTCCAATAACTCTGAGATATTTCTGCAGGAATACTGACTTGATAGAGACTTTAGAGCTTGAAAACCTTCTGATAAATGCATGTATAACCATGCATTCTGCTGAGGCAAGGAAGGAGAGCAGAGGAGCACATGCCCGTGAAGATTTTACGGTCTGTTTTTTATCTTTGTTAGTTTTTTTTCTCTTTTTTCTACTTCATTCTACATCATAAAATATTTTGCTTGGTTTTGCAGAAAAGAGACGATGCAAATTGGCTGAAGCACAGTTTGGGGTAAGTCTCCTATCTTTCCTGATCTGATCCTATGCATTTATTCTGCAGCTGCCATAGTTGGAATTCATATAATATTATAAGAGCTAGATCACATGTTCTCTAGGTTTGATTCTCCCATGGTGATACTATGGAGTTCAATTCAAGAGGGCGGACACTGTGGGTTTTGGGTTTAATTAGGATATAAGGTTGTTTTGTCAAATGTAATGGGAATTCCAGATTACTGATCTGTTAGTCAGCAAGAAGGTCTACTGCGGGTTTATTGGTGGTATATATTGCTGGGTGACTTCTGATATTGTGGGTTTTGTTTTAATGCTAGTTAGTACAAACCTATAGTATATTATTTCTGATTGTCAGAAGAATAGGCCAATAAGTAGATCGGTGGACAAGGATATGGTCGTCATAGAGTTAATTGATACAAGAAATCTCCTTGATCAGACACCTCAACTGGTGAATACAAATATTGAGCATATGCTGCATGTACTGCTCTATCATTTTTAGCGTATTTTTGTTTATCTCATTGGAGCTTGCATGTCCAAAGAATATATAAGCTTGGTTTTAGCCCTAAGATGTATTGACTTTGAACTGATTTTCCTCATAGAGAATGATAGGTTTCAGTGAAATGTAGTGACTGGTGTTTCCATCTAGCTGGTTCAATTTGTTTTTGGGTTGCCCTTGTGGCTAAGGCTTGATTATTTTAACCATTGACATTCAACCGTCCTCTCTTTTCTAGATCCGATAACGTGAATAGAACTGATATTACTGTTGATTTGCTGCAGATACTGGGAGGATGGAAAGGTCAGGCTAGACTACAGACCGGTTCACTTGAACACCTTAGATGACGAGATTGAGTCATTCCCACCTAAAGCACGTGTGTATTGATGCGTTTGCTCATGTAAGATGTGCTGCACCCTTGAACGAATGAATCCTTTTTACAACAATGGTAGCAATAAATAATTGGAAACCAGCATTCCGAAAGCGGTTGTGGGATGATTGAAAGTCTAACATTGATTTGTATTATTGAATAATCCTAATCTCAAGTAAAGTTATCAGTGTTTACATTTAAACTCTCAAATAAGCATATGAATCTCTTCTCAATTTTACGAATTTTCTGATCTTTTCCTTTTATTTCACCAATAGGTTTCAGAATCTCATCACATGAGATGGAACTTAGTGGAATTTTCGGTAGGTTTTGTTGTTACAGCATCTAAGATTACTCGAGAATCTGATAGTAGGTTTTTGAATCTCGTCACATGAGATGAGATTTATGGAATTTTCGGTAGTTTTTGTTGCAACATCTAAAATCACTTGGTCAAAGCTGATATCATCTTGCAAAGTAAGCCTTGGGCTAACCCACCTAAACCGATTGGTGGGGTTGGGGATGGATTAAAACTAACTGCGGTGTTTGATAGCAAGAGCGCGAGTACATGAGCCCACAAAACAAAAAAAGAAAAGAAAAGCAAGAGTGCAAATAAATTGGGCTCGCTTTTGGGCTTCAGCGAAACCCGCCTAAAGACCACTTTTTGAATTGTAGGCATACGGATAGCTTCAGAATTACACACTTGTTGTAGGATTTTTCCATCTAACAAACTTGTAATTCCTATCATCGGACTTGTAACTCTTTATCAGAAAGTCTTTTAATTCCTATCAACAAACTTATAATTCCTTGACTGGTAATACCCATCAACGGACTTATAATTTTCATCAAAAAGACCAGATGATCTTAGCTTTCTCATTTCCGGATTCATTTGGAAATTTATGAAAAAGATACAATCAATAGGTCATATTTTATCCCAAAGCTAACTAAATAGTAATTTTCCCTTTATGATGTATCTATCACTTAAGCATATGGTGCAGAAAGTTTTCCAGACCCGCACCCCAAATTCTCTTACGATGGTCATGTACCTGCTCGAAAGTCTCCTGTCAGGTCAAGGCTCTCCATATATTCCGACGCGTTCGCTACATCAAGAACAGGCGTAAGAGATCAAAGATTTTGTTATTAAAATAACCAACACGATATACCTATTCCTTTTTTTTTTTTTTTTTGATTGTTACGATATTCCATTCCTTATCAATCAGCTTCAACCCGGCCTACCAAAAAAAAAAAAAAAACAGAAAGGCTTCAACCCTCTGGCAATAAAGACTGAGACATGGTACGCCAGATGTTGCATCGTAAGCTGTCGAAGGAAAGGTCATAGCGTGAATCATAGCACACGAATTTCTACAACGTTCTAAAAGTTGGACAGGTGTTAGATACCTTGCTTCGTGTCTTATTTTTAACGCTGACGTCTCTTTTTTCTGGATTATATCTTTCATCTTCATTCGATCAACATCGTCTTCAGGCCTCAAGTATTTCTTCCGGCCTTCCCCATCTTAAGTTTCTGTATAAAATCCAGTCATCAAGAAGAAATCCAGCATGCTTCATGTGATCAAAGTGGTTCGAACGCAGCCCCAGTTGCCGTTAAGCTGTTCTTTTGGTTGGAAAACCACTAGCATCAAATCCTTCAAGGTAAAGGCCGCCGATAAACCGGAAAACGAGGATAACATGGACGACAACAAAAAGATCGGCGATCACAGGTATCTTTTTACTTAATCAGTACTGTTTTATATATGGTTTGCTCAAATAAGAGAGAACGAGAAGGGCAGAGAGAAAGAGAGAGAGAGAGAGAGACTGATTTTCTTCGTCATAATAACGTCTTGTGATGTGGGGTGGCTGCGGAGGAGCAGGGACGTGAAGTCTCATCCATTTGGAGTAGCCTATGCAACCAGGTCGGATGAAGAAGGGTTTGGAGGAACCTATGGGGGAAACGAATCCCCTCCAAAATCTGATGAGGAGAAAGAGAAACTTGTTCATGAAAATCGCTCTGGTATGTATTATTTGGTAGAGTATGTAATGAACAAGAACGGTGGAATCGTTTTTGAGTTGGAGTTTTGTTCTTCCTTTGATGCGATCTAAATAGCGTTTTCTCTGTGTTGTGTTTGTGTTTATGAGAAGGTTGTGAAAAGACACAAGGAAGCGGGGTGAAAGAGGGGGAGAAAGGGCGGCATCAGAGCGACGTTGGTTGAATCCAAGTCTCTCCAGAGACATTCTTCCGGTTTCAGTACTGAGTTGCTGTTTCTCATACTATATATGATTTTCTCTTTATATTTTCAAAAAAAAAAATTTCTTTTTTTTTTCTAAATCTTAACTGGTTTGGTTATATATCTACTGTGAGACGGTCGGCTTCTCGTACATATAACGATAAAGAATATTGTAAGCTTAATTTGGCCTTTCTTTTCTTTCAACCGATCTGCAAATTTGAGAGAGATCTGTGGTTATGAGTATTGGGATCTTCTGCATGTGTCGATAGAGCAGTTGATGAATTTAGTAGAAGGGATCACAAAATAAAAATTATTATTTCAATATATGGGCTTTGATTAGTTCGGATTTTGATCTAGCTTCTCTAGGGATGGAAAAGTTCGGTTTTGGTGCCATCTTGGAAACAACCGAACCGAACAAAAACCTAATCGTTTTCTTTTTTGGATGAAAACCCCAAAATTGACTTTAATTGTCAGTTTTAATCGAACCATTACCATCCCTATCACTCTAAACATGTGTGTATAGTATGGTTGGGTTAGGTTTAGCCAAAAAATAACCTTTATTCATAATTTTATAAAAATCTAAAACTTTGATCGACAATATTGATTATGTTCAGTTATGCCACTAGTTTTAATCAAATCATTGCCATCCCTGACCTTTATGTGGTTATAAGCTTCCAACGCAAATAGCGATCGTTGTGGAATAAAAGTGAATAACAGAAATTCAGTCGAAACCCCAATCCCATGGATCTATGATCTATCTGTTCTTTTTTTTTTTTTTTTCCTTCATTCTTTTGATCTAACTTTTTTAGTTTTTTGGTGGATTGGGACTTAAATAAACAGAAATTCCACGAGTCTCTTGTGGATGAGTTTGACGACTTAGCGGGGAATGTCGTGAACGGTTGGAGGTCACAGAGAATTCACCAATTTATATCCAGATTTTCCGACACTTAAAGGAGGCGGGGCAAGCGGTAAAAAAAAGATCCGGTTCGGAGGTTAAGTTGGTGCATCCTGAGGCCTATATTTGCAGGGGACAAATGACCGTTTTCCACCTCAACAGGCTGCTGTCCGCCGCCCCGAACCTTGTACCGTCAAGTTTAGCCCAGAAAGGGATCTTTGGAAGCTCTTCTTTAAGCAAAGACATGTTCGGGTGCCATCGTACCCACATATAAGAATCATGTTCTTACTTTTATTGGTAGAATGTCCAACAATGAATTCTATTGAATAATCATTTTGTTAAAGTTTAAAACCGAAACTATTAAACTTCGAAACTGACTGCAATAGGTTTGGTTTGAAAGGGAGGGTCCCCCGACACATTCCAAATCAACACAATTTTTTCTGAAGAAATCTAGAGGGTGTTTGGTAACGTGTTCAAAAACGGTTTTTCGGTTTTTAAACATAGGAAACCAGAAACGTGTTTGGTAAGGGGGGATTTCAAATTGTTTTTTAAAAAAACGGTTTGAAAAACACTAATGATTTTAGAAACCCAAAATATAGGTTTTTAAAAACCAAAAACCGTGTTTTGCGTTTTTTACAGTGGTAGTTCTGTAATATTCAGAGTCGAGATATTCTCGACTCCCATCTTCAACACTTTTTGTCTTTTCTCCATTTTCAGTTCAAAACGTTCTTCATCACAGACTTATAAATCAATCTTCAACAGAAGCTACGATTACTGGTGGAGAGCTGGTTTGTGTATGAAGGAGAGGCTGATGAAGACGACCATTGCAGCAATGGATCGCCGAAAAAGTCAATTTTCATGGTGAGGAAACACATGCATCTGCTACACCCGAATCAAAATGTGCTGGCATAGGTGTTTCGTGGGGTCTCCGACAAGAGATTTGCGTATGTGATTGAAGGTTTGTATGCGCAAAGATGCTATCGAGTGTAGGACGAGTCCAGGAAGATGGTAGCGGAGATCAAGAGGAAGGAGGCGGTGATCGGAGGCGTGTCGTTTGGAGTCGAGGTGTTCTGTTTGGTCGTCCGTTCTGGATTTGATCAGCGGCAGAGAGCGCAGCATTATGTAAAAGTGCCTATGTAATCACTTCATGTTTGAAACATATCTATCAAATTGCAAGCTGCATTTTCTAAAATGCATCTGAACTGCCTTTGGTAACTTCTACTGTTCTAACCATCTTTTTATTGCATCTTTCATTGATCGCTCGATGCCAATGGTTGGATCTTGACAACCCGACAAGTGAACCATTGAAATGTGATTCTACAGAATGAAGTCGAGAAAGATGCGTAAGTGTGAGTAATCGGTTGAATATGAATGGGAATAAGACTTGTTAGATAATTGAGAAATCCCTTATTACTTGGTGCGATGGTGAAAGCCTGTGGCGGGTTCCATCTGTGTTTACTAGTTACCACCCTTACTTTGAGCGGACCATTATTAGGTATCTGAAGTTAAAATTGTTAAACCAAGAACAAACTAACCCTAAATTGACTTTGGATTGGTTTAGGATTGGGTTTTAATGCATTTTGTTCTCTTCCGAGCTAAGTGAGGATTGATGTCTCAATTAAACGAAAAAATCAAACTAAAACCACACTTAAGTAGGTTTGACTCTATGGTGTGTCGTTTGGATTTGATGCGGTCTCCTGTTCAACCATTCCCAAAATCTGCTTTTGAATTAGAGTGAGAAAATTGCTAGATTTGAAGACTCACGGAAGAGAGAGATCTTTAATCGTGTTATACAGGGGTTTCCTTTTGTAAATTTGAAATAGTTTTTGGCATGTTTGATATTTAAAAACCTTTAAATTAAAAGAAGTTTTAAATTACACTCTCACCCCTCTTTATAATTTCTTTTGATAATATTAGGGCTTATATATTATATTAATAAGTTCTTATAGCTATATCTTACTATTTATTTCATGACTATAATTTTATTACTTAATAGCACTCAAGTAGGGATAATCAAAATAAAATGAGGTGGCCATAACTGCTGACAGGCTCAAGACCTCAATTTGGTCTAAGCTTGGCGGCTCCAGGAGCGTACCGTTGCCCTCCTCATTGCTCGCGAAAATAAAAAACCAAAAAACAAAACAAAACAGAGAAAAGGGGCCAACGCTGTACTTGGTTCACCTCTTCCTTGAGGCTCTCGGTGAGTGCCAAATCTCTCGCTGCTATGCTAACAATGCATATTTGTTGATTTTGGTGCATAATTTTGTTATAGTTTAATAGGTTTGCACTTTGCAAGTTGTATAACAATGCATATTTGTTGATTTTGAAAATCTGAATCATTTTTTTTTACCAAATGGGTTTTTTGTCATCTGTTTTCAAAAACCCAAAAAACAATGATTGTTACCAAACGGGTTTCTTGTCATATATTTTCAAAAACCGAAAAACAGTTGTAACTGTTTTTAGTTTTCAAACTGTTTTAAAAAAAAAGGTTACCAAATGGCCTCCTAGTTTAGGAAATGGAAACCCGTGTTTTTTTTCATGCAATGACTTAATTTTCGGTTTAGAGATTTTAATTGATAAACCCAATGATCCTTAGTTGGTCCAGCAACTTTAAATAGTTGGCTTGATTCGGTTTAACCTTGAAATCAAAGTCATATTAAAGAGTCCATTAAAAATCTCATTTTGCAGAAAATGATCACTTTCCAAAACGTAATTGACCTACATGTTTATTTTCCAAAAAAACTTAAAAAATTAGTGTCAACTTATTGTAGGTAAAAAAGGGTTGTATCCACACATGATGGAGTCCTTTCCCATGTAGGATGTGATGGTGTCCCATGTAGGATATGCTCGTATCACATATAAGGAAGTTTGTGTCCTACTTACAATACAACTTGTATCTCAAATAAAATGATATTATAATTTTTTGGTAATAATATTTTTAATGGACTATTTTTATAAACACCGGTATTTATACCATAAATAATGTGAGATGTCCTTTGGGAATCGTACCAATCAAAATATGAAACTTTCCAACACCGTCCTTATACATCACTGTGAAGATATATTAATAAAAAGGTACAATAATCAAACTGTCCTAATATTTTAAAATTTTATTAATCAATTACAAAACCGTTTCCTGTCATATTTAGTTCATATATAAGTGCAGTATTCCATGTGCATCGGTTGGTCCCAAGTAAAATGATCTTATAATTTAATTATTTTTGAAATAAGATCCTGTAAATTAATTGTTTCTAGAAAGTGACTTTGTTTGGAAATAAGCTTTTTAATGGACTATTTTTTACCAGGCATTTTGTTAAATTTTTCATAATTTAGGTAAATCATAAAAATATCTCAACAAAACTACACCGGCTGACGCGCGACAGCTGTAAGCCATGATCTCAACGTTGAGTACGGAAAGTGATAGCTGTAAGGCATGATCGCAAGGATACGCTGCGATCACCGTCGATCTGTTCCATGTTGAATAATCTGAACCGTCTAATTGGCCTTCTCCCCTTTTAAATTGGCCTCCTTCCACCGTTCGTTATTTCATTACCCTAGCTGTTGTTTGTGGTTCATCTCTCTCCCCTCTCATCTTATCTGTTTCGCCTTTCTTACCTCTAGCCTTTCCATCTTCCGCTATCTTCATATCGGGCTGCGGGGAGTGACAAATCCATCGTCGGGTGTGCGAAAGAAAGACTGCAAAAACAATACAAACAAGAGAGGAGGAGGAAGAAGAGGAAGGAGATCGATCGCGAAATCGATCAATCGAAAGGGAGATCGCACAGATCTGTATACGTTGTAAGCCCTGTTTTGATTTCTTTCTGGCGATTCAGTTAATTAGCTTTGGTATATTCGAACTGATCGTATGTTTTTCTTATTAATCATAAGTTAGGGTTTCTAGATCTTGATTTTCCTAGATCTTGATTTCTGTCGTAGTATTTGCTTCATCGTTTCCACTGGTCTCTTTATCATGTGCTAATGGTTTTGTTCTTCCTCTACTTCTTGCGATCGTTTCCACTGGTCTCTTTATTATGTGTTGACGGTTTTGTTCCTCGCTCCGATTTGACCTGTGTTGACCTTCTCTTTTACATCTATTTTTGCGTTATATATAGTTATGAAACTCTTTGAGAGAGGAGGGGTTCCCTAATAGTAATTGATTCCATGGCTGATATTTATCAAGAAGATCACAGAACAGATCTGTGACTTTTTTTTTTATCTTGTTTCCATTGTGATAATCTTATTTCTGCAGGATTGACGCTTCTATTCAGGTCGAATGGCGTTTATTAGATTTCTGGATCATGGTCGGAGGTTCAATGGAGGAGATCGTTGCAGAGTTTTGCGAGATCGAAGACTTCGCTGCAGGAATCTTGATATCGGATGACGTCTTATTTCATACCGAACGTTGTCGATGAGTTCATGAATTATAATCCGAATTCCAGATCTGGTTGTAAACGATGCAATTTGATGTGATCTGGATGTTAGGGATGTGAGTGCTAGGTTTGTGTTTCTGGATCTTGAAGAGGGCAGGATGAGGCCCTGAGTGAACCGGACAATGTGCTCGATGTGATCAGACCTTTGCCATGTCGGGTGCGCTTGCATGGCAGGTCAAAAAAATCAATAAAAGCATTCTTTTTTTGGGTTTTCGGGGTGACCGCACGGGGTTATAGCCCGGGGTCTCCCCGCTGGTGTGTCGCGTCTCGCCCTTCTCTCTTTTCTCTCTTCTTCTCTATATCTTTTCCATTCCTGCATTTCCATTCGTTATGCAAACCGTCACTAGGATTCATCAATCTTCCCGAGCAAATTCCAGAACTGAGCCGATAATCAACTTCGTCTAATTGGATCTGGATATCGAGGGAGGAGTCTCATACCATGAGGTACTTCTACTTTGTGTTTGTTTATTTCCTGTTATCATCTATCGCTTTCAAGTATTAATGCTTATCAAGTCTTTGTTCCATGACACGAGCAAGGCGTCCTTCAGGGAAGGAATTGATATCCATGGTTAACGCTTATTTCGCTTTAGGGATGATTGTTATTTGTTTGAAATATACTATCATTTTTGCAACATATCATGTCTTACGGGTCTTCCAGCTGCTCTGATATTATCTGCCCCCAGACAACGAGCACTGTGATTGTTAATATCATTTCAAGCATTATCTACCAGCTCAACCAGCTAAGGCATTTCAATTGTCGTTATAAATTATTTTGGTATTGTAAAATATTGATCTCTGAATTGTTTTATACGAATTTGGGTTTTTTTTTACGGGTCATTATTCCCTCATGCGAAAAGGGTTTATAGCGGATATGGTGGTGTTATGTAATTATAGTTGTAGCCTTTGCTTATTTCTGTAATATAGGTGAATATTACGTTGTATGGTAAACCTGGAAGATTCTTATTATTATTTTTTTTCAAATCATCATTGGTTGTAATCGGCTGTCGCAGCCTGGACGAAGACTACAAAATGCGGAGCTGGATAAACTGGTGGATTGGATGCCACTGTGGTGTTGCAAATTTGTTGGAGGGTATTAAATCACAGCGGTTGGAACGTTGAAAGTATAGGATGTGAGCATTTCTTGGACTGGAAGCTATTATTGAATCTTTTTTTTCCGTCGCTGTTTGTGGCTCCAGCAGTAGCTTAATGGTATGGTTATCCTCAATACCCGTATTCGTGCTCTCTTTGGGCAGTTTGCTCTTGATTAATTGTTTTTGAGATTTGTTGCCATTTCCACCTATAATTTATTGTTGGTAGGCTTTCATTTAATCTTATCATATGATGAGGTTATCATCAAATTTTTTTTTGTTATGGTTTGTTTTATTGTTATTTTTTCACTTACCGAGTGGGTCCAATTTAAGTAGCTTTAATCCGGATATTAATAAGTCGTATGGCAAAGGTAGGTTCTTATTTTGGTTTCTTAAATTTGCCAGATCTATTGTGCTAGAGCGTAATTTTGAGTTTTACGACCTTTGAAGTTTATTCTAGTGAAGTTCTGATACATCTTGTGATTTTTCTAAGACATTCTAATGTTAATTTTTCAATGATATTGAAGTTAGTCATAAGTCATTCTGAGCGTAATAAGTTATTCTATTGAAGTTGATACATCGTGCAATTAAAATGGCTGACTAAAATGATTTTTTTATTAATGAATTTAGAATTATTTTATTTCATATCTTATATTAAGATGTCGTTTGAAACTTTTTCACTTAATAATAAGAGAAACGATTTTACCAATTTTTATGACGATGTAACCGTGGAAGTGAGTTTCATATTTTTCTCTTTCTTTATATTCTCTGTAAAGAATTAGCTAAATTTTGAGGTTTACGACCTAACAAATCAAATAAACGAATTTTCTTTTCTTCTTTTCTTTTTCGACTAAATGCGTTAGTGTCGTCTTATTTGTATTATTTTTTCTCCCCTTTAATGGTGTTGATGAAGACACGAAGTTAAAGATTAAAAGGGAGGGATATGTTCGAAAGTTAGATTAAATACCATATACTAGCTAAGATAAAGAATGATTTTCAGGGTTTAACTTTTTTCAAAATGATTATGATTACAAAATTAAGAGAACAATATAATAAGAATGGAGAGAGAAATAACCCATAAAACGACTTAAAAATAAGGTGGAATTGTGCAGAGGACATCTAATCCTAATATTTCATGTTGCAAAGTAGTTTCCTTTTAGTTACATTATGATTAATTAAATAGGTAAATAATTTTTATGTATTTATATCTATATGATTATATTTGCATAACCTTAATAGCAATATATCTAATTATATACTAATATATATAATTAAATAAAAGTCAATAAAATAAGTTCAGATTAATTATAATTAAGGGTAATGTTAACAACTTTTAATATTAATAAAATATCCGTTTCTTAAAATATTATGAAGTTACTTATTTTCTTTGAATATAAGTTTAGTTGTAAATAAAAAATTAATAAATGCTATTGAGTGATATATATCTAATTGGAACAATTGTCCAAAGGGCATTACCTAGTATTTTAATTTATGGTTACAGGATTTTATAAGTAAAACAACAACTAACGACCATTAAACATCGTATTTGATAACTGCTAATTAACAAAATTATTAAGTTTGAAATTAAAATTAAAGATTATAGGAAAGGGTGAAAATTGAAAATAGTTAAGATGGTTTGTGCTTTTTTTAATAAGAGTAAAGTTTGTATCTCGTGTTTGGTAATGTCATACTTTTCCTACCAAAAAAAAAAAAGTTTGTGAAAGAAGTTAGTAGCAAAGTTAGCTTGTTAAAAAGAAATTAACCCGTTACTGTTACGTTAGGAAAGGAGTCTTAACTTTGTGTTAATAAAATAAAAAATTCAACGAGTAGTTGCATGCTACGATAGTTCATTAATCTCTTCACACTTTGATCTCGTACTAGATACTTCTTTATTATTATTATTTATTTTTTAGGTGTTAATTTCTTGTATCCCTCTCCCATTTTATATTAATATTCAGCAGGTTTCTTGTTCAGAGATACAGATGTTAGCTACAATTGGACGCGGAGGCAATGAAATTATCAGGATCGTGTCTGAGTTTATACAGCTGTACAGTTGCATATTTTTCGTTGTACAGCTCTCGTGTTAGTTTTTCCTCCTGTTTTTTTTCTGTTACATAAAAACGAAAAGCTCTAATAAAGGATGCATGCGACATTTTGTGCATGTATTAATGAATGAGCAAGTTGTAAATTGTTTCTTTTTTCAAATGGAATGATCTAGCGATGGATTTATTGCGGTCAACATGGCGAAGTTGGATCCATAATTTACCTGCTTAGAGTAGTATTCCGAAGCACTTGGCTTCATTGTAAGCTCTTTGCTGGTTTTTTGAAATCGTTTTTAGCTCCTGATTTTTAACTAGTAAATTAGAAGAAGATAAAGTTATTGTAATATTTAAAATATATATATATTTAACATTTTAAAAAGTTGTAAGAGATTTATATTCAAAAAATCTCACAATGAAATAAATTTATAAGAAGTTATTGATTATATATTTCTAGTTTTAGAATTTTAAGCTTTATGTTTTTAATTAGTTAATGGAATTATTATACTCAATTATTTTTTATAACATAAGATTCATCTTTAAAATATTAAAAAGGGCTTGGTATATTATAAACTTTATGTTAGATAAGTTAAAATTCTAAATAAAATAATAAAATTCTCACAAAATTAAAATTCTAACGCTAACTTAATCTTTTTTTTTTGGGTTAATTTTAAATAACCAAATATTCTTATTTCAAAAGAGGATTTTATCTCTATGGATTATTCTAAGATTTTGTTGATTTGAAAAGTAACTTGTCTCTATTTACCTATTCTCTGAAAAACTAAGAAGCCGTTTGGTAATGTTTTTTTTAAAAACAGTTTGAAAACGAAAAACAGTTAGAACTGTTTTTTGGTTTTTGAAAACAAGTGACAAGAAACTCGTTTGGTAACAATCACTGTTTTTTGGGTTTTTGAAAACAGGTGACAAGAAACCCGTTTGGAAAAAATTGATAAAAAAACGATTCAAGTTTTCAAAATTAACAAATATGCATTATTATATAACTTGCAAGCCTATTAAATTATAAAAAATGTGCGAATCTCATGGGGACCGATTTCACATCTGGAAACTTAATCGATATGGGTCTATCAAATGCCCTTATTTCCAACTCTGGTAAATTTGTGGCAGACAAATTAGAAGCATCATAAGCAAGGAGACCAACCACAGGAGCCAAATAAGTGTAATTCGATAAGGGATAGTAGACCAAAGACCAGTTGCCAAGGCTCTGGTAAACCAGCGGAAGCCTCTCCACATAAGGCTGCACGCGAACCCCCAGAGGATATGTCAAACTCACTTAGTTCAAGCCTCTCTTTCTGAAGCTACCACTCCTCAGCCTAATTGCTTGAATTCTAATCCCAGTTAAATTTGACGGCATAGTACCATCATAAGGAATGCCTGTTCGAGGATGAATAGAAGGAAAAGCCTTGTAAGCATAGCCCTGAAGCAATGCATCCAATGTCCGTGCACGGTTTCTTGAAGATCCTGGAGATTGAGCTCTGAGCTCCGATGACCAGATGATGCACAGCAACGGCAGAAGCATCGCGAGACTTCGGAGAAGCGCCATCGATGCTTCCAAATAGTGAGAAAGCCAAAAGGAACCCGATCAAGCGACTTTCACAGACCCTCAGCAAGCACCCTCAACCGAACAACAAAAATAATGCCAGAAATGGGTAGTCCAAGTTTGAACAGTTGTCTAATTGAATGTACGAAGAAGCTTCCAAGTCACTCTCCAGAATTCAATCTCAGTAAAAAGAAAACTATTCGTGTGTCCAACGGATAATCGGAAAAGCAAAGGATCCCTCGATGGATATAATAAAGCAATTCTGAAGCTTTAAACCGCCAGAAGCTACCGGAGCTTGGGTTCCCAACCACATCCTACAACTTCCATGGGGAGTTAAAAGATCTAGTCTGAACCTCGCGATCGGATGCAACAGAGTTCCATACACGGCAAACGCAGGCCGCTCGAGCAAGGTTGGAGACGGACAAGAACTCGAAGATTTTCGTGAGAATGTCTCTGCAAATTAGGGCAGAGAAATTCGAGTTCATGGGAGAGATGACGAGTTCGAAGGCCTCAGAGTCACCAGTGCCGGATGAGGAAATATCGCTGGAGGAAAGAGGATCTCCGGTCGGGTTTCGAAGGGTTAGGATTTGGGGGTAGGATGTTAGTGGCTGGGAATGAGTTGCTCGAGGATGTCGTCTTCTTCATCCCCACAGCATCCCATTTCAATCTTGACCAAGCCAAAATGATAAAATGCGGAGGAAGAATGTTGTGCCCACTATTGCCATTTAAAATGTCGTCTTCTTCATCCGCATTCGAGGAAGAAGAGTTTTGATGTCGTCTGTGCGCTTGAGGAAGAGGAATTCTGTTGCATTCTGTGCGAAGAAGAGAGACCTAAGGTTCTCTATCGAAGAGGGAAGAAATTTATTATTACAAATATGCCATTTAAAAAAACGATTCGTCGTTTTCAGAAACGGAAAAATTCGGTTTTTGAAAACGGAGCTGTTTTTGAGCCGTTTTTCTGAAAAACGGTTCGAAAATTTTTTCCACCAAACACATTTCCGGTTTTTTGTTTTCAAAAACCCAAAAACCGTGTTCAGACACGTTACCAAACACCCTCTAACTTGTCCAAGAAACATATTATCACACAGCATTTTATGGTTGTCTTTGAAGAAAGAATGCAAAATTAGCTCTTTTCAGTTAAAAATTTTGGCTTTTAAAAACAGGAAAAACATTTTTCCAATTTTTTAATAGAGTTTTTTGTAACTTCTTATTTGAGTATAAAATCACTAAGGCCTCGTTTGGCTTTCATTCCGGATTAGGAACTCATTTCGAAAATGAGTTCTTAAAACTCATTTTGTGAATTAATTTTGAAGTCTTTCTAATTGCGTTTGGTTAGCACGTAGCAGAATGAATTTTCACCCAGAAAATTGTTTGGTTAACAAGTAATAAAATGAGTTTCATGAAAGATCCCCAATTTTCAAAACAAAAGGCCAGCCACCGGTACTTCTGAACTACTTTGACATCCACCTACCTTCCATTCATAGGTTTTTGTTTCAACTCACGTTTCAAACTTTCATCCATGTCATTGTGCACTGGAGCCGCTGGTAGCTCTTATCTCTTGTTTTTCTATCTTCCTTTAATCAAAATGGGGAGACCTCCCTCATGATTGTTGCCTCGGTTGCTAGATCGGCAAATTGTTTCCTCCCATATCGATTCACCAAATCTTCTTTTTTCCTTTCTGTTTTCCTTGCGGTGAAGAGACGATGGAAACAAAGTACAGATTCCATGAATCATAATATATAGTTGGCAAGTTAAAGAGGATCAATCATGGGTTTAAGTTTCAAAATTTAATCAGCCATGACCGAACCTTTTTATAAAATCATTAATGGCAAGACAAACACAAAACAATAATTTGAAAACCCAGAAAAATAAAAAGGAAAAAAATTGAGACCTGATTTCCCATCTTGATGACAACGTAAGGATCGTTGGAGAAAACATCCCGGACGGCCAGATTAACACCTCTTTTAACTTATACTCTGAGAATTCCCAACACCTTATCCATCAAAGACGACAAAGCAGAAGAACTATCACTCCGGCTTTCAACTGGAGACTCCATTTTTCTCCCACCAAAACCTCTCTCTATATACATAACACCCTCTTACCTCCAAATCCTTGGTTCAGCTGCGAGCCTCGAGAATCATCCCTGTTCCATCCAGAAAAACCATCAACCGAAGAATCCGAATTCGTCCATGAATTTCCAGGAACACGCCGCTTCGCTCCATCTCCGTCCCTCGCCGCACTTCCAGTGGCGAATACTGCAAAATCCGACGATCTATTGCCCGAGCACGAACTCGGATAAAAACCAAGGGAGATCTCATGCTCCTGCATTTAAACCCTAACCGAACCTGAAACGAGTTCGGAGACAAAGGAGTAGTTAGCAATGCCATCCTCACAGGTGAGATCCTCCGACAGGAACAAAGCCGGCCACGGAAAAGCTCGGTATCCAAGCTAATTTAGATCAATTGACAGAAAAAACGACTAAAATCAAAGGAACAAGAACTCCATCGTGGTTGAAATGAGCTCCAATTGTAGACAAGTTCTTTGGCTTGGATTTCACCAGGATCTGTTATCATCGAGCTTGTGAACAAAAGAAAGCTCAATCGCCATGACCGAACCCAATTTAAAAAAGAAGAAAAAAGGTCATTGATCTCTCCGAATTGGCGGATGACTAGATGCGTGCTTTGGCCAGACCCATGGCATAGTTTACTGTTTTACTAAACTGGAGAGTTCCGTTGAAGAAGAAGAGAAGCTCAATTGGCATATTTACAATTTATGCCATTACTTAAAGTTAATGCTATTTACAAGTTTGCCACCGCAAAAAAATTTGAAACTCATTCTCAAATCTGAAAACGGGGTCGAGGGCGTTTCTGAAAAACCACGGTTTTCTCATTTTCATTCTTATAGAACAAATTCTTGCATGCCTTACAAAACACTCATTTTAGTATCAGAATGAGTTCCAAGGCTTGGAATGAATTCCCAAAATGAAAGCCAAACGAGGCCTAAGGCTTTGTTTATTTCTATTACCAGGAACACTGATCATTATTACTATGACACTATTATCACCGTGATATACCAACCCACCCACCCACCCCCCCCCCCCCCCCCCCCCCCCCCCCCCAACCAAACAATTATAGATTTTTAGCTTACCAAATAATAATCGATTTTTACTAATTAGCTTTTTCTTTACTTGTTTCGAAGTTTTTGGTCTCTATTAATTTGTTTTTCTTTTAAATTTTACTAGAGGATTGCACGTGCTACTAGAAGTGTAAGTAGGGCGGGTTGGGTTATGAGAGTTTGGGCTCAACCCAATCTAGGATTTACTAGACCAAACTCGTCGTTGACCTACTCTAACCCAAACTCATTAAACTCAAATCCAATCCAAACATTATTGTTTGAGTTCGGTTGGGTTTGGGTTGGTTCAAACAAAATGTAAGATTTTGATTTTTTTTTTCAATTTTTGTTATAATTACAAAATGTTGGAATATCATTCATTAAATTGTCTATCATGCTTTTATGTTTATTTGTTCAAATGTCACAAATTCTTCTTGATTTGTCCCTTGAATTTGGGAAAAAACACTTAATTAATTTATTTCTTTAAATTTTTTAAATTATAATACTAGCTCACTATATTTGTGGGTTTGCACAATCTTTCTTGTAGAGTATGTGCTCCAAAATATCACATTCATTGTAACATATATATATGTGTGTGTGTGTGTGTGTGTGTGTGTGTGTGTGTGAATATAAAATTATTTATTTAACAAAAATTCATAAACTTATTATCATATGTTCATAAATTTATGTTTAATAGTTGATTGTATAAATACAATGACTATATAAAAGGAAAAGAAAACAATGATACATATACATACAAATAAATATTCACTTATATATATATATATATATATATATATATATATATATATATATATATATATATTTGGTGAAGTTTTATACATATGTTTATATGAGAGCATGTACGTAAAATCAACATTAACTTTGGGTTTTTCGGGTTGTATAGCTTGAATCCAAACTCAACTTCAAGCTAGAAATAGAGCTGTAAGTTTGGCCCAGACCGCCCAACCAAGCCCGATTTAAGAAATAAGTTTGGGTTTGGGCCGGGCTCAATCTTGAGCCCGAAGTTGAGTTCGGGTTGGGCTCGGGCTCACAAGGTACAACCCGAAAAAACCCGAAATATATATACCCCTAAAACCCCCTCCTGCAAACCTCCATATGATTGTTTCCTACAAACCTAAAAGTTTCTTGTCTTCTCCCATATCTTTACCACAGAAGTTGGAATTGCTCACGTCCTCTTAGTGATTTACTGTCCCTCTCTTCTATTATCAAAACCTTACATCTCAAAGACAACTTAGCTAGACAAACCCCCAACAAATGAGCTCAATCGGCAAGAGCTAACAATACAGTTGCCGTCGACGTCGCTGTCAATACAGTAGGGTAGAGTTCCAACAGCAAGGGATTTGCGATACAGTTCCATCGCTCATATGTCACAAGGGATTTGCGATTGCTATTTTTGACAAATTGGGCATCTCATCTTTCCCCATTTGTTCACTGCTTTTAGGTACTGTTTAATTCCTCTCTTTTCTAGTACTCAATCTGGATGAGATCCATTAATGTGTGCTTGGGAGGGTTTGTTTCTTTTCCTCGACTATGCACCATATAATCTAAAACTATTTACCCATTTTTGACTACAAAATTAGTTTAGATATTTCAATCCCCAATCTTTTATTGCTAGATGCAAAATTTCATTAAAATTTGATTTCCGATAAGGTAGCAAAAACAAAAAATCTTGTTACTTTAGTAGTATTTTATTTTATGTTATTTTTAACATCAATATATATCCCCTAAAATCTTGATTTATTATTCTTGTTTGGTCATATGCAAATGAGTTATGTGTTTCTTACGTAATTTCGTGGTTCTAATATTTGAAACGTAGATTCTAACTCAACAAAAAAAAAGAAGAAGAAAAAAACAAAGATTCTAAAGTAATTGGAAGAGATAGGAAACATGAATATTAAATCTATTTAAAATTACAAAAGTTGATTAATTTTGTAAAAATGTATTATTTTTA
The DNA here is from genome assembly GCA_947561395.2 of Buxus sempervirens. Taxonomy (NCBI): domain Eukaryota; kingdom Viridiplantae; phylum Streptophyta; class Magnoliopsida; order Buxales; family Buxaceae; genus Buxus; species Buxus sempervirens. The sequence continues at coordinate 38,829,777 of OX387190.1, forward strand.
GATTAAGGTTTGAATACTTAAACAATGTGAAAATGCAATGAAACTAATTCTGGAATTTCAAATGGGATAGGTCATGTATGCAACATTGCAATTTTTGTGAAACAATGATTAAGTGGAAAATGTAGGGATGCCTTGCTAATCAAGTCATCATTTTCTATCTATTGTTTCTTTGAGAGTAGAGGATGCCTTGTTAGGATTAATTCTGCTACTGTATTTGTTGTATTGCTGTTAATTCCATGCGTTATGATGGATGGTTGCATCAAATTGGAAGACATGTGAAACTCATAAATATCTTAGTGAATATTTTGTTCTAAGGCTCTTTACAGACATCAAAAGTTTGGTGGACTTATGGAGATCATTTTTTAACCAAATACACAAACAAATCAATGTATGCCAATAAACTTTATTATATATATTGAAATATTGTAGTCTTATATATGTGAATTTATCATTGTATCAAGTAGAAAAAAAGGTTTAGGCTGGCCCAAACCCAACCGGAACTTAAGAAATAATTTTAGGGTTGGGTTTGGGCTCAAAGAGTTTAGGTTAGGACGGGCTGAGGAGAGTTTGGGTTCACCAATTTAGTTAGGGTTGAGCCCGAATTCATTGAAACCCAGCCCAGCCCGCCCTACTTATAGCTCTAGCTAAAAATGAAACACAACCCAAACCCAAACCCAGACCCAAACTCAATGCCAACTTTGGGCTCTTATTTGGGTTGGGTTGGGCGGTTCGGGCTAGATTTACAGCTCTACGTGCTATGTGTGTAGCAAAATCCTATATTTTGCAAATATTTTTGTGGGGCCTACTTAGAAAAACACTCCACCATGTAAAGAAATCTATATAATTGGGAAAAACTCATGGACAATTTAGGCATGGATTATCAGGCCAAATCTTGACAATTCCTCTTATATATTAGTTTTCCCTCTTAGATTGGTGGAAGGCAATCCACGTGCCAACAATGTGAAGTCCGCCACGCATATCCACTCGGGCTGACATTCTAACAACTAGCGATTCTAGTGACCCGAATCCGGATCCAGGTTCGGAAGGGACGTGTTATAATTAAACGAATGTTAGAATCTCTCTCCTCATTTCGGATAGGCTCTAGAGGTATCTGGATCTAGGACCAAAATCAAATTCATGATTTGATTATCTTCTTATCTCTTAAAACTCCGTTGTCTACTCTGGATCGTTTTGTGCGTTTCTTCATCCCTTACCAGGTTGGGATCTGCCAAGAAATGATAACGGGAGGTACGAAGAAGAGACAACGTGTTGGAAGCAGCAGTCGCCTCTCCACCTTCTCCATCATCGATTCCGCCAAATTCGACGGGACCCTAACGGGAAACCCCCAGACCCCGTTAGGGCTTCACCCTCTTAACACCCCCTCCGCCACCGGCTTCAACGACTCCGCCACCGCTGACGTTGTCCTCCGCCTTTACCTTGAATCTTCGCCCTTTGATCCCGAGCCCGAAGTGCCAATCTCCTCCTTCGATAAGGCCGACGTCCTGCTCCACCTCCACTCCAATGCCCTTCGTCGGTCCAAATATTTCTCTGCTCTTCTTTCCGATCGGTGGCAGAGAGATTCCGGCGAGGCGTCTGAGGAGTCTGAGAAGGTTTTCCGTCTGAGTCTGCGCGTTCCGGCGTCGAGTGGATCGATCGATACTCATCTGACTGTCCTCCAGCTTCTTTACGCAAATGATTTCTCTGGCTTTATCGACAGCGCGTCTGTTGCCCTGTCGATTCTTCCCGTCGCACTCGAGCTTCTGTTCGAGGATTGTGTCAGGGCTTGTGTTCGGTTCCTCGAGGCTGTGCCGTGGACTGAAGACGAAGAAAAGAGGATATTGAGTTTGATCCCTTTTCTCAGGGAAGAGGAGTCGCGGGAGTTCCTCGCTAGGGTTTCTCCCGCAAGTAGTGATACCTTGGAAGACATGTTGCACGGTTTGATTATCGCGGCAATACATAATCATCCGAACATGGCGTTCGCGAAGGCATTCGTGGCTAAACTTCTGAGGGACTTCTCTTCGCGAGAGTTAGCGAGACGCGTGTTGGATCAGGCGTTTGAGAGGAGCTTGAAAATTGTCAAGGAGTCGTTGGAGGAGTATTCGAGTCCAGATTTCAGGGGAGATCATAATGAGACCGAGGCTATCCAGCGGTTGAATCTGCACACGGCAATGACAAATGGAAAGCACTTGCTGTGGTTGGTCGAGAGGATGATTGAATTGAGGGTGGCTGATACGGCGGTGAAGGAATGGAGCAACCAGGCGGCATTCACTGCAGACTTGCAGAGGGCGTTCCGTGATGATGCTTGGAGGAATATTGTACCGGGACTTCCAGCTGTTGTGCTCCGCTGCACTTGCAGGCTTGCAAATGCTGTTGCTGCGGGTTCCATTTTGGCTGCTAGACAGGTACTGTTATTGAACTTCATGGTTATCTCTGTCTTGGTACCTAAAACAGTTATTCCTATCGAATTATCTAACTATGCTCTGTGCGATATTATTTTGTTTTATTTTATTTTATTTTTTCGATGACTGATCATTCTAGTGCTGTCTTGAAAGCCTATTTTTATCTTTAACAGCCGATGCTTCTTGTTCTCAATTGGGCATTTAACAATTAGTCACCTATATTTCCTTTTACAAATTCATTTCAGCAGAACATATAAAGGTGGTTTATTTTGGGTTTTAGTTGAAGTCTTTACATATATGTTTTTGTCATTCCAGAAACAGGTGCATCATTAACCTAATTTTTTTTTTGTTGCGAATGGCTTGAAAACGAAATTGATCACGGGGCAATTTATCTAAATCCGAAACAGTTAAGAGACATCCATTCTAATTTGTTCAATTCCTTTGATTTCTTTTTATTTTTAACCTTGTACCACTTTGGTCTTATAGTATAGGGACACTATTCTGTCAACAATGTAATATAAGATAATGGATCCTAAGTTATATATATTTGGGTGTTGCAGCTTATAGTATAGGGACATTATTCTGCTAACACTGTAATATAAGATAATGGATCCTAAGTTATATATATTTGTGTATTTGCAACCTTAACTATCCCATCTAAGTTTATATTCTTACAATTTATTTTTATTTTAATTTTCTACTCTATTTCAAATTATTACATAACAAAACAATCACAGGCAATTACTTAATTACATTGTATTCCATTCTGGCAAAATTTTGCAGGATCTGTCAAAATGAATGAAAAAGGATGAGAGGAAGTTGGGGGGTGGGTGCGGGGGAGGGGAAGAAACATAACTGGGCTCCACTTCTCATGGACTGCGTCTTGGCTAGTTGTAGGCCGAGAGAGAGGAAGAGATGAGCAGACTAATAGAGGGCGTTACACCAGAGAGGAGAAGAGGTGCAGAGACAAACCTGAGGGGTTGAGGGGGTGTGGGGTTGGTTGTTGGTTATATATATATATATATATATATATATATATTGTATGTAGAATTGCTAATAATTTAAAACGGTATTAATCTTAGCTGGTTCTGTGACATTGTCATGATGCTTACCAATTTAATATATCAATTAGAAAACATAAACTGTGTGGCTAAAATCTCTACTTATAACCGTCCTGAAATTTCAAGCTAGAGATTGAGTTAACAAAATTTCCTTCTATTATTACAAGTGCTTTAACTAATGGGGATCAGGTCAAAGGCTTTAGCTTCTACTCTTAAGTTGATAGAAATTTAGACCAAACAAGACCTGGAAAATTGAATAGAAGCGATGGCTGTTTATGTTTCTTTTCTGGGAGTTGGGGGAACAGAGAGAGTGGGGTTGAGGGAGGGAGGAAGGAGGGAGCAAGGGAGCGCGTGAGAGAGAGGGAGTGACTTCATATAACATCTCCAAATCTCAATAGTTTGTGTTCCCTCAGTAATTTTTATTCCTTATCTTTCTTATTTTTCCAAAAATAAATATATACAGATCCTTTGACATCCACCAGCTCATGTCTTCTGGTCTGTGCATAGGGAGGGAGGCAAGACTTGTGAAACATGCTTCAGATCTCCATATAAAAACTTCAAACCATGTCAACTGGCATCCCTTTATTTATCTCAATGTTCTGGATTCCAATTGCATTTTGATTCCTTGTCATTCTTACTTCTTTCAACAGAAATAGACATAAACAACATTACAATTTTAAATTCGTCGATTGCTGTAGGGGAACATAGTTGTCTCCATTCTGTCTTCTGATAATATAGTAAGATAAAATGCAATAACAAATATTTGACATCACGAGGCTTTTTCTAGCAGTGCTTGCAACTTTTCCATGTCACATATTCACCTAAACGTCACATTGCATGACTAATAAGGGAAAACTACATTTATGTAGCCTACTTGTATAAAGATACACAAGGCAAAAACTATCTCTAGCAATTTCCTTGACTAAATTTTTTATGAAATACTCTTGGTGAAATAATAGAAGTATCTCAAAATTTTTAATTATTGTTTCTCTTTTTTTTTGCCATCAATAATGTTTTACCTTCGGCGGGAAGAAAAATTAGTAATGCAGCATTCATCTTGAAATTCCAGATCAAAAGCTTGAGCACACAGGTTCCTGGCTTTAAATTGTGTAGTTCTAATCTTATGCAAAGGGCAATTAGGCTTATATGAACATGATTGACCTTGACTGATTATACTACCTTGAGTTGTGCAATATTTCCATATCTCAGTACTTGAAGAAGCTTCTAGTTCATTTTCAGTGATATTTTGCTCTGTGGATAATATCTTTGAAACTTTATCACTGTAGTTGGTTAATGTCGTGAACTCTGAGTGTATGGAGAATAACGTCTTGGTTTCTAGATGGTCTGATAGCAGCACTTGAAGGAAGCAATGAGCTATTTCTTGATTTGAAGTTTACAATTGCAAGATTTGATTGCTTACACTTAAATTTTTTCAGGTTAGGATGAAGCTTGTAAACGATTGGCTTCCTGTGCTGATTGTTTGCAAAGACAATATCTCGCCAATGATGCCCAGCCATAAATCGCTGTACCATGAGCTGGAAGAAACATTCCTGAGGATCATATCCACACTACCCATATCGGATGCACAGGTACTGCTACAGCAATGCCTTAGCTTCTCCACTCGCAATGTTGATGACTGTCCTCACTTGGTATCAGCATTCAATACCTGGTTCCGGCGGGCAACTCGACCGCCACTGGGTGACCCTTTTTAGCTGAAAAAGGGGCCATGTTGTTATTTCCTTTGGTACATATTTGCGTCTAGGAGTCCTGCTGTTGGGACAGAGTAGAAGATGTGAAAGTCGATCATTGCGAAATGGAAAGATGTGTAAAAAGATTTTTTTTTTTTTTTTCTCTAGAACACTTACTCTGCATGTAAATCTAAAAATTTTCATAGTTCCTTTAACGTCTTGTAATCTTCTAGAAGGAGTTCCAAATAAATAAATAAAAAGCCTTGTCCAAAGACGAAACAACTCGTTGGCAGCAGCAGTCGCCTCTCCACCTTCTCCATTGCTGATTCCTCCAAAGTCCAAACTGAACGGGACCCTAACGGAAAGGTCCCAGGCCCTGTTAGGGAGTCACACTCTTTAACATCCCTTTTGCCACAGCGGCTGTATACTCAGGCTCTACCTCGACTCTGTGCCCTTTGATACTGAGCTCCCTCCTCCGATAAGGTTGACGTCCTGCTCCGTCTACACTCGAATGCCCTCCATCGGTCCAAATATCTCCCTGCTCTTCTTTGTGATGAGTGGAAGAGGGACTCCAACGAGGCATCGGAGAACTGGGAGAAGGTTTTCCGCCTGAGTCTGCGTGTTCCGGCGTCGATTGGATCGATCGATCCTCATCTGACCGAGTGCGTCCTTTGTTTAACTCGTATTCAAAAAAGTCAATGTGGTTATAGATTTAATTGGTAAGCAGATAACCTTTTCGGGACACCTATCGTCGAAATCTTTTGATTGGAGATTTGAGGGGCCTGTTTCCGAACCGCTACCTCATTCCCCGTTGACTGATCGTGGAGGACTTTGTTTTTAACACGTCATCTCATTCTCCCACCATTGACTGACTGTCGTAAGGAACAAGCAACAATGGTCATATTGAGCATGCCATTGAAGCTTCGGTCATATTGAGCCTGCCATTGAAGCTTCCGTATAATCAAAGAGACGCGGAGGAAGTCAATATAGAATGTAATCATACCAAAGTCTCATCTGTAAAATTTCAAATGGAGGTCAACTCTTGAAACTTAATTTTCAAAGGAATGGAAAACATAGGCAGAAGTATCTGGTTTCAGAGGAGTTCTTCGTTTAAAGCACGCAGATCCAACAGTTTGCTGCTCGTGTCCGAGTCTATCTCTTCAGAATGTGCCGGAATTACGACCTACGAGAGGCTATCTGGATCAATGAGAGTCAGACTATTCAAGGAATGTAGCAACCGAGGCCGGGATAAGAACAGAGCTTGGGCACTCTTGGGACGGGTGTTCCACAGGAGAGGAAGAGGTGCCAGTACCAACGAAGATATTAATCAGGAGGCCAAAGTGACAGGCGTGAGCAGTGGAGATGCGGAGAAGAAGGGGAGGAAGAAAAAGAGATCGTCATGGCTACCGAATCCAAATCGCAGATGGCCTGTTCAGGGATGGTGATATCAGAGCCAAAATTGAAACAGAAAATCAGAGGTTCTCGTGAGACGAGCCGCTCATCCTCGTCATACGATGGGCCTCTTCCCGGATTCTGCAGTCCTTGATTAGGAAGCAGAAGGAAGTTACAACGAGTTTGAATCTAAGAAATGATGAGAAGTCAGCAATAACAGCAGATAAAGGAACATTGGCCAACCCCAGGCTCCTCGGTACCCAGCCAATCGATTCATGTCTTTACTGATTTCTTCTATGGATTGTGATGGCTTTTTCTTTTGTTTTTCTGGGTATATAATGATCGATTAGTTATGTCCATGTATATCTTTACATATAATCAAATATTAGCTTTTGCTTCTTGTCAATTTTGTCAAAAATATAAATCAGGAAACGAGAACGCCATACTTACCATTTAATATTTAGTTTAAAACGACAGATCGGTGTGTAAGCTTGTAACATACATGTAATCTGTCAAGACAGAATAAAAGCATCCATCCAAGGCAGACCCGCATTCTTCCCTTGTCCTTGTCTTTCTTTTGATAATCCTTCCTTTTTCCTTGAAATTGAGGAAAATGGGTAACAAAGGAAAGAAGAACATGGCCCCTTTTCAGCTGCTGCATCCGTACCTTTGCATCCGATACGGGTAGTGTGGATATGATCCTCAGGAATGTCTCTTCCAAGTTCCAGCTCATGCTACTGCGAGTGCGATTTATGACTGGGCATCATCGGCCAGATATTGTCTGTTCTTGTGTCTCGCAGATCACAGTAAGAGCCACTCATCTTCGTGATACCATTTTCCACTTTGTCCGGCCTTTCGGATTCGAATACAGATGGAAGGTACAACATGTTGAATCTGTTAAAGGCTCAATACTTGTGTACTATTGGCAGCTTGTGGTGCCACCATCAAAGGAATCAAAATTGGTGGAGGCACAATTTAAAAGGCTGAACACACTAAGTATGCTTTTTGGTAGAGGCAATACTGCTATTACCCACCTCAGGCATGCAGATGTCAGTAAACTTTTTGGTAGATCTAATGGCATTGAATGTCAAATCATCAAACCCATGCTTCTTAAATTTTTCTATGAGTCTGGTCAGATAATTAATGCTCAAAAATCTGCTATTTATTTTAGCCCTAATGTTATACATAAGACTAAACATTCTATAATCATTTACCAAAAAAAAAGAAAACATTCTATAATCGAATTGATGGACCTTCAGCGGAGAAATTATTTCCCTATTCCTTTTGGTCTGCCTGTTTTAACTAGGAGGCCCACTAAACATGATTGCAGTGATCTTTCGGCCAGAACCCAAAATAGGTATGCTGAATGGAAATCCCACACACTCACACAAGCCTGTTGTTTAAGTGGGGATGCTTCCCCACTTCAACAACAGCAGGCTCCAATGGCAGGCAAAATTGCTGCAGAGATAAAGGGCTGATCTTTGAATAGAAAAAAGAACGGATCTGCAGAGTCCCAAATGAATTGGCTTGTTCGAAAAAAGCCTTGTTCTTTTAAATGTCTATCTCTTTTTTTTTTTTTTTTTTAAAGAAAAACCCACTAAGGCAGGAATAGCCTTAGTGGCACTCCATCGGTGGAAGGAGGGTTGAGGCAGACCCTGACCTGTAGATTGATTCAAAAAAATTGATTACACCTAGCCAGGGGGGGACATAAAAAACCTTACCCCTCAACAAGATACAAGATACTGCGAAACTTTAAAATCTAAAGTTATGAAGACCTGTTCTATCATGAAATAAAGCATGTTTAGCATTTACAGGCAGAGAAGCAACTGAATTAAAATTTTGAAATTGATTAGAAGTGCATCCTTCATTAGCAAGAGAATCAGCCACTGAGTTAGCTTCACGATATATATGCTGAATATTTCTGTTGTATTTGGCTAATCTTGAAAGAATTTCCTTCCACCAGAAAAAGCACTTCCAAGGAATGGATTTGTTATTATTTATTGCCTCAACAAGAATTTTAGAATCAGATTCGATGAGGAAATCTTGCAAACCTTCATCATCAGCTAGTTGAAGCCCATCTTTTAGAGCTAAAATTTCAGCAGCATTATTGGTGGTCGTCCCATAATAGGCAGCAAAACCCATTATGAAATTACCTTGACTATCTCTAAATACTCCTCCACCCCCACTTATGCCTGGATTACCTTTAGAGGCACCATCAATATTCAAGATCATAGAGCTTGTTCGATGCCTTTTCCATTTGACTAATTTTGCATGAGGAAAGCTGATATGGGGGTTATAAATGTGCAAAGAGTCAAGAACCAGCATTCTAGAAGAGGAACAAATAACTTTGGGCTTGGTGATAAAAGCAGCTTCTTGAAGCCTACGAATCACCTTGAAGATAATATTATCTGCCACCATTTCTTGCTCTTCAAAAAGATGATTACACCTTGCAAGCCAAATTTCCCAAACCACAAACAAAGGCAAAGAAGTTAAAAGTAAACCCAACTGATCTTGCTTACCTGTGTGATCCCACCAGAAAAAAATTCTGCTGTTAATATCATGTAAAGGATGGAATTGGAAATTCATTCTTTGAGCAAAGTGTTTCCAAACTCTTTGAGCAATTTCACTGAAAGAAAAGAGGTGATCAATGCTTTCTTCCTTAGAATGCTTACAACAACTACATTTGGAACACAGAGATATGCCACAACTTTTGATTCTATCATCTGTAGGTACTGCTCCTTTAGAAAGTCTCCAAACAAAATTGCAGATTTTGGATGGAATGTACTGCTTCCAAAAATTTTTCCTGAAAGAGATGCAAGACCTGCGTCTAATGTGATGCCAAGCAGAATTGACAGTGAATTTGCCATTTGGGGAAGGAAGCCAAATCTCTTTATCCTTTAGAGAGTTAAGGTGGGGACAAATTGCTTCAATAGATCTGAAAATGTCTAGAGGAAGAGGAGGCAAAACGATATCCCAATTCCAAGAATTATTTTCCACAATATCCACCACTTGAAGATCCGGGTTAGATATGTCTTGATCATTAACAAAATCAGCAAGAAATCCATGGGGAGACCACTTATCGTACCAGAAATTAACCTTACCTTCTTCAATGAGCCAACCAGTGTTATTGACAATGTCATCTTTCACATTAAGAATAGCTCTCCAAATTTTTGAAATACCCGATTTAAAATCCACCTGACGAAAAGGAGTTGCATAGCAATATTTAGATCTTATGAAGTTAGCCCAAATGCCATTATCATGCAAGACCCTCCACCCCATTTTGATATGGAAGCTCTTCATAACATCCTTCACAGATTTGATGCCAAGACCTCCTTCCTCTTTAGGAAGGCAGATCTGATCCCAAGCAACCCAATGTCTCTTATAACCAAAATCTGCACTTTCTCCCCAAAAGAAATTGCAAAATAAAGATTCGAGTCTTTTGATGACAGATTTGGGGACCGGAATAGCAGATAACATGTGAATGGGAATGCTTGATAAAACACTTTGAATGAGTGTAACTTTACCTCCATGAGACAACAACTTGGATTTCCAACCACTAATCTTCTGCTGAATTTTTTCTAACAAACCTTGGAACAAAGAGGAAGAAGCTCTTCCAATAAAAAGAGGAACACCAAGGTATTTTGTTGGGAGATTTCCTTTTATGAACCCAGTAGAGTTTTGAATTAAAGTAACCCTGGAAGTAGTGGTCTTGGAGGAGACAAAGAAGCAACTTTTACCTTTGTTAATTTTTTGACCAGAAGCCTTTTCATAGAGATCCAGAAAATTAATCAGATGAGAAAGAGAAGACTTAGTACCATTAGTAAAAATCAAAATATCATCTGCATATAAAAGATGAGAAACTTGATTGCTATGTCTTCCATTATAATACCTTCCAATTTTCCCAGATAAGACCAGATTTTTAATGCCTCTACTTAAAACTTCCTCTGCAATGATGAACAAGAGAGGAGATAGCGGATCTCCTTGACGAAGACCTCTGGAAGAGTTAAAAAAACCATGAGCCTTCCCTTGGATCAAAATGCTGAACCAACAATTGGACATGCAACGATAGATCATGTTGCACCAAACACTTGAAAAACCAAATCTACTGCAGACCTCGATGATAAAAGACCAATCCATTCTATCGAAAGCCTTCGCCATATCCAGTTTCAAGATGATATTACCTCCAAGATTTTTCCTGTTAAGATCTTGGCAAAGTTCATGGGCAAGGCTTATATTATCCGAAATAGCACGACCTCTGATAAAAGCACTTTGCTCAGGACTAATGATTCTAGGAAGAATAGAAGCCAACCTAGAAGCCAGCACCTTCGAAATAATTTTATAAGAATAATTACAAAGGCTGATTGGACGAAAGTCAGCAATTGAAGAAGGAAGATCAACTTTTGGGATGAGAGCAATATGAGAAGAAGAGCAAGAGGTTGGAAGAAAACCCCCTTCAAAGAACTCTTTAACCGCATTAAAAACATCAACTTTAACAATATCCCAACAAGCTTGAAAAAACCATCAGGACCTGGGGCACTGTCTGGAGAAAGACTAAACACAGCAGAAGACACCTCCTCCATGGAAGGAATAGAAGCCAACATGACATTATCTTCATCACTGATCAATGACGGGATGTGAGAAAGGCACTCATTCATACTCAGCTGCTAGTCTTTGGATAATTGAGAGGTGAAATAGTTGATAACCTCATCAGTATTTGAAAGAACACTAGACCCATTAGTAGCAGCTAGAGATTTTTTACGGCGAACTTGGAGAGAAGTATGGAAAAATTTTGTATTACGATCCCCTTCTTGCAGCCATTTGATTCTTGATTGTTGGCGATAAAAAGTTTCTTGATAAGAGACGTATTTAGATAAGTCCACTTTGAGTTGCTGTAAATTGCTAGAAACCTGATTATCCCAACTTGTGTATAAAGAATTCTCCAGATCTTGAACCTGTCTAGAAAGGTCCTCCACATTTCTGTGCACATTTCCAAACACCTCCCAGTTCCAAGATTTAAGCACAACCTTAAGATTTTTCAACTTTTTGCCAAGGATAAACAAACAAGAACCATAAAAAGGAGTAGCCCAGCTCTCAGCAACAACCGATTTAAACTCATTATGAGACAACCACATTTTTTGGAACTTAAAGGAAGCTGAAGAAGAAGACATACCTGATTCCATTTTTAAATGTCTATCTCGTGTTTGGTACAGCATGATTCCATTCTACAAGAACTCGGAATCATTCTCTTGAAGCTCATCCTCTTTCTTTCTGATAAATGACCTGGCCCAATAGGGAATCGAATGCTTATATAGGATAGGCACACCACACCCACACAATGACACTACAATAAGACCATTCTGAAAGCAGGATTTGTCTCTGCATCCTAGATCCAACCCCACAAGGCTCTATATGATCCGTCCCCAACAACACCTCACAAGTTTGGTAGCCTATAATATGGGCATCTACATTAATATGTAAACATCATAAGTATAGCTGCTCTTTTAATTGCAATGGGTGATACGACCACCCAAACGACCAGGATCACATCTAATTTTTGGTTAGCTCAAAGGCCATAATAAGATTGGGGAACGTTACAACACCAAAAATTCCTCCATAACGTGAATGATGCTTTGATACCGTTTTTCAGTCACTGTTTATGTCCGTGCCACATATTTCATAGACTTCAGAAGTCTGGCTAAAATGGTCCCAATTGGCTACGGTAGGTGGCCCTTGTTTGATAGAAAACCTATCGAATGGGAACAGAAGATTGGATTATCCAGTAAGTCATATGACAATTTTTATTTCAAAGCCACCTTTTGACTTAAAACCTTGACTTCGCCTCACTTCGTCCTTGCTCTCGTAAATAAATAAATAAATAATTTTTTTGTCAAAAATTAAATTAAAGGTAATGGAAATATCTGTGTGTTAAATTAAAGATAATGGAAAAAAGAGACTGAAGATTCTGCTTCTAGAAGTGAGAACCAGCAAGTTGGACCGGCAATCCTCCTTGGACTAAGCTTGCGTTAAAGAGGCGGCATCTAGAGAGACGACCTTAGAGACCCAACGAGTCCATGGCACAATTGCAGATTTGACAGGGTACCCAAAATCAAATCCTCTTTCCATATCTAGAGAAAGCTCGAATAACCACCACATGTCTGTCCGCTTGTGCAAGCTTAAGCGCTATAATTAGGCTGGAGAGCGGAGCCGGAGCTGAGCTTGGCTTTCAATGAGTTCAGCTTGAATCATACGCACATACGTCCATATCGTTGAAATATTGTATTTGGACCTTTTATATGTATAATTACGGCTTCACCTATCAGCTTAAGCTTTTAGGTATAATGGCATTTCAATCATCTGTAACGATTTTTTAAACTTTGAATTTTTTTTGAATGATTTTCTTACCTCCATTACATGAAATGAAATCGTGTGCGATGCTAAAGTGTACAATTGACTCTTACAACACCCATGAAGCGGTGTCGCAAAGACAATTGCATAGTTGATAATATCTTTTCCAATAAGCAAGAACCCCTCTGTACATTAAACTTTTAGTAGACAACTTATTTCCAATTATTTACATGTCTTCCTGTCACTGCATGATTGGTGCTGCCAAAGACATTGTAAATGATGTAAACTCTTGTTATATTGCATGGGGAGGTTATTGTTCATTGATCAGCTTCAAGAGATCATATTACATAATGTCAAACAAGCATGCTATTATCGAAGGTCATAAGAATACTCCCACTTTTCAAAATTAGGAGGAAGGAAATTCAAACCTCTTTCTTGCTTCCTTTCGGCTGTGTTTGGAACCTTGGATTTGGGGAGAAATGAAAAGAAAAGAAAAAATTAAGAGAAAAGAAACGAAAAGAAAAGAAATTAAGGCAATTTCTGTTGTTTGGCTGGGCAAAGAAAACTAAGCCACAAAGAATTTAGGGCTTCGATTTTACAAGAAGGGGGTTTGCAGAGACTTCTACAACTGCTTCATGAATTGTCTGATTCAGATACGTTAGAACATGTTCTCCGATCAATTTACGCCCTTTCTGCATCGTCTTCCATTGCGAAAACCTTATCTTCTTCAACCCCGTTCATATTACAGCTTGCCGAGTTAATTAAGCACGGTAACATAATCTTGTAGCAAATTTCAGCGTCCGTGCTGGCAAATCTCTCGATAAGCGATTCAAACAAAAAAGCCATGGCTGGGTGTGTTAGCACCTGATTTTTGCACCCCAAAAAATGCAGAAAATGAAAATTTCAATTAAAAAGTCAAACCCTGAGGGGGCCAAAATTTGACTTTTTGATCCAAAGAGAATTGGCCATCAAACTTCCTCTCATTGGAAAAAGCATTTCGACACGGTTCTAATGCAACTGAGTTTGCCAGAATTGGGGTCCGGATGAGGAAGTTATGAACCGGTCAAACTTTTGGTGGAGCAAAAGTTGACTTTTTGCTCGACCCCAATTCAACTGCCAAACTTGATCCCAGTGGATAGGTGGTTCCGAGCCGGTTCCAACGACACTAAGTTTGCTGAAATCGGACACCGGATGAAAAAGCTATGAGCAGTTGAAGTTTCAGAAAAAACTGCCCATGTGGCAAAAAGGCAGCAAAAATGGAACAAATCAATAAAATAAATAAGATAAATGTGTTCAATAATATTTTAATGAAGAGAATCTCGCTTTTTAATAAAATAATCGTAAAAATCGGATAAGAATCCTGCAAAAAGCCAAAATGAATAAAATTTGAAATCCAAATATTTTTTAAATACGCGGGACCGTATTTACATTACGGGCAGGGCATGCCCGTATTTTAAATACGGGCACGCTTCTAGAAGCAAACACGCGTCGCAGTACGGCGGGACACGCGTCCCGTACGGAGGAATCTGCGATAATTGCAAATATTCGTTTTTCGCCCGTAATTGAATTACGGGCAAGGCACGCCCGTACTTGAAGTACGGGCAAGGCATGCCCGTAGTTCAAATACGGGCACGAAAATTTTGCCTATAAATAGAGAGGCCACCCCCCTCATTTCAAGAAGCCTTCTCCCCTGGCCTACCCCCTCTCCCTCTTGGAGTTTTCCACGGCCAACCCCTGCCCAAATGCTACCACCCCTCAACCCAAACCTATTTTATTCCTAAAATACCCCTCACCTTGCATAAACCATGTCCTAATTCCCTCTTTCATCTTGTAAGTATAAACAACCCACCAAACCCCTGCTGAAATCCATCTAGAATTCCTCGGAGGACGCGGAAGCGCTGCCGAAATTGCTCAAATTCAGAAGGACCATTCAAGATAGTCATAAATAGTATTGTAAGTATTTTTTCATCCATTTAAATACAATGAGATAAGCTTTAATTTCTTTTTTAAGTTATTGTACATTCTACATCTTCCACTAACCTTTTGCTGTTTTCTTCTAAGTCATGGCAACCTCAATTTAAAAAGGAGTTGATCATATAAAAAAAAAGAAGGAAAGAAAGTGTCCAAGGGACACCTTGATCAACTAATTTAATGATCCCCTTTGTTCTATCTAAAATTGGAACATGATTTCTTTAGAGTCACTCAATCCCCTGTAAATTACCCCTTTCCCCTTCCTAAGATTGATGGTGAATGACTGAAAGAAGATCTTGTTTACTCAAAGAACAAAAAGAAGTAAAAGATGGTCATTTGGATTGAAAGAAGGAGATGCAGCATATTGAAGGAGCTGGAACCATCCTAGATGTTGCAGAAAGTTCCCAAGAGGCCACCGAAATGATCCCAAGCAGAATCGTCAGCAAAAGTGCAGAATAAGCTTCGCCCGTATACTCAGGGCGGTCCGGGTGTGCCCGTAATTAATCCACGGGCTGGTTTGAACCGTGTTAAAATTACGGTTCAGCCCAGACCGTGAATCAAATACGGTCCAAACTGTAAATAACTTAAAAAATGTAATTTCTTGGTTCGGTTGGACCTAATCCGGCCTAAACCGGCTTGAACCATTCCCTTAAACCACTTGGGCTATCTTAAGCCCATTTTTGGACTTTGGGCCTAAATAGGCCCATCAAGACCACCCTGGGCCCACTTGTGAGGCCCTCTTTTGACCGGCCCGAACCGGGCCCGTTTTCAATAAACGGGCCCAAGGCCACTTGACTTTGGCTAATGGGCCCATTCCAAGCCCATTAAGCCCAAACCTAAAGTGTAAATAAATAAAATAATAAAATAACCAAATGGGTTACCCAATAACCCAACTGGGCCCAAGGCCCAACCATGGTAGTCCACGGGTCTTCCAACGGGACCCGGGTCCGACCCACTTCACTTAGATAAATAAAAAAGATAAAATTAAAATAAAAGGGACCCACACCTTCAGAGGGTCCCACCAGACCAAATAAGTGTACATGCTGGTTTAGGAATTGGGTGAAAACTAAGTTGACTCAGACCAAGGAGACCCACGGGACCTGTCAATCGACGGGGCGGGCTAGGGTGTCTTCGGGCTTCCCTAGACGTAACCGAGAACTTGCTCAGAACTCTAATAAGCCGCAGACCAGAATGATTAGGCCCGAATAGGTGCCCCCCTTTGTGTCTGCCTGCACCTCTCAGGCAGTGGCGACTCCAAACTCCAAATCAGTCCCGAGGCGAGCATCACTTTGCATGCACCTCGTCGTGCGGCCCGAAACCGAAAAGGGGGTGCGCACAGCTTGGCGACTCTGCTGGGGACCTCTCAGCCCAATTGGACCTTGGTTAGGAAATGAGTCAACATAGGGGGATATGAGCAAATTTAGGAAGTACTTTGTGTCCAACCTTAGTGAGGTATGGAACTCTTGCAATTACGTGATATTGGGGGATCCTGTCAAACGGACATGATAATCGCCTAAGGTAAGTGGTTTTTAACAGGGACCAATGTGACCCGCCCACTTACCTGGGGATCCACCCAGACATCGTATTGCATGTTGTTCTGTACTCTCACTATAAAAGTGACATTAAGGAACCCTTTATCAGCTCATCATCCGAGAATCACCCAAATAGACACAGCACTTTGCCCCACTGCACACATGAGCACTTCACTACACCGTGAATGATCTTTTAACTGCATGGGGTGACATGCACGAGGGGGTCTGCATGAATGATCCGCTTTGAATGATTTGATGAAATGCTGCTCTTCTTCACCAAAACCTAGATCTCTCTAGCAGCCACCCTTCTCAAACGATGAACTTACTTTTGGGGTGGTATTAGCTCTACGCTCCCGTGGCTTGCCGGGGAAAGCAGGGTAAACCCATCTCCCCAGGTTTCTGGATTCCTTAGCACCACTGGCTTCATGCTGTGGTACGCGAGGGTCTAGTACTTGGCTCAGACCCTTGTAGGCAAATGTCTCGGGCTGGGTACCCTTTCCCCACCTATTGTTTCTGATAAACCACGGCTTTGTGAATGCAGCATGGATATGGATGTGGATGTGAATATTGAAAAATAAAATCAATTTAAAATCCAAGAGTCCATCAGGGGCAGTGCCCCCACTCTTTTGCATAAAATTGAGTGAACCCTAGATCTTGGGCTGCCTCAGCCCTAATTTAGGAAACTAACCAAATTTTGATCAGGGGAACCACCCCAGATCCATGCATTGAGTCCTGTGAACCATGGGCCTTGACCCATCGAGTCCATTGGGAGCACTCTGAGTCCAAGTCGACCTTTTGAGCAGATGAAAGCCGGCCAGATCAGAAAATCAGACAGAAACAGGCCAGATCAGAGCAGGGGCAAAACCCTAGATCTAGGAATTCAGCCTACCTGCCTTGAAGCAAATTTGTACCCTTCTTTTGGGTTCCTAATAGCCCTTAAGATGAAATTTTGCAGATTTTGAATATCATGTAATTTTAGCCTTTTTCGGCAAATTATTAATTCTTTTGGTCTGACACCTGAAAGCAAAGACAGAAGAAAGACAGACAAAAGAAGGCTGATCTGGACTCAGATGTGCTTCCATACACAAGTATGTCTAGAAGTCGTGCCTCGAGGGGCACCAACCTTTTTAGGACTATGCACACACTTTTTAATTATGCAGAATGGTAATGTTGGTTTTACTTTTGTGTACGCATCTTCATGCATCAAGTGCACACACTTCAAAATCATCTGCATAAGCATGCCTGATTAACTCATTTCAAAAAACAAAAAAAAAAAACAAAAACACAAAAACAAAAACAAAAACAAGAAAAAAAAATTTCAAAAATTTGGATTACCTCTAAGTGTACATTAAATTTGCCTTAGGGCGAAAAAATGGTTTCAATCCCCTGTGCTTAAACAAAGTTTCAATTGGCTGTGAAACAGCCCAAAATAAGGAAGTGAAGTGAAAAAAAAAAAAAAAAGAGTCAAGGAAAAAGTCAAGATTTTGCCAATGGCCATTGGACAAACTGAAGAAAAAGAAAAAAAAAAAAAAAAAAAGATAAAAAAGATCTCAAAGAAAGTTAATTGGAATGGGAAATCAACTCTTGTAGTTTCCCAAATCCTGATGGAAATCAATACTTTGTGTTCCTACCATCCTAAATCCCTTATCATTCCTTGGAATTCTCCAAACTGATCCATTTCCAAAATCAAAATCAGCTCCTGTGGTTTCCAAACCTAGAGATTATTTCCTTACCTCCGAAGTGGCGGTCAACCTCCGAAGTGGCGGTTGAGGGAAATCCTTTTCAGAAACCTTATTTCCTTACCTCCGAAGTGGCGGTCAACCTCCGAAGTGGCGGTTGAGGGAAATCCATTTTCAGAAACCTTCTTTCCTTACCTCCGAAGTGGCGGTCAACCTCCGAAGTGGCGGTTGAGGGAAATCCTTTTCAGAAACCTTCTTTCCTTACCTCCGAAGTGGCGGTCAACCTCCGAAGTGGCGGTTGAGGGAAATCCTTTTCAAAAATCTCCTTTCCTTACCTCCGAAGTGGCGGTCAACCTCCGAAGTGGCGGTTGAGGGAAACCATTTTCAGAAACCTTCTTTCCTTACCTCCGAAGTGGCGGTCAACCTCCGAAGTGGCGGTTGAGGGAAACCATTTTCAGAAATCTTCTTTCCTTACCTCCGAAGTGGCGGTCAACCTCCGAAGTGGTGGTTGAGGGAAATCATTCTCAGAAATCCTCTTTCCTTACCTCCGAAGTGGCGGTCAACCTCCGAAGTGGCGGTTGAAGGAAACCATTACCTCCGAAGTGACAGTTTAGTAAAGATTATTTCCTTACCTCCGAAGTGGCGGTCAACCTCCGAAGTGGCGGTTGAGGGAAATCATTTTCAGAAATCTTCTTTCCTTGAAGTGGCGGTGAAATGAAAATTATTTTCAGGGACTCTCCCCTTGTCTCCGAATGGTGGCTAAAAAGAGATCAAATTATCCTCCCTAATTGTTGAATAAAAGTTTCAAAGTAAAGGAAAAATCAATTAAGTGGAAATCAAATCAAATCAAAAAGTCATTGGCATGCATCAACATGCATTATAGTTTGATGAAATATGAATTCTTTATACTAATTGTTGTCTTTTTTGTTCAAACAGGTACCAAAATTGCGTATCGCAGCCCGTACCTCCTACGTTCAAGAAGAAAACTCCAAATGGATCCTGCTGAAGGACTTGAACAAGCACTCCCACCACCTCCTCAGGAGCAAGAAAAGCTGGAAGACCATCCAGTAATTTCAGGACTTAACCAGCAGATGGCCCACATAACAGCCATGATGGCGAACATGATGCAGCGAATGGAAAGGCTGCAAGTACCTCCCCAGTTTGTGCAACCACAGCAGCAGTTGCCAATACCTCCGCAACAGCCGGTACCTCCCCAAGAGCCGCCAGTACTACCACCACAGCCATTGGCACCTCAACCATTGCCAGTAATGCCAGAGCAACCACCACCTGCCATTCCGCAGATAAACTTGCATCCGCTAGAGCAGCCAGTTCCTCAACCACTACCTGTCCAGCCGGAACAATTAAGGATTCCGGCACCCCCTGTTATTCCACAACAACAAGTGATGGGAATGGGGCACGAAGCAGAAGATTGGTATCGGGCACAAGAATCGATGCAAGCTGATGTGCAGGCCATAAAAGAACATATACGGAATGCAAACCGAAGTTCTGTGCCAAAGGAAGCCTCACTGGATAGGCTAGGGTTCTTCCCTGATTTACAGCTTCCGCCAAAATTCAAGTGTCCGGATTTTGTAAAGTTTGACGGAAGTGGAGATCCGCTGTCACATCTAAGAGCGTACTATGGAGACATGTGCCAGTATGCACATGATGAAAGAATCATGATCCAATTTTTCCAACGCTCGTTGACAGGATCAGCGCAGAGGTGGTTCGCCAGTTTAGACAGGAGCCGAATCAGGACATGGGATGACTTGGCAAGTACTTTCCTAGAGCACTTCAAGTTTAACACCGAAGTCTTGCCCACTCGGATGGAGCTACAAAAGATGGCCAAGAAAAGTACTGAGTCCATCCGTGAGTATGCCAAGAGATGGCGAGAGATGGCTGCAATGGTTCAGCCACCCATGCTGGAAAAAGAGATGGTAACCCTGTTCATCTCCACATTGGGGCAACCATACTATACGCTACTGCTGGGGCAGTTTGCTGCAAGTTTCGCGGACCTGGTGGTTGTGGCAGACAGGATAGAAGATGGAGTTAAGTCTGGTAGAGTTACAGGATTTCCTGAGCAGAGAAGAGGCCCTGTTAGTGGGAGAGGTCCGGAAAAGAAGAAAGAGGACGAGAATGTTAACTACGTCCAGCAAAACAGACCTTACCACTTTTCAGCACCTAATAACCAGAACCCTGGATAAGAGACACAGGCTGCAAGAAGGCCTAGGTTGACCAGAGAAGAACACCTGGCGAGAATGAATAAAGTGTTTACTATCCTCCCTTACTCAGTTGCAGAATTGCTGCCAACCTTGTTGAAAAAGGGATATTTGCAGAAAAAGGATCCAACCCACCAGCCGACTAATAGTCGCAATTACAATCCTAATGTGCGCTGCGAATATCACATGGGAGCTCCTGGTCATCATACTAACAATTGCTGGGATTTGAGGCATGATATACAAGATTTGATCGACAATAAGCAAATTTCTGTCGATCCCCCAGCAACAACTCCTCCAGTAGGGGTCCAGACTAATCCTCTTCCAGACCGTCAGGCATCTTCTAGCGGGACAAAGTGAGAGGTTAGGCAGGGCTGCAAGGTGCCACATCCACTATAACCAGGATAAGTTTGAAATTTACCTTTTTTGTTAATCTCTCCTGGTGATTAGTAATTTTGCAAATACTTTTTACTTCCATGCAAACTTTTTGAAAATAAAAAAAAAAAAAAAAAAAATGCAAGTGTTTGGTCGGTGATGACATTGCTCTGAGACCATACCCTTTGGTAAGACCATGATCATGGAAAAATGACAAGTAGCTCAAAGGTGTTTTTAGCTGGGTGCAGGATACTGTCCCATGAGAACCTTGACTGAGCCAAAGGCAGTCATTTCCTGATCTATGCTTTGATTTTTCTCCCAAATCCATCCTTGCACTGGGGCAGAATAACCCTGGAGAGGAAAAAGATGAAAAGAAAAGAGAGAAAATGTCTAAACCAGCTAAGGGCCGAGGCCGACTTGAGTGATTATGTCTTTGAGAAAGGATGAGAGGCCATCTTTGATCCATCCTGAATTTTAAGAATCGCTAGTCAAACACTTTGAGCCTAATCATATTATTCAAATACTTGTGTTGTGTCTAGCCACCCCACACTGGGGCAAAGCTGAAAAGGAAACAAAAAGGATGAGTAAGATTCCTGAATGAATTTGCATGAAATAATCCAACAAAGTTGTCACAAATTCTGTAAAAGGATGAAAGGCCATCTTTGCTTCACATCCTAAATTTTCAAAGTCATACCCTTAGTCAAAACCCTTGAGCCTAACAATTTTCTTTCTTAACCCACTGAGTCAGATACCCTGAATATGGTGCTAGATAAAGAATAAAAGAGGCAAGTATGCGAAAGCAAAGAAAAGAAAAGAAAAGAAATTAGAAAGCACATTGGGGCATCTCAATCAAAAAAAAAAAAAAAAAAATTGGCCCCCAGGCAAAAGAAAAATAAAGGAAAAAAGGCAAGGCCTCAAAAGGAAAATGAAAGAAAGTGAAACGAACAGTGTTAAAGTCCAAGCAATCCAGAAAAGGGTAGTACATGACTCAACCCATTTACAAAATAACTTTGAGCCATATTCCCTTTCTTTCATAAACTAAAACCTCGGCCTTCATTTCGTCCCATTAGAAAGTCCTTTCTGATTACAGAAGAAGTGACAATCAGCTTTGTGCAGATTCGTGATGAAGGAATCCAAAAGAGGAAGAACGAGCTTCAGCCAGACACAAAGTAAAACCTGAGAATGAAAAGATTTTGAGCCTTGCCACCTTTCATTTCTCAGACTTAAAACCAAGCTGACGTTTCGTCCTAATTTCAAGACCTCTCTGATCTGAAGGGCATGATATGCAAAAAGTTGGCCAAGAACCCTCAAGTTGGGATAGTCACTAACCCAGGGTAGAACTCTCAACTGCCAAATCCAGAAAAAGGAGAAAATGAGAGAAACCAAAACTTGGGAAATGGGGGACATTCCTTGAAATACCTCTCAGCTTTTAAACCCTTGCTGGCCTAAGTCAAGAATTTCATCGGAATACGTGTCGAGCACACTGTCCCAAAACACTTCGAGCTAACAAGGCAAATCACTGTGATCGTTGGTCTTGCCTTTTCTTTTAAGATCACTTGCAAAAAAAAAAAAAAAAACTTATTCTGCTGCTTATCTTCTTGATTTCAGATGCCTCACCGCTTTGTGAGATCTTTGCAGGCCATTAAGAAACGCCTTGAAGCCAGAAAAAAGAACAAGCCGAAAAAAAAAAGCCAAGCAAAGGCAAGGGGAATTGCAAAAAGATCTCTCGTCCCCAGCGGATTCTATTCCCCAACAAAGCTCCTTTAATCCCCACAGAGTGCCTATACTCAGCAGAAGCTCCTAACCAAGTGAAAGAAGCAAAATGTGTAAGGAGAAAAGACGGTAGAGGCTTCCACCAATCCCCAGTAGAGTCATTCCAAACCAGGGAACCTCTACCTTATCACTAGGGAGGCTGATGGAGGAACTCTTCCCCAAGCTGAGAAGGCCATGCCATGAAAAAAGAGCGGCGAAGTTCTCAAGACTTGAAGAAGAGAACAGAATGAAGAAGTCCTTTTGTAATTTTTGATTTACCACTTTTGTAAATAGAATAGGTCAGGTGTGCGAGGTTCTCCGGATGACAAACAGCAGCAAGGCAGCCTCCTCCCGACTCCTTCAGTCCTGAACCACCATCATCAACCCTCATCTAGCCTCTAAAAAAAAAAAAAGCTCTAAATCTGCTGAAAAGAAAGCCAAAAAACTGGAAATCACCTAAAAGCTTTAATGGAACAAACAAAAAGAAAAGAACATTGTTGAGCATCTTGCATAGATGCCGAAACAGGTCAGCGAGCTTAAGTCCAATCCCATCCCTTTTAATCTAAGTTAAAATCAAGAAATTGCTCCAAGAAACCTGCGAAGTGTGGGTGAGCAAGCTTCGAGATCCAGGTGAAAATCAATTAGGGGTTGCTCCAAGAAGCCCGCGAAGTGTGGGTGAGCAGGCTCCAAAAAATTTAGTGGAAACCGTTTCGTGTTTCCGCTGCTTTGAAAATCAAGAGGACTTGAGCTCGTTGATCATGTCGACAGAAATGCGAGGTGCAAAAATAAGGTTCTTTTTCTTCTTTGCCGTTCATCCCCAAGGTGACTCCGGCAAAGAGGGGCAGCTGTTAGCACCTGATTTTTGCACCCCAAAAAATGCAGAAAATGAAAATTTCAATTAAAAAGTCAAACCCTGAGGGGGCCAAAATTTGACTTTTTGATCCAAAGAGAATTGGCCATCAAACTTCCTCTCATTGGAAAAAGCATTTCGACACGGTTCTAATGCAACTGAGTTTGCCAGAATTGGGGTCCGGATGAGGAAGTTATGAACCGGTCAAACTTTTGGTGGAGCAAAAGTTGACTTTTTGCTCGACCCCAATTCAACTGCCAAACTTGATCCCAGTGGATAGGTGGTTCCGAGCCGGTTCCAACGACACTAAGTTTGCTGAAATCGGACACCGGATGAAAAAGCTATGAGCAGTTGAAGTTTCAGAAAAAACTGCCCATGTGGCAAAAAGGCAGCAAAAATGGAACAAATCAATAAAATAAATAAGATAAATGTGTTCAATAATATTTTAATGAAGAGAATCTCGCTTTTTAATAAAATAATCGTAAAAATCGGATAAGAATCCTGCAAAAAGCCAAAATGAATAAAATTTGAAATCCAAATATTTTTTAAATACGCGGGACCGTATTTACATTACGGGCAGGGCATGCCCGTATTTTAAATACGGGCACGCTTCTAGAAGCAAACACGCGTCGCAGTACGGCGGGACACGCGTCCCGTACGGAGGAATCTGCGATAATTGCAAATATTCGTTTTTCGCCCGTAATTGAATTACGGGCAAGGCACGCCCGTACTTGAAGTACGGGCAAGGCATGCCCGTAGTTCAAATACGGGCACGAAAATTTTGCCTATAAATAGAGAGGCCACCCCCCTCATTTCAAGAAGCCTTCTCCCCTGGCCTACCCCCTCTCCCTCTTGGAGTTTTCCACGGCCAACCCCTGCCCAAATGCTACCACCCCTCAACCCAAATCTATTTTATTCCTAAAATACCCCTCACCTTGCATAAACCATGTCCTAATTCCCTCTTTCATCTTGTAAGTATAAACAACCCACCAAACCCCTGCTGAAATCCATCTAGAATTCCTCGGAGGACGCGGAAGCGCTGCCGAAATTGCTCAAATTCAGAAGGACCATTCAAGATAGTCATAAATAGTATTGTAAGTATTTTTTCATCCATTTAAATACAATGAGATAAGCTTTAATTTCTTTTTTAAGTTATTGTACATTCTACATCTTCCACTAACCTTTTGCTGTTTTCTTCTAAGTCATGGCAACCTCAATTTAAAAAGGAGTTGATCATATAAAAAAAAAAGAAGGAAAGAAAGTGTCCAAGGGACACCTTGATCAACTAATTTAATGATCCCCTTTGTTCTATCTAAAATTGGAACATGATTTCTTTAGAGTCACTCAATCCCCTGTAAATTACCCCTTTCCCCTTCCTAAGATTGATGGTGAATGACTGAAAGAAGATCTTGTTTACTCAAAGAACAAAAAGAAGTAAAAGATGGTCATTTGGATTGAAAGAAGGAGATGCAGCATATTGAAGGAGCTGGAACCATCCTAGATGTTGCAGAAAGTTCCCAAGAGGCCACCGAAATGATCCCAAGCAGAATCGTCAGCAAAAGTGCAGAATAAGCTTCGCCCGTATACTCAGGGCGGTCCGGGTGTGCCCGTAATTAATCCACGGGCTGGTTTGAACCGTGTTAAAATTACGGTTCAGCCCAGACCGTGAATCAAATACGGTCCAAACTGTAAATAACTTAAAAAATGTAATTTCTTGGTTCGGTTGGACCTAATCCGGCCTAAACCGGCTTGAACCATTCCCTTAAACCACTTGGGCTATCTTAAGCCCATTTTTGGACTTTGGGCCTAAATAGGCCCATCAAGACCACCCTGGGCCCACTTGTGAGGCCCTCTTTTGATCGGCCCGAACCGGGCCCGTTTTCAATAAACGGGCCCAAGGCCACTTGACTTTGGCTAATGGGCCCATTCCAAGCCCATTAAGCCCAAACCTAAAGTGTAAATAAATAAAATAATAAAATAACCAAATGGGTTACCCAATAACCCAACTGGGCCCAAGGCCCAACCATGGTAGTCCACGGGTCTTCCAACGGGACCCGGGTCCGACCCACTTCACTTAGATAAATAAAAAAGATAAAATTAAAATAAAAGGGACCCACACCTTCAGAGGGTCCCACCAGACCAAATAAGTGTACATGCTGGTTTAGGAATTGGGTGAAAACTAAGTTGACTCAGACCAAGGAGACCCACGGGACCTGTCAATCGACGGGGCGGGCTAGGGTGTCTTCGGGCTTCCCTAGACGTAACCGAGAACTTGCTCAGAACTCTAATAAGCCGCAGACCAGAATGATTAGGCCCGAATAGGTGCCCCCCTTTGTGTCTGCCTGCACCTCTCAGGCAGTGGCGACTCCAAACTCCAAATCAGTCCCGAGGCGAGCATCACTTTGCATGCACCTCGTCGTGCGGCCCGAAACCGAAAAGGGGGTGCGCACAGGGTGTATGGGAGCTCTGGTGAAGTAGAGTCATCAAAGCCGGTGGGATTGCAGGAAGTGGCGGCACAAGTGCTTGTTTCTCTCTTGAGTGGGAGAACGGAGAAGATGATGAGAGCGGGAGTCAATTGTCGGGCGAGGGTCTCTCGATTTCTTTTCTCTCCAAATCGCTAGGTTTTTTAGAGGAAACATTTTGGCTTCAAAAAGAAAATTTTTTGAAACATTTTCTGCCGAAATCTTCGTCTATTTCCTTTCTCTTGTGCAGCCAACAAAAAAAACGACTTTCTTCCGGTAATTTCTTTTCTTTTCTCTCCAAATCCAAGGCTCCAAACATAGCCTTCATCGTTAAAAGGAAGAATTGGACCTCTTTGTTTATTTGTAATTTTTTTTTGCTTTTGAGAAAGTTGTTCTAACAAAGGCAAAATAGACAGGACGTAAAGTAATTCCTCAAATGCAACATGACTGGACTCTACGTTAGGGGTCTCTTGTGGGTTCCATGATGTATATATCTTCACTTTTATTTGAAACCAAATCTTATGAAACTTCTTACTTGAAAACAATTAAAACATGTTAAACCTCCCAAAATATTATATTATTGAGAAGTTGATTTCAAATAATTTATTGGCTAGCCTAATAATAATATCGAAATTCGTTAGATATGAAAAGTTCTAAAATCACACTCGTTCTTTTTGCTTTGGTCGTACCTTTTACATGATATGTTATTATCAGGCAGCTGGTGGCCATGGCCCTCCCAAATCCATTCTAAGACCTTATACGTTGGTTTGTTTGTTTTTTTATTTTATTTTTTCGTTTTTCAACTATAATATGTGGGCCCCCAGTAATCTTTTTCGGACTCGGCCCTTGGTTAACGTACTTCAAAAACATTATAAAATAAGTTATGCATAGAAATCAAAACTCTTGAATGGCTATTTACACAAATACGGAGTATAATGATTGATGTTAATAGAAAGATTGGACGTTTTAAGATGCGGCTCCAGACGAAACGCGAAGACGCGAAATGCATTTTGTCTTAGAGCCATTCAGTGGAGCCAACGTGAAATACACGACTGGGATGGAATACGGATGTGTGGGCCCCTACTAACATGGGGCATCCATCCGTGCGTTTTACGGTGGTTCGGCTGAGTGGCTCCAGACGAACATGCGGTACCTTTGTGATATTTTATAGTTTTTATTAGCCCACGCGGAAGATTCTTCACAGAGGGAAATGGAAACGGACGAAAACTCGTGACAGTGAGACGGAGGCCCACAAGCACCAACGACCGCGACTGCGAAGAGGAGGCATAAAGTGAAAGAGGAGGCATAAAGTGAAGGGAGGGAGTGTCGAGAGAAGCACGAACGGGGCAGAGCCTCTATTTTGTTCCCCGTCTTTGTCGTTGCGTTGCGTTGATGCTGTGCCCCAGATCTTACTTCGTTTGGAATTCGAAATAAATGCATTTCATCCCGAGATCCGCCTGAAAATAGTCGATGCTACTCCACCCGTTCTCACTCTCACCTCTTTCGCATAGCTAAATAAATCTCCTTTTTTCTCGCTCCCAGTCATATCAGCAACGAATCTCTCTCTCTCTCTCTCTCTCTCTACTGATTCACCAGGTGAGTTCTGAATTCGGGGTTTCTTTCATTTCTTTTCTCAGTGATTTGTTGTTTTTGTAACTTTATTTACTGTTTTTGTCGTCATCGTCTTCTTCATCCTCTTTCTTTTACTCTCTTTGTAAAGGTTTCCTTTTCTATATATAGAATTTGAAGGGAATCTGTGATTTCAGGATGCGTATTTTCTGCATTTTTTTTCTTTATCTGGATTTGATAAGAAAACTTTCTTGGACAGGCTTTGAGCCGGTATTTTGATTTTTTGATTCCTTTGCTCTATTTGGATCTGGACTGAGAGTAATCTCGTAGTATATTAGCTCACTTGGCGTCGGTTTAGCTGTCAATTATCTTCGTTGATGTTGAAATCCTGTATGTTATTGGTTTTAGGATTTTGTTCGGCAAGATTTTAACTTGGTCGCTGATTTTACGTTTGACCAAGTGTCCCGGGCTTCAATTTGATGGTTTAGTATCATCTGCAGGATTGGCAGTGACTTTTTCATGTTCGACTTGGATCAATGGTCGTGATTTCGTGAATATATGTAATTTCTGTAATTTATAGTGGCTGAGAGGTGCTCTGTATCTCTTCAATAGTTTAAAAAGGATTTGGTAGTATTATCCCCCAGTAGAAGCAAGGAGTAGCTTGCGTGATGCCATGGTTCTTGATTAATTTCAGGGATTCGTCAATTTGGTGTTTTATTTTTCTATATGAATGGATGATTATGATGTTGCTTTTTCTTTTTTTCTCAAAGTTTATCTTCTCTGGCCATCGTAATTTGCTTCTTTATGCACAATATTTGTATCGAATGAACCGTGTTGCTCAATTGGAAATACAAATACTTACAACAACAGAGTTAACTCCATGAGGAATCAACCAAAAGTGAGCCTACAAGGTCCTGTCATAGGTAAATGGCAACATGGAGATGAAGTTTATTGGTCTAGATCAATGAGTTGAAAAAAGTTAATGTTCATCCATCTGGCTTTTTAAGGTGTTAACTATGTTACTCAGTTGACCATCCAGCTTATCCGAGTTCTGGATATGGTTTGGGCAAATGTATCCTCTCAAAATCCAGTTTGCATTACATGTTTTGGTGCACAAGGATAAAAAAAAAAAAAAAACGTTAGAACATGGTCACTTGGTATCCATAGAAGTACACATAGAAGTTGATTCTTAAGGTTTTAACATTTGATTTCCTCCTTAGTTTGCTGGAAAACAATTGCAGGCATGACTGTAGTTCTAGGGTTAAATTGTATTTGCTTATACTATACAATTGGTTGCATATTCCTGTAATTGGACAAGAAAAACTTAAACCAATCATTCTATCATCTTGGGCACTGTTGCTTCTCTAGTTTCTCATATATCTTTAACTAAGTTGAAAAGATAAATATTGGTGAATTACTACGTGATGTTCAAGCAATTTTGCAGTTACCTGGCCACTAGGAGAGTGTCCACGTCGAGGCCTTTAGACTTCCATCTTTGGTAGCTAGATAGATTTATTTAAAACTTAAGAGTAATTTCTGTAGTGGAATTCTTTTGTTGTCTATTCTACGTAAATTCTTTATTTATTTCCCAATGGTTTTTATTTGGCTCTTTACATTTTAATTAGTTGCTATGTTATCTCCTTCATTATAATCCTGTGGATTGTATTTTCTTCTGAATCCTTTACTATGTGTAGCTGTCCTCTATCACTTAGGGTCTTCTGTTTATTATCCTTGAGCTATGCTTCTGATCTTTTTCTGCCAGAATTTTTACATAAAAATCAGTATGCATGCATGTTTTAACCTTAAGATTAATTAATTTTTATGATTCTAAAATTAATTTAAAAATTACACAAAACTCCAAGATGAATGTATTTGGTCCCTGCATATTTGATATAGACCTCAAAGCAAGTTTAAATAGAAGAATGTAACTTGAATTTTTTTAATAAGTTTAATCATATAAGAAAAATTAGCCTAATTGCATGAATAGCAAATCAAATCGCCCCTAATCTATGTTCTTTTGGACTATCCAACCCAGATTAATTAGATCTAGGGGATCTTATGCAGTTTGTGTTCTTCCCTTGAACAGTGTCTATTTTACTTAAGCTTCTGAAACTTTATTTGTTTATAATCTTAAAAAGAAATAAATTTTTTTGTGAATTATAATGGTGTTGAACATCTAGTCGCTAATTTATTGTTTGGGCATCTCTAGGCCCGTGGTTCTTTATTTTTCTATTATGCATCAGTGCCGCCCACGCATGTAGATGCCCCCAACCCCAGCACCATCCTTACACAAGCGAATTGAGCTATTAAGTGGACAATTTTGAAACAAGCAATGTAAATTGTCTTATATGAGTTTTATTGTTGCAGGAAGGAGTCACAATGTTTCGGAGAAAGCATAATGAAGAGAATGGTCCATTGCAGCAAGAAGCAAAGGTAAAGAGAAGCTTGATGAGAATCTAAGAGTTTATATATATTTTTTATTTGTTCCAGATCCAGCATATTATTGTGGATTGAAGTTAGGAATATATTCATTCTACCCTAGTTAACAACATTGACTTCTCCATAAGTTCTTGGTGGTTGATCTATTCAGTGTATTCTAACGATATTCTTTTATAAATGATAAAAGCTATCAAGTGGCATTCAAGCAACAAAAAGATGTTAATCTGTCTCTCCACATGTCTATAAACTCACTTTAGTAGTATCTAGTTCTTGAGTTGGTTGATTGAGCTTTCCACAGTCATGCTTTATCCATTTGCAAAGCAAAACAGGATATGATTCCTTAAGAATTTTGTGATTAAGATTCCCATTTGACAATGCTGCTAAATTTAATCCTACAAGCAGGTCAATGAGCTCAAGGCTGCAATTGGACCACTATCTGGACATAGTTTAAAGTACTGCACTGATGCGTGCCTGAGAAGATATTTGGAAGCTCGGAACTGGAATGTTGACAAGGCAAAGAAAATGTTAGACGAGACTCTCAGGTGGAGGGCAACCTACAAACCTGAGGAAATCCGCTGGGTAGTTCAATCTGACCCTTGTCATCATATATATATTATATATATCTTTATCTTAATCTAAAATCAGAGTTTCCGATGTTGTATTCTCTATTATGTTCCTTTCTCTTTTATATCACTATGATTGATAATTTTATACTGTATTAGAGAATAATCCTCACAGAAGAAATATTTTTTCTATTTTTTGTAACATTAATGTTTTTAGTCTATTGTCTTATGCATGCCTAATTCTCTTCTTCAATGTAGCAAGTCCTGGGAAGCATTCATGTATGCAAATAAGCAAATCTTGATAAGGAAACCAAAAATTACAAATCCTCATTATAAGTGAGAGAAACTGGATGAACAGGGTATGCATAAGGAGATTAATGTCTGACCAGAGTGATCATGTGGTGTCATTAGGAATACTTACTCTTTTAATGTGGTCCGATGGAGGGTAAGCTTTAATTTTATGCGAAAAATAATCTAGGCAATGATTACTTTCTTAATTGTTTTGAAATATCTCAATTAGTTTTGTTAGTAATTTGTACTATGGTACATATAAAACAAACATAGCCACTCTCCATTTGACTGTAGAACAGTAAATTTGACGAATTACCATAAATTATGGCTTGCTATGTCAATGTTATGTCACTACTCCCACTCTGTACATGTCAGGAGTCCATTGATGAGGAGCTAGGAAAAGCTTGAATCCAGTTCCCAAGTGATGATTTTTTATCGTCATGAAGTCATGATTGTTTTCAATTGTCTGGTGGTGTTTTGATTCTATTCTAACATTTAGAAGCACACTGAGTACTTCTGGAATAGAACTTGCTCTTGAATTCCAAACTCTGTTTAGTTTTCAGATATTTCTTTTGTTTGAGTGCCAGTCTATTGCCCTTCTATTAACTTCATGGTCATGCTTATTAAAAAATATCATTTTCCATATTGTGTATTTGCTGATGGTCATGTCTGCACCCCAACTGTCATCTATTTGTTATGGAGTAGCAGAGAATATGGGGACACCCGTTGATGGTGTTGCAATCAATTACTTTGCATGGATTTTGTAACACCATTGTTCCAACTTCCAAGTAGGAGGCCTTTTCATCAGAGGAAACAAAAGAAAAAGAAAAATGGAAAACAATGTGAATATCCATCTCCATAACTATAACAACAGATCCCTCAATTACTTTGCATGGATTTTGTACCATCGTTGTTCCCAGTAGGAGACTTTTTCATCAGAGGAAACAAAAGAAAGATAAAAAATGGAAAACGATGTGAATAGCCATTTGCATAACTATAACACCAGATCCATCAATGTCTTAGAAGTTGACTGAAATAGGATATGTTAACAAGTAGAATACCTTATCCTATTAGTGCTCTTATGAAATATTTTCCAGGTTAGACCAATGAAAGCATACTTGCTCCCTTAATCTGTAGCTATCATGTGGACCTGGTTTTGATAGTTCTTTTAAAGCTTGAACTTATCATTTAAACCCCTTTCTTTTCCCTTTTTTTTTTCATTATCAGCATGAAGTTGCACATGAAGGCGAAACTGGGAAAGTGTTCAGAGCAAATTTCCATGATCGATCTGGAAGAACTGTCCTGATACTCAGACCTGCAATGCAGGTTTGTATTTGGAATTTTTTAAAAATGGTTTATTTTCCATTTTCACAGGATTAAGACTAACATATCACATATTTTGCAGAATACAGCAGCAGCTGACAACCAGATCCGCCATCTAGTGTATCTTATAGAGAATGCTATCCTGAACCTTCCAGAGGACCAAGAACAAATGTCGTGGTTGATAGACTTCACTGGGTGGACTCTGAGCACCAGTGTGCCCGTTAAAACTGCCCGTGAAACTACTAATGTTCTACAGAACCACTACCCTGAGAGGCTCGCCATTGCATTTCTCTACAATCCCCCAAGGATTTTTGAAGCATTTTGGAAGGTCCATCTCTACTTTCCCTGAATGCATCTTGGTATGGTTCATTGATTTGGACTCGCAAGCAAAAACAAACCACACCCCCCTCCCCCCCCCCAGGCAAACACTTCCTCCTCCTTCCAGAGAAAGAAAAGAAAAAGCTGTATTGCATTTCTAAAGCATGTGGGGAAAAAAAATCTCCCCCAAAGCTGTCTCTTATGCCCCCAGCTTCAATTTGATTGACTAGTTCAATCAATTGGTATTGTATACGGTAGGCCTCCCATGGGTTAATCATATAAATCCCAATCTCCTGGTTAAGCATGTCATGTTAAATGCACAATGCACAATGATGCTTTGAAAATTAGCTAGTGTCGTGGGTTTTCACGTCTGATCAATTAAATTGTTTTCAATGATGCTAGGTTCTATATTTATACATTGTTAATCATGGTTGCTTTGACATTCTTAGGAGCAACCGCTCCCTCTCTGAAAATTAAATTGTTTTACTTTTGTAATGCAGATTGTGAAATACTTTCTCGATCCAAAGACTTTCCAAAAGGTTAAATTTGTCTACCCAAAGAACAACGACAGTATGGAGCTTATGAAATCCTTTTTTGATGTTGACAACCTTCCGATTGAGTTTGGGGGCAAAGCCACATTGAATTATGATCATGAGGAGTTCTCAAGAATGATGGCCCAGGATGATGTGAAGGCTGCAAACCTGTGGGAATCCAACAGCAAGCCCCACCTCGTCAGTAACGGTTATTCAGTTCCAGACGGGGCTCCCGATTCAGTGTCCCTCGCACCTCCAGCCAGCTGAGAGAAACCATCCCTGCCCTGCTACGGTAACATAGTAACCTATTGAATCCCCTAAAAGTGCCTACCTTAAGGCACTTAATGAGCCTTGAAAATCCAGTGAATCTAGATATCACTATAACGGACATTTCCACTAGACAAAAGGTGGAATTGATGTTCCACTCTATGGGATGAAACACTTGTTAGGCTTATTCTTCAAGGAAATGCATTGTTTTTGTTCCTGAAGTGTTTCTATTATCTGAGATTCCTTAATGTTTAACTTTAATTCTGCTTTAATATTTTTTTATACCGCGAGGGCCTCCTATGGTATCATCACTGACCTGACGCACTGACCTCAAGTTTTGAACAGACGGTGGCATGAGGTGCAACCGCACTTGCGACAACCTGAACTCATCTATGGCATTCAGGTATGGTTGGGTCGCCAAATTTTTACAAGGTGAATTCACCAACTAATCCAAATCTGATCCAACCAAATCCTGGGCTTTATATTGAGCCAGTCAATAAAAAACTCTTCATTGTATCTACATTGTTGAGCAGGTGTGCAACGAATTAACATCAACCCAAAATCAAACCGACTGTCAACTCGAAAACAAAGCTGTAATTAATTAAAAACCTTAAAATTAAATCGACCCAACCCAAATCATAAATTCAGTTTGGTTCGAGTCAAATTTAACACTCATTAAATGCGTTTTTTAATCTTTACATTCTATATAAGGCCAAGCATAAAGACAAGTCTTGTTTTTATGTCATAATTATGGTATATTAATAGTTATAAAATATATTAATACATCAGTTCAAAACTGAAGTAAATAAGTTTGGGGATGGAGTTCTTGAAACCAAAGTTAACCAAATGAGTTGAAAACCAACCCACTCAAGTTGCACCCGAGTTGAGCCCATGTAACTTGCTTATGGAACTGCTAGACCTAACCCTGCTCACCAAATGTACAAGGCATTCTAAGCACTAATTATCGGTGTCAAAGGACCCGTTGTATCTGTACCTTTTGGCTCTTGCCTCTAGAAGGTGGCATGGCAAAAAATGCCCATTCAGTTCTAGACTCCTATTGAAAAACCAATAGAAGCAATATTTTACGGGGTAGGGCGTCATGAATTAAGCTTCATTAAAAACAGTTAATTGTACAAAACATATTATTCTAGAGAGAAGAAAACAGGAGCTAGCCAAGGGATCAACATCCTTCCCATGAACAGAATTCCACAGTACAATTTAAGCAACAAACAACGAACTTCACAAGAAAGAAAAAAAGAAAAGAAAAAGAAAAAACAAGTTGATGTATGGGTGTCAGCTGCATGAAGAGAATTTCTACTCAGTCAACAATCCACCATGACAGTTGGTTTGCCTTTGGATAGCAGAGTCAAACGGTTAAAAGGGTAACCTGGGATGTCTCAATTACACAAGCCGCCTTCTGAAGTTTCCGGTGGTTGCTTGGTATGTGCGGACCAGCAAACCTACACCTATACCAATTCCCAGACAGATCCCAAGCCCAATCCCAACGCCCACCCTAACGCCTGCGTTAAACCATGAGAGTTCTCCATCTTCACCTTCCAAGAATTCTGCCCTCGAGTACATGCTGTTGTAGACATCTTCATTTTCCATTTTGTAGTCTTGGTATTCAGATACCTGGAAACAATGAAAAGAAGAGGAAGAATTTTCCTTACAATGCTTAAAATAGAAGAGCATGTGAAACATAAATGGAAAGCAAAGAAAGGCAAGCTTGCAAATGCTACTTGGAAACCTATTTTAGCCCAGGAATCCTATGAATAGTCCACCCTCGGTGAAAAATGGTTGCTGGCAGGTGGGTCTAACGGCTGAAGAAAGAAAATGCTAATCAAGGAATGCAACAGCACAGGTCTGGACCAGAGCAAGCCTGATCGGAGTCCAGATCCGTTCAAGGTTGGCTTCTCATACACAAAACAATAATAAGTATCTCCACAAACTACCAGAATGCACATGTTCTGACATACCCTAGATTTAATACTCTTTCTAGAGGCAAATAAGCAGAGCACCAATTGAAAGAAAAGTTGGCATTGCATAAAATTGAAATTCTCTTAAGTAAAGAGTAGAATGCAAGAGAATAATTTATTTTTTTCACTAAGCACAATTTTTTTGCAGAAGCAAAGCATTTATGGAGAAGAATTTGACACAAGGTACAAGATAAACTTGAAGAATAAGATCAAAGTTGAACATTTTGGGGGGTTAAGCATCTTGTCCATAAAGACTTGTACCATAACAGCTGATTAGCAAGGAATAAGATCTTTAAATAATTTTAAAAAAAATAAGAAATATCTCAAAGAATAAGATGGTAGAAAGCAACTGGAATTAAATAAGATTAACTTCCTAAACAAATTAAAGATTTAATTTTATTATTACCATGGACAAGCTTCAGATTTAGCAGGTTCTTACCAGAATAAATGACCGATTACAGAGAGGAACAAATGCAAATATCTACAGCCACTAACATCTTACATAAAAAGCTTTAACAGTAGAATTGATGGTGATATGAGATGATTCCCTCATTTAGAGAAGTGTAATCTTTTTTTTTTTCTTTTTTCTTTTTGTCAAAATGATTTTCATCAAGAGTCATTTGGGTTGAACATGTTTTCTCTCACACCAAAGCCAGGATTTTATTCAATTTAGGAATGCATTTTTGGTTATGCACCTGCTTGCCTGAATATACAAATGCAATAGATAGGCATTAATCAGATAAAAATATATATTTTTTCAAAACGTCTTTATCTAAAAATCAATCAAGACAAGTCTGTTCCCATTTGGGTGTTTAGAAACCCAAAAAAGAATAGCACTTTTATGAGACAGCCATGTCATGAAAGGAAACAATTTTCCCAAAAGCAAAAGAGTATTATTTTATGGTATCATTCCATCAAAACATGTGCCATGCCCATACTCCTGACTTGTCTAGGATAAGATTACATATCCCAGTACAAGCATCAATCTCAACAGAATGCCTTTTTTCTGTAACAAGAATCATGTCTCCATACAAGGAATTTCTCTTGGTAGCAATAAAAGAGATACGAAATACGATTATGGTAATCCAAGAGCAAAGCAGCAGTTAAACAAGACATCCTAAAATCGATGAGACGGCCCCTTACAAAACTTGGATTTCAAGACTACAAACCTGCAAGGCAAGCCTTGATGCAACATCTTTCTGGCTTTCAGTGGTTTCATGCTCAGGGATTGAATCCAACATCCCCTTTCTCAGATGCTTCTTTCGGTAACTAAGCTGCAGAGTGTTGGTTAAGATAATCGGATTGCCTGAGAAGCGACCAGCAACATAAACCTCAATGGTTGGTGAAGGCATTTCTGGGGCCATTGACTGTTTTCCCTTCAAGAAGCCAGTACCAGCAATCATCTCTGTTTCACAATTCATGCTCCATCGCTTGTTGTGGTTTTTAGATTCTCCAATAGTACCATTAATATTAGACATCTCCAATACTCCAGATAGAACGAGATCTTCTTTAGCAAAAACCTCAAACTTCACACTCCCTGTCATCCTTATACTATCTGTGCTCACAAATGTAGCCTCCTCCGATTTCTTATCCACGCGATCCCTTCTAAGAAGTGAAGAGACACCTTCAGAGTAGATGCTACTTCTGACGCCATTCACTTCAAGGTAGGTATCAGGACTCAATGGAAGATGAATGAGAGTGAGAAACTCAGGAGCGGAATCATCAACCTCCCAATTGCTAATCCTCACATAGAACACTCTCAGATCAAACCAAGGTGATGATAACTTGCTACATGGTTGGTAAGAAGAGTGCCGTAGAACTTTGCAGCCAGAATCAGCCAATTCATCCTCATTCACTCTCTCAAATGAACCCTCCATGACCATTGAAACTTAACGCTTCTCCTCACTGAAATCCTTCCATATTGATAGATATGACTTGAAAAACACTATACAAGTGAGAATCGGTAGGGCAGAGGACACCTGTATAAACATCACAGACCACTTAATAAAGTCATACAATTAATACATAAAAAATTATAATTACAAGTTAAGACTCCAGTCATTGAAATGGAAAACCAATAAACATAAGGACCCTCAAAACCAGTATCTCAGGCCCACATCCATCCATTATAGCAAGATGCAAGCTACCAAGTAATTCAGAGCATATCCCCATTAGATCCTGGTTTTGGTCCTCTACTAAACCTTATTAGAAAAAAAATTGCTTCACACAAAACCCCGGAAAAATAAGAAATTAGATAAATAAGTACATGGAGCAAAAGCCTTCGGAAACTCAGTTCAAAGGAACCAGCTGCAGAGTACTACTACTACCTATGAAAGAAAACAGCCTGCAGAGCCCCCAGCAAAAGAAGAAAAGAAGGGGATAAAGAGGATAAATGAAAAAGTCGAAACCACATAGACATGAGAGAGCAAGAATGATAAGCTACACGTATATGCAATAACATAAAGAAAAAACAGGAGGAAAGACGAGACGATGAGAGAAGCACATCGTAGCGTTTTGGAAATCCAATTCAACAGGTTTAAACCCAAGAAAATTAAAACAACTGTAGCTGAACAAAATCATTACCCTATTTGGACATAAAAAGCAAACCCTCCCAAATTCAATGTCAAATTCGTTCAGAAGTTCAACATCAGTAGGGGAAAGGAGAAAAAAAAAACCCCAGCGAAGTGGATAGCTGAAGTAATGTGCTAAAATTGGAGAAATTCACCAGTAGCGGCACAAAGCTAAACAAATGAAGAATCTTACCATATTTGGGCCAACGTAAGATTAAACCAAAGCAACTATCTGCAACTCTCTGTTGATAATGAAGAGCAAATAGAAAAACCCTCGGATTTCAACAAAATTGCCGGCAAAAGACGATAACACAACGTCACATAAACAGCCAAAATTCCCTCTCTCTCTCTCTCTCTCTCTCTCTCTCTCTCTCTCTTTGTGATCGCCATTGAATTATTACTATTACCATTTTGGAAAACGACCATTAAACTATACGAACCACAAACATATCTTTAGAAGTGATGATGGAAATATGCTTACCACATAAATATTCCATTCAGGAGCTCCACCACCCACTCTGCCTTTTCCAAATCAACTAAATCGAATTCCAACCGCAACTGAATTCGCTAAATCGCTTTCGGCAGCCCAGGAAACAGAGTTTTTGATCCACCTGCAACTATTGGCAGCCACGAAACGAGCATCACCCAAAAAGCCAAAACAAACACTGACCCCAGCTCTCCAAATCTCGTCACTAATGAAAGAAAATCGAAAGCATAAAGAGAATCTAGAGGCCGAGGAGATCCACAGATTTCCTTTTTGGTCGCTCTCTCTTTCCGTGTTTTTTCTTTAATTTTCCCCTGGATGAGCTTCAATCGAGATTTATAGCCTTGATGGTATCATGGTTATGGAACCCCTCTCTCTCTCCCTCTCTCTCTCTCTCTCACGATGTTCATCGGATCTTATCCAAAAAGGAGAATTCACGTTCACGAGGTGGATGTCTGAAGGGGACATGTAAATGTAATAAGCTTTTTTTGGGGATTTAAGTTTGGGCAAATTGGATTTTAGTGAAACTCTTTAGAAATAAATCAGATTCAGTCATCGAAATCTTAAAATTTTAAAATTGGTGCTACTCTTTTAAACTAATTGAGAATAAGTATCAAGTTACTGTTCGTATAGAATTTTTCCTAAAAATGTCCTCAAAATACTTGTCAACCTCATTACAAGATGACAGGAAACGTGATCACAATTATTGGAACTTGGAATTCGGTTTTTATCTCTTAAGGGCATTTTTGGAAGAAAATTGTCATGTCCCGTAAATTAACACTCATTCTCAACGGAATATGCAAAGGAATGGGGTCTCAAGAATAAGCTTAAATGTAAGAAGCCTGTGGGGCTGTCAAGTAAGGATAAAACCATTTCTAAACTCACAGAAGTTTATAATGATTTTGACAATTTAAAGGAATATAATACCTTTTAATTGAATTAATTTTGAATTTAAGTGTTTTGCATATGCCGTCATCCCTTTTTCTTTTTCTTTTTTTTGGGTCTTTTTTTATATTTGTTTGAGACATTGATAAAATGTCACCAACCTCGTTTACAGCTTGATAAAATTACAAATAAATCTCATATGTTTTTGTTTCTTGTGATATTTACCTCTACGACGTGTGAATTAAGATTGCTAAGTGAATATGCATTCTGAGCCAATTTACTCTCTCTCAAAGTTAGTAGTTTAGGCAAATGATACTTGACCTTTATAAAAAAAACTTTTTAAATTCCCTACTTTACCCTTATATAAATCAAACTATTTTTCCCTTGTACACTTTTCTTCTGCTTAAATTGGATATTCGAACTTCTTCTTTACAAAGTGAAAAATGACAGTAAGCGATTAATATTATGAAGGTCAAACAATTTCCATTACACATCAAATGTGGATAAAATAACTAGCAATTGTTAAAGGTATAGTAAATGTTATAAAACAAAAAAACCTGAAGTTTGGTGACCGTCATTTAGAAAAATTAAGAGGAGGTATCTGTAATTTTATTAAGGATAAAAGGAGGTTTGTGTAATTTACCTTAAGACGAATTATATTATTATTGTGCCATGGTTTGCACTTGGTTGAGAGTCTTTTTTCCCTTTTTTTTTTTTTTGGTATAAGCAGTTAAGCACATTGTATTTATCATCTTTTTTTGTTTTTCTTTTCTTATAAACAACAGCAAATATATTAAGAAACTTTTCATGCATAAGAAATCTCCCAAGCTTCATCAAATAGAATAGATGAAAGAAAATGGGGGACAAAACGCCACAAACAAGAAAAGTGGTCCAAAGCAACCTGATTGCCCTCGCGGAACAAATGAGAAAAGGAAACACACAGGAAACTTCAGCAAATTACTCTAATCTGGGCCACAATATGCCTAATACTCCAAGGCAGATTTGGAGAAGAAGAAGAAAGCAAGTCAATGAACACTTTAGAGTCCCTTTCAAGAATCAGATGGGAGGACACAGAGAGATGACGCCAATTTAACTGACTCTGGAGCGGCGAGGGCTTCTGCTTGAATACTTGAAAGAGCATCAGTCGAAGAGGCAACAGCAGCAACAAATTTTCCCGGACAGTCTCTGAGCACACGTCAAATTGATGCTTGAGAAACTAACTTCCTAATCACTCCATCAAAATTTGCCTTAATAAAATGGAGCATGGGGAAGCTTCCAAGAAACTTGAATGCTAGTAGGGAACCGGCTCCCAAGTTTGTAAAGGAAGCTTCCCAGATCTTCAAGTTTTGTAATAAAGTTTTAAGAAGAATACGAATGTGATTTTATCGTAAAAGGGTTTTTGGGGTTTAAGAATGCTTCAAATTGCCCGCTCTGGCAGCCATTCCTGCAACATAGAGACTTAGGATATTATTCTATCATATGGCCCCACGTCGTACTTCTGCAAGTGTCTACACTTGCATTCGGCGAAGCTGTCATTGGACGTGTTCGCAATAAACGAAATCCAACAAGAATTTTAATATTATGAACAAGAGAGGCTGTTGGATTTTCAGGCAACCACTAATCGTATCTACCATGTTTTCTGTCCTCTTCTGACATCTCATATTTGGTAAAAGAATTTACATTAATAGCTTGTTAACGACCAGTGTGCGGGTGTTACTAACGTTGTCTGCATTAATTTGCGTGTGAAACTTGAAGAGGCTTCGATGATCGCACGTTACAAGTAACACAATCCAACAATCCTCCTCAGCTCTTAAATACTGAATCTTACCCTCCCGGTCTCTCTGTCTAAAAGACATACAGTTTTTTGCTCCAGAGTGAGTATGGGCATGGAACCTTTTGTAGCCCATGCAAGCCAGCAAGCGTGGGTAGCATGTGCAATCCTCTGACATGACGTTTGTTGCTTTTCTTCGTTTTATTTATTTATTTATTTATAGAAATAGGATATCCGGTACTGTGGGGGGGTAGGGTGGTATTATTCTATTCCAGAGTCCACATCAATTACCAAACGTAGCTCTTTATTAGTTACGTATTTAAAATACATATATATTAGTTTGTTGGCCGGCCAAATCCCGTACGTCTATCCAAACAACATTAGCACAACATATTTTATCCCCAATAAATAACTAATTAAGGTAGGTAGGCAGCACCAATCCTCATCCTCACTTGACATGACAACTAAAGCAGACTTTAGCAATTTCTCAATCAAAAAAGATCATATCAGTCTAACACAATAGGTAAGACAACGACCTTTAAGGGACAGATGTGAAAGATTTCGGTGCTTAATTCAGCGATGTTTTTACCCAAAAACACTAAACCACCGAAAGAAGGGTCAAAAAGAAAAACTAATTGATCCAAATAACATAAATGGGGAAATATAATGAAACAAAACTACTTCAGAATTCACATTTCATCTGTGGAAAAGGCACGGACAAAGTGCCTCGTGCCTAGGCATCATAGTATCAGATTTTATTAAAAATAAAACCACCATCAAAACAGATATATCAACAACACATAATCATAAAATAAGAAAAGCATATAACCAAAATTGTTCAAGTCAATCAATAACGATTTTTAAGTAAACTTGTTCTTCCTTTTAACACATTAAAATGATAGGTCAAACTAGTTAGTTGGGACCCCTTATTTTGTTGACGTAGAATTAAAAAAAATTGGCTGATATTGACACCCTATTAAAGATAATTGGTTTTTAAATATTCAACTCACGTAACCGCGCATCCAAAGACATAAGTTAACAACAAATACTTTCTTCCCTAATATAAATATTAGAAAATTTTTCTCCGTCTCCTTACCAAACCTATCAACCAGAAAAGGTACAATCGAAGGGCCTCTAACTTTCCAACCGGTAGATAACTTTCCGTACGTGGCATGAGATCACTTGGGTGCCAGATGACAGATTTATCCAACACGTAGTAGCGGCAATACCAAATATCAACGACATTTCTCAGATGTATATACACCATGTATTAATCCAGAAAAAGGCCGAAAACCGTCAATAGGATCGCTTTGTATTTGTATTTTGCAATCCTGACGAGTAATCAAAATCTGCATATATCCAGAATAGGGGACTGGCCGTAAACTCAATCAATCACACGGAATTAAGTTTTTCCAAGTAGCATCTGATCCTTATTTGACCTCCAAGAACAAGTTATCAAATCGTCAAAACTCCTAATTCACATAAACATCAGCTTAATCACTTCCAGACGTTCACTAACTTCCAAGCAGTTAGCTTAGTTACCTCCTAAAAATATACAACAAGAGAGGCAAACATCCTTCCAATGGATTGATTCCTTCTGTTAACATGTAACTCCAAAGAATCCAAACCAAGAAACCCATAAACTTCAAAGTGCTAATATACTGCTGACACAAACTTCCAAGGCCTCAACAATTGAATACACTATTATATTTTAAGATTTGCAACAAAAGGAACCACCAAAAAATTCCAAGCCAGAAACAAAACTAATTGATTATAATTAACAAATGCATTCACATTTTCCTCTTTCCGAATCAAATACTCGTAATTAGAGGCACATACAAAAATCAGCTAAGCAAGCTACACAAAAATGAACCACTACCCTCACTAACAAGCCACACAGAAATGAACCACTGCCGAAAGTAATTTCCGGGCATAAATTTATGGGATTCCAATATGAGAAATTAGAGGCATATATAAAAATCACTATAGCAGCAATTTCCAAGTGCTTTAAAGTAATTATTAATAACTTGTTCATCATTTGACCACGGTTGAGGCTTACAACTAGTCAACGTTATTCAACCAGTCCATAGATCCTAGCGTTTCTGAGGCTTTAAGATTGAAAACCTTTCACATACGTCCCACACCCATAGTCTCTATGTATTTCAGAAATAACAAAACCAGCACAGATCCAAAGAAATATGAGTCCAAGATGTTATTTTTTACCACAAGTAAGTTTTGCTCTTTGTCTTTTCAACAACTATTAGAGAACACCATAGAATAGAATATTCTTGGAGTAACTGATAAAACACGCAAAGCCAAAAAAGCATTATATGAAATCAGAAGGAAGAAAGGAGTGTGGGACTAATGGAAGAATTAGGAGGAGAAGCCACAAACCGATTTGGTTTCAAATGACTGTAACCTTGCGTCTTCATCACCGAGTAACTGCAAAGTCTAGTAGTCCAAAATGGAATATAGGGAGAGAAAAAATATCAGCAGTGAGAAAGAACTTTAGCTGAAAGAAAAAGGATAGATTTTTCTGTACTGAACAACTATTAAACATGTCAAACAGAAATGCCATGCTAAAGACAACCAACAAATTGTAGATACTCATACAGCAGTAAGGATTAACTACATGTCAGCCCAAATGACCACACTAACTCAGATCAAAATCTGTTTGGAATAGAGGAAAAAAAAAAAAAACCTTCATTTATGACAGAACTATTTGACGACCATGGATAAAGGCTTCACGTTTATAGTCGGGATGAAGCTAAGCAACAGAGACAGATAATATTATGATCTGGAAGGCCATCCTAGTAATTGATGCTACACAGTAAAAACACAAAACTGGTTATGAGATAGACTTCAAGCAGGCATAAGCATATGCCTTCAAAGAGTTTATAAAGTTAATTCAGACATCACAGAAACTGATGTTCCACAAAGTTTGAATTGGAAAGGTATATAGAAATTGAAATATAAAGGGTTGCAGAAAGAAGACAACAAAAACAAATCCATGCTTGGAAGGTTGTTCTACCACTTACAGTCTCCTTTGAAAAATAAAGTGGATGCCAATCATGAAAACTGTGCGAATCGTTTTCAGGGATAGGAATTCCGCCATTTGACATGCTAATCTCAAGGCATTGATTTTTCCAATCTCTAAAGAACCTAATTTTAATAGCTTTATTGGCTCTTCATAAATGAGGGCGAGCCTTGGCGCAACAAAATCATCCTTGAGGAGACTAAACCCGAGAAAAAATTTGAAAATTGGAAAAATGCTCCATCCATTGCCTGAAGCAAATGATTACAAAAAGAACATGGAAAAACATTCGCCATAACAGCCAAGGTTGAACTCCCCTGTCGAATTGCACAGAAAAGTTCTTCTCTACGAGATATTTTTTTACGAAC
The DNA here is from genome assembly GCA_947561395.2 of Buxus sempervirens. NCBI lineage: Eukaryota > Viridiplantae > Streptophyta > Magnoliopsida > Buxales > Buxaceae > Buxus > Buxus sempervirens. The sequence goes on from OX387190.1 coordinate 38,873,887, forward strand.
AAAACACAATCACTAATGCAAATACTGAACATAAAATAACTAGTTATTCTAGTCAGCCAGCATAGAAAGAAATCTAATGATTTTATCGGAAAAAAACAAAAAAAATCTCATGAGGTGCATAACTAATTATTGATTATAACTTTCATGGCTAAAGTTTCCAACCTATTACGAGGCAACCAACTCCTAAATGAGTTTATGTTCGGAATAAAGAATATTCATTTACATAATCTCCCAGTTATTAGACCACAAATTGAAAACAACCTTGTTTTGGCACTAAAAAATTATGTTTCTTAAGATTCATGTAACAGAGTTCCCAATAACCTTCTGTAATTGACATTTTATCTTATCATGCATCTCTGCCTCAAATAAAGCAAAATAATTTTTTGTATAGCTGACCGACTTTCTAGGTATGGGGTTGTGAGAGACTCCTGATTCCTTGGTGTCCCTTGTAGAGACATGATGGTAGACATATCCTTTACACACAAACTCACATATATGTATATCTATATATTATCCAGTAAAAGAACAAAGGGGCTTGGGGTCCAGGTGATCACTCAACTACATGTTTTGCATTGAACAGGTTCAACTGACAGCATTTTGGAAAAGTGAAAACTGTTATACTACAAATATCATAATATCCTGAAATTGAACTATTATTTCCAAAAAGATACACATGTATTATGCAATCCCATTATTATGTGACAGAATTTAGATAACGCATAGAGCTCTCAGAAGAAAACTTAAAATTTACTTACAATGCATATAAATAAAAAGTAACAATAATAATAAATAAGGAGATTCATCAATGGAAAAGACTTAGTTCAAAACCGTGCAACACTAAATAACATAACAGAGCTCAAGTTTTTACAGTAGCTGCTCGGTATACAGTTCAAAATTTCAAGAATTAAACAAATCTTTTCCTTGCAAAGTGCTAGAAAATTTCTATGCGCCTTATTGCCCTCTAAAGAGTCGGTTGACGTCACAATGGCAAAGAAATCCCTATAAAAGTAGAAAAGCATGTCAGAATACACATCGCACATGAAGCACGACGCGTCCAGCATTGCTAACTAGCGACCTAAAAGGCATTAACAGATCCAAAGCATCATCCCACTGGAAAACTCGAAGAAACTGACAAGTGTAGTCTTAAAATGAAAATAAGTTAATTCCTACACATAAGAAAAACATTTCATGAGAGCAAAAAAAAATGCTTCAGCACGATTGGAATTGGTGCTGAACTCAATACTCAGCTCCATACGATTGGAAAAAAATGAGAGCATCAAAATGAAGGAAAATAAATACCTTGTGAAAGCCAACTCCAGCAGCTAGAATCCATGGCGATAATCGATTTTAGACGAGCAGAGGCAATGGCGCTGTGGAGTGGCATCATAGTCTCCAGACTCACCGCACTTCCTAACACCGCGGCGATCCTGAAAATCGAATAATAGGTTGACCCAACTATTTTCAAGATCTAGAAAAAACAATCTTAGATGGACAGTAGGGATTCAGAAATCGATCGAAATTATACATATTACCTCATAGCACGGGACGCTGTTCTCGTTGAATGAAGGGAGGGAGCAGGCATGGCAGTGGATTTGGGAGCAAGGAATTTAGAAACGAGGTTTTTGGCTTGAGCTCCGACGGACCTCGAACCCACCATTGCAGCTGATCTGCAAAGCGAAGCCATCTCCTTCTAATTCCTCGATGGGCAAAGAGACGCACCACGATTCGCAAAATGCACTTGCAATTTACAAAAACCTCTTAAACCCTAAGATACACGACATCACGCTACGAGCCTCTGGGCCATCGAGTTGATGCGGAATCGCCCCGATCAAACCGGGTAAGCTGAAGCTTTCTTTGGGCTTTTTTATTGGGTCAAATCGGGGATGCAACGACAGTAGTGAGTTCAGTCCATGCCAACCCGTGTATGTCTAGTTCAAAATTCAAGTTCATATAGCCAGACAGGATCCTCCGTTGAGTTTTACCTCGTGAGTCATTTACAAACAATTTTACAAAACAGAGCTGATTGTCTAGCCGTTGAAGCATTTATAAGAACACTTCATTAAAAAGTTTTGAGGAAAAGTTTTTTAAAAATTTCAACGAAAAACAAAAATCAAACACTGAACGTGGAGAGGTTCAGAATTAGGACAATCCTTATTACTTTATTAGTAAGAAAGTTCTTCACTTGATTAGATCACACGGGTTTTAAGGGTCTGTTCTTATTTATGTACAACCGACCCCAATCAAATCTCTTGATGATGCAAGATACTCTTCCTATCGCCTATGAGTTTTAAGATGAAAGAGGATGACCACTCCCTTGGGTCATCACACTCCGTCATGCAACCACCAATTCTGTCGACAAAGGTCCTGCCTGCAAGTCCTCAAAAATTCCGGCAATTGGCTTTTTAGACTTGAGAAAACAATTTTTTTTTAATAAAATTGCATAAATCAAGAAAGACGAATAGCTTGTTGTGGGCATTGCATAGAGCGGTTCTATCCAACTCGGAGCTGCAGTGAAAGTATAGGACAGAGATCGGGCGGGCCAGGTTGAGAGGTTACAATAACACCTAATGTATCAAAGACATTATAATGTTAGTAGGAATAACTCCTGAGATGGGCCAAAGTTCACTAGAACCCGGACTCAAAATCATTCTGATCTAACCTGTACCTGAAGCAAGAACCCAAGCTCAATGCCCATAACACACAACTGAAACCACCCCGAACCAGGGTGAATCACTCACACATTAATCCTTGCCAATTTCATCTCTTCTCACTGTTGCCCAGTAACAACATCATGGGAAGCAGAATACTTTAGGCTGACCAAATTGTTTACAGAACCTAAAGCTGTGCAGTATCGGATTCACCTATCAGAGAAGACTTCTACTGTACATCAACCAAAATACGTTTAGTTACAGTTCATTAGATAAGAGGCACTCATCCACAAGTTGGCGAAGGTTGGGATTCTCCAAGGCGGCTGCGACTCTTTCTTTGTCATTCAACTGCTTGTTAACTGCAAAAAGAAAACAATGGCAAGGCCAATAAATACAAAGATTCTAAAGAAAAAAAATTTGCAAAATAAATGGATATTATATGGTCCCTGAATCAGTTTAGGGACGGCTAAAATGGTAGGAAAAGAGGGATCAGCTCACACAGCTAAAATGATATAATGTAATCTGCAGAAATAATATGCATGTAAAAGAAGAGGGAAGAAGCTATCATTCAGTTAGATCCATATGTGCATCTAGGGTAGCTTGGTTGCATGATATTTACATTTAAGGGGCCCTTAGAAGTTTCCTTTTATTGAAGTTATGGAGAAACAATGGAAAGGAAAGTACTCGTTTGCTTTCCTTTGAATCATTTTCCACCTCATAAAAACAAAGTTTCCTTTAAATTCTTTTATTATTTTCTCCTATATCAACAAGAGAATTGAATACGGATCTAACTCGCCCCATTAGGGACACGAATATGTCAATTTGGTTTCTTCAAATCTTCCCAGTTCCTGCCCCCTTGCGAAATTCCCATTTCACTAACACAAGGAAAGGATAACACTTGAAGTAGTATGAGTTTTCAGCTTTCTTCAACATCACCTGATTCTTCATTTGCATGAGATCCTGGAGATACTTTAATGTCAACCTGCACAAAGATAAGGTCAGGAACATAGGGAAGAGTGACAATAAAAACAAAAAAAAACAGTAATAATTGTTCAATAATTATCAACTTACTACCAGACAATGCAATGACCTAAATCTTTACAATTTACACAAGTTTCATTTGGTCTAATTGACACTTCTGGATAAGTTATACATCCCATGTTGGACACAGACAGGACTCCCATGCTCAACAGATTATGGCAAGACACTCACGTTTTCTTTTCTTTATTTCCAACCGCCGATAGGTTCATTTGGCATTGACACAGGAAATTAACTTTTGGCTATCAAAAACTCGCACATAAAAAAATGGAAGACAGGGAATCAAGAACGCACCAAAGGTGATATTCAAAGCAAAGTAACATCACAGAAAAAGAAAATTCAATCATCCAACACGATAAAGATAAACATTACGCTGATTTATGAGAATCTAGATTGAATTAGTTTCAAATCTAATTAAACCAGGAGTTGTTATTCACCTTAAAATGTGGAGGGAAACATTGCATCAGTTTAACTCTCAGACATAAACCAATTACTGTTGCCATACTGCAGTGCTGGATGGTTGGAGTGAAGGTTATCCTACAAATTTATGAGAAAAAAATTAGTACTGCAGAGGTGGGAATATATTTTTTTCTGAAAACAAACCTTGTTTAATGGAATAATAATTTGGTACTCGCTGATAACGCTTAACAACACAATACAAAATCCTTTGACCGGCTCCCACCATGTGGCCTTAATAAAAAAATTGAGACGAAACAATTCTAACCATCTAAGCTAATTAATCCACTCTTTCTGGTACACAACCACAGAATTCATCAAATAGTTAGTTAACATCATGATGTCTAACTGTCAGAGATAGTAAACCCCAAGTTAGAGCTCCTTACAAAATTCAGCGCATTGTCATGATAGTATTTTATGACTTCCACTCATGGTTTACAATAATGCTGGCATGCCACACACAATAAAAATGGGGGAAACATTCCTCCATTTTCCCTCCATGCTTCAATATATCTGCAGCCTGGAGGAGACAATAAGCAAAGGGTGCAGCATGCCAGTGATGGCGACATATCTGCAAAATTTGAGGAAATCAGCAAAATCCGAGGAAAATTCTAGACCAGAATTTTGCCTTTGTTTTGGCAACATATCAGCTGCATGCAATACATTGCCAGGCACAAAGGGCGGCAAGCCCCTCAGCAAGATGTCCCGCTCTGATACCATGTTAAACAACCATTGTACCTAAAAGTTAAGCTTAAACTCATAAGTGAAGGTGTAACTATGTATATGAGAGGCCCAAATAAAATATCTCAACATCCACAATACAATATCTCAACATCCACTAACATAACATGACGGTATCTCATAGTCGCCTTTTTCTTCCAATCAACAAGCCGGCCCCCAATTCCCTAACAGTATAAGGCCTTTCTATGACTAAAAATACTCATCTATTCAATTTGCAGGATTAAAGCTTAAAACAGTCCAGTTTACAGATAACCTTGCCCAGGATTCTGTAAATACTGAATAACTAAAAAACTAAATAAAATTGCGGCAAGTAATGCTTACAGAATACGTCCGAGCTTCTCATCTACAGTAATAGATTCCTCAGACAGTACACTTAGCTGCTCGAGCGAATAAGGATGCTCCGGATCCCTGATATCCCTCACGAAATCTGTTGAATTGAGTCAGAGAGTGCAACCATTTTCCCTTGAAATTAAAATAAATTCATAACAAAGAATAGAAGAAATATACATTGATCTCGAAGGATCTAAAAGAAAATAACTTCTCAAATCGAAAATTTTGAAAACTATGGCAGTGTCGTCGACAGCTATCAGTTTCAGATTAAGGAAAGTTTCAAGAAATCAGAACATCTAGTCCTACTAAAAAATAAAAAGAACAAAAATAAAATAAATAAATAAAACAAATCGACCTTCATGATAGATTCAAATAAAATTATTGGATCCGATAAAATTGGACGCCAGAAACGAAAAAAACAAAAAAATTAAATTAAAAGCATTAAAAAAGGATTTGAATAGAGGCAGAAGAGGATATCATAGATTTCAAGTGGATCTACGGCATCTTCGCCGTGGAGATCTTCATTTCGAGCGATCCTCTCTTTCTTGGCATGAACGATGGGATTCGCATTTATCAAGCCCAGCGTCATCTCTCAGTGGCTCCCTCTCCCTCTCCCTCTCCCTCTCTGACCTCTGCGTCCGCTGTTTTCTCCGCTGCGCAACGACTGCCGAGTCCCTCGTCCTCCTGTAGAGGAGAAATAATTGATTAACTACTGTAGTGAAGATACACGTGGCAGTTTATGACAATCGGAAATTCAGATTAATCCACCACTTGTATGCGTTCTACAACAGTATCGAGAAGGCAAAATTAGGTTTCAGTGTTACTTCAGCAACATAATTAAGAAATTATAAAAACATTTAACTAATTAGAAATTTGTTATTTAAGTAATTATAAGATAAATATTTTTGTTATTTTAAGAAAATAAATGATAACGGTTTCTGACAGTGGAATATAATGCAAAGGTTTTAATAAAAAATTGGGTATAAATATCTATACTACATGTAACGCCAAGCGCCCCGTCTGAAGTGTGCCAAACTAATTTTTTTTTTTTTCATAAAATTAATTTCTAATGTTATTTTGTCTTATATACTTGCATAATTAATCTTGTCTTTTTTCTTTTTCACTTTAAAAAAGAGATCTTTTAATAATTCTTTATCCCTTACATATCTTAAAATTGTAACAATACTACAAGTGCACCCTGCTGGAAAATGTAAAAAGAAAAAGATATAAATATAAATAAATCATGATATAGGGATATAAATATAAAAAGCCCTTTCATTTTAATTCTTTCATTGCCCTTTTTTTTTCTTTTTTTCTTTTTTGATGGGAAACACTAATTTATGTTAATCTCGTAAAAATGGTACATTACAGGCATCAGCCTTTAAGGGTAAAGAAATAGAGGAAGGAGCTGAGCCAAGTACAAGAGAACTTTTGATTGCCCTTCTTTGGTACAGGTTTGGGGCGCATTAAGGGTTTATCTGTCCGTGGTGTCCTACGGATGACATCGTAAGCACTTTTTATTGCACGCATCTATTCACTTTTTTTTTTGTGGTCACGCATCTATGCACTTTGACTAGGACGCTGTGCTGAGGCGTAAGGGTTGCTTGAAGGACTGAAATTGGCTGAACTCTTAGCGGTGAAAGGCTTGAAATTGAGAGTGACTCAAAGAATACAGTTCGGTTCATGAATGATTCGGGGATGGACCTGCCTTGGTCTGTTGCCAACATCATCAGAGAAGCTAAACAACTTTGCCGTGAGTTTGATTTCATTTCCATTAAGCACGTATTTAAATAAGCTAATAGCATGGCGGATGCTTTAAATAAGTTTGCGCTGGACGACTATTCTTGCTGTTGGTTGTATCAGCCGCCGTATTTCCTGGGTTCTCTTCTTAATTCCGATTACCTGGGTGGTACCCATGTAAGAACTATTACTACTTTTATTAGACTTTTTGAGTGTTCCTTACCCAAAAAAAAAAAAAAAAGACTAGGACGCTGTGAGAGAAAAGCATTTATTAAAAGGAAAAATTCCGAACCTTCACAAGCTTGTTGGTGGTGGTGGTTGGGGGATGACAAGTAGAAAACTTATTAATAAAATCTTAGAGTCACGTACCTCACAGCTGGGGTGGTGGCGCAGTTGGCTAGCGCGTAGGTCTCATAGCTTCTGAGTTATCCTGAGGTCGAGAGTTCGAGCCTCTCTCACCCCACCCAAACATTTTGAGGGAATAATTTTATTTTAATACATTTTCAATTAATAAATAGATAATTAAAAGATGTTTCAAGATATTTCAAATGCAGGTCCCGTAGCTCAGTTGGTTAGAGCGTTGGTCTTATGAGCCGAAGGTCGCGGGTTCGAGCCCCGCCGGGACCAAAAGCCAAAATCACTTTACTTCTGAGATACTCTATTTTTATTTTTATTTTTATTTTTTAAATATTTTATAATTGATCTTTTAACGAGACCCACTATCTATCAAATGTTAGAAGTGTTTTAACTGAAACTGGAATCCCGATCTCTTACTGTAATAATGATTTCAGCAGAGCATACACAATGCTCGATTCAGCTCAGGAGCAAAGCTCCTAAATGGACTTTCTTTGAACAATCTCAGATTCAGAAAAACGCTGTAGGTTATGTCCTTTTTCACATCCAAAAACTGATCTTGTATTTTGGCAGAACTGGGGAACATGTCAAAGGAAATGATCTTACAAATAAACAGACCCATCTGGAGAGATTAATCAACATAGTACTACAGAATCAAAAGCGGCTCAAGTCTGTAGTCAGATGAATGTACCTTTCATCTTATATAAGGCGGAAGTTTTGTGTATTTTTACAATCCTATAGTGTAAATACAATGTCTGCAATACATATCATACAGTATGACTGCGTTTGTATGCACTTAGACAGATAATGGAAAAAATGCCTACCATATTGACTGCTATAATGTCGAACCATTCCTCCTCCATTTGAAGTTGGACAGCTCATGTAGGAGTATAGAATTACGACAACTTGAGTCAGCGCTCCCTTTGCAAGTCTCCCTCAGAAATTTGAAAATGCGTTGTGATGGGTGAGCCAGTTACCGAAGTACCAGTGGAGACTGAAAGTGCGGGGGTTGGCCCGGGAGCCAGTGGGTAGGGAGAGACGGGGGATTGCTGGGTGATGTGGTATCCAGTGGACATTGGCGATGGTGGCGTTGGAGTACCTGCAACCGATTGCAAGGGCCAAGGCTGTGGTGAGCCTGAGAGGGTAGCCTTTCCCTCATATGCTTGCATGTTAACCTTTATCCTGTTTTCAGAGAAACATTAGTCATTTCATTCGCTTCGGAGATAAATCCAAGATGAGACCTGCAGTTTGCAGGTTATGATAAAGATTTCCATCCAATTTGAGTTACAGCAATGAATGTATGATATCAGTTGTACAAGCAAGGGATATAAAACATGCCATAATCTTACCTATTATGGATGTTTATGTATTCATCAGTTTCATCCAATATCTCCTCCTAACAAGGACAAACAATACACATCAGTACGAACCAGTAGAAAGGGATGTACTAAACATGCATCTTCCTGCACCAAAAGAATTGTGAATATATATATCACAAAAGTAGACATTTTAGTTATCTCACATCTAATGTCTCCTATTTAATATGAAAAAATATTAACTTTCAAGATGATGTGGATTTGGTAAAATAAACATCAAATTGAAGGTATTGAAGATTATCTTGAAATCAAAAGGTTTAAAATGGGTTACATTTAAGACCAAGCATATGAAATCTAACTTTAGCAAAAATTATATAGTTAAACGAGTAAATTGAGAAGGAACAAATTCAATCAATTTCATTATCTTGGATTAGTAGTTGATAAAGAGAGATAATATTTGTAAGGATGTTGCAAGTAGAATAAATTCTAGGTAGCTTAAGCAGATGCGCACTTTTCAATTTATTATCTTGGATTAGTTGTCCATAAAGAAAGATAATATTAGTAAGGATGTTGCAGATAGAACAAATGTTAGATGGCTTAAGCGGATATGCACTTTTTAGAGTTCTACGTGATTGGTGTGTTGCATTTGAACCAAAAGGAAAATTCTATTGGACAGCTACTAAGCACAACAAAATATAAGAGTCAAAATGTGGGAAGACTAGAAAAGATAAAAGTAAGAATATAACATCTTCGATAGTGTCTAAATGTTGCCCAAATAGGAGATTAAATAAAACAAATTAGGCTTACATGATTTTGAAATAAAGATGATTGGTAGCATTAAGAAGTTGCAAGAAGTTAATAGTTGAAGGATTTAAGGGGTGGGATTTAAGGGGTGAGAGGAAGATTTAAGAAAAAGCACCTGAATGGTGTCAATCAGAAAGGATTTGCAAAACTCCTAATTTGACAGAAGATGTGATTTTTAAAATATTAGTATGGAAGAACAGGATTCATGTTGCTGACCCTAACGAGGAGGAATAAGGCTTCTTGCTTGTGTGTGTGTGTTTTTTTCCTGCTGTTATTGTTCTTATAAAAAGGCTGAGTAACAGAGGAGCATCATACTACAACAAACTATTGTAAACATTAATAAAGTATGCACTTGACTGTTTAAGTTTTGAGGTTTCTATGAATATCTCAACTTTTAAAGGTACCTGTAGAAGTTCTTCAATCACGTCTTCCATGGTAATTACACCCACAACCTCTTCGTTGGGTGGGAACTCGGGAATGGGAGCATTTTCAACATCCAAAATACAGTAGGAAAAGGATTTATGTCGCTTCTTCAGCCCAGTTGAAGGTGAAACACAGTTCCTCAACTGTTGATCTCCATTGCTTGTGACTGGTGCACTAGAATCATGAGATTCAGATTTATTCCCCAGACTTTGAATCCCAGCAGTAGTGCCTGAACTGTTACATTCTGCAATTCCGACCAAGCAAATCAATTCATAGAATCCAAGGGAAGCCAGCTACAATAACCATGGATAATAGTACCAATTGTGGTAACATTACTCCAGGAAAAAAAAAAGCAGAAAAAGAAATAGTGTCACTAAGTAAATCAAAATTTTCTTTTTCCCAATCTTTACTACCAAGTGTGGCATAACCAACTAGACCTAATAATGGATTAATTCTACAGAACTTCAGAAATTCATATATATATATAACCAAGAAAGAAATAAACATACACACACAAACACATATAACGAAGAAAATGTGTATAATATTTCCCCAAATGCTACATGAACAACACCTATCATCATGGAATAACATCTTGAAGCTTGATTTAAAAGGCTGGAAAGCAAGGAATAATCAAGTCAGGATGGGAAGGATTTAAATGTCATCTATCTGTTACTGCTGAGATATTTATGATGTCCTTGGTGAGGTTCACGGTCATCTGATTTGATGAGTTTCACCACTTTCCACAGGATACTATAGGTGTTTATGGTCATCTGTTCAGGTTGAGGTCTAACCCTCCAGATTTCCAAAGGTATATATTCAATGCTCATGGCAAAATCACCCAGCTTATCCAAAGTTTCCACGCATGATGTGACACCGCAGATAAGTCTTCCTTCCAATCACCAATCCTGACTCAAGCTTATTGAATACATTTCTGAAATGACAGCAGAACAATATCTTGATATAACAGCTGGTAATCACTATTGTGAATATTTTGGCTTTTACATATCTTTAGGGAGGAAGCATCAATTTGTACAAACAATGGTAGTTATTTCTTTTTATTAAAATGTGCAAAGAATAAAGATTTAAATTCATCAACTATCACCTTCTTTTGCAGTTTTTGCTTCTGGTAGAGCCTTCTGCTTCTTTGTCTTCATCTTATTCACATTGTGTTTCACCTCTTTAGTTTTGATTGATGCTTCTGCTTTCTGATTATGATCCTTTATCACAACAGCTATGTGGCTATGACCTTTCTGAAATTCATTCAGCATATCATAAAGAGGCATGTTTTCTGAAACCCTGAAGAATTGATAGGAAACAAGGACTTGAATAAATAAACTCAATAAACAGACTGGTGTCAGTACAAGTACACAGAACCAGCAGCTGACAAAAATTAGTGCCCATGATTATAATTCAATTACAGATAACATGCTCAGATCACTGCCAATTTCTCAACCTCCTGGAGACACAACAAAACAGAAGACATGGTTCTGAAAATATTATGTGTATCTACTCTTTGAGCAGGTTTCCCTTTTTGATTCATGGAATCATAATCCATAACCTAATATGCTTTCTCCAAAGCTGTTGGCTTCTCCAACTGTTTCGGCTGGAACCTAGGGTGGGCTGAATTGAGTAGATTTGAGAATCGAGCAGTCAATTAAGTAGATACTTATAACACCAATCAACCCGCTATGGTTGCTCAGTTGGTAAGGGGAGAAGCTTGGGATGAACTGTAAATATAGACGTCCTACGTTCAAAACTCCTTCTGTTGTTCCCTAACTTAAAATGATGCATAGACCTTGCGGGTTCATGTATCCGGGCTTTACTCCCCCAGGGTGGGTCCAAATAAGGCCCTGCCTAGCCCACAATACAAAAAGAAAAAAAAGGTTCCACAACTCAAGGAGGGAAAACAATAGCTCAACTGCATGCTGCAGTCTGCTGCAACCTTCATTCTCCAGTTATTTACCTACTAACCGACAACCTCGGGAAACTTCTCTATTCATTTTTTTCCTCTTCAATAAGCTTGAGTAATTGACATGCTTTAAAATAAGATTGGATACAGGTAAACTATAATGTTGGAACACGATTGAAAGTAGCTCATATAAAACATTGATGATGATGAAAATGGAATAAATGGCTTGGACCATTTTGCCTCTTGAGATGGCTTTCCCGTACCAAACAGGGAAGTTACTAGTGAAGAAGAGCTAAAAGTGATGGAATCATTCTATGTTCATATGTAGATGTTTTAAATATATCATTCTCACCGAGGAATTTTTCTTATAGTCATTTTCCGAAGAGAAACTTTCTCTTTTGGATCAACTGTTAAAAGATTTTTCACCTGCAGTGAAATTTTAAATGTTAGACAAGAAGATATACAGAATAAATCAAGTTCCAGATTTCATGCCAATTTCATTATAGTCATTCCCAAACTAGATTGAATGATCAAATGAAATACTATTTTTTCTTCTAAAAAGAGTAAAATAAATGCCAATGCTGAACATTAGAATATAAAATTTGGAAAACTTTGTCAGATCATATAAAAATGTCCAAAAGCAGCATAAGACTATAAAATCATATAATTGGAGCAACCAACCAAATCTGAGTTGCTAAATCTCAAACAAGGGTTCATAAATCGTTCGATGATCAAATCCCTTAAGTAAAGCAGACAACAATCACTTCAGGATATGAAGGAATTCATGTCAATCAGCATGTCAACAAACCCACGAGATCAAGATAAGCACTTGTCAGGGTCGCTTATTAATTCCTCCAAAAATGGTGAATTTCTCACTGAACTATCTGTCCTTACTGAATTATTGTTAAGAAAACGATTTGTTATGTAAACTTTCCATATAAAAGTGTAAATAAATAGCCGAAGTTATTAATTTTACAATGCCCCCCAATTATTTTTCTGCATCCACGCTAATTCACCCATGAGACCAACCAAGGAGAATAGGAAGGGAATTAAACCTATACACACACATACATATACCCCATTTACTGAGGTCTCCATGCCAAGAAGGAAAGAGCACTAACAAAAAAGACGATTTAACAGGATATAAGTAAAACATTATATCCCAATGATTTAGACCACTATTTGAACTTTAATTCTAACAAGCACATGGTATTGACGGCAGGAAAAAAAAATTTATTCTCACCAGAATAAGTCCAATTATATTATTTGGGTTTCCTGAATAAACAGGCACTCTGCTATGACCTGCTGTCATGATTGCATTCAACATTGCCCTGAAAACAAATGATTAGACAGTTACCATTATGGATGAGAAACATGAAAGAACAATAAAACATGAGAACTGATAGAACAGTGGACTATAAACCTACTGATCAAGAATGCTGTCCAGACACAGGGAAAATGCTTTGGATATAGGAGTCATTGCATCCTTTGCAGTCTTTTCAGTCAATTCAAGCGCACCACCAATGATAGTAGTCTCATCATGAGTTAGGTCCCCACCCTTTCCAGCCTATGCAACATAAAAATATTCCAAAAAGTCAATTGGGTTACATGGGTTCATCAAACATTAAAAGGTAGTCATTTAAAATCTAGTAAGGCAGAGAATAACAAATCAAACCACTATAATAACAACCATAACTAGACAGAAATACCTCATTTCCATGAAAATCCACAAATGTCTTCAGCTCTGCTCTTCGTAAAAGGACTGCATGTCCTTTACCTAACATCCAGTCCAGCACCTGTACATTGAATTGTATATAAAAAAACATGAAAAAAAATAAAAATCCAATGTCTAAGAGCTGTAGATACAGAATCTAGTGTTGCAGTGTCAACACAAATACGGAGCACCAGCATAATACCATGTGAAAAATGTGCCCCTGCCCTCCACATTGTCAAATGATTAAATTCAAGTAATAACAATGCACTGAAAATAATAGAACCAAAAAGAGGTAGAAACATTTGTGTCCACTATGGTGTCAGACACAAGTCAGACATGTCTTGTCAAAATGTGTCTGACATGCTGGCTTTCCAGGGGAAAAAGTGTCATGCATGCTCAGTTCTGATAGAGAGTAACGCCCTACCTGTCATAAAAATACATCTTCTTTTATATAGATAAGTTCATAAACATATAGGTGTGCACATGAATTATACCTTACTAATTGGATAAGCTATGGGGAAGAACAAAACAAGAAGAACACGGACAAAGGGAGCCAACGCTGCACCCACCATCATGCCGTATCGAGAACAGACTGCTTGTGGCAATATCTATGACATTAAAAATCAAGAATTAGAAGGTGACATACATTAAATATTAAACATGCAAAACATATCAATTCTTAATCCGATATTACCTCTGCAAACATGAGGATAAGAGTCACTGATATCAAAATAGCTGCCCATTGAGGAACAATCTTGTCCAAGAAAATTGGAAGAGCCTAAAGACAAGGAGATTACAAGCAAATTATCAAAAAGATTAATAGTCGTAGAAAGAAAGAGTGAACATGAAATCACAGATATAGAAAATTTTAATAAATTCATCGAAATTTATGCACCTCCATTGATAAAGCATTCCCAAATAGAAGCGTACATAGTAATAGATGTTGATTCTTCACCACCGGATATATCTTAGCTGCCAAAATCAGATCAACTGTATTATAAGAAAAGCCTTTCCGTGCGAAAACAAGGAAAAACAGATTCAGCTCAAACCTATGCAATAAATAGGTCGGTAATGGAGTCAGCTCAGCAGTTAAAACTAAGAACAGAACGAATCGACTTAATGGCCAAACTGACGGACCAAACTCGGTTATACTATGCTCCTACAGGAATTTCTTAAAACATAATTCAGATTCTCACAAGTCCAGCTGATAGTACTACGACCAACAATCTGACATCCAAATATCACCAATAATTTCAAGTCTATTCCGGACGACCAAGCAATAAGAGGCTAGAATACATTACCAAAAAAAAATAATAATAAGAGGCTAGAATACAGGTTGAACGAACAGAGTCGAATCGTCCACTCCACTAACCCTAATCTACATTCGTATCCTGTAGAACAAACTTGACTAAGAATCCGCATAATCCATAAGAAAATCAACACATCTCGTTGTATAATGTTTTTCATTTTGAGCGGGAGACGAATCGAAGAATTGTTTCTTTGACTCAACCAAAAACTCGGACCGAAAGAGAAAGAATACCGGCGTGAATACGGTCCTTAGGACGGCCTGACTTGATGAGGACTTCGAGGTCGACGAGGCCGAGAGACATGAGACCCAGTGTCAGTCCCGCCATCAGGCCAGCGAAGCACACCAGTCCTACGCTAACCAGCACGTACAACGAGAATTTCGTCCCGCAACATGGTATATCACCTGGATCCCCCTTCATGTTTCGTCTCTATCGTCCTCTAAATAAGGATTTCTCGTCTCTCCCCCCTTTTTCGCTTGTTTTTTTCCTTTTTTGTGCTCCCCTCCGCCCACTCGCCTCCTTCGACTTGCGTAGATCGACAGACCACTGAGAGCTCTCCCAATTACCGAGAGAAAAAGGGTTTATGTACCACGATTCGAAACGCGTAGGATGTGATGTTTCTTCCTTCCACCTGGGTCATCGCCGGATCCACCGTCATCTCCGCCGAAGATCTTCAGGTGGCAAACATCTCCTTCGGCGTAAGTACGAAGATGCACCTCACGAGCAACTGGATGAAATCTTCTTCTGCATTGTTTGCCTCTGGTCCCTCATCTCACGGTCCTTTCCGATTGCTTTTGCTTTTGGGTAAATTGGTTTTTAGTGATATTTTATCAAAATAATTTAGATTCAGTCAGCTAAATCTTGATAATTAGTTTTTAGTAATATTTTTTAAAATAATTAAAAATCATAAAGTTTCTTCAAAAAATATGTTAAAGACTTTGAAAACCTTTTTACTCATTTTATTATAAGTGAGATTTGCAAGTCTTTTGAGGGTGTTTTTGGAAGAAATCCTTAATGAACATATTAATTCTCAATTATTTTAGAAAAGTATTACTAAAAACCAATTATCAAGATTTTATCAATTGAATCTGAATCCTTTTGAGAAAATATCACTAAAAACCAATTTTCCCATTGCTTTTTAAATGGAGCCCAACGTGAAAAGTGTGATTTGAAATCAGATAGAGCCTTGCGTGGAAGATGTATTGGGCCAACAGAGAAATATGTGTCCATCTAGGTCAATGAAACCTACGTGTACACAACCTCTATCGTGGGACCAACAGATCGTCTCCTTAAGAGACTAGCTGATATGGTCTCAAAAGATGCATTCATGCGTATAAATGAAGCTGACATGTACGCACCCTTCACCATTAGACCAGCAGATCTTCGGGTTCCAATTTATATCGTCCCGTTTTGGAAAGTGGTCGGTTCTTCTTAACCATCGGTCACATGACCTATGCAATAATAGCAAACGAATACATGCTACTGGTATAACCATAACAAGACAAAAAGAGAGCTGGTACTTGTAGTTTCGAAAGACGATAAAATAGAAGATTTACTGGACACCTGCGCATGCTCATGGTAGCTAAAACGGCATATGCTCTAGCTGAAAACGCAAAGAAGCAACGCTTGGTCTTAAGAAAACAAGCGTTCCCCAATATGCACTTTACTTGTTTGTTTCTTACGATGTAGTCTGGCGTTTCCTACGATGTACGTTAACGCGAATGAGGTGGGTCCCGAAGGATACGCGTTTTTGGGCTTGAAATCATCTATCGCCATTGATTGCAGCTATCATTGTTGTTTTGTTAAGATGTTGACATATGTAACATTCAACAACTTTTTCTCTTTTAAAAATGTTAAAAATTTTTTTTGAGAAAGAAGCTCAACGGTGAGATTCTACACATGACAGCATTTTATAGTTGCTACATAAGTAGCAGCAGTAAGTGGTAGTAGACGATATCATTTTGCATTTCCTAATCAGTAGGTTGCAGTTGAAGCGCATCATATCAAAATAACTGCAACAATTGTTGTAGAAGTGCATGGACTATGGAAGGGATCAAGTTAGCCATCTGGTTGGATTCAAAGACTGGAGTTAGAGACATACTCCAAAGTAATTTGCTCTTTGATCAAGGAAGGGAAAGATGAAGTCCCATGGTCTATAGCAGGGACCATAGCTGAAGCACTGTTACTCTACAACCAATTTGAATTTTTCTCAATCAATCATATCTACAGCGAAGCCAATTCAGTGGCTGATGCTCTTGCCAATTTCACCTTAAGTTCATGTTCTTGCCTTTGGATTAGAAACCTCCAAATTTCCTATCTTCTTTTCTGTTTGCAGATTTTGTAGGAGCAACTCATGTAAGATCATTGTCAAAAAAAAAAAAAAAACTCATGTAAGATCCTTTTAGACTCAATGCAAATGTTTCCCATTACCATAAAAAAAAAAAGTTCTTATTGAGGTGGGTCCCACTCTTTTTAATTTGGGCTTTATAGACAGGCGTTCTTTAGTTTTTTAGCGATTTCAAATTCTTAATCCCAAAAATCTATTCATTATTCGTTTTTGAATTGCCTGTAACATTATTCCACCAGCTACTGAAAACAAAGAAAAAAGTCAAACTATTGGATTAACAATGAAATCATGTCTTATACACCTATGTTTATTTGGAAGCAGATCAGTTGGAGCCATTCCTTATTTTATTTCATTTGAAGGTCAAGTGGTAAAACAAATCTCTACATCGGCTTTATGCACTAATGTTGTGACGCATGTTTCGCCATGGGGGGGGGGCGGGCGGGCGGGCGGGCTCAAAGGGTAGGCCACCACCTAAGGCCCTCACTAAGTCAAAAAAAAATTTTGGACCCCACCCCTCACTAAGGCTACCGCCCAAGGAACAAAACCTCCCATTGCTTTCTCTCTCTCTCATTTTTAAAAAAGGGAAAAGGGAAGTTAGGGTTTCTATCTTTGTGAAAAATGAAAGACTCGTCTTCTCACACCCATTTTCTCTTTTTATTTGTTTCTGAAATCAAATAGTGACATTGCTATTGAGTTTGTCTTTAGACCAGTATTCAAGTGCACGTTACCGATTTATCAGAAGGTCTCCGACCGTTGAATGCTGAAAGCGAAGGTATCGTTACCCATGCATTGAGGAAAAGTACCAATAGGGGACACTAATCGCTTTAACGATTTAGCAATTTTATCTATCGAAAATGATTTATTGGTTAAACTCAAATACAAAAGTTTAATTAGAAATTTTGCATCTGCAAGACATAAATTTATGGTTTAATATTAATTCTTTTAAATTAAAAGGCCTCATTTTTATAACCTTGCCTGAAGCCCCCAAAAAGTTTGAGCCGCCCCTGTTTGCCATTAGCCTAGCAGACAAAACATAGAGTGGATCCAGTAATTTACCCTATATTTCTTCGTATCTCATTAGAAAATAATTTTTCTAACAAGGAAAATTTTATGTTAGGGGAATACCAGGAGATGTCTTAAGTATTGATTGTTATATGCAATTAATTATAGACGCCCTGTTAGGATAAGTACGTGCCCTTTCAATTAAAAAACAACATTTCCATGTTCATATCCAAGATTTGCCAAAACATCAGCAACCTCGTTTGCGTTGATCCTATTTTGCTTTTACTTCTGCCTATTGAAATCCTCTTAAGCTATATTTTTTATCACTCATAAGCGTATCATCATGCCATGGAACAATATCCTTTTCATTTATGTATTATACCACACACAATGCATCTCCTTCTGCTTCCGAAACTTGAATTCATATATATTTTGCTAGCTAATTGAGTACCTTTATACAAAACTATAATTCTGCCATATAGACGGACTATACATCGTCTACAGTGCATGCACACCAAGAGACATAACGATGGAGTCCACCAAAGTGAATATTTCATGGGCTCTACGTCGTATCTCTTGCTGTAATGTGGATTTGCAATGTAGACGATCATTACCTAGTTTTATGGGTGTACCATTGCAGTCCTTTAATAAGCCTCCTGTCACAGCCGTCCCTTTTTTTTTTTTTTTTTGATAGGAAAATGGAAAAAACTTTTATAGAGTACTGTTTACAAATCTAACAGTCGCCCCTCCCATGCAATCTTTGGCCAGACATTGGCCCAAGAAAGGGGGCGGACGAAAAACCCACACACAAGAGAAATCATCAATCGCGAAGTTAGCCAACCGATCAGCTACTTCGTTTGCCTCACGGTACACATGCAAAACAGAAAAAAAACTGAAGGAGGAGGCAATGAATAAAGCTTCCTCGATGATGTTCGCAATAGTCCATGGAAGAGGCTCGCTGATCTTGTTCATGAGAGTAGCAATTGTAGCAGAATCGGTTTCCATTTGAACCTTGGTGAACCCCAGTCCTTTTGCCATCTTGATTCCTTCAAGCATGCCATGTGCTTCCGCAATCAACGCAGAGGCCACCCCCAATCTTACTGCTGCTGCTGCCTTAAACTCCCCTTCAGCTCCCCTAATTATGACTCCACATGCCGCGTGACAATGGGTACTTCTAGAGGCTCCGTCCACATTGACCTTAATTCTGTCTCCTTCTGGCCTTTTCCATCTGATGCTAACATTTTCTTGCCTTGGTTTCTGTCTTGTGGTGCTGATTAACCTTATTGAGTCCTCCTGTAAAATATTCCAAAAACGCACACATGAGTCAATGCTCTCCTTCTTGCCATCAAAGATTACCTTATTTCTCTCTTTCCATACAACCCACAAGCAGTTCGCCCAAGCCACTATCTTCTCTTCCTCTAATTCTGCTTCCTCAACTCTGTCATCCCACCATTGCTTGATGCAAGGTCTTGCTTGAATGCTATCCAGCCTTCCTCCTGAACAGGCGAACCACAGGGCTCTTGTGAAATGGCACTCTGTGAACATATGCATGGGGCTCTCAGGTCTCTCTCTACAAAGGACACAGTCTTGAGCAATGGTCCCAATTCTGCGCTGGAAAAGATCGTTAGTAGGAAGGCCATCATGGATGGCTTTCCACAAAAAATACCTTATCTTTTGCGGGCATTTCAACTTCCATAACCTACACCATGTCTTGTCACTTCTTAGTTCCTCATTTTCAATTAACAACTCATAAGCATTTTTAACTGAAAACTTACCGTGTTTACCTTCTCTCCAGATTACCTCATCCATTGATCTGCTGTGGCTGATGTGAATGGTTCGTATGCTTTGCACCATGGACTCAGGCCATATTTCTTGAAGGAGTTTGATGTTCCAGTCTCTCGTGTGAGGTAGCAGCAGGTCTGCCACAGTCGTGACTTGCTGGTGGTGCTGGAGATTGGGGGGGACATGTTCACCACCCTCCTTGGGCAGCCAACTCAGGTCATGAATTGAAATGGATTCTCCGTTTGCAATTCTCCAGCTCATCCCCTTCACTACTATGTTTTTAACATCCACCATCTGCTTCCACATCTTTGAGTCTGTGTTTCTCTTTTGTCCTTGCAAGAATTCAGAATTATGAAAATATTTTGCTTTGAAGTGTCTAACCCACAGGCTATCTTCATTCTTTGCCATTGCCCATGCTCTTTTGGCCAGAAGTGCCGAGTTGAACAGTTTCACTTTCTTTATGTTCAGCCCTCCTGCAGATTTCGGCATGGCAATTTTCTCCCATCCTATTGTGTGGAGACTTCTCTCTCCATTCTGTTTTGCCCATAGGAAGTCCCTGTATTTCCTTTCAATTTTTTCAGAAACATTGTTAGTCATCTTAATACAAGAGAGATAGTGCAATGGCATACCCATCAAAACAGAATTAACAAGAGTACATCTAGCCGCCTGGTTAAGAAGCTTAGATTTCCAAGCAGATAATCTTTTTTGAATTCTATCAATAAGATCAGAGAAGTAATCCTCATTGATTCTACTGTTAGGGAAAGGGATGCCCAGGTACTTATGGAATTTGGATTTGGCCCTAACACCAAAGATTCTACATATGCTGCCTTTTGCTCTGCCTCTAATGTTAGGGCTCAACACAAGTTCAGTTTTGTTGAGGTTTACATCATGACCAGCCATATTACAGAAAGAGGACAAAATTTGAATAGCATTCATACCTTCTCTCACAGAGGCCTTACCAAAGATCAGCAAGTCATCTGCAAACATGAGGTGCGTGAGGCTAGGGCTTCTTCTGCATATTTTAAGCCCTTTGACTGTACCATTGACTTCGGCTTCCAGGAATGCTTGAGATAGGACATGTTGCGTGAGGATGAAGAGATAAGGTGAGAGCGGATCACCCTGTCTTAACCCCCTAGAAGGCTTGATGTACCCCGAGGGGGCACCATTAACAAGCACAGAATAAGTCACAGAAGTGACACATTGCATTATTAAGTAGGTCCAGTGGTTACTAAAACCCGCAGCCTTAAGCACATTCTCAACCATGCTCCATTTGAGCCTATCATAAGCCTTAGATAGGTCAACCTTAAGTGCAAACCCACCCACCTTACCTTTCTTTTTGCTTTTGATATGATGCATTAACTCATGGGCTAAGGTGATGTTATCATGAATGGATCTCCCAGCTATAAAGGCACTTTGGTTGGGGGAGATGATGTGGTTCATGAGAGGTCTCATCCTATTGACCATAATCCTCGAAATAATCTTATAGCTGAAGTTACAGAGGCTAATAGGTCTGAAGTGGCAGGGTTTAGTAGGACAATTGATTTTGGGGATCAGAGCGAGGAAGGTGTTGTTGATCCCACTCTCAAGGATGCCATAACGGAAGAAATTTCTCACCATGTCACATATCTCGGGGCCCACAATGTCCCAATACTCCAAATAGAATAGCCCCTGAAACCCATCAGGTCCAGGGCTTTTCCTAAGGCCCATATGACTAATAGTAGACTTGACCTCTTGATCGGTGATAGGCAGCAGCAACATTCTGTTTTCAATATCAGTGATTTGGTTGCTAAAGGAGAAAAGAGGATCTCTCTGGTTTTCTCTAGTATCATCTCTGTAGATGTCCGAGAAGTGGTTGTGAAAACACTTCTCGATATCCTTTTGATCCGAAATGACCTCGTTGTTGCAATCCTTTATCATGGTAATCCTGTTCTTCTGCCTCCTAGCCAAGGTAGTGACATGGAAAAACTTGGTGTTTAGGTCTCCCTCCCTAAGCCATTGGATTCTGGATTTCTGAGCCCAAAAAATTTCTTGTTGTCTAAGGGCAAGGGTATACTTGGCTCTCAACTCTCTACCTTTAATCTGGAGGGTTTGGTTGTTAGAGCTCTCTAGGTCTATCTGAATGTCCCTAAGGTCGTGAAATAACCTCAAAACTCTGTTATGAATATTGCCAATGTTATCCCTTCCCCACTTTTTCAACTGAATTCCTAGCATCTCGAGCTTGTCCGTAATCGATTGGTTTCTGTTTCTGTTAATCCCATCCCTCCACTTCTCTTCCACCAATTCTTTGCAACCCTGTTGCTCCATCCAGAGGAATTCAAATCTAAAGGGCTTAGCTCTTCTAGGTCTCAGAGGGTCAGTGGAGATAATAGTAGGGCTATGGTCCGATCCTAGAATGGGTTCCTGGGTAACCACAACATTTGGGTATTTCATTTGCCATTCAGAGTTACAGAACACTCTATCTATCTTTTCCTTAATGTTAGCATGCCCAAATCTACCATTGTCCCAAGTATATTTTAGCCCCTTTTGGTGAGCTTCCAATAACCCACAATCATCAATAAGATCAGAGAAAAGGTTGACTTGGTTTACCTTAATTCCACTGCCACCTCTTTTTTCATTACTGTTGAGCACCACATTGAAGTCCCCGGTAATGCTCCATGGTAATGTCTGGTCCTCTGCAATTAGCTTTGGCTTATTCCATTGACATCTTTGATCAGCAATAATGTGACTGGCATGGATGAAGGTGAGGTGCTCCTCTCTCAATGATCCTGAGTTAATGCTCATGTGCACCATCCACGATTCTTGATGGATCACTTCAATCTGCAGCGTGTCATCCCACATTATCCAGAACCCCCCTGACAAACCCTGAGAAGGAAACCAAAGAAAATTGTTAAAACCAAAGCGCCTTATGCCCCTCTCCGAAGCCTTGTCCGAGGACATGGTTTCTGAGAGAAGCACAAGGTTGGGCTTGAACTTCCTTAGAAGGAATTTCAAATAACTCTTTGTCGAGGGACGCCCAACCCCTCGACAGTTCCAAGCTAGATAAATCATGGGGGGAGAGAGTGAAAGAATTTCCCTGTCTCAATGCTGGAATTCAGAATGAGTTTTCCTTCACAGACAGTCGTATTCCGATTCTCCACTGTATCAACTTCTTGTAACTCTTCTATGTTCAACTTTCTCTTCTTTTTTTAACCAACGACCTCCTTCCCCTTAGCGTCCTGGCCCTGATTCCTGCTGTCAACAAGTTTTTTCCTTCCTGATGGCTTAACTCTCGTTCTTCCAGTGCTCGGGCTGGCCTTGAAAATGTCTTTGGACGGCTTTAGCTGACTGGGCTTTCTACCTTGGACATGGTTTAAAGAGAGGTGAGGGGTAGACGTGATTGTGAAGTGGGTTGGGCCTTGGTTAAAGTCCAACCCTCTAAAATGAAAGAAATTGGATGAGAGATTAGCTTGATAGTGGGCTTGGGCCTTAAGGGGTGTTATTTTTTCAATATCCATCATGGCCATCTGTTCCTGAGAGCTGACCCGGTTAAGGCTTAGCGTGGACTCGTGAGTGGTGGCTCCGACACGCTGGATCTGCATGGGAACCAAACCTTTTTCCAGCGAGACAGAGTCGTTGCAACGGCCATTTCGATCCGAAGTTGGCGTGCTCGGCTCACCCTGCCCTAGCAGCCGATCTGTCAAATCTACCATCCCATGGTTCGAGGCAGTGGAGGATCTCTTGCTTCTCGTCCCCTCCGAGTTGCTATGAGTAGTCTGATCAGCACCCAACTCGTTCCGAGTCACGTGAGCCGAATCAGTAGGATAACTCGTGAGCTTGCCTTTTTCAACAAACAGAGGATTTCTCCTCCTGGAAGAGGGGGCTCTAATAGAAGAATCATACATTCTCACAGGATCATGGTTAGTAGACTCTTGTGAAGGCAAGAAGGGATTCGTACATTCAATCACAGAGTGATCAAGACACCCACACGAAAAACATAACTCAGGTAAAAGTTCAAATCTAAAATCAATCCATATTTTTTTACCTTCGCCTTCTTCGAAGTAAATACCAGACGGGATCGGGTTGGAGATGGGAATCGTAATGCGCACCGCCACGAAATCCTTCACCTCCTCACCGTTCATTTCGACCTCTCTAACCACCCCATACTGGTTAGACATTTGCTTGATGATGGACAGGTCACGGTACTTCAGAGGGAGGTTGTGGATCTGCATCCACAAGGTGATTTCTTCTACGTTAAACAGGTCGACTTCCGATTCATCACTAATGCCTTTGAGCCGAAGGATATGACCATTGATCGTCCAAGGTTGGGTCTCCAAAATCCTCTGCCTCTCTTCCTGAGTCGCTAATCCCAATAGGAACTTGTTTCTACTCAATTGGGTGACCGTGTTAACCCCTATACCTTTCCAAACTCTACTGACGAAATTTTTCATCGTATTGATGTGGACGGAGGGCCCAGGGATGATACACATTAGGAGAGCTTTCCACTTGGCTTCAATCCTGCTCTTATCTTCAACGGATAGTTTGAATGTGTTGTTAGATCTGGGTGGAATGAAGAGGGATTGGAATCTGCCTGTGATATCTTCCATGGCAAGACCCGAGAAGACAAGGGGGGGAGGCAACTGAAAAGCAAAGCAGGGAGGACGGACTCGGGCAAAGACCCAAGAAGAAACAAGGGGGGGAAGCACAAAGGAAACCCCTTGGCAAAGACCAAGGGAAACACGAGCTCAGGGGGGGATGGCAACGGAAAAAACCCAGGAAGAAAAAGGCTGACAAGGCACAGGGAGAGCAGCAGGAAGAGAAGAAGAAGAGAGCGGAACAAGACCAAGGAAAGGCACTGCAGGAAGAAAACCGGAGAGAAAAGCCAAAGAAAACGACAGCAGGACTCCTGACTTTCAGACGAAAGGGGAAGGAGGGCAGCGAGACTTAGCTTTCCATCAGACTTTTTTTCGCAGAGCACGTCCACCCCTCCACAGCCGTCCCTTTTACTGACCCATCAATGTTGAATTTTGTTCTTGACACCTGAACGTATCAAATTGTTAGTTCTGTTTACTTTCTTGTAAGATACTCAAAGCTGGATGTTTTATTATGGTTTTGAGGGGGACAAGAAATTCTTTTGAATCTCATTTTATTCCTGTTTTCCCAAATTTTCCAACATATACACATAATTTTTTCCAAAGTTTCTAAGACCTTTATTTGTAACATCTTTAAGGCTTGGGCTAGGCATATATGTAGACGAACATTACTTCTCCTTGAAGAGAAGTTCAAACCAGGAAATGGTAATACACTGGAAGCACAAGAGCCCAACACTTTCCAACCAAAGTGAATCCTTTTGAACTCTTCAAATTGAAAAAATTAGCAGCTAAGACCCTAAAAAGTTCAATGGTTGGCTAGTATAATACAAGTTTATGATATCAAAACCACTCCAAAAACAAGGCCAGTTGACACTAATTTGCCCAGCAAATCTGGATTGATTTTTAAGTTACATGCAACTTTTGGCAAAATCTCCTAAATAAAATGCACAAGCTCTTATAGATGAACTTGTCGCTTTATATACCAAATATGAGATAATAGATCATGTCAAATAAAGTCGTGATCTGAAATAGCTTCAAAATAAGCAAATATTTTTCGTCAATTTATATAATTGGTAATTTTGAAGGGTGCAAAAGAGTTGATTATAGTGTCATTTTTCTTGTCTCAAAAACGTTTATTTATGAATTTTCTAAAAAAATATTAATGCGAAATAGTAATCTTTACTAATACATAAAGAGAACTGCTCAGATTCTGGCTTGATAATCTATACCTAAAATGCCTCAACTAAACATATGTAATTAAAGTTGTTATGATAATCTATACCTAAAATGCCCCAACTAAACATATGTAATTGCTTTAATTCAAATATCGATAAGAAAGTAGATAACTACCTAAAACGTATGTCAATTTGTAACAACATAAATTCAAACTTAAAAAACTATCTGCCCAATTCGAAATGCATGCCATCTATTTTAAAAGTGAACTGTTTATCTAAGTGGGCCCTACAAAATTGTTATGCGCGTAGCGTGTGCAACTATATTTTGATTTATTATCTTGTTTTTCCTTTAACATTTCTTTAGAATTAGTTTCCCATTCTAAAAGCTTTGAGTTTTGAATTAAAATTTAAAAACATGAAAACAATACATGATAAAAAACTCTAGCAGGATTTTAAGACATTTAACGTTCTTTATCAATCTACAGAATGAGAATGAGATTGGATGATACGGGAGAAGCTGGGTTTGAATATTTGGCAACCCCTTTTTCATGTAAAGAAGTACTTGTACAAGTTTCAAATACATCCTTCAGAGTTTTTTTATATTACAAATTTACTAACACACTAAAATTCATTTGTAAAAACGAATTCCTAAATTACAACCAAACACCCGTTCTATTAGCATTTGAAGCCTTGTAACTCATGTCAAGCCCTGGAATGAGCTCGAACGAGGCAAACTATGAGGAAGGCAAATGGAAACAATAACATAGAACTTCATTTGGGAAGGGTATGATTTGGGGGATCTTGAACCAGGCTTGGGCTTTTTGAATTCAAAAGTAGTCCGGCCAAATAAAATTGAACCGGATCAGTCTAGGTGATAACGGATCACACTTATTGAACCGGATCAGTCTAGGTGATAACGGATCAGTGTGAAAGCCCTGTCCGAAACCGCTCCTTGCTACTTTTGAGGTGCCGAACGCATACCGGAAATTAAAATGAAAGCCGCGCAAAGGCCTGACAAAGGGGATGGCTTTTCCCATTTCGGTAAATAACGGCTTCGACGTTTAGGCAAATAGCTCCAAAACCCTGGAGAGAGATCAGAACTCAGAATCGAGAGGGATAACTTAGAAATGGTGCACAGTGCGTATGATTCGTTCGAACTCCTTAAAGATTCTCCATCGAAGATCGAAACTGTTGGCTCTTATGGCTTGAAGCTCTTTGTCGGTTGCATTGATGGTTCTTTGAGGATTTATAGCCCAGAATCCTATGCCTCCGATCGATCTCCGCCTCCCGATCCGCAGCACCAAACCGTTGATATGCGTAAAGAACCTTACGTTCTGGAGAAAACCGTCGTTGGATTCTCGAGGAGACCTCTGATTTCAATGGAGGTATCGGCATCGCGAGAGCTGCTGTTTTCTCTCTCGGAATCAATCGCGGTCCATCGGCTTCCCAACCTCGAGACGATTGCTGTAATCACTAAGGCAAAAGGGGCCAATGCTTACACGTGGGACGACCGGAGAGGGTTCTTGTGTTTCGCAAGGCAGAAGAGAGTCTGTATTTTCAGGCACGATGGTAATTCTAGATGTTAATGACTATAACGTTTATCGAATTTTTGGGTCTGCTGTTTGGATTTATCCTTCTGTTCAGTATTTAGTTCATTTGCAATCTTGGCGACGAAGAAGATGCATCAATTTTTATTTGTAAGAGATGAGCTGATTTTCATTCGTCCGGTGCAGTTACTTCAATTAGAAAATTCTTATTGTTCTTCCCGCTAAGGTATCTGGAAATTAGAACAGCTAGGGTAGCATGTGATTCAGTTGCAATTATTTTCCTCTCAGAGGTTTTTAGATTTTTTGGCCGAGTGTTTTCTGATTACATGCCATGGATTTATTTTGTTCTTAATTTGCTCGTGTCAATAGATAATTATTAGCCTTCTGATCCGTGGTTTTCTTTCTTTTGAACTCTGTTTGGTATTGTTGGTAAATTTATAATATAAAAAAATGTTCTTGTGTAGTTAGACATTTATTTTGTCTTTTAATAAGTTGTTAATCGCTTGCTTAGGAGGTCGAGGTTTTGTGGAGGTGAAAGAGTTTGGCGTGCCTGATACGGTGAAGTCAATATCATGGTGTGGTGAAAATATATGTTTGGGGATCCGAAGGGAATACATGATTCTAAACACCACAAATGGTGCACTGTCAGAGATATTTCCTTCAGGGAGGATTGCCCCACCTCTCGTGGTCTCTCTTCCATCTGGAGAGCTTCTTCTTGGGAAAGTATTCACTTTTTTATCAACTGATAAATAACGTCCTGCATTTCAATTGTAATTTCCTAAATTTTTAGAAGTAAATTTGGAAATGGACCAATATTATGATATGATGACAAGTCTACGGTGTGTGTGAACATTAGGTGCTATCCTCAAGAACCTAGTTTCCAATAATCAATGGATTTCTACAATATACGTGTTTTGTTCAATACAAAGGCCTTTGGCCTGCACCTAAACTGCTCAGGCGACTTTTTGTGGTACATTACCATAATACTTAGACTTGATGATTCTAATTTTAGTCAATTGCCCGGAATTCTCTTGTTGGAACTTGAACCTAATGCTTGCCTGTAATATGAGCTGGTCCCTACTAATGCTTGTAATGACTTGCCCGTTTTTATAAATGTGCCTAGCCTGGTTTCTTCTTTTTTCTAATGACAATTACAAACTGTTTCTCAATCATACAGTCTAAACTTACAGTCCTTCAATTCTATTCTTCCAAGATTGTATGTAAGGAACAATTGGATTATAATCAAATAACTTGACTTTCCAATGCATCTGTTTTTGCATATCTAACAGGCTTTTTTATTCTTCTTATGCCAATTAGGATAACATTGGAGTTTTTGTAGACCAAAATGGGAAACTTCTTCAAGAGGGCAGAATATGTTGGTCTGAGGCCCCGACAGCTGTTGTCATCCACCGGCCATATGCAATAGCTCTCCTTCCACGACACATTGAGGTATCTTGAGAGCCAACTTAATTTTCTAAGCAGGAAAAGGGCCATATGCCAAACCTTTTGTACTTTTTAAATTTTAATATTTGAATTTTGCAGATTCGGTCTCTCCGAGATCCTTATCCATTGATACAGACAGTTGTTCTCCGCAATGTTCATCATCTTTTCCACAGCAATAATTCTGTCATTGTTGCACTAGACAACTCTGTCTATGGGCTCTTTCCAGTTCCTCTTGGTGCACAGGTACATCTTCTTACATTTATTATTGCCATTGCCACCCTGGTATAGCTTGTAATATGGATCCCTAGTTCCCTACCGCACCATTTTTTCAATTTGTGAACTTGGAATGGAGGGAGAACATGCATGCTCATTTTTTTTTATTATTTATATTGATATATCATGATTTACTTTTTCAGTAAAAATTCATACTTAACAAGGCTTAAAATTCATATTTTGAGGCTTGCATCTCAGGCTTTGGTCATGTGAATGCCTTGATTCACTCCATAACATTTGAAAATTTCTTGTATCCAAAAATTTGTTTGAGGTGCTGGCATTGTTAGTTGCAAAAATTGCTGGTGATGTTTTTCCACATTCATTTTTCTTTGTTCTCCCTATGAAATACAGATTGTACAATTGACAGCATCTGGAAATTTTGAGGAAGCCTTGGCTTTGTGCAAGTTACTTCCACCAGAAGATTCAACTCTGCGAGCAGCGAAAGAGGGGTCCATTCATATCAGGTCATTGCCCTAGTTGGATTTTAGTATTTAAAAATCAGAGAAAAATATGTGCATTTCTAATGTTTTAGATTGGCTGAGGTATGGTTTTTCACATTAAAAACTTCCTGCTTGATACCTTCTTCTGAAGGAAATAACCATCGACTCCAATATGTTTATGCATATTCAATAGTTTTCTCACATGCAAAAATGCGTATTTGAAAATATACTTTGGAGTTAACAAAAATTGGTCAACTCTCACATTTTCTATGCTGTATATTGAATTGATTTCTGGATATTTCAGATATGCACACCATCTGTTTGACAGTGGGTGCTATGAAGAGGCCATGGAACAGTTTTTAGCTTCTCAAGTTGATATCACCTATGTGCTTTCTTTGTATCCATCTATTGTTCTTCCAAAATCACATGCTGTATCCGATCAGCAGATGATTGAGTTTGCATCAGATCCTTCACATCTCTCAAGACTTCCATCTGATGCATCATATGATACTGAATCTTCACCTTCAGCTGAACCTGATGAAAATGCAACACTTGAGTCCAAGAAAATGAATCATAACACTCTTATGGCCCTCATTAAATTTCTGCAGAAGAAGAGATACGGTATAATTGAAAGAGCCACTGCAGAGGGAACAGAGGAGGTTGTTTCAGATGCAGTTGGAGAGGGTGTTATATCATACAATTCCAGTAGGTCTAAGAATGTAAACAAGGTAAACATTGGCTTTTAATTCTATGGCTGTTTCATCAGCTTGTCACATTATCTTCTCATGTTAATCAATGGTTGCAAGGTCCTATTCTTTTCATGTTGAAACAATGAATGACTTTTGAGCTATCCTATCAGAATATCTCATGGATTCAAAATCCATGGTATTTGAACCTTGTACATTTATTTAACTTTTCATTACTTCTTTCTAATTGTTCAATAACATTGATATGGACCCTCACGTATGATCCAACATGTTTGACACTGTATGAGTGTATCAAATTGACACGGAACCCATGACTGAGTTTAGCGGACAATAATTATATTTCAAACTTGCATATTGATATAGCCATATTTCAATATTTCACATGGATGTATGATTTTAATGTTTTATGAATCATCAAATAGGACCCGTAGTTTTTTGAGCTTTACTGTATTACCCTGTTTTCTTAATTGTGTCATATTTGTTCTCTTAGGGCCGTGGTATCCATTTCAGCTCCAGTGCAAGAGAGAAGGCTGCAATATTGGATACAGCACTCATCCAAGGTCTAATACTTACTGGACAGCCTTCAGCTGCTTTAGACC
The DNA here is from genome assembly GCA_947561395.2 of Buxus sempervirens. NCBI lineage: Eukaryota > Viridiplantae > Streptophyta > Magnoliopsida > Buxales > Buxaceae > Buxus > Buxus sempervirens. The sequence goes on from OX387190.1 coordinate 38,904,553, forward strand.
TACTGAAAGGCCTTAACTACTGTGATGTAAAAATATGTGAAGAATTTCTGCAGAGAAGAAATTATTACACTGGTCTGTTAGAACTTTACAAGTGCAATGGGATGCATCATGAAGCTCTCAAACTTTTAAACTGGCTAGTTGAAGAGTCAAAATTGGATCAATCACAATCTGAGCTAACCCAAAAGTTTAGTCCTGAAATGATTATTGACTATCTCAAGGTAAGCGTGCTTATACAGTGTATTTTTCAGTGAATTGAAATTTCTAAATGTTATTGATATAATTAATGAATATATAAAAAAGAAATACTTGTCACACTCAGCTGGTATGGTAAGATATTTGAAGGTCCTTGTACTGTCTCAGATAAGTCAGTGTTTTGTTTCAAATATCAGCTTCCAAACGGTTACATATTTTCCAGTAGGCAATATTTTGCAAAACTGGATGGCTGTTAGCCTGTTTCTTCAGTTGACATATATTCATGGTTGATGCTGATCTGGTCTTCACCTAGATATTGAGCTGAATTTTACCATTGTTATTGAAGAATCTAGGTCCTTTGGAGCTTGGTCTTGTCATTAGCGATCATTTGAATATAGTCATTTACGTTTTCTAGGACTCACCTGGGATGGAGACAAATTGGATCTTTAATTTGGTCTAAATTTGATCATTAAGTATACAAGGAGATTCCTCTAATATATTCAGAAGAAAGTTACTGTTTGTTGGAGGTTTAGCTCAATTGGCAAGGATATGCAATATTATTCTCTTGGTGAACCTCTTGTTTGCTTCAGTTACTTGACTGTTTAATGTCAATGTGACTCTCTAGCTAAGGTAGGGTTATTTAACTCCCTATATTTGGTCAAAAATTCCTTTGTAAAACTGTCTCTTGCATTATTTTGTTGTCTTCCTTTGGTTTCATTTGCTTTCCCCTCTTCCCCAAGTCCCCTCTCTTTAGGTGTCTTTCATCTCTTGCAGTCTTCCCTTGCTCTGTTCTTTTTCTAATGAAATTTTCAAGTTAACAATTGAAAGAGAAAAATGCAATTCCATCTCAACACCCTCTGTTTTAATGAGGAATAATGATGCCTTGGATACATTTATGATATCATTGGAGTCTTTATCCAACAGCTGGCATAAATGTGTCCTTGCAAGAGCACAACCAGGTCCATCTCATCGTTGCCCTGTAAACATTGTTTAAAATATTGAATCTTTGGATATTGTCCATATCAACTGCAATCAAGATTCTGACAGCTATTGGATGATACTTCCAAATTTAGGGCTGGAAATAGGGTGTGTTTGTCCTGGTTTCAATCAGTTCGAGCTCAGCCCAAATTAGAATCTGTGGACCCAAACTGAAACCCAAAGTAATGACCCCCAGACCATGCTCAACTCAATTTATTGAGTCCCAGACTGGGTTTAGGTCGAGTCATATTAGATGCATTTTTCATTAAAATGTTGATGGCAACTTTTTTTTTCCTTTTATAAAAAGAAATATAATGTTTTACTGTAAAAAAAAAAAACATCCTCTTTGAACTGGTATCACTGTAAAGTCCATTTAAGTTAGATATTCGTTTGAAGCATCATATTGCATGTAAGTTACAATATTAGGCATCAATTATATATAAAAAAAAAAAAAATAAAGAAAAATAAAATCTAACTATGTTATAATACTAGGTGTATAATTGCGTGGGCTCAGGTGAAATCTGACAAAATTCAACTTTGGGCCGGGGCCGCTGGGCCAGGCTTTTAGAGTAGTACAAGCTTCAGCCCAAACCCAATCCGAACTCAACTTTGGGCTAAAAATGAGCCTGGACTGAGCCCAAATTCTAACTAGTTGATAAATTCAGGCTTTTATTTGGGCTGGTCCAGGCTCTTATAGGATATAGCTCTATTCACATTCCCTGGCATTACATTCCAAAATTTGAACAGATGGTTATCTTTATAATGTTATTATATTGGCATTCTTTTATAGAATTTTATTGGCATTCTCTTATAGAATGATTTCTCTTAAGCCTTATGGAATCTGTTGAAATTTGTACTAGAATTCATTTTTCACTTACCAATTCCTTTCGTACAAACTTAAGTTGAATAGAGTGTCCTGTCCATGGGACTCAATTTGAAACTTTGTTTTATTTAATAGATTGGATTTTTAGTAAATTTTTCTAGTTCTTTAGGTGCTACTTTTGTATTGTCCAAAGTTAGAGACTGGAGAGAAATGGTGGAAAAGTTGCTGTGTTAACCATAAGTTTAACCTAGAGAAGTCCAAGTTCTTTTGAGGACACTATACATTTAGATATTAACTCTTGACATAATTGTTGCATTTTCTTATGCAGCCTCTGTGTGCGAATAACCCTATGCTTGTTCTGGAGTTCTCAATGCATATTCTCGAAAGCTGTCCGACACAAACTATAGAGCTATTCTTGTCTGGAAATGTTCCGGCAGACTTGGTCAACTCCTACTTAAAACAGCATGCGCCCAACATGCAGGCAACATATTTAGAACTGATGCTTCAAATGAATGAAAGCCGGATATCAGGAAATTTACAGAATGAAATGGTGAAATTAATGAACTTCTTTTATGAAATCTAGAATAATTTTACTTGATATTCGAGAGTCAGTTTCTATGACTGTTACTTTTCTTTCCTTTTTTTTCTGATACTTATTAAACTTCCATTTTTTGGTTCTCACATCGGATAGGTGCAAATCTATCTCTCAGAAGTACTTGATTGGTATGCAGAGTTGACTGCTCAGCAGAAGTGGGATGAAAAAGTTTATTCTCTTACACGGAAGAAATTACTGTCTGCTCTAGAAACCATATCTGAATACAACCCAGATGGTTTGTTAAAACGTCTTCCAGTTGATGCTTTGTATGAGGAGCGTGCAATTTTGCTCGGGAAAATGGGCCAACATCAGCTTGCCTTATCTTTATATGTTCATAAGGTATTATCCTGGTTGTTTTTGCGGACTAGTAAAACCATATCCATTGCCTTTAGTAATATTATCATCATAAAAACATAATATGCCAGAATTTATTTACTGTTAATTTAATTTCCCCTTACGATCTTGCACTCTGGGATACTTGCAGAGTTTTGAAGAGGCAATATTCATTTCCAATTTTTAAAGAACTGTTCCATATGTATTTTTATTTATTATCTTATCTCTTTCCTTTTGTAGTTGAAAATAATGGTTCCTAATCTTCCTAGTTTTCTTGTTCCTTAGAGATTCTTTTTAGTGTTTATTAGTCACTCTAAGGTTCCATTCACTTTAGTAACCCAAATCTTTCACCTATTTTTTGTACCAGGCCTATCATATATGTTATCATATACTTGTTTTGTATCCTTATTAACTTTTTGATCTCTTGTTTTTACACTTGAGAGTATTCTAAGATATTTTTTCCTCTTTAATAGCCTTTCGAAACTTAGTACTCCACTGCCAGTTTTCTTTTTGGGACTGAACTTTAATTTCTAGATTCTTCTAGGGCCTCTGTCCATATTTTTTTAATGTAATTAGCTATTTCATCCGATATATGTGTGGAATTGTTTCTAGATCCCATATTTTCTCTTTCATTAAACTCCACATAAGCATTAATTAGCGTGAGTTTATTGAATTATTGCTATCTGTAAGAACAAGAACAATAAGAATATGCTTATCCTAACTATTGTGCGTCAATGGCACAATCTTTTCTCTAATTGTTTTACATGATCTAGGGAGGCAGTAGATTGTCCCTGTGTTGTGGTGCACATTCAAGATCAACCATAGAAATATGTCTACTAAAATAAATGTCAGAAGCATTTGGAAATTCAGAACCATGAATCTGAATAATTTTTTCCTTTATTTTATTTTTCCTGATCGGGCAGCAGATTTGGTCATAAATAATGGATATCTTTATTTGATGGTCCCTGCATGTCTGCCACATAACCTTTATGATCATAGTCCAATGCCCATCGTATTATTTTGTAAATTGATCTTTATAATGGATGCCCATACCTTTTTTGTCCTCCTTTCATGTGATGCAATAGTATTTGATCATCGTGTATCAGGCTCTTTGGGATTTTTCTCTGTCAAAGGAAAAGTTTAATAGGTCATTGTAATTGGTGACTCTGATGCTAAACCACAACTACAAAATATTATAGATCAGAACACATGACCAAGGATTTAAACCAATGTTCAACAATGCTACCTCTTTTAAATCAAATTTAGACCAGATTTAGGTGCCAACTGGGCCAGAAGCTTGTCAAGCTCAAGCATTTTCCTTTTAGTTAGAGACCAATGCCTTGGGCTAACATGGAATCTGCTCAAGGAGCTACTGTTTTATGTAAAATATGAAATGCATTCCCTGACTGTAGAGTTAATTTTTGGAGGAGCGACTATGCGTTTTTGGGATTTCTGGGCTCCTAGTTGGAACCTCCAAGGATCCCAATGCTTTGGATTTGAGTATACTGCAAAAATAGAGAAGGGATTTATATGATATTGTTTGAGAAGAAAAGGAATCTTCTGATTATAAGTATTTTATTTAGTATCTTACTAGTGATCCTTAGAATTCTATGCTAATTCTCTTTTTCATACAATGAGAATTCTTAGACTACTAGTTTTATTAGCAAATATATGTGGTTAATTATAATTCTTAGACTAGTAAATTGATATAAAGGAACTGATTCTCTTTAGTAGTACTATATGCTTGTTATGGGCCTCCACCAGGTGGGACTTACATATTCTTTTCCATGCTTAAACCTCACCAACTTGGAAAAATTTTTTGGTTACTAATAATCAATATTATACATTATCCACTTTTCTTTCTTCCAATACCTTCAACAGTTTTTGGAAATTTATGAAGGTTCATAGAGAAGAAAAAAATCCCTAATTTTTGTGACTTTTTTTTCCCTCTTTTCATGTTCCCTTCATCTAATCGATCTCTCTCTCTTTCTCTATCTTCCCCTCCTCCCAACAATCTATTTTATCCGTTAAAAATTTAGAAGTTAATTTGTTATTTTGATCAATACTAACTACTCTAACAACTAACAGAGGCAAACTTGGAGGCTATGAACTGTACAGGCCAGGGCTTGATTTGCCTGAGCTTGAAAGAGAGCTCATTCCTTTAACCAAATTGAGTGGACCTTGCATGGACTTGATTTAGTTAAAGCTTGGATTGTTTACTTTATTAAAAAATAAATTATTGAACCATGGTTGTCTTGAACAATGGTTCAATTGTAACTGTTGAGATAGGTAACTCATGCATGGAAACTTATTTTAAGAGACCCAATTCCTAATTTTGTTCTACAAAACAATGCTAGGACATAAAGGTCTCGCCTAAAACTAACTTTTTTCTTTATATAAAAGTTAAGAAATATTAAAAAATTGGATGGCTTGATAGAATCTAATGCACTGATACTTGTAGCTCATATAGGTTAAGATATTGCCCCTTGTTGAGCAGACAGTCTGTATTAGATAGTTCCTTTTATTTTTTTTCTTTTAATGTGGTGAAAATGGTCCTACCACAACAAACTAAATTTTTTATGGCAGACCTGAATATATATTTTGCCTATATTTGTAGTTGGTATCATATATAAAAGTAAAATAGTATTGGGGTTTGAAAAAATATTGTAATTTACAATTCTTTTATTTTTTTTTCATCATTGTATATGATCTCTTCATAGACTCCCTAGATTTTTAATTAACAGGTTTCGGATTCATGTGATCTGATAAAATTATTGGATTGATCCGAACTTTTGTTGACCTGAGCCTCAGCATAAGTCCAGAAAATGTTTGTAAGCCTAAGTTGAATTCGAGCCTTAAAAATTTTGACATGCCTAAGCCAGGTGTGAGCCTTAAGGTTTACAAGCCTGAGCTAGGCAACGGAACAAAGCTTGGCAAAGCTTCATTACAGCGCTCGCCTCACTTCTAGTGGTATGGCTTGTTATTCCACTAATAATAACAAAAAGTCCCTAATTATCAGACACTCTTGTCATATCCAACTGAAACGCTTAATGTTTTAAAAGTGGCCTTTCCCTAGAGTCTCCATGTTCACAGAGAGGTCACAAGAAAAGGGTACATGTAACACATTAAGGTAGACAACATATGAACCAATGTAATTAAGGCTAGGCTTTGTTTGGTTAATTAGTGTGAGCTATCCACTTGAGTTGTTTCAGTTTTTAGCTTGTAGTGTAACAGCTTGCTTATTACACATTTGTAAGACTTGAGAGTATTCTCTACGACTTCAGTGTATTTTTGGGCAGTTTTTGATTAAAGCTTTGCGAAATTTGTAGCTTCATGTCCCAGAATTGGCGCTGGCTTATTGTGACCGCATTTATGAGGCTGCACGACCTATGGCTTCAAAACCTTACAGTAACATCTACCTCACACTTCTGCAAATCTATCTTAATCCTCAAAGGACTACAAAGGAGTTTGAAAAGCAAATCAACAACCTTGCACCGCCTCAGAATTCTGGCATTCAGAAGGTTGGCTCAGTAAAAGCTAAGGGAGGTCGTGTAGCTAAGAAAATTGCTGAGATTGAGGGTACGGAAGATGTAAGAATTAGTCCTAGTAGCACTGACAGCGGGAGAAGTGATGGTGATGGAGATGAACCCATTGAAGAAGGTTCTGTTATTATGCTTGACAAGGTCTTTGATCTGCTGAGCCAAAGGTGGGATAGAATCAATGGGGCTCAGGCCCTCAAACTCTTGCCAAGGGAGACCAAGCTACAGGTATGGATTGATTTAAACGAAGACCTTTAAAATTTGAAATGAAACAGGATGCTTCATATTGACAGGCACATATATGCATTTTCCTTTTCTCTAATTTTCCTTGCTACACTGCTAAATCATTCCGTGATGGCCTATGTGGACAATCCAGATGGGCTCGTACTAGGAGATTGGTGTAATCAATGTAGATGAATACCCTGACCATCTGAGATCTGACCGTGGAGTAATTTGTTATTATGTATGCATGCCATCAATTGGAAGCGAAGTTTTTCTTTTCCCTCCTAAAATTCTACTGGAAGAGAGGCACTTAATGTTTGCTCCTCATGAAGCCCTCAGTTGATTCATTCCTATGACTACTGCCTTTGCAGCCAGTTCCAGTTCCATGAATGATCCTCCACAGAAATGAATGAACAATTTCATTGCACTCTCTTAAAATAAGTTATGTAACGAACAGGAATTGTAAACTAAGAGAATAGAATGGAAGCGTCTTTTGCTAAAAAAATATCTCATATTTCACTCATTTTTTCCCTTCTGCTACTAAATCCTGGATACGACATGTCTCAAACACTTATAGAGCTAGTTGTTGACCATTATAAAGAAAAAAAAATGCTCTTTTTCTGATGCATAATTCTCAGTACCTTTTGATGTAGCACCTTTCTCTAGTTTCTGAATGCAATGTATGTAATGTTTGTGTCTGGTTGTACATTTCATCCATATTTCCAACCTATGAATCAGTTAGAGGCTGCCCCCGTCTGCCCTTCAGAGCAGCTGGGAGAAGAAAAAGGGAAAAAAAAAAATTTTTTTTCCATTGTTGGCTGATCATGGCCCTCCAAGTGTTAGGTACTTACAGTCTTGCCCATCCAAGTAAAGCACTGGCTGTAGAGCAGTCCAGAATGATGATCTAGTAGGCTACACCAATGGATGATAATTATGGAGATGAACTTTTCATCCTTTTGCTGATGCAGGGTGCTTGTGTGTATGTAGAAATATTTTGCAAATAGCGTTTGAATATTAAATCCTTGTAAAACAAACTTCCATATTATATTATACTGTTTTATCTCACGATATTCTTAAACTACCAGAACTGGAAAAACAGTGTTGGATTTGCTGGGATCTATTGCTATGGTTGCAAGTCTCTTTTTCTACATAAGACAATGTTACTAATATGATGTTAATCAATCAATTATTTTTGTTTTTTTGGAAGGTAAGGTGAAAGGAGGGGTGCAAATGCAATATGAGGACTCTAATCTGTCAATTTATTTATGTTGATTTCTGATAGATTACTTTCATGGGCAATTGGAAGTTGAAACTAATGTAATTGTTCAATTAATGAAGAGTTCTTTTGTGTGGACAGAACTTGCTTCCATTTCTGGGACCACTTCTGAAAAAGTCTAGTGAAGTGCACAGAAACTTCTCAGTGATCAAGAGTTTGAGATACAGTGAGAACCTCCAGGTATGTAAATTGGTATTAGAGTAGGAGAATTTTATGGTACCCGTTGTTAATTATAACAATATTAAACTTGGCCACTTTGATGTATTACGTACTTATGAGCTGTCAGATATAATATAATTTACTTCATTTTGGAAAATCATAAATGCTGAAGTAGAAAGTGTATGGTTCTTTCAAACAAAGTAGAATGCACATCATTATTCTTAACTTGAAAGTAGTTGGAGAATCTATGACCTTCTACATTACATGAGTAGCTTCTCTCTAGATGTTTTGACTTTAACCATCTACCTGTTTGATTCAACTGGAGCTTTCCTTAAATAAAGGACAATTGGCAAGCTTTTTATGTACTTTGTCAAGATTTAAAAACCTTTCAAGTTCCTAAACTTGTGGTCTTGTTTTCCAAATAATGAATCAGGTGAAAGATGAATTATATACGCAAAGGAAAGCTGTTGTGAAGATTAGCAACGATAGCATGTGCTCTCTTTGCAACAAAAGGATCGGAACTAGTGTTTTTGCAGTCTACCCCAATGGGAAAACACTCGTGCACTTTGTTTGCTTCCGAGACTCTCAGAGTATGAAGGTTGTGGTGAAAGGGTCACCATTGCGGAAGCGAGGATAATTGGTACACATACTAGTGCAGAAGATAGCACATCTCTATTTGCCATGCCTCATAGGTGAAATTTTTTCCAACTAATTTGGCAAGTAGCATGCCCATGCATTGATCTTAGCATTGAATATGCCCTTCTAAAAGTTGGTTTCTCCCTTCTACGGTGCCATTTCAAGAATGGAAGGCTAAAACTGGACTTGACGTTGATTACAGATACGAAGGTTTCAACTTCCTAGAGGATTGTACTGAGAAGAATTATATGGTTTTTGAGTTGTTTGAGCTTGTGGCTGCCCACTGCTGGAATGAAACAACTGATGGAAAGGAATGTTGTAGAGTAAGTTGAGGCATATATAATTCTGGTCTCAGACTTTTTTAAAGATTGAGTTCGATGTATACCGTTGATGTAGAAATATATGTGTGGTTGAAGGGATTTGTTCAGGGATGTGGGTGAGGATGTGATGCTCCAAGAACCCGAGTCTTCATTTGGAGTGGATACAAATTGTAACCTGATTAGGGTTGTTACAGTTGTGGGAATGGGGAGGGAGGGTTCTATGTCTTTCTTATGTGGTATAAGTTGTGGAATGTAAAATTATTTTAATTGTTACGTAGCAACAGTGATAAAGCTATTGAAAATATGCATTTCTTTTGATCTGAGCATAGCTCCCTTTAGTAGGCCTCGCCACCATTTAAGCGTTATTCTGTGTGAAGCTTCAACCTTGATAGCACAATCTGCGTCTTTATTACCGTGATGGGTGCACCCTTGTTATGCACGTGCAGTAATTGTAAGTTTTGATCATTGTATCCGTAAATTAATAAATCTTCTCAATAGATGTGTAAGGGTTATTTTGGAAACCTGCATATTTTGTTTGGCACGCTTTCCAAGGGGCCTATTTTTATTATTAATATTATATGTATATATATATATATATATACTAACAAATACCCCGTGCGATGTACAGGAATGGATAAAAGTTGTGTTTTATCAAAACTGTAATATAAATAAATTATTGTTTCATGAAGTGATTTTATTAATTAAAATAAACATTGAAGATGCAAAATGAAAACAATAACAATAACAAAAATGAAAAGAGTAAAAAAGAATCATATATGTAAGTGAAATAGAATAAAAGCTTGTTTAAATCATCTAGTAGAGATTGGAGATTGAATTCCATCTTTTTCTTGCCTCTATGATTTTCTCTCCCAATCTATTATCAATCACAAAAGGAGAAAATGTGTTAGCCTTTTGGATTGAGTACGTAAATAATAACATGAAACTTCAGCTCATCAAAGACAAAAAAAGAATGGAAGTTGTTTCCTTTCCACCATATCAATGCTGGCCTAAGGTTTAAAAGAGGGTGCAAAATAATCAAATGATCTCAAGCTATATTTTTTAGCAACTTGAACCGCAATGTTGTTGAGCATCTCAAATTTTTTTAACTTGTTATTTCTAAACAAAAATATTCAAGGGAATCATTCTGCAAAAAATTTAATTTGCTTTTCTCTCTCTAAGTCATTAAGGAATGTATCAATGGCTGCTGCTGTAGACATCCTGCTTGTTTCTATAAAATTGTGGCAACTTCGGGTTCCACATATCAAAATATATTTGTCTCCTAGATTTTCAACCCAAGCACCACATTTGAGACGAAGCATTCCATTACTAGAGAGAGAGAGAAAGAAAGTAAAAATCACAAATAAAAAAGGGGGGGGGGGGGGGGGGGGGGGAGGGGACTCACACGAAAGCTGAGGGATGGCAAAAAGAGGGCAATAAAAGATAAAAAAAGAAAAGGAGTATCTTATCCTTGCATGAATGCTTTTTATATATAGAATAAATTAACATTGAAAAAACATAAAGATATAAATCAATAAGCCTTATTGTAAGTAAATCAACACAAACTAATAGTAGTTTCCCATTTCATATTTGATAGATGGAGAAAACTACCTTAAAATAGGAGTAAATTTCGCCATACTAAGTAAATTGCATTACAACTTCATTATTCTTCAAAGAGGTAAAGGAGATAATACACCTTCATGGTATATTTGTTGAATGTCTCCGTGGTTGCAATATCTTGCTAGATTGGACCTACCACAACTTATGCAAGTTCCTTGTAAGTACAATCAAGTTCTGGCATATCTTTAATTTACTATATCAAAACTTTCTTACTCAATTAATGCACAGGCTTATTAAAATATCTTCAAGCCATTAGAATATTGAACGAATTCGAATATTGAACGGATTCGAATACGGTTTGAATAAATATAATTGGATTCGAATTCGGATAAGCATAGATCCGGTTCAAATCCGACCCGTTTACACACTACTTTGACCCGGCCATGGAGGACAAAGCCGATCCGTTAATGCATCGTGTGCCAGGCACACGAGCGTACGGGACACGTGGCTCACGAAAGAGACGCTGTAAACCTAGGTGCAAAAGGAGACGCCGCGGAGCCAGTAATTAATATATGCTTATTTTTCTCACCCAGAAAAAAAAAAAGTGTGGGATAGAAACTGGTGTGTCGACGTGGGACCATGCGACTGGGAGGTACAGATGAACAAACAGCAGAATACAAGTTTTATGCAACGAGTGAAATCTGTGCCTAAGGTGCGCCTGATCTAAACGCCACCGCCAAAGCCTGGACAAGGTCCCAAATCTGGGGAACTTTCTTGCATAACAGACTGATCGACTCTCCGTGCATCGGCCATGGCAGCGATCTTAGCGCGCAAGTCTCTTCTCGCTCTTCGCGCTCGACAACTGGTAGGATACCTTCGTTCCTTTCGGGATTTTCCTCTCTGTTCCTTTTGATGCTTAGGAATCTAGGGCGATTTCTATAGAACCCTAGTTCCGCTTCTCGTTTGCTGCTTCGATGTTCTTAATATTCTGGAAACCCTAGCTTGCAAATAATCACCGTTTCTTCAACTAAAAATATTATTCTTTACGTGGAATCTTATGTATTTCACACCGTCAATTTTATGTGGATTGAGATTTTGATTTTTCTTATACCTTGATCTTCGATTAGTTCCCCGAAACTTCGTCACCAGTGATTCGTAGGCCATATACCATGCTTTGTTGTAATAAGTTTAAGGTTTTTGACGAAGGGTAACGGAGATTTTGAAGAGTTTAGAACATAACGATTGAGAATTGCATATGCATTTTGAATGGTTTCAGTTGTTCTTCCTGTGGTGTTGCTTTCTGATTAAAGCTTTTTGCTGCTGTTTGGTTTCCTAAGTTGGGACTCGGGAAAACATATTTTTACGTGAGGAATGTCTCATATTCTGTAGCTCTGCCTTCATATTTTTATTTCATTTTTTTCGTTCTTTCTTTTGATTTATTTTCTTAGGTTTTATTAGCTCCACAGATACTTCACGTGTGTGCTGTCTGATTCTAAGTGGATTATCTTGTTATAATTTAGGCTGGGGGAGGACAAGCTCTGCAGGGATTGCCATTTTATGGGCTACGACAAAGCTCGCATCCATTCTCCACAAAGAAAGGTTTTGTTGTCTTGTCAAATTTTGTATCTCTCTTTTCTAATTAATTTCACGAGTTATTTAAAGGATCAGATATACGTATATAAATTATTCTCTGATTTACGAAGAAACACAACAGAAAATAATGCTCAAGTCTAATTGTTACTGTCCGTAATTTTGCATTAACTAGGTGCATCCTGTAGATATTTCATATATCTTATCTCATATATGTGTTACTTGTAGATACTCTCAAATATATATATATTGCTGACCTTATATTTCCTACTTTTTCAACTTGTTTATGTCAAGGTCCTTGTCTTAACAAATTCATCTTGTGAATGTGTTGTATCCTTCCTTTATTTGGTCTTCATGCCATAGCATGTTTATAAGTTGTGTTAAAAAAAATTTTCTTGCTTGAGTGGAGTTCATTGATCACATAACACTCTAAAAGTACCTTTGTACTCATTGGTAGCTTTATTTATTTATTCATGTTTTGAATGAGTAGTCTAGCCCTAGTTCTTTTGATAGATTGTGATGAAGGAACATGATTCATGTTGGTGACTAATTGGGAATACAGCAGTGGGTTGCTATTGGGTCTAGCTTTAATTATATTTGCAACATACTCGTCAATATTCTTGTTTTATGGATAATTGATTTAATATAATAAAAATAATTACTTGTGGGAGTCTTGGTTTTTAATTATTGCCACGACTTCATTTTACCATCATTGGTTTGGCAATTACATTATATTTACTCAATTTTAACTTGTCTTATTTTTCAAGCATTTAGTTCCAAGTTATCCCTTTATAATTCTTCTTTTATAATTACTCCCGTAATTTGATGCACCAAAACCACATTATCTGCGACTAACATATACAAAGGCTCCTACAGATTTTTGAAAATGCAATTTGACATCTGCCACATCATTTGCATCACATTGATGTCGTAATGATTGATTGTCAAATTTTACACATGCTTTGATATGAATATTTTGTTTATCTGGAAAGGAAAAAATTATGAGACAAATTGTTATTTTCTATTTAACTGATATTTTTTCTCTACAAATTGCAGAAGATGAGGAAAGGGAACAACTTGCAAAGGAGCTTTCAAAGGATTGGAGTTCTGGTAATGTCCCCAATTATTAATCATAATTTTCTTGATTGTTCATTACCATAACTAATCACAATTGTCTTTATTGTTTTCTAACATTTACTATTTCGTAAGTTTTACTACAACATGTGTTGTTTTTTGATAACCACTAAAACATGTCTTATCTTGTTGTTTCTGAGTAATTTCAGTGTTTGAGCGAAGCATAAATACATTATTTTTGACTGAAATGGTTCGCGGTATGATGCTGACTCTAAAGTACTTCTTTGATAAGAAAGTTACTGTAAGTGTTTCGTTTGACTCATGCTGTATTTATTATTGTGGTCTAAAGTGTATAACATTATTCATTGTGTTGTGCAGATAAATTATCCATTTGAAAAGGGCCCTTTGAGCCCACGATTTCGGGGAGAGCATGCGCTTCGACGCTATCCAACCGGAGAAGAACGTTGCATTGCCTGTAAACTTTGTGAAGCTGTAAGGATTGGGATTCCACTTCCAATTTAAATGTGTAAACACATGCACTGTCACAATCACAAATGCACAAAAAATATCTAATGAAATCTGGGAACTTAGAAATCTTTTGGGACAGAAATTTCACATATGAAAACCTAATTGGAAGGCCCTTTTATCCCCCATGTATTTCCAGTCACTCCATATGAAATATTAAGTCTTTGCCCTAAAATTATTTGTAACATGACAAAAAAAAAAGGCTCTCTAATATCTAATATCTTGGTGAATAAACTTAAAAATATGAAGTTCTGCGACTGTTGCCCTTTGATGGAGATAAGATTCCCTTGGGATAGAGCTTTGATGGAGATAACGTTCCCTTGAGATAGAGATGAAATTGTTTTGAGTTCAACCTTGGGAAGGATGTACTTTTTTTTTTGGTGGGGGGGAGAAGTCCTTTATCTTGTAGAAAGACACGGAGGTTTCTCTTCACTGACATCATTCTAATAGCAAAGAGAGTGGTTAGTGGATGTTTCGGAGAGTTTAACAAATACCAATTGTAGGATTCACTCATCAGGATTGGGGAGGAGCCAAGGGATTACCCATTCCCCTTGTGGTCAGAAGAGATTTTGAAGGATAATGGTGCTCTGTGTGGCAACGTGGTTGTGATTGTTGGATTTTTTTTGAAATGATTTCTTGTATGATTCTAGTTTGGGAAGATCAAGAAAATAATATGATGACATTTTTAAAATGTAGAGATGTTGCGTCATTTGCTGGTGGAATTTGATTTCTCTGATAAAAAAGGTTTTTTGGGGGAAGCTAATAATATGTACATTGTGAGGACTAAAGTGGTGATGAGGCTAGGTCAAGCAGGAAACAACCTATAGATGGTGTTTTGAATTTTTATAGTGAAGATGTGGGGGGTGAGTTGATCATATAAGCAAGTTTATGGGTTCTGCTGGGAAGAACTTAGGTTGTTCTTTTGCTTGGTCTTAAAAAATGGCTATTTCTTGTAGTGGATACGGTATTGAGTTTTAAATATTCTTCAATTTGCTGCTGTTGTGCATGATACAAGAAAGAAAGTAGCAAGAAAACTAGACAACCTCTTTTGTAGTATTAATTAATTACAATCTCAGAGAGAGGCAAGGACTAGTAGCAGAATAAAACTGACAAGGGGGGAGGCTATTGGGTATTCATGAAGGCTTGATTGCTTTTTGAAATGTTAGGGGTTTGGGTTCAGAAAGAAAAAGAGCTGCAGTCAAGGCAGCATTAGACTCATGGCACCTGGACGGCATAACTCTGCTGGAGATGAAATTTTACTATTTGGGAGTTGTGGGATACTTATTATTGTGTTTGGGAATTTCGTTGGCTAATAGTTGTGCAGGTGTGATTCTACTTCTGTGGGATAGGAGGATGTTCTCTGGCAGAAGTAGTTTGATGGGTTCTTTTATATTTTTGTTACAATTTCACAATCTGGTAAATTTGGAGGAACGAGTGTCGGTGGGTGGTTATAGCCCTACTGTCAGTGGTGTGAAACTGGTTTTTTGGTTTGAATTGAGCCAAAGGATTCAAAGTTGAAGTTAAGTGAGAGTCAATTTGCTTATGAAAGTAGTAGGGTAGCAGAAGTTGTTTTGGGATGTGGTTGGGTAGGGATGGGTTGGTGGACCTTCCTTTTGTATGTAATCCAAAAAAGGGGAAGGATCTGAAGATCTCCTGGAAAATACTGAAGAATCTTAAGGCTGCATTTGGCATTGTTTTATGCTTTTGCTTTTTTGCTTATTGAAGCAAAATCGTGCTTCTTGAAGCAATAAGCATGTTTGGTTAGTGTTTGTTTTTGCTTTTAATGATGAAGCAAAAAAGCAATCTAATTGTTTTTTTTGAGAAGCAAAATTTTTTTGCTTCTCAAATTCCACCATCATAACCACCACTCAT
The DNA here is from genome assembly GCA_947561395.2 of Buxus sempervirens. NCBI lineage: Eukaryota > Viridiplantae > Streptophyta > Magnoliopsida > Buxales > Buxaceae > Buxus > Buxus sempervirens. Next base: position 38,920,244 of record OX387190.1, read on the forward strand.
GCACCCAATACCACCACCACCAACACTACCCATTCACCCACCACCACAGCCCCACCCACCGTCACCTCGGTCATTAGTACCATCGCCATCCTGTCACCACCACCCACACGCTCACCCACCATCACCACCACCCATCCACAACACCCCCACCAACCACTTGCCACCATCATCACTATGACCACTACCCACCACCCGAATCATGCTTACCACCACCAACCACTAGTACCATCCAACGTCCACCATCCAACACCCCCACCCACCACCACCACTCACACCTACTATAATAATGATAATATTAGCAAAGAAGTAAATTTTTTTTTTTTTTTGATATTACCAAACATGTTTTTTGCAACAAAGCAAATGTGAATCATACAGTTTTGTTTCATCAAAAGATCTTCATAGAAGCAAAAGCAATCTAATTGCTTTTCTTGCTTTTTTTACTGATAAAAAGAAATTGTTTTTCTTGCTTTTTGAAGCAATTTTTGAGAAGCAATACCAAACGCAGCCTAAGCATGAATTTGATTTTTTTTTCAATATTATTATTTTTATCTATAATAATTCAAAACTATTAAGTCAAAAGGTTTCAGTGAACACGTACAAGGTAAGTGTACAACAACAGAAAAACTAACAGCAGCTACAATGTTTTTTAATATTATTTTTGTGTGGTCACTTTGCTATTTTCTGACAGCTGTGGAAAGAAAGGAACTGAAGGGTTCTATTTTTTTTTCTTGTTGTCTTTTGATTAAAAGAGAGGAATATGATCTAATAGACAGAAAAATATTGTCCTCTCTTCAAGCTTAGAATTTGGTTCTCTCTTAGGGCCCATTTTATCACATTTGGTTTCAGATATTTGGGGTTTGGTGTGCATGCCCTTTGTAAGTTTTTATACACTGACTGTTTGTAAATTGTTAGCTTCTTTTTTAAGTAGTGAATTAATTAATCTTTACTGGTCACTAAGAAAAATTTTAAAATTTTGATATCTGGGTTACATTTCAAGTCTATAAATTAATGGGTTGTTTGGGATGCAACATGTGGGTATCCCGTCAGGTAGACAGTTTGGATTTGTCACACATTGCTTCAATGACCAAAAAAACCATCTCACCAGCAGATGTGACATGTCATGATCAGGGATTGTGAGAAAACCCACACTTTGTAAACCTCATGCTTTCCAAGGTAGCAATGTGCCTGTTCACAAGGAAACTTGATAGTTTATTGCCTACTATATTGTCAGGTTGGGTTTGGTTTCCTGATGAGGCATGTTTTTCTGACGTGTGGAATGTTATGTCAGATGCAGGCCATCCATGTGATAGGAAACTTGATAGTTGACATAGATAACTCCTAAACTTCTGCAAGCCAGAATAATACTCCTTTATAGTACTTATTTCACCTGTGGTTTCTAGTCAAATATTTTATGTCCATCTTGAATGATGCTAGCATAACATGGACATTTTGTGACATGGTATACTTGGTTTGAGGCTAAATTTTTTTTTTTTGTGAAGAGGAGATAGAAGATATAAAAGCTTGGTTTATTGCCTACTAAATTGCAATGTGAAAATGTTGCATATAGATTCTTAGCTTGATCTATCATTAGTTTACACCTTCTCTGTAACAGCCTGACCAGTATTTTGCAATGACAACCATTTGCATCATGTTTGAATGTGTATCTCTTACTTTGGACACGAAACAAAAGCATATCAAATTAAATTCATAAAATTGAGTTTGGAGAATTTTGGGAAAAAATAACACACAGAAAAAAGAATGGAAGTTATGTATCCAATAACTTTTGATGTGACTGCTTCCTCATTGCATGTATTGAAATTTTTATTTTTTTATATTTTTCAATTTTTTTAACTGAGATATTTCTGTTGCTTAAATCAGATTTGTCCAGCCCAAGCAATCACAATTGAAGCAGAAGAACGAGAAGATGGCAGCCGTCGAACTACCAGGTGAAGGATTGTGCTTTACCCTAACCCTCAGTGCCACACGCCCACACAATCATCCACATCACCATGCTACCCCCCACCCACCCAAACCCAACCAAAAAAAAGGGGTCTCTCTCTCACTCATAATTTTCATTTCATAGGTATGATATCGACATGACGAAATGCATTTACTGTGGATTCTGCCAAGAAGCATGCCCAGTGGATGCTATTGTTGAAGGACCGAATTTTGAATTCGCAACAGAGACTCATGAGGTGAATTACTTGTGTAGGAAGATTTTGCTAATTATATGTTTGATATTTCATAAAAAAAAATGACTATTTTTTCTTTCATGAGTTGAATTATCGTGGCGAGGATGATTTTTGAGAAATGTGTGCATGTTTTTTCATAAAGCAAGTGACAAAGTTTTGCCTTCGTTGGTATAGGAGCTGTTGTACGACAAGGAAAAGCTGCTTCAGAATGGAGACAGGTGGGAAACTGAGATTGCAGAAAACCTCAGATCTGAGAGCTTATACCGCTAATCAGGGTGACAAATCAATGACTCTCTTTGCCCACTTGGTGGTACGTGAGCGTGCTTTACTTGGAATTTGTAAAAATAAAGAGGAGATACATTAGGTCCCCTTGAAAGTCTTTTTGGCTCCAGGAGTTCAGAGGTCTCTCTCATTTGGTGTTTGATAAAAGGGAAGAAAAAAAACAAAACTCCGATTTTGGTAAAGCCAGGATTTCTGAAGTATTTTGTAGATGAATGATTTGTTTTTAAAATTATTATTCATATTTTCCTTTTATGGTAGAGGAAGGATAAAATATTACCAGACCTTAAAAGCAGAAGAAACGTGACGAGGCGTGGCTCGTCCAATAAAGTCGCCATAAAATAGGTGAATATGAAAAAGAGGGGGCATGCCCAGACCAAGAAAAGAAAGATCTGTAATGAATAGCATAATTTGCTAAGACATTTTTTGCTTGATCTTAGTCCATGCGAATCAAAGCAAGGAAGGAAACTTCTGTCCGAACTATACTTGTGATGTTTATGATCTCTGTATCGTGGTTGATACATCTCAAACTTGGAATGGGATGGGAGTCAATGGCGCCCTGGAGGAGACGGCCATCCTGCCTTACGAGGGACCGCCTGTGAATTTATCCTATTTCATTCGATTTTCGCAGATTGGAACATCCAATTCCATGTTTCCATCACTTCTCCGTGTAACAGACATTGTTTAGTTGGGAACTACTGGATGGCAGGTGCGGTATCGCATGTAAGGAAACATCAATTAGCAACTTTTTGATAGCCGACAGGCTCCATCAATCGTAAAGGGTGTGTTTTTAAAGGTGGGAATCAGTAGTCTTTCTTATGTGTTTCCTGTTTGTTTGGTTATATAGAAATTACAAGAAAGGCAAGGAAACCAATGGAAAGGAAAGAAAAATACCTTTTTTCCCTTCTTGTTGCTTTCCTTTTCTTTCGAGAAGAAAACTTTGAGAATAGAGGAAAAATGGAGCTTGTTTAGAAAATTACTTTCCAATGAGTTTAACACTTTTCATTAACTAAACACACAACTTTCAGTATAAATTTTATTTTTCTTTCCTTTCCTATAGATTCCATCTAAACAAACATTGCCTAAAACTTTATAAGGCTTCTGGTACAAAAACTTTCCCTAAAATTACTTTTTAATGGGCCTATATTTTCTTAAAAACCAAATAAATGGAAAATATAATTTTCGTTTCCTTTCGAATGAATTATGTCTAACCAAACACACCTAGTGATCAAATCCAAGTTGAATTTGGATATAAATCCAATCAATTGATAGCCTCAACAATGGCTGTAAAGCTGTTTAATCTATGCTACATATAATGCAAGACGCCTCCTTCGGAGTTGTGCCTAGACTAATAGCTTCTTTCCCATACCACCTTTGACATTACATGTGATATATATTTGTAGGATTATTATCATCTTTTGTGCTTTTACCCCTTTTGGGTAATTGCTTCCACTCTGTCCAAACTGTCATGCAAGTGTCTACATTCTCTCTAAATACCTTGCTTCCTTCAAAATCACGGTACAACAGTGATAACTATCTATTTACATTTCTTTTTTTTTTACATACATACAGTAATGCACGTTTACCTTACTAGTTTGTATTAAATAAAGTAATATCTATACTATTAATAAAGAGAAGAGGGAGAGTATTCCTCTAGATTTTGGCTTCCTTTTCTTCTTTTTTTTTTCAAACATTGTCATTCTCAAACAAAACAATCCTCAATATACTACTATTGCTTTTTCTATGTTCAAATCTAAACACATTGCAATTACCTATTTATAATGACATGATATCTATTAAAGTAAGATGTTTATCTAAGTGGGCCTTACGCGTGTAGTGCGTGTAGTCCCCTAGTTCTTTTTCAAACAAACAAATAATTATTTTTAAGTAAACAAAAAATCTCTTATTTTCGTTTTATTATAAGTGGACGCCTTTTTTGCATCTTGCTTCCTTGATTTTTGTCATTCGAATTTAAAAACATATTCACGTGGCAACAGCTGTGCGTGATTAGGCTCCCTTTATTAATTAGTTTGGCAACAGCTGTGTGTGAGTAGGCTTCCTTTAGGTTGTGTTTGGAACCCTAGATTTAGGAAGAAAAGAAAAGAAAATGCTAAAATTTTCTTTTCTCTTATTTGGTTTAGATGAAGGAAAATAAGATTTTCTCTCCAATATACAAAATTTTCTCTCCAAAAAGGTAGGAATTTTGAAAGAAAAGAAACCTCACAATCACTTATCACTATTCACACCACCCACCCACCCCACCACTAGCACTATTCACCACCACCACAACCCACTACCCCACCACTACCATCACCCGCCACCACCACTCATCACCACCACCACCCACCATTGCCAACCACCACCCACTACCACCCTGCACCACCATCACCCACCAGCCACCACCATTGCCCACCGCCAACAACACCATAGCCCATCACCCTAACCCATCATCTTACTAAAATATATATATTTTTCTTCTTATTTCTCATCTCATCCAAATATAAAAAAAAGAAAGAAAATCAGTATTTTTTTTTTCTCTTCTTCTTTTTTTTAGCTTTCTTTTCTTTTCTGCCTAAAAAATCTAGGGAAATTTAAGCTGCAAACACAACCTTATTAACGGACGAAACAGAGATGCGAAAAAAAGGAGAAAGAGGGTTGTGATTGGTTCGAGTAGGCAATGAGATGGAGGCATCGGGTTCCATATCGCGATTTCCACAAAAATAGAGGGAGGGAAAAAACAAGAGAACGAAAATCTGCTATTGGTTTGAGTTGATCATGAAATGGAGGTATAGGACTCTATATCCTGACTTCCATTGGAAGAGAGGGGAGAAAGTCGTCACTGCTCTCTGTATCCCGATTCCACTAAGAGGAAAAAAAAAGAGAGAAGAAATCTGAGACTGATTTGAGTAGATCGTGAAATGGAGGTATCGGATCCTATATGCCAACTTCCACCAAAAAAAGAGAGTGAAAAAGAAAGACATGGAACAAATTCGAGATCCCAATCCGTCATGCTATCTGGTACTGGTAGACGGCCAGCACGCTAATATGGAATCGGAGCACTTTCCGGATTCGGTTCACGAACTTCTGTCAACTCATGTCATTTCGGAACAAGGGTGGGAGGCAATTATGTGCAATCGGCGCAACAGAGTTGGCCGCGGAGGATTTGCTTTTAGTGGGCGGCAAACAGCAGTGGCGGGGATAAGAGGGTTTCTAGTTGTAGGAAGAGCCCGTGAGTGTGAGGGTGGCAACCAAAGATGGCGGAAGAAGCAATCCTAAGCTATCTGGAAACGAATGAAGAAATCTTAGATTCTGGGCAGTTTGCAGCCCAACATGGAATCGATCACGATGAGGTCGTCAATGTCGTCAAGAGTCTCCATGGTTTCAGACTCGTCGATGCTCAGGTGCTGCTCTTTAGCATTGCCGCTAAACGTTTTTATTTTCTTGCAACTTCAAGTTCGTCTTATGTAATTATATTTGATTCTATTCTGCAATCATTGGAAGTTGTCATGATCATCGCTTGGACGATTTGCCTATTGAATCTCAGTTCCATTTTTTCCATTTTGCTTATGAGTGCGCATTATTTAGTAATCGGCAGAGATGAAATTCATAATCATAATTCTACTCATATACTTTGACTTGATGATGAAAAGGACATCACAGAAGACTATACGTGACAATTGCTGAATTTAGGAGATTTGGAAAATGATTTATCAGGTCTGGATATTATGGGAGTTGTTGGGGCCCTCCGCGTCTACAGCCAAGGGAAAAAAGTCTCAATTATTTTGATATTTTTGTTTAAATTGATAATGAACCAGCCAACGTTTTAAAAAAATGCCTAATTTATTTTGATATATTTGCTTAAATTGATTATTGTCACTTGTCAAATATACAACTAAAAGTCAAATTAAGCAAGAAATATGGTGTAATTCTTACTATACAAAAGCATAATTTCTACTCATGACTTATTGGGCGGTTCTTAACTATATAATTTGTGAACTGATTTTTTTTTTTTTAAGGATAATGATGAGCAGACAACTATGTCTATAAACATGATCTGGCAAAAGTGGTTAGCAACTAAAAAACTGAGGGAAACAAAAGGAAAAAACAAACAATGCGTTTAGCTGACAGAAAAAAACAAAAACACCTGATAAAGAGGACAAAAATCTCTATAAAACACTACAATTCATAAGAACAGCTATGTCCTACCTAGCATCCCCTGCAAAGAAACCCAAAAAAAGGACGCGTCAGTGCTTACTCTTCTCCTGGCCGAGGTATCTGCGAGGTAATTGGGAACATGAGAGAATGACAAGTTGAATCTATGGCCATAGAACAAGCATACAAAACAAAATGACTCAATTTCCAGGAGCACTCCTGAGATTCCACAAGCCCACACCACTACAAGGAAAAATGTCACTCAACCATAAAAAAACTGGAAAACTTATTGAATTGCCTCAAATACCTGTAACAAATGAAGAATCTCATCTTGCAATGCATTCCCCTCTCCGATGGAGCAAGAGAATGCGTGTCTCTCTAAATGGTCTCTGAAAACTATGAGTGCCTGGAAAACCCAATGAGAAGCCAGAAAATTTCAATTTGATGATCCCTAGAGGAGGAGGAGGGAGGGAGGGAGGGAGGGAGGGACCGGGGTGGGGGGAGGTGGTGGTGTGTTGGTGGGGGTTTCTTGTTGTTAACTAGGTTAGATAGTTTATATTCTCTAAAGGAGAAGGCATGCAATGAGAAACCAGTCCCTTTGGATTTCTGTCACTGAGAGTATGAGTTTTCATTATTTTGAGAATACATCACTCCCTGACTTTTTTGTCTCTTGTGTGCTTCACTCTGGAATACCTTCTGGGTTTATACCAGTATTTTGTGAATAATGAGTTTGTGGGTCACAATTTTTATCTTTCATGTGCAGGACATTAAGAGGGAGAGATGGGTGCTTACTGAAGAAGGAAAATCATATACTGTGTCAGGATCACCTGAAATGCAACTATTCCTGACCATACCACCTGAGGGCATCTCTAGAGCAGAGCTACAGGTTGGGAATGATCTCATTTGAAAACATGGACAATAAAAGTTGGGAAACTTATGTATTTGGTTTGCTGATGATGCTGTTAAATTAAACTCAAACATGGTTCCGCTGGAATGGTCTGTGTGTGTACATGTTTTTGTCTGTGTGTGTATGCGTATACTTCTACTAACTTTTACATTGCTTGTGGATTTAAGGCAATTTTCGCACCATTAATATTTAGTTATTAGTCTTGTAATTGAATTTGGTTTGTTCACGTGCAGAAAAGGGTTGAACCCTCAGTGTACAAAATAGGTTGCTCCCAGGCCATAAAAAATAAATGGGTGGAGATGGAAAAGCACCTAGTGTTCAGAAAGGTAATGTGATTTGGATTCATGTTAGAGATCTCTTACATTCATATTATTCCATTTAGCATTATGTGTCCTTCCCCAATTTTCTTTTTCTATTTGATGCCTTTCATGTTTGGAATTTTTTGAAATTTGATGCATTTAAGTTAATATATTTTTATGCTGGGTGAATTTGTACAAAAAAGTTTCTGAAAATCGTTTTCTCCAAAAATAATCACATGCTGCTATGAGTAATTTATGGTTTAGAACTTGGAACCTTTTCCAATCCGAGGCATGCTTTACTTTTTCACTTCAGATACTTACTGGATTTCCTGCAGCTATCTGTGGACTTCTCTCACACTAAAAAGAGATATAGTTGTGGTCTGCACTTTGTTATTTTCTGGTTTAGTCTAAGCTAAGAACTAGCTTAATACTATTAGTCTTTAACCAAGTATCCTATTTGATTTTTCTTGCTACACTTCCGGATAGTTAGTATCCTTCTAGCTATATGTGTCTATGTTGCTGATGCTGTTAATGAGTTACAATTTCTTAATTTGTACACCTATTGCGCAAAAAACCAGAACCTGTAGTGGTCAAGGCTGGTAAGGACTCGACCAAAGATGTGTCTTTTGAGTGGTGTTGAATTAGTGTCATATGTGTTAATAGTAGAACATTATGAAATATTTGGTTACTGTTGTTCTATTTTGGTTTTTTATTGTTATTTAATTAATATCTTTATTATTGATTAGATTTTCTGTTTCATTATTTCCCCATGCTTTGAATTGATTTTTACTGTTAAATCCTTGTCCGTGAGATATATGTTTTTAAGTTTGCTGCTGTTGTTTTCTGTTGATGTTAGTTCATTTATATTTTATGTGAGCTACACAAATGTTTATTTTTGCGTTCTGGAATTTGCTTCTAAGATTGTTGGTAATTATGTATTATTTAGATCAAGAGCATTGTTTCCTTTGTTATTTTTCTTCAGGTTCATTTCATTTTATTTCATCTAGAGGCATGCTGGTTTTTGCGGATTTAGAATGTGGTCAGATCTCAAAGAAGAAAATGCCTTAATCTTAATTACAAACTAGTTGTGATCATGTACTTGAATTTTTCCTCCCCAGCGTATAAAAAATATCTTAGTTATGTAATGTGTCCTACCACACTGTTGCTTTAAAATTTCCCCAAACTAGTGTATTTCCCCTGAAATTTTCCATCTTAGAAGCACCAGAATGAATCACTAGTCCTAAGCAATCTCTGGAAATGAATAAATAATTTAAGTGCTTTTCTTGTGTATTTTTTATGAACACTGTCTCCCACACATCAGTATTTCCATTTTGTTGAAGTTCTTTTGTGAAATTATTCGAGGGAATATTGCAAAAAACTGAAAATTATTATTCTAAACGTGCTAAGTTTCCCCCAAAAACCATATTCTGAATATCCATCTTAGCATCATCACCTTAGCTGCATTACATGCACTGTATGAATATTTTAGTTGTTGCTTTGCCAAAATTTTGAAAGATGTCTTATAGAATTTGCATTTTAGCTTAATTGGAATATTTCAATTACATGATACTCTTTGAAGTGTCTCCACTTGAGCCATTGAGCTCTAATTTTGTATGCAACATTCTCTAATTTTGTATTCATCAAAAAAAAAAAAAAAAAATACATTCTCTTTATAACCTCTCTGTTTATGAATAATTGATCCAATAAAATAAGTGGTTTCTTTACCTTTTGGTTCTTAACTCTTTTTTTTGCTTCATCCCAATTGCCATTTATAATAAAGCTGGATTCTGGTTCTCTCAAAAATTGTTGCATTTGAGAATCTCTTGATTGCTTCTAGTGAATATGGTTGGCTTTTGTAATGTTGCAACTCCGCAGGCAAATGTAATTGAAACTAGATGCACACTGTAATTTATGTATTACATGTGCCTTAAGTTGACGTAATTTTTTCCATTCTGTTAATTATTACTAGTCAGTTTTTGCAGGTTGAACAAGTGGAGGACAGAGTCAAGTATCTGCTTACACAGATACAAGATGGAAAGGTGCATCACGTATCAGCTAATTCTCTATCATTGACATTAAAACTGATCGTGAATAGTTAATGATTTATTTCAATCTGATTGTGAATTGTTTCAATAGCTACACTAATATAGGATGTGCTTGTTACCCAGGCCGTAAATTATGTGCTTACAGGAAATTTCTAACTGCTATGGTAGTGAAAATCTAAGGTGAATTTTAACATGATTAATTGAAAGTTTGAAACAATGATTTAAAATTTTTGAAAGTCAAGTTCATATTTTTTTGTTTCTTTTCCTATCAGTTTTCATATTTTTTGTGGACCTGAGCTTGATACCTTATAGAGTTGTAGCAAGGACTCCTAAATATACGGCATGCTTGCTTTCAGTTCCTGTGTCATACATACCTGAAATATGCTATTTTCATCCAACCATATTAGGGAGAGAAAGATATACCACTCGTTGGAAGTCGAGATTCAGTGGAAGGTATCCTCCATTGATTTGATTGCAGAAAACAAGCCGTACATATTTGGGGCGGATACTGTATAGAATTGTTGTAGCCTAATACAATATGCCTCCCATATCTACAGCAACTTTTGTTTTAGCTCTTGTGTCAGGACAAAGATTGATTCCAGTTGTTGGAGGTTGATTATAAATAAATGTATCCTCCCCTTATTTTGGTGAGCCGAATGCATTAACATTTTCTGTAGTGTCTTTTACCTATCTGATGTGCATATCATCATTTAGGTAGGTGTTGTGAAGCATATTATTGAATATGTTCATAATGCAAGTTTTTTACTATTTCAGTTTCCCTTATTATTGTATCTTCGCATTTTTCTAGGTCATTGATCAATGTGAAATTGACACTCTCAAACGGAGAAAGCTGATTGCCCCACAGTAATATCATACGTTTCATTTTCTTACATCTTTTTGTGTTTTCTTGTTTGATACCTTATTCAATGGTCATGAATTGGGCTTTTTGGGACAAATATTGCCATATCCCTACTCTTCACATATCATCCGCTCATTATGTGCCGTGCCATTGATACACATTGTATATTGTTTTGTGTAGGAACTGGAAGGGCTACTCATTAAGAAAAGGCGCAAATTATACTCCAAAAAGGAAGAAAGCTGCGACTGATTTGACTCGAGAATATTTGCAGAGGTACTCCGTAACATAATGTTTATGTACTTTTTTCCTAGAAAATGCTTATGTTATTAATTAAAGATAGTAAGTCCATCATAGAATGATAGATTTGAATGCAATTTTATGTTTTTTTATATTTAAAATCTTTTTTTAAAAATTTTCACACCCCATGCATGCCAGAACCTGTTAAAGCTCACGACTTTAGTGTGAAAAACCATTCTTCTAGGGGCTGCAATGGAGTGGGTATTGGCAAACTCTAATGTACCCTTATCGGAGTCTACCTTATAACATTTCCTAACTTGATTGTATTGGATTTAGGTTTGATATGACTTTAGCATATATTATAAGGAAAAATGCAGCCTTGAAGGGTATACATAAATTTTCAACGTTCTGATTTATAAAATATGTATATTCTCATTTTCAACATATGTATATTTAATACATATTTGAATGGGAAGGGAACAGGCTAGGGTTGAGCTAGTCCAAACCTGAACTAAACCTTTACTACTGCATTACCAAACCCAATCCATATGGGGCATGGATGTCACCCATTTAACCTGCTTCACTACCATCCCTTCATGTTATTCCTCATTCAATTGGAAGTATGAAATGCATCCCTCTATCCTTTTTATGAGATGTGAACTTGTGCTGTCGATGTTTTGGGTTTACAGCAAGTTTTGCAAATCCAAGCCCACCATAAGAGTTCACTATACTCCAAACTTATTTCTACCCTTAGAACAAATGGGTTGGGTTGGGGGGCTCCCATTTAAGTTTATGTCCAAAATATGATTTAGAAATGTATATTTATTAAAATATATCTTTACTATTATATAAAGCCAAGACCGTCTTTTCTCACTAATGTTTCATACCCAAAATGGCCTCCTGTTTTTTTTTTTCTTTTTAAATTAATTCCTATACCTGTTTGCTGACTCCACATATATGACTTACTAACTGCCTAACATTGTATACCCAAAACGCCCTCCTTTTTTTATTTCAATTTGCTATTCAAAATTTTCCGGGCCATCCGTAGTGGTCAATTTATTTATTTATTTTTATTTCTTTCTTTGATGAACAATGAAAGCTTGTATTAAGGGTAAAATGAGTAGTTCAAGAACTGGGTTTGTTTATGTGTTTGTTCTAGGGAGCATAACTATTTTGTCATCCTGACTGAGTTTTTCCTTGTGTGTGATTCTCAGGGGTGACTGGAAGGATCTAGAGTTTAAAGAGTATAATTTTAGTGCTAAAGGCCAGCCTATGGAAGGTGGCCAACTTCATCCTTTGCTCAAGGCACGTATTTTCAGTTCCTATTTTAAATTTTTGCTAGGCACTAAGCTACTGCAAAATCATTCTTTTTTAGCTAGTAATGATAGAAATCTGTTTTAGGATGGTTCATTAATATTCTATGTAACAGTTTATAGATTTATGGGTATGATGATCCATTTTGGGCCTACATGTGGAACCATTTCGTGCAAAATCTACAACTGTTGAAACAATTTCTGACAAAAAGAGTCACCCTTTTGCAAAAGCTCAATAAAACTATTTAATCCTGATCTCATGTGAGATACTTGAGGTTTAGGTAAACGAGGTACCAATATTTGCTTTGTTTTTTATAACAGAGAAAGAAAATGCTAAGATGCCCACAAATTTCAAACACAACTGGATGGTAGTGAAAAAAAAATGAAAAGAAAATGGTTGATAGGCTTAACAAATTTTTTTTCAACACACGTTGTCAAGGGATTTTTTTTTTTTTTTTAAACCTCTGTATGAATTTTTGTAAAGCTTCTTGTTAGCAGGTATTAAACAGCACAATCCCTTGTCCACTAACAATATACTTGGGAAAGGGGTCTGGTCAAAGCTATAAAAGAAATGATAGTCAAGAATCCAGACTACTACAAACTGTGTAGTTGACCCCAAGTAAACCCTTCATTGATTGTCACTCAGCACAAAATCTTTCTAGAATGTTGTTATAAATTCTTCTTAGATATTGATCTTGGTTAGAAGCCACTCCTCCCTGGAACTTGCTTCTGCGGGACATGTACCATGTTATGGTCCTTTTACATATTGATCTTGGTTCACCAGCATCTTGAATTTCCTTTCCACCTAACGGCCCCAAAGAAAATCTGTAAGCATGTTCTCCACAGAGGATTACCTCTGATGTGCCATGCATTGACTGCGCAGCTGTTGAGCAAATTACATGCATACTGTCCTTGGCTTTTACTGAATGGCTCCTAAGGGATCAAAATATTTAACAAATTTCAATAGGAAAGAGGCAATGTAACCAAAGATGATTCACTGATTCTGTTTTGAAAATTTTAGCTATTTTTATTCACTCCCTTCTCCTTAACAGTATTCCAATTTGTTGTAATATTCATAAGAAGGGATGCCATGCAATTATGGTTTTTGATTTATTGTATTTTGAACCACTGAATGTTATTTGAAAAGAGCGAAGGTGCCCAAAATAATGTTTCATCAATTCATCCAGATAATTTTTCCCCATTTTTTTCTGATAGGGAACAGGATTTTATTGCAAAGCCATGGCCAGCATAAGAGAGGAAGATGAGTAGTCCCCACAAATATCACAAAATCCTTACCCTTCTACCACAAAATCCTTTCCTTTCTACCATTCAAATATCAGCCTCTTCCAATCATCATTACCTAAATAGATCAGAAATAATACTTATACATGTGGAAGAAAGTATTCTTCTACTTTGATAAACCCAAATACACTTTACTTTCTATGAAAGGAGAAGAAAGAGTTCTGCTTTGATAAACCCAAAAATGAGTTGTGGAATTGGGCATCATAAGACATGGCCTCTTCACTGAATACAATTAATGGCAACCCTATAAAAGTTTCTCCAGTACATTTGGAAAGATAAACACAAAGTTGGAGAGATTTGTGAAGAAGCTTCAAATTTTAGCAGCTAATGAGCAATTAATAAAAAATGTTATATATCTGCAGAACCCTATAGCTGAGATGTTCTATTCTAGAACCTTTTATCCAAAAGAAACACCCAAGCTAAAAATTTTACCCATAGGAAATGGCTTTTTATTAGAAGTCACATACCCAAATTTCTATCTTTTAGACTTTGCGTGACAGAAAACAATGAAGGCCTGGGAATCTGTTTCTAAGAGATCCTTTCATTTTCACAATCCAAAGACACCTGAATTGTCTGAGTCTTTTGAATAAGCGATGAACCTTCTTCTCTTCCCCACGAGCAAAGAGCTTGCCTAAAAGTGGGGGTCGCCAACAAAACTTTATTCCATGAAGGTCTTTGAAAACTATGTCTTTATGACGAGCTGCTTCATATAATCTGAGAAAAGACAAGAAAAGGCCCCTGTATCAGTTCAGTTATCTTCTCAGAAACTTCACTCCATCCCATTTTCAAATAAATCTCATGCAAGTCTTCTGAATTTGTGAAGAAACTCCATGATGCTGTTATGTGCCTAACCGTTGCTCCAAAAGCCCCAAGGCTTATGAAGACTTCGTTGGTTAAGCACTTAACATTTAGGATCGTAACATTCCACCACGCTTCCGCAGCCAATGTCCACGGTGGCCCACTCTATCGACACTGACCCGATGATAGCCTTTTCTCTCTTGGCGGCTTCACTCATCTATCAGTATTCAATGACTTAGCACCATGCCCATACATAATACCAAGGTATTTTAATCCAGCCTATAGGTCGCCCCCTCCGAGACTCGAACCCGGGATGTGGTGGTCGGCTTTGATACCATTTGTTATGTGCCTAACCGTTGCTCCAAAAGCCCCAAGGCTTATGAAGACTTCGTTGGTTAAGCACTTAACATTTAGGATCGTAATAGATGCCCTTCCAGTGACAAATCACAAGGAGTAGACAGGTTTTGAATTTTAAGTCACATCTCTCTATCTAGAACCATAGTTACACTTGATGACCTTCCAAATATCTGATCTGTCTTTTTCTTCACAGCCACTTTCCCAACAAGGCTTTATTCATATGCCGCACTTTCTCTAAAATTGGCTTACCCATCTTCTTAGGTACATAAGTCCAATCCCTCTTCACATGATGAAGCTTCTTTTTAGAGGCCCTTCCATCCCGTAAGACATGCATTTCGGCATCATTAAATTAGAAATTTGAATAAATTCATCAAGAACTTGTGGCTTGTGAGGCCAGGGGACCATTCCTTTGCAAAAATGCATAGGATAATTTTTAACAAATATGATCCCCCTTTTTCTGTGGAATGCATAATCTGTTGCAGTATCTGCAGATCACTCATCCATGTAACAGAAACTGATAATATGACTCTGTATCGTAGCAATTTAGTTTATTTATTAATTGTTACTTTGAAGTCTTAAGAAGAAACTAAAATGGCAGTCATCCTACCTTTTTATTTCAATCCAAACCAAGGAATCTGCCTCAATGGGATATTTCTTGAGGATGTCACGTGAAGTGGCATAAGCTCTGCAGTTCTGTCATACTTTTTATTATATATACCTGTGCATATATTCATGCATAGATACGTATATCCTTACATACCTAGACATAGATACATACGCCTATTTAATTAACTTGATATTGTACTTGTATATTATTCATTATAAATAATGTCGTAATATGGTTGAGCTCAGGACATTGATGCTCGGTGTTCTGCTGCTACTCTTGGTTGAGGTTTGTGCGATGCTGTTTTGAACTTCTAGTCTTGATTGAATCTTCCCCGTGCTAAAGCATCTAGGTTGCTTCAAGGTGTCTTAATAAAGTGTGAATCATTAATACAAAATTTTATAGGATTATTGCTTCAAATTTGTCTCTGTATTTCAGGTCCGGAGGCAATTACAGATGATCTTTGTTCAAATGGGGTGAGGCATTATTTTTCCTTGCCCTGATATTCCTGAAAAATATTTCTTTTTTTCTTTAGAGTATTTAAGCTTGATGCTCTGGATGTTCCTTCGGTTTGTGGGTGCAGTTTTGAGGAGATGCCAACAAACAACTTTGTTGAAAGCAGGTAGCTAGTCTTGCCATCTTCCACTCAACTGCTTGCAGCTTATTTGACAAGATAGTTAATTGCTACTTACAGAAACAGATGGAACTACTTGCAGATTTATTCCTAGGACAATGCTGTTGCAAATGTTGAATTGAAAATGCATCACAACATTGATTTAAATGATACATGGAAATTTTTTTTTACTGCTATCTCATTTTTGTTTTATTTCGTTTTTTTTTTTTGGGGTTTCGTTTTATGTATTTGTTATTCTTTTAAGGGTTTAAATACGAAAATTTCTTCCTTTTTTTTTCTTTTCCTTTGAATGGCAATGCTTGAGTAACCTGTTTCTGTTTTTTTTTTGTAGCTTTTGGAATTTTGATTCACTATTCCAGCCGCAGCAACATCCTGCTCGTGATGCCCATGATACCTTCTTTCTTAAAGGTTGGGTAGCATTTACTGTAAACTTGATATTCTGCTCCTGTATCTTTCTGATAGTTGTTCATTTGCAGTTCCTTCCACTACAAAGGAACTCCCTAAAGATTATGTTGCTAGGGTGAAGCATGTTCATGAGTCTGGGGGTTATGGATCCAAAGGGTATGTTATTTCATATCATGTTTTGTATTCTACGACAAGCATTCAGAAGCTATTTTTCTCTCTAGATATGGATACAAGTGGAACCGAGAAGAAGCAACCAAAAACTTGCTGCGGACGCACACAACTGCTGTCTCTTCAAGGATGCTTTACCTGCTTGCACAGGTAAAGCTTTCCATGGTGCTCTGTTGCTTATGATTTTCTGATGCTGTATTTGTTACACTTTTAATCTCTAGCAGAGAAAAATGTAGAATATCCTTCCAATGAATGTGATGAAACTCAGACTGCCAGCATGGAAACTGTGGTTCTTGTCTTTTCTACAGCCACTTTGAATAAAAATACCAAAGGTTAAGCCTTTTTCCGTCTATCCCTCCGGGGACCTGCTTTGGTGAGACCACAGAGTGTTATGGTCCTTTTTTATCCTTCAAATGGGTATGTTTGTGGAGAGTGATAATGGCCTGAGGTATGTAATCATACCTAGCACTTGGAAAGTGTTTGGTGCTTGACCCATACCATATTATGGGGATGCAGAAGTATCATGTTTTTTCATTTTATGTTTAGCCATTTTTTCGACCTTGGTGGAGAACTGATATGAATGTGAGTTTAGCTTTAGCTTTTTCTCAATTGCTCACACTAATCATTGAACTGTTATATGCAGAAACCTTTTGCTCCAAAAAAATACTTCTCAATAGATCGTGTTTTCAGAAATGAAGCTGTAGACCGAACTCATCTTGCAGAGTTCCATCAGATAGAAGGTATTTATCTAGGACTTTGGAGAATCTCTATGAGCCATTAAGTTCTCTCTGGATTTTACTGTAGTTAAAATTCCAATAGGCAAGCAATAAATTATTTCCTATGGTTGCATCATGGATTTATCTGAATTTCTACTTTTGTTCTCAGGTTTAGTATGCGATCGAGACCTCACCCTTGGTGACCTCATTGGAGTCTTGTACGACTTTTTCTCACGCCTGGGTAATGTAGCAACTCTAATAATTATCAAATTTATAAGCTTTAACATTATAGATTAGTCAAAGTTATATTCTTCATAACTTTGTGAAAATGGATATTGGGTCATTTTTTATTTTTGATAACAATTAAGATGGAACATCTATGAAGGATATCACAATGATGATGAAGATATTTGTTACCTTGAAATTAATATATCTTATAGAAAATCCAAACATATTTACAAATTTTAAACCACCCCAACTGCCCACCCCCCACTCCACATTTTTTGGTCTCATGTTCAGGTATGTCAAAGTTGCGGTTCAAACCTACTTACAATCCATATACTGAACCAAGCATGGAAATTTTCAGGTGAAAAAGCTTTCCTTTCAGGAATCATATTTCTTTATTGGATGCCTTCATGTACTTAGCAGACTTGTATGTTTATTCTTCATTGGATAGCTACCATGAAAGCTTTAAAAAATGGGTGGAGGTTGGAAATTCGGGCATATTTAGGCCGGAAATGCTTCTTCCAATGGGGCTTCCAGAAGATGTTCGGGTTATTGCATGGGGCCTTTCCCTTGAAAGGTAATGAATGTATTACTGTCATGAGTGTTGTTATTGTATTTCTCAAAATTTTAAAGCATGAGGCAGGGCACTTCACATGGCAAAAGTATCACTGACTTGTCCACCTATTATTATAATTTTTGGTTGTAAAAAATAAATAAAAGATATGATACATCAACAAAAGTAAATATTTCTTTTTGGTTTTTTTGGGGTTTTTGTGTGTGCGTGTGTTGTGGGCTTTTTTGGTTGGGGTTGGGGTGTTGTTGGTGGGATTAGTGGAACCAAATCAATAAGAAAAATCATTTTTAGATTATTTTCAAATTTTTATCTTTTAGAAGTTAATTTTTATTGCATCAGAAAGATAAGGTGAAAAGAAGTAACACAAATGTTGTGTTTAATAGTTACAAAGATGGCTCCTGACAAAACCCAGAAGAAACAATTAACCAAATAGAGCACAGCTAGAATGCAAATAAATCATCTATTTGAACACCATAAAACTCTCTTAAAGAAGCAGCCCAAAGGAAAAGAGGTAAATAGTTTTTTACTGCATCCACCTCAGTTCCCGTTCTCCTAAAAATGTCTCATTTGAACACCATTTGTTTATCAATAAGATTTTGTCCCAAGCTCAAGTGTCCTTATTGGCTGTGATAATTTGAAGTGAAGGGAACATCCCCCAAAGTGTAACAATTTTCATTTGAAGAAAGAGGGTGCAATTATGGTCTGCATTTTTTTCTTATAAACATTAATGAACTAAGCTAGTAATCGAATTCATTTTAGAAATTTTAAGTCATGATGGTTCCAAAGGTGTCACAAAAAAGTATGTATTACACACTAGTAGCCTCCATGTATTTATTTTAGAAAACTCAAATAAATAAATATTTGATGGCAGTATTAGTGTGACCTACATGGGTTGAATTGTTATTCATTTGACTGATCTAAGGACCTATGAGGTTGGCAGTATGAGTCGGCCACATCATTGCTTTAAGTGGAAGAGAGCCTTTGCATATAAACCTATATCTCAAGACATGGCACTCAGTTTCTGGTTTATTTATTAATTAATTTATTTTTCCTTTCTTTTTACGTGAAGTGGCTCACCTTTGAAAAATATAAATGCATGGTAAGATACTGATTTTTGCTTTTTTGTGATCCAGACCCACCATGATATTGTATGGGATTGATAACATCCGAGATCTCTTTGGACCTAAGGTATAGTGACATGCTGTTCTTTTGTTTTTTTTTCTCCCTCCAGTTTAGGAGCTTCAAGAAATTTAACATGCAGGTCGGTATTAAGTTATGCCATAATATGACACTTAGAAACGTTATTTAAGACATTGGAAAGGAAACATGTGGTTTCCTATTCTTAGTGCATGAATGTGCATCAAGTAGTTCGTGGCTTGGTCTTTAAGTTTGAATTTCGCCATTTTTAAATTTAAGAGCAAGCTATGAGCTGCCAAATATAAAATTTACATCCCATTTATTATGAACATTTCTTGATTTTTGTAGGTAGATCTTGCTCTTATCAAGCAAAACCCAATTTGTCGCCTTGGAATCAAGTAGATTGGGGCTGCCCCTTCCGTATGCTACTCTCTTTTGTTCCATTTTAACGTATTTGATAAGGGTTGATAATGTTTCTTTTTTATAACTCTCTAGGAACCTCTTAGGACATATGATGATAAGTACAGTACTTTGGGCGTATTATTATTATTATTTGCTTTTTCTATGAGGAAAGAAAGAGATACTGGTACATAGTCGTCCCTTACAAGACATTCATCGTTGAGTTACCACGCTGAGCATTTGATTTTTAGGCCACCTATTTGCAAGCAATTTACAGTTTAAATTGTAACGAACAGATGTATTGTTATGTTTTCATGTTTTGAAGTGTGCATTTTGACCATTATATACTGATGGACCATCCAAAAAGTTTGTAATGAACAACATTGCAACTTTTAAGCTGTTGTTTTTGGATAGGGAAGATGGTTGTATGTTAAAGTGCACCTGTCCTGTCCTGTCCTGTCCTGTCTGGTTTGCTACGTAAGTCCATTTGCATCTGCCATTTGATCAATCGATGAATCTAACTGAGTTTTAGTCAAGGGTAAAATAGGTGGCGTTTTAAAGGTACTGCGATTTTAGCTGCGAATATACAAACCGAGCTAAGAAATCCATCATAAGAACACGATGATAGTCCTTTTTTGGTTGTAATGCCGCTGGTGCTTAAGCAGGCCTGGAAAGAACTGCTTAGAGCAGGGATGACATCACCGCCTATGTTTAACTGAATTGCTATATCAGCTGGTCTCACGCTGGAAGATTTGCTGGTTGGAGGGTGTGCATGCGTTAGCTTTATTCACTGACACATACACAACATTTTCTGTTGGATCAGCAGATCTTCCAACCAAGGGCTTCAGCTGATTTCAAGTCGTCACTACTGTGGCCGTAAGATGCTGTTACATGGAGTATCTCACGATTAGTGTTTTTCTCTATCTGGATCCTACTGGAAACATTAAAAAAATGAAAAAAAAAAAACAAGTCACGAGATGCTTCACATGATAGCATTTCAATGTCACAGCAATGACCAATTCAAATGCTTTATAAAGGTGAGTTCGAGTCCCTGAATGCATTCAAGATGTCTCGTCTATCATACTCTTCTTCATTTATTCAAGTTTTTCGTTCTTTATTCTATAAGCCACCTTAAGTTCTTATTAGTCGATGACTTACCACTTTAATAAGTTATAAGTTGAAATGAAGTGATTAATTAAGGAACTCCAAACGCAGCCAAAAGAGTTAGTTTTCTCTTCAATCCAACCAATCAAAATTTTTCTTCAATCTAATTTTTGTTGACGTCAGATTTTTAGTTTGGGCCAGTTCGGTGCCAATGAGTTCGGCTTGAATTCGTGCCTTAAGAGGTTAGATTTAGGGCGGGACGGGATGATTACGGACCAACTAATTTCAAATAGGGCAGAAGCCAAACCTGCAATAATTTTGGAGTAATGTTCGTATCTGTTTTTAGTTCGGAGCTTGTCCGGAACCGAAAGTCTGTCATTCTGGGGCATCGCTCAGATTTGATCGATTTTAAAATCTCTGTTTCACAGCCAGTCGTGCCCTAATTAAGGTGCGTTCCATCGATTATGTCGTGAATGTCTTCTTTCTTTTTTCTTTTTCTTTCTCATGCTTTCTTCCGTATGAGATTTGCGTTGCTTCATGTTCTGTTGTTGGAAAATTACGAAAGACGCAGGAGAATATTGGCGTGATCTTCTCCCATTGATTGAATTATCTGTAACCATATGGATGTTTTATGGAGTTTGAGTTCTATTTTTTTTATGGTAACAGGGCTATCTATGCGTCAGTGACAAGCCATTCCCATCAAGTGATGGTGATGAAAATTCAGAAAATGAGAGTGGCTCGTTTGATCAATCTCTTCTTTTTTCTGGAATTAAACTAAAAAAAGGAGGCTTCTCTTTATTTGTTCGTATATGGGTGAGTTATTTCAAGCGCTTCAGTGGAGGAGCTTGGTACAAATTTAACATCCAAGGCTCCTCCGACGGCTATAAGCACACAAAAAATCTTTGGTTATCTGTGTATCATGCTCCGTTCCACTATCTCTCTTTCCGCATAATTTTCCAAAGATTTTGAGTTAGCTTTCTAAAATTCTGTTGAAAGGTTGAATGATTTTGATGGAAATCTGGAATTGCCGTTATCATTAAAGGGATTCTGTTCTTGTCTTCTAAGTCATCTTCAGATAGTAAGAATCCCTACCTTTGCCTCAATTTATGCATCAACACATGTTTCTGTGAATTTTCCAGCCTGAAATCACATCCTTCATCACCGGATATTTGTGATGTTCTGATGGATTACGCATGTTAAATGATGTATTCCAGCATTATCATTTTTATTGTTGATCACTGTGGCCCAAGAAAGCATTATCATTGTTTTTCTTCATTACTGTGTCCTGAGAAACCATTTTCATTGTTATTGTTGATTGCAAGGTATTGACATTGATTGTATGTGGGAAGCATTGGGGTTAGTGTTGTCTTAGGTGGAGTTTTTGGTTTGTTTATATGAAAAATAATCTTTTAAAGTGAACATGCTCAAAGCAAATGTTATAGCACTGTTGATGGGGAAAGAGATTACTGAAGATGTAAGCATTTCCAACATGCAATGTGTCAGTCCCACTTCGACAGACTGGAACACCAGAAAGGATTCTTTAGCTATCTGGCCTAACGTTTTGTATCTTGTGCCTCAAAGAAAGAGAATCTGTGGATCACATTTTTTTGAATTGTGAGTTGATTGGATCCCTTTGGTCTTCCTTTCTTGGATTACTAGGTGTAAGCGGGGTTTAGTCTAGGATCCTTCCTGATTTTACAAAGCAGTGAAGATTCCCTTTTCACAAGAAAATGGGGAGGCTGATGTACCATGCAGTATTTTTTTTTCTCTGGTTGCTACGATATGGTCGGTTTGGGTGGCTCCTAACTCGTGTATATTTTATAGGGGAGTCATTCAGAGGATCTTCAAAGACATTCTAGCTTTGGTAGCAGCCTGGGTTAGTATGAAGCAGGAATTAAGACTTGTCTCTTCCAGTGACATATTACAGGGTAAGCCTACAGTTGCATTCTTGAATTTCCTCCTGCCGGTTTTTGTTTTTTTTTAAAATCTTTGTTGCTATTTTTTAAGTTTTCTGGGTTTTAGTTTGGCATCTCTTTGTTCATGTTGTTATACATATCTCATGGGTTTGTTGTTACTCTGCTCTTATTTACTATTTAATATATCCTTTCATCACTCATTAAAAAATGAATATAACAGTGGAAAAGTATTCATTCAGTTGATCAGCCGGTTGACGTAAAGAATTGTTGTTGTTGGGGTGTTTATCTCTTTGCTGGCTTGATTCTTCCCTGTACTGGTTTCCTGCTCATAATTAACAGAATCAGCAAGAATTCAGAGTAAGAGCAAACTGACAAAAGCTAGCCGAGTAAGGTGACTAATTGAACTGGAGTTGTGTCAGGCTATAGATGGTATTCAAGTATGCTGCAATTTGAAATTCATCAATTACCTTTTGTACCTTATTTTTTCCCCCAGGTTTGTTTCATTCAGGAAGGAATACGATGAATTTCACAGAATGGTATATATTCGTTGTTGCACTGGGATATTTTCTGGTTAATCTTGTGATATTTATGTTATTTAGATTTAGATGGAGCTGGAGAAGGATTGAGCCTGATTTTCAGACGTTGGGCTACCAAGAAGACAGCAGGTTCCACAAAGAATGGACGTGACTCAAACCCCAAGTATCTTGGGGTGAAGAAATTTGGTGGCGAGGTAAGCTTATATGAATCAGAGCAAATAAGGCCTTCTTTGGTAGATTGTGCCTACTGAATCTTCTATGTTTATTATTTACTGTGCAGAGGGTGATACCTGGAAACATAATAGTTCGTCAACGAGGCACACGTTTCCATCCAGGAAATTATGTTGGGATGGGAAAGGATCATACCCTGTATGCTCTCAAAGAAGGTTGTGTGAAGTTTGAACGTCATAAACTGAGTGGTCGCAAGTGGGTGCATGTTTTACCCAAGGAAGGCCATGAGCTTCACCCCGTCTACACAAATGCTGTAGCATCTAAGCTGAAGGCAACTGCGTGAACTCTAGTAATTTTGAAATACAATGCCACACGCTGAATGGAAATCTTGAAGCTTATATAGGAAAACCTATGGTTGGATCTCTTCTGGAATCGTGCAAGTCCTAATCTGGTATGTATATCTTGTTGTCGGCCAAGGAAGGAAATCGCTGGGTATTGAATTTGTGATGATTATTAATGTCTGGATAAAGTTGAACTGCTGCAGTTTATTCTTCCATTGATATTCCTTGTTGAAGTGGCTGGGGAATGGAGGTTCATACTCGGCTTTACGGTCTTGCGCTTATGTGTTTGGTTCATAGGAAATTTGGTCCCATCCCATCGAAAGTAATTTTCCAAAACTGCCTCTTTTTTCGCTAAAAGGTTCTCAGTGTTTTCTTCTTGAAACGAAGGGAAAACAAAATTAAGGAAAGTAAATTACTCTTTTATTTTTCTTTCCATAGCTTTCCATTGACACAAACATGGCCTTAGGTGCTGTCTCGTGTATGTTACATAAATTCATTCGATGGCTTTGAATAGGTTTCTAAGTTTGGGATGACTTCTGATTGATATGCGGGCATTGGTTAAGGTTTTGAGAAAATGAGTTGGGAGAGAGAATGAAGAAAAGCCCTTGCCTATATAGAATTGAGTTTAAATTGATACATGGGCATTTGGTAATATTCATGAGAACGAGTTTTTCCAAAATCAGAATGAGAAAAAATTCCTTATAAAATCAGTCTATTCTATTTTTTGTTTTATTGTGAATGCATTTGGTTAGATATATGATTATACGAATCATGTTTCTGGGCTGGTAAATCTGTAAATATATTAAATTTGATCACAATTTATTGTCTTCATCTATTGACCAGATATTTTTTTATGATAAACACCGATTTAATAAAACCATTGAGAAAGTGGTAGAAAACCGAAACCAAGCAAACGCATATATAGATCCTCTAAAATACGTAATGATTGTAAGAAAGCAACGTTTATAAAAGATTTGGCATGCTTGGTTTCTGACGATCCTTGATGGCTTATATGTGTCCGTTTAGCAACAAACCCTTGGGTCTATTCCTCATGAAAACTGAGACTTCATGATGATTATCGCTCGGGCTTTCGACCAGAAAGATTTCAACTCTTATGAAGAAAACCGGTAACATCAAGACATCGTAGTTAAGGTGCATCAACAGATCCATGACGTTGGCCATTGGGTTGGTAGCGTTATGTATCCATTTGACGCGAACCAAATCCTGGTCTTGGCTGCTATAACGATGAAAATCACCCACTAGATACAGTGATAACCTGAAGCTGACGGTAGAATCAAAACTGAGAACTGTTCGTGAACCTTTCTATATCAGTCCGGCAGGATAAAGGGCTGAGTGAAAGAATGGAAAGGGAAATTTCAACCAGAGGAAAGATCCATGCTCTGTTCTGCATCAGCTTCATAAATTTTTGGCATCTTGAGTATCAGTGTGACAGTTTCTTTACATCTTCAAGAACCACATGCGCTGCATTACGACCTGATGCACCCATCACACCACCCCCAGGATGGGCTCCGCTCCCACACAGATATAATCCTGACAAAGGAGTCCTGTAGTCTGACCTGCATCCATAACAAAACAAATGTTTTTCATGACTGAATCGCTTGGGAAACCTCAAATAGAGCCCATCCATGAGGACCTCATAATGGAAATCAGTGAATGCTGTCATAATACCATCCTTTGACGGGTCGCATTAAGAAGATTGAATCCAAAGACATAGCACCATGAAAGATATTCCCACCTGCCAAATTTTCTTTAAGCATAAGAACTTGGATGAAAACTGAGAGCCCATTCATTTATTGTGGAACATCCATTTGATTCAATAATACTTCATCAAAACAAAGAATTTAATTCCATGATATAGTATATCACAATGCCGATATGGTATATCATAATGCCTGCTGCAAAAACATTCAGTTAGCAATTGTTCTAGCAACATGGATGACTCTTCTGTTTCTATGGACAAACTTCCACAGTAAAAGCCTCACAATATCTGAAGAATAAAACCTTCTATAAATACAAAAATGAATTTCTGACTCCTCTTCTCATTGATTGTCTACAAAACCTGGTCTCTTGTCATCTAGCCCTAGCCAAACAAATTTTTTCGCTTGAGAACAAAACCAAGATTTCACGAAGGCTTCATTTGGCGTTCGCTTTCGATCAAGAAGTCATTTTAAGAACTAATTCTTGATCTCCTTTAGAAAATAAAGGATTCAGAAATTTAAAAGACTTTCTTCATATCCCATAACTTGGAATATTAGTACTTCAATACAGGAACTCCTCATCCTCTACTTTGTATGATCATATGTGGATAGGTAAACCACAGAATAGAATATGACTAATACTTTTTTTGTTTTTAAATGGAAAATCTTGCAGCAAGCCTATTTCAGTAGATATAGGTAACAGGTCGGGACCCAAAAGCCAATTAGTAAAGTTTTCAGCTTGCCCAGCTAATGCCTCAATTTCTTATCAACCCTAAGGACTGCAAGGTAAAGCTTCAAACCAGTAGTCCATCAAGATTTAAGGGGAACTTCTACCAAAGAACTGCTTAAACAGGTTTGACTACATTTCCTTCTAATTGAAAGTTCCATCATGCAACAGAAGACTGTGAATACTAGTTTATTGAATGTTAAAGAGGGTAAATACAGGGTGGGTTTAATAATCACTTCCATCTGACCGAATAAATACAGGGTTCAATAATCACTGCCATCTGACTGAATATATGACCATCATAATGGCAGAAAGAATGCTATCCACCCATTATCAATTGTCTCAACTTTTTTTAAATCCAATCTTCTTTGAAGGCACCCATTGATCCATCTTGTGATTCATTCCATTCCACATTCTTGCTGAGAAGTGAACCAGGCAGCAGATAGCATTGGAAATTTTTGCACAAAACAAGAATCTTCTTTTGTTTGGGAAATTGAAATGCCTAGTTTTCTAACTGATATCTCGTATGCAGACATCATGGAACCTGCCGGATAGAATTTTATATATAAATAAAGTTTCCCCTTACACCCAGAGGCAAAATAATAAAACCAAAAGTTAAACATTCTAACCCCAAGCTTTGTTTTCTGGGATCCATAGTTAGCCTACGGATCATTGGGCTTACTATAACAAGCTATTGCATTAATTCTTCATTTGGATTCTGAAGAAAGGAAGGTTCTCAAACAGCAAATTGGATAAAAGTAGACTCAATGTGGCGTTGAAGCAACGGCGTTGCCTGTCCTAATCATAACTGCCTCGCCGTTGCCTCTCCTAACTTACCATCAGGAGTCCAACATATACTAGGCCCGCTCCCAACTCTGCCGATGCAATCGAACTTAATATTATAAATATAATACAACTTATCAAGTAAAACATATAATTTTTTAACTTGCCTGTCAAAGGCTACATATTTTTTACGTAAAAATATATATATGATCAACATATACTTATAACAGTTTATGATCACATTGTGCTCAACCAGGATGTGAGGTCAGGCTAAATAATTGTTCAGTATGTTCATTAACAGGCTACATATTTCGTATGTTAAAAAAAGATATGAAGAACATATAATTGAGCAAGTTAGGATTAGATTGTGACCAAGCTGAATGGCATGCCTGGTTAGGGCAGGTAACCTACCCCATTGCCAATACTCAATGGATAAGGATGAGTGCCCGCCTGCTTGAACTTTCCAATGGAACTTTTGTGTTTAGTTTATAGGAAAAAAATGGTTAATTGGAAAGCGCATTTTCGAAAGATCCCCAATTTTGAAATCAAATCCCCTCAAAACTTTCCCTTTAAAATGAAAAAGGAAAAGAAAATGCAATTTTACTTTCTTTTCCATTGATTTTTTTTTTTAAATCTAGGGAAAATAAATAACCTCGTAAAATTTCCCTGCCTAAGTTCCAATAGTTGGGATTCATCACTGTAGACATAAAATACCTGTGAGACCAAACTCTCTTTCAAGGTCTGGTGGTGTCAACATGTCATAACTGATGATCGATGAGCTGAAGCCAGGAGCATATTCATCGATCAAGCAGAAACATCTTTTAGCAAATGATTCCTGAGAGAAGATCACTTGTCAGTTACCAATAAATCTTGTAAAAGTAGCATATGCCAATAGAAAATAAGAAACATCAAATCCAAACATACCAGGAAAGAGTGTAAGACAGCTAAAGTATAAAACTATAGACAGCTATATAACACTATATGTAAACAAAAGAACTGATGGTAAGATCAAGCAATGTTAAAAATGTAATTATTCATATTTCTTAGGTCCCAAAAACATAGAACCAAATTGATAAAATCTACTCACTCTAAATGCAGGATCTTCCCAGCTACCTTCTGAAGGTCTATAAGGTGTGTACTGGATAAACAAGTTGATCACATGCATACCTAACAGAAGGAAATTGTATGAATTGCTCCGCATGAAACAGCGATTACACAATGTTAAAAGCAATTTTGGCAAGCTCATACAACTACAAGTACAGATGTCATTGATGTGGAGGCCATCAAATTTAAAATATAAAAAAAAAACATCAAGTTATAACAAAAATAATGAAAGGCATGAACAGTTATAGATAGCAACGGAACAGAAAACACAATATTTATCCAACTACTTAATATTCAAACTTTGCCACAGTGTTAATTTTCCCCAAGCAAAAGACAATTTTGAGAAATGTGACCAACAATTCTTGGATGGTAAAAGGCTTATGCTTCTAGAATGCAGAGATACAAATGCCATGTAAAGGTGGCACCTAGGCAACCCAGATTCCCAAAAGAAGCAGCCTTTTCATGTTCTGTGTATGATTCACCTTTTTCAGAACCCATTAGTGAGGAGAGATTTCAACCAGAAGTTGTGGATAACAATTTCTTTCTTTTGAAGCATCATCCAATTGGCATTACCCTAATACTAAATCTGCATTTAGTTTACCATGCTTTAATTATGCCAAAACACATGTCAAGCAAGAATTCATCTATACTTATACTAAATTCCATTTATCATTATTTTTCCATTGCTTCAAATATTATATCCATGCTTGACCTGCACGTTTTGCCTCTCAGCTACATAGAATTTTAAAAGGGAAACCAAAAGAGGAATCCAGCACAAGGTTTATAACTAACTTCTACCATTCTTTTGATGTTCTCACATTGTTTTGATGTCTTAAAATCATGTATTGGATCAGACATGGTAGATGAAGATATGATCTGTACCAACAGTACTGGCTGGTTCCATTAGAACGAGACCGGAATGTACTGATTGTTTTTCTCCAGGGTCAGTCAGAGCACAAGATGAAGGAAGACACAGAAATATTGAGGAAGTTCTGGAATCATATGAAAAATTACAAACTAAAAAAATTGGCTAAGAAAATACAAGCAGTTTTGCAACTTTTAAAGTTTTGGTGTTCCTTCACAATGCAAAATCAATTAAGATCAAGACAAGGCAGCAAGTACATAAATACATCAAAATGCACTAGTAAGAAAGTTCTAAGTACCAGGTGGAGAAATAGTCGTGTCCAAAACAGAAGGAATTGTCATCTCTATTATAGGTCTTTGTGATGGTAATCCATTCCAAGCGTCTTTACAGGCTGAGTCTATCTCCTCCATACTAAAAGAGTGGGAAGAAAAATTAGATGGGTTAAGCTGGTTCTTAAAATTTAAAAATATAAATTTCAAAATAAATATCCAGGAATCTACTTGTGTCAGAGAAGCAAAAGCTTGAAACTATAATACTACTGGTATTGGCTGGGTTGAGGTCTGGAGATTGGTTCTATGTCTTACGTGAATACTACGTTCCTATAAAATCTCTTGCTGCAATTAACAAAATAGCATCAATCATACAAGCTTTTGTGGTGGACTAGTTCATTATCATTACACAGTACATCTAAATGTCATCAACATCAATGTAGCAAAGAGGAAAAAAGAAAAAGCAAAAACATCATGATATCTATATGAATCAGAATAGGTACCAACGTCATCATCACCGTCACTATATTAGCTTTACCAAACTGTTTGGGGTTATATATATGAATGCCATTCAATCTTAACATCATCATCACTATCTATGCTTTACCAGACTGTTAGAGTTTACCTTTCTGATATAGATGAAATGTTATATCAGAATAAATAAAAAAAGTACCGGCACTAGTTTCAACTACCTGACAACCTTTGCAACCATCCTCTTCATCTGGGGTAGGGTACCATGCCAGATTGCCAGGCTAAAAGCTTAGCACAGTGAAGCTATCATAAAGGAATAAAACGTTCATAATTTCATCTTTCTATCTCATAGTTTGAGGATTAAATAACGAGACGAAATAAATAATTAAGGTTTGTTTCCACATATTAGAAAAAGAAAGCAAAACAAAAAACAAATGGAGAGAGATATAAATCAAAACAAAGAACTCAGATCTATTATCAGCAAAATAAGTGGTACACATTGATCCAGAGCAACACCTTTCACTCCCGATATGAATGGTACCCATATGCTGAGGACCTGCTTCAGAAATAGTAGGCTGGCAACACTCAAACTGGGGCAATCTATCAACAGCTATATTAATTTTTGTTGTTCCCTGTAGCAGTCAATAACAGCAACATGTATGTCAAATTATTATGAGTAACCGACTGGAACTAAAGCTAGGCCAAGCATAACATGTGAAATAAAAACAATGGATTTCCATTATAATCTGCATCTTTTGCTCATATCACAACTCTCTGGTGTGAAATGCAGTCAGACCCATATTTCTTGGTCGCAACAGGCTTCCCACAATCTCTATTATTATTATTATTATTACTTCAAAAAAATCAATATCATTGACATTTTGGGACAGCAAAACCCCCCGAAGTGGGAAATTTTGAATTATATCCTTGCAGCTTTCTTGATTAGTCCATGACAAAACGAATACATTATCAGAGTACAAAACAACATTTCTAGGGTTCAGAAATAGGAAAAAGAAATATGTGGATTGCTTATATTCTAATATAGTCGTTTCTCTATCATTTCCCTTTCTTTTACCATGCCTTCTAACGACCCACTTTTCTATCTTCCTTAAATTAAGGTACTGGTTGGACAGATTGATCAATCTAAAATATCTAAAAGTTCTTAAATTAAGGTAATAGATTCCAATAATGATGGCTTCAGGAAAATTGGAATACCATGAAAAAATAAGGAAAAAAAAAGGATGAAAATATTACAAACTGCAGAATCAATCCTAAATTAATCTTGCAGCTGTATGATATCATGTATATAACCTTCACCCTGTTGACCAAAAATTTGAATCTCAATCATTTCTAATCAAACATGATTTCACCCAATTATATGGGCTTTTATTTCATGGGGTACGGACCCATCCAGCACGTCTAGGCTACAGAACAATCCCCTTAATTATAACTCTAAAACATTAGAGAAAACCCTTTGATTCTAACTTCAATTTCACAAGACTTGATTACTTATATGGTTGGGATTGATTTGGTTTGTTTTAATTGCGATTGAACCCGGTTTAATTTGTCGGGTTGCCTACGTACCCAATTATTTGGGATCAAGTCATAACGTAGTTCAAAAGAAAATTTTGAGTTTGAATTTAAGGTATTTAATTTGGTTTATTTTAATTAATTGGACCATTAAGATTTGGTTCAGTTGGGTTTTATTTGAATGGTTTAATATTTAAGGTATAGGACAGTAAAAGATCATACCTTGGAATAAACCATTTGAGTTAAACCGCAAAGAGGAAACGGTTTGATTTGAAAACGTTTGGTTTGATTTGATTCAATGTCTAAGGTATTGGGCCTTAATTGAACCAAAAGGTTTAATTTTATTGATTGGTTAATTTAAGTTGAACCGTAAAGGGAAAACGGTTCAATTTGAAAGAACTTAGTTTGGGATTGGTTCGGTTAACCACTTTTATGATTTGAACTGAAAAAAAGGGAAACGGTTTGATTTGTTGATTAAATTTAATCACCTTAATTGAACTGAAGAGGAAATGGTTTTAACTTAGGTGAACTTGAAGTGTATGGGGGCTGGTTTGAACCATTTTTGTTATCCCATTAATTACATAGTTTGGTCTAATTTTAGGATAATTTTGGTTCATTTTAGTTTTAGAACAATTTCAGTTCAATTTAAAATGTTTATAATTTAGTTTTAGTTTAAGGACGATTCTGGTCCAATTTGGATTTTGATTTGGATTTTATTTGGTTTATTTTAGTTTAAGGACATTTCGGTCCAATTTGAGTTTAGATTTAGTTAAATTTAGTTTTAGAACAATTCCGGTCCGATTTGGATTTTAATTTGGTTTATTTTAGTTTAAGGACAATTTCGGTCTAATTTGAATTTTAATTTGGTTTATTTTAGTTTAAGGACAATTTCGGTCCAATTTGGATTTGATTTGGTTCATTTTAGTTTAAGGACAATTTCAGTCCACTTTAGATTGAAAATAGGACTTTCTAGTTCAATTTTGAACACTTTTGGGACACATTGTGGGTTGGTTCAAAGCACTTTTGGGTGCATCTAATCACTTTTACATGAAAAAGAGAAGTAATTTTATTTTTTACATCATGAGTTTTGATGTTATTTTGAGATGTTTGGGTTCCAGAAAGGTCCAATGATTTTTAGGGATTTTCTGGAATTTTTCTGGGGCCAAATTGGGCTTAAATTGGACAAAGTGCACATTTCTGGGTCAAACCGGGTTTGATTTTGCGGTTCAGGGACTGCCGGCTCAATCGGCTTGGCCCTGGCTTGCCCATGGGTCGCATCTGGACCAGTTCAGGAGTAACGGGCCAGGAGAATTGGGCTCGGCCCGCGTGCAGGCCGTGAATTGGGCCTGAGACATGGTGCGCAAGTCGGATTTCGGCGAACTGGGTCGACTCGGATCGATATTGAAATTAGGCCTGGGCGCGTGCGCCCGTGGGCCTGACTCACTTCTGGCCCAGCACGCATGTATCTGGTGTGCTAAGCCTGGCTCGCATGGGCCAGAGCCCCTCTTCTGCGCGTGCGCGACCCAAAATTTAAAAGATTTCTTTTTGACCACATTTTCTTCTCCTATTTACAATTTAATGCCACTTTGCTATATTTGACCATTTCTGCAACCTTCTTTGACAATTTTTCTTTAAGGTAACCCAGTTTGACTGCTAAAATCAAGGGTTTAGCCCCCTTTGACTGGATTGAACATAAGGATCATGGGTTTACCCCCTAGATTAGTGGGGTTTAACCTAAATTGACCACCAAGGTCATGGATTTAACCCTTAGGTTAAATAGGTTTAACCCAAGTTGACCACTAGGATCATGGGTTTAACCTTTAGGTTAATTAGGTTTAACCCAACTTGACCACTAGGATCATGGGTTTAACCTTTAGGTTAATTAGGTTTAACCCAACTTGACCACTAGGATCATGGGTTTAACCCTTAGGTTAATTAGGTCAAACCCAAGTTGACCACTAGGATCATGGGTTTAACCTTTAAGGTAATCATGGGTCTAACCACTAAATCACTTGTGGTTTATCCAGATTTACCATTTGGATGAAACATTTTATGGATAAAAACATCCTAATTTTGGTTCCCAAATATACGATTGAGAAACCTTAAAATTTTAGGACACATAGAGATTTTCAATGAAAATTGCTCCGAGAAACAAATCTGGATGTTTGGCAAAGTCCAAAATTTGGCTTTTATCCTAAAGAATTCCATGTAAACAATAAAAACTCATTTTGGATAAAAGTTAAAAATCCTTCCCGAAAAACATGGTTGGGTGATGACCAAATTTGTAGGGTCATCCACATCAAAGAGGTTAAGAGATTTTCTACATCCAATGGGGTGTAAGAGATTTCTAAAACCCAAAACATTGAACGTCCAACATTGAAATCTTTTTTTTTTATTAAAAAAATAATAATAAATAAATGTAAGATATGGACGTTCCTGGCTTTGAAGAGATAAGAAGAATTTGGATATTAATAATTTCAGGGAGTCTGATACTAATAAAAGAAAGAGATAAGCATGGTTAGAGGATGTCTAAAACAACAATTCTAAGGATTTTAAACAACCAATAGAGACTTACCTGCCTTTCTGAAATTGGGCTTGAGCTTTATCTCTTTGAGTATTTCTCCCGTTCCTTATCCTCCTTTTTTCAATCCTTTTCAAACTCTTTATTCCCCCAAAAACTCCTTTCCCTTATCCCTTAACCTTTTTATAGGCAAGGATTTATAGCATGTGCGGGAAGTTATAACTTCCCACACTCCATGCTTGGCAAGGAATTAGGAGAGAGCCATTGGCTCTCTCCCCCTCTCCTTTTTGTTATCAAACGTCCCCTAAAAGAGGGGACGTATCCCATCTTATAAGCCCCCTTTTTGTTTGTTTATTTTAATATAATTAAAGGAGGGGGAGGGGGGACACATGGCATGTGGTCCCCACCTCTTAAAACAAATTTTGACCCCTTCAAACAAAGAGCACATGACCCTTTATTTTATTTGAAACACTTTTTTTTTAATTAAAAAAAGAAAGAGGGAGGGGGACGTGGCATATGGTCCCCCTCCCTTGAGGAGGAGCCGTGCACATGCACGACTCCAAACAATGGTCGTGCATGTGCACGACCAACATCCCCCCCTTTTTTTTAACCTCTTTATTTATTCTTTTGTTATTGTTAGTTTGGGATTCCCTTGGGACGTGGCTACAGTGCCACGTCATCAAAGGGGATTTTTTTTTAATAACATTTATCCCTTTTTATTTGTTGAAAATTTTTGTTTCAACACACCCCCCTAATAATTAAAGATCCATTGTAATAAGATTTTTTTAAACAATATGGTTTATGTACCATCAGTGTCACAACTTCTATTGATTTAATGAATGACAAAAGTTCACAAGTATACAGATGAAATTGTTATCACCTTTTCAAACTTTTTATCCTTTTAACTTATCCAATTTCAGCAATACAAAATTTAAGAAAAGTACACAACATATCTTTAGATTTTGTCATGAATCAGTACGAGAGAGTACAGTAGACGGATCTTACAGAGCTGTAGTCCAAGTTCTTAACAGCACGACAAAAATCATCAGGAAGGACATTTTCAGGCAATAATTCCTGTGTCATAAAAGCATAAATTTGATTCAGAATAGAACTCAATTGAAATAGAAACTTTAGAATCTCAAAGATACCAGGTTTTATTCATCAACAAATAAATAGACTTCTGTATGTAGAAAATTGGCAATCTTAAACTCTTTACCATGAAAGTCCTGTAAGGCGTTGCATTCGACAAAACAACTGTGGAGTGCACACATGTTCCATCTGCCAGCAGTACCTACCTTGGAGCCATGTTTAAATCATATGCAAATATCTTATCAGTGTTATGCAATCTCCAGATCTACTTTGTAGAGGGAAACCAAGAAGTGAAATTACCCCGTTTACCGCACCAGATTTCTCATTAAGCATCAATTGGGAAACCTATAAATCCAAGATGAACAAACAAGATGAGTAATAAATAAACTCTGGAATTATCAACTCAAAACAAGTGAAGAATGTGAAGGGCATCACACAGGAAATTTTAGTACTGGAAATCCTGCATCCATTGATCCTTTGTTCTAACTATAATAATCAGAGATTTTTAATGACAACAATGCTTTCTTCAAAGATCATATGTCATGAAAAATTGAAAAAAATACTGGATGCAATATGACATGCCCCTGGTATTCTATGAACTTAGGAACCAAATGAAATGTGGATGTTAATGGGAATGTTTAAAGAAAAATATCATTCCCTTTTTTGTCAAAAGGGAGTTGTAATATGTAGAAAAGAAAAAGAATACTCCAAATTGGAAAATCATACCTCTGCATCTGTTACAATATGAACACCAAATTCTCTAGCAGCCTTACTGATAGTCAAGGATACCGACCCCATCCCACCTTCAACATACCTACAATGGAAGTTGCAGTTCATGCACTTACGCAAAACAACAATTTTTTTTCCCTTTTGATCAATAATAATGGATGGTATATGTATTAAGATAAGAAGAAAGGATGCAACCAAGGGATTAGATACAGTGATCAAACTCCAAACAGCCAAGAGATGGAACACAATAAAGACCAAAGTTCCCTACATACAGGTCGTACAAAACTGCAGAATTATTATTCTATATCTATCGATGTGCCCGTAACAAAATCAGTTCTTCTAACCCCTGATTTTTCCAGATCATCTGGCACCTCATCAGCTGATCTGGGTATGTGATTGAACGAAGGGTCCGATTCACACGCTAAGAGCATGGAGCTCCCCAAGAAATGTCGAAATATCCATGGTCCTTCCTCCCTCTCATTCATCTAACAAATGACTAGAGTGGCAACCCCCCTCAACTAAAAAAATCCTTCTTATCTAGGCGTAAACCTGGATAAGTGCCAACCAAACATAAAGACCATAGAAACTTTTTATTTATATGCCAACAAAACTTAAAATCCATCTCCCTACAACAATTAATCTTTGAGTAAGACTTAAAATAATTAAACTTAAAAAAATTTATTAATTACATGAAGAAATAAGCAAATTTGGTTTTCAATGTGCGAACCTACTTTTCCCTTTTGTTTATAATTTAATGCTAGAAAGCATAGAATTATTGTGGTCAAGATTTAAGATTTAGACTGCCCTACACAGGCTATACATCCTTCTGTCTGCAGCAAAATGCGGCATTTGCATTGGCACACAGTGATGAACTTCTTTGAAAATAAAATTATGGTTCTAACGAATTCATCTTTTCAACTCAATAAACAAGAGGCCTACCAGAACTTGATTTTAGTTATTTAAAAAGGGGGATGACAATTTGGAGCTCACAATCCTTATAATGTTCAGTTACAAAATATCACATTCTCGAATAAACTACGCAGATGAGATACATACGACCAAATACCACGTTCACCATCAGTTTCTCCCATCACATGATGTAGTAGAACGTATCCACTCCCAGGTGTATGGACACTTGCCTGAGATACAAGAATGAGTGAGCCAAGTAATTTATAAATGTTTCTAAAGTAGCAATGCATATCCACCATATAACACACAGAATATTCAGTCATCTTTGGTTAGCACATAAACTAGCTGAAGATATGGTTTTTATCAGGCAAAATTGATGATTTAGTTAATTGTCAGTCCTGTGAAATTGATAATTTATATCAGTACGTAGGTAAATGACATTATACAGCAGCCGTCAGGCCTGATATGGCATATGGATTAAATTGATGAGCAACAAGGGAGCAACGTAAGCATAGAATGAGTGTTGCTGAGAAGAAGATATTAAGATGGATATGTGAGAAGAGTAGAAAAGATGAGGTAAGCAATGAACGTATCCAAGTGTCTAACTATTGCCCAAATAACAGAAAAGATGAGGTAATAGCTTCTTGTACTACATCCATCCACCACCAAGTTTCCCTATAAGAGGGAATACTACCTCGTGATTCTCATAAGACTTCTTTCCCAACTCTTTTGATAATTATCCATTTCATTCCACATCCCAGTCGGATCATCCATAAGGTCCCAAGGCCCAACTGGCCTCATTCGTTAGCTTATTCTTAAAAATTACTATATTCTTTCAACTTCCACCATTTTATTGTTGGGTTAGTTTTAGGATATTTGGCTTTCTTCCAAACCATTAACCTATATTGTAAAGCTAAACCCTTGCCTGGATAACTTTATGATCTCTACAGGTAGCCAGTTCACTCCTAAGAAGAAAAAGTCAATTTAGCTCCAATTTGGTTAACTCTTCACCAAATGTTTACTTCTCTTTTGGAAAAAGGTATTTGCTAAAGTAAAGTCATAAGCAACTGTGAAATCCAAGACTGATTCTCCCATCTCATTCCTTTGACCAAAGCCTCTTCCTCCATGAACTCTATTACAAAAAAAAAAAAAAACCTGGATGTAGTTTGTTAGAAAGGATACTCATAACTGACTAAAGATAAGGTTTCTGATTATCAAGTTCTTGTTCTTGGCTATCACGAGAAGTTTCAATGATTATTAGATTCCTTGCATATTCATTTGCATTGTGCTCTGAAACTGGCAAAGTATAATCTATTTCAAGACCCTCTAACATGTATGTTGATAACAATCTGGGTTTTCTTGCTAGAAAATCTAACTTTCCCTTTATTTTACTCCCTTAAATACCATTTCAAAACATAATTTAGTGACTATCAAACAATAAATAAAGTAATCACACAAGAAACAAGGGCTAATAAAACTAATATCATAAATTTTGAATCCTTTGTATTTAGGAAGGAGCAACTGAAACAATTAACTTGTAAATGTTTCTTTTAACTTTCCTCTCCTCTGTTAGACTTCCTTTTGCACTACTTTACCATGTAAATTTCAAAAATACCAAATGGATCTTAAAGTAATTGAATTAGAAATAAACCTTACTCAGTAACTAATAAGTTCAACTAAATAGATATAGGCCTAGAAATTATACCGTTGTCCCAATTACAGCATCTGTTGCAAGTGTTGCTTTCAGTACATCAGTCTGCGAGTAACAAAATTAACAATATGCCAATCATGTGATTAAATCAAGAAGTGATGCAAAACATACAATTTTTTACACTGCATGCAAATTCAGATGATAAAATATGCTAACTTCTCAGACAGCAGAAAATATCTAACAGGCAGATGAACCTCTTCCAATTCCAAGTTCCACACACCTCATTCGTGCACACACCCCCACCCAGACACATGGAGAAGGAAAAAGAAAGAAAAATGAAAACAGCAAATAGATAGTCAAACAAAACAAGAGAAAAAATTACTAGAAATTCACACCGTAATCTGAAAAGAGAATGCAATACACGGATGGGACCCTCAAGCCCCTGATATTGTTAGGAATTGGTCTTCTATTGTTCAGATGTAGTTTATCAGTCTTTATGTCATGCTTCTTTGTTTGTGTTTGGATGCTTATGCTGCACTCCGTGGATCACCCATTCCTTGTGGGTGTTATCTATCTCCTTTAATATAAATGAAGCTTTGTTACTTATAAAATAAAATAAAAATACAAGGATCGGATCCATCAGCTTGAACTAAAGAACCCAGAAAATAACCACCCAGCAGAACTAGACAAGTAATATTTTTTTTATGAGTAGGCAAATAATAATCGTAATTTAACCTTCAGCATTGTTTCTTCTAATCTGCAAATGAAAGCTCAATAGGTGACAAATGTAAATGAACTTCTCAATGCTTGTTCAGAAAAAAATAATGGTATGCGTTTTTCTATTTTTCTAGGTTTTGTATTTACCTGTATTTCTGCATTCTGTTTTTATTTGCAACTCTGTATATTGTTATGTATTTACTAGTTTGTTACTTGATTTTTTCTGACATTGCATGTCTTCTTTCCTTCCAGCTTATGGAGAATATTCCTTAAACATTATTTGCAACATTGCCTATAGACTTGGTTGATTCAAGTTAATTTTACCATGAAAAGAGCTGATTTCTGTGTCACTTGCTTGTTGTGAGGGGAGAAGGAAAGAAAGAAAAAAAGGGCGGAGTCAATGTAAAACGGGTGAGCTTTCCATTAATGCTCTTTTTACTTTCACATAAAAATAATCAACTTTTTGTCCTTTTATCATATTACTGTTAATAATTATTGCTATTCATTTCATGCCTGTCACTGTCATTTATCCTTCTTTGTGGGGAATCCTAGACAAACAAGGTGTTAATGAAAATTGTTACGACTTTCAGGGAATAAAATTTTTAACTTCAGCCACATAAATGATTGGAAAATTTTCAAAACAGCTGATAACGTAGTTCAATGATCAAGGAATATAAGCAAATTCAAATTTATGACTTTTCCCGGACAAGATATAAGCAAGATACAAGATTCAACAGTTGATTGTTTGATGACAACTGATTAAGTGCTTGACTCCGATATTACACAAAGCAATTAAGATAAAGTGTCACCTCAAACCAGTTATTCAAAATCTTTGATGCTGGAGACAATAAAAGGTCCATAAAGTCCCTGTCAAAATAATTGAAGGCATGTTACCAAAGGAATGACGCTGCCATTTTCCAATAAAAATATCTGAACAAGGACCACTAGCTGGCCTTGAAATACTAAAGTACAGACTGATATGTGATTAAAGTTTATCAGCTTTCAACAGAATGTTTTGGTTGCAACAGCAACAACTGAAAAAAAGCATATACACAAAATAAATACAAAAATCATCCTTAATGATATTAGGAATAATAACACTCACAGCATATCTTTGTGACCCAAAAAAAGAGCCTGTCGCAGACAATGAGCCCAAAATGCAGATTTTTGTAACTTATCTTTCAGCCGATCATTAAAAGATGGAGCCCCATGCAAAGCTTCAGGAGTAGGTGAATCCAAAAGAAAATCCATAAATTCACAGAAGTCCTGCAGTTGACTCTCATATCTACAAATTGGAAAATTGTTGGATAAATAAAATCCTCAGACTAAAATCAATATTTGGGAGCTTAGCAATGAAGTTAAGAATATGAAAATTTACTAAATCGATAACACTAGAAAGTGTCTGTGTCTGTATCATCTTAAAGCATTATATGCAAATAACTCAAATTCCAAGTGTTGTTACCAAGCTTCAGGGTGCTCTGTTGTTCTTAATTTCTGGTTGATTTCCTGATGATAGTCCTGGTTTACCTCTAGTCTTCCTCCTCATTTGCTCACCTTCTAAAACCCATCCATCTTACATTACATATATGAAGTTGTTATTTTCATCACATGGTAAGCTGGCCTTTATCTGTGAACGTCTTAAGCACTTCCAAAATTCACTATATAGCAGATTATTTCAACCCTTCACAGTTTTAGTTCTGGTCAGCGCTAAATTTGTTTCGTTCAGCCTACCTTAAAACATATACAGCATCAGAAATTCCAATGCGGACCACATGAACTACTATACAGTAAAGACCACAATAATCACAAGTCAAAACAACTGCACTAATGAATAGACAGAAGTTCAAATTGTAAATAATTCCGGTCTGATTCCTTGACAACAAATGTGTGAACAAACACATGCCTTGCGCAGAAAAAAATTAATCTTATTGAAGGAAGGAATCTGCACCTCGGATAAGCCTCGGCGTCCCGTTTAGAGAACTTAGAGATCTCCGATTTGTTAAGATCTGCGTCGTGGCCCAAAAGTAGATAACGTCCATCAAGACAAGGTGTGAAAGAAGAAGGATTCCTCTTTAACAACTTCAATCCATGTCTCGGTAATTCTAATTCCCTTTTTTCAAAATCAGAAAGGGAGGAGAAACAAACAGTATCATGAAATAAAAAGAATATTTGATAAGATCTATGCATTTTGACCGAATAGAAATGCGAAAGAAATTTTAACGTGTTGTTTCTCGCAAGTGATTCATAACAGTCTACGCGTTAATCTGTCAGCCCAGTTCAATCGGATGGATCGAACAGTTTGTGATTTAAAGGTGGAGAGATGAGGAGAATAGACCTGATGATAGAAGGGCGGAGGAGGCTTTGGAGGTAACTACAACGGGAGAACTTGAAGCCTGGGATGAGCTCCTCCGTGACGGCGGCGCCACCGATGAGGTGGCGACGCTCGAGGACCGCGACGGAGAGGCCGGACCGAGCGAGATACGCTGCAGCAGTCAGACCGTTGTGGCCGCCGCCAACGATGAGGGCGTCCCATTTCTTCTCGACCAGCGCCGCGCGTCCGCTGCTGCTACTGAAACCTCTCTGCCACATTCTCTCTCTCTCTCTCTCTCTCTCTCTCTCTCGTGTGCGCGTCTGAAGATTTTAGTGCCTTTACATCGCCGGCGACCTGTCTTCCGTTACAACTTCTCTTATTCCACATTAACAAAAAAATACTTCTTTTAGGCTCGTAGTTTTTTTTTTTTTTTCTCCCTCCTTTTTGGCTCGTAGTTTTTTATTTTAAAAAGGAAACATTATGAAAATGGGTAACTTTTTAAACATATCATAAAAACAGTCCTCTAAGATTCCTAATTGCATAAAGGACCATTTTTAAAAAATAATTATTTAAAAAATCAATTTTAAAAAATAATATCATTTTATTATAGAAAACACCCGCTGTATATGATACTCAAATTTAATTATTTTTAAAAAATATCTCGTTATTTACTTTTGATGAATTTTTTTACAACTAAGGATGAAAGTGGTCCTTTTCGGTAATTCGACATTTTAGTAGACTGTTTTTATAAATATTTTTAAAAAGTGATAGTTTTTTTATATTTTTTATAAAGTGATCTTTTTTTTATAATTTTCCCTACAAAGGAAAGAAAACGTTCTCATTGAACCCTCATTTGTGGTATAACATCAAACTCTACCTTTTATATCCTTTTTCGAATCTCAGAAGCCAAAGATAATTTCAATCTCTTCCCTCCCTCCCTTCATTATCAACAGCAACCACATATGAGTCCCTCCCTCCCTTCATTATCAACAGCAACCACATAGGAAAACCTCATGCATGAAAATGCACTGTTGCACCACTCAATACCCTTGTTTCAGGAGCATCTT
Source organism: Buxus sempervirens (assembly GCA_947561395.2). Taxonomy (NCBI): domain Eukaryota; kingdom Viridiplantae; phylum Streptophyta; class Magnoliopsida; order Buxales; family Buxaceae; genus Buxus; species Buxus sempervirens. The sequence continues at coordinate 38,962,375 of OX387190.1, forward strand.
GTTGAGTCATGGCTGTTTGATATACAATATAACACCATCACCGCTGAGAATGAGAAAATTATCTTTCTTCTTTGCTTCTGTAAGAAAAATCCAAATCTTTTAAATTTACATTCCGCAAGCAATTGATTACAGATATAAAATTTGCAGCTTGTTTAGGAAAATAAACAAGCTTTCAGACAAATATAACAATTCAGTACCGCCTCCCTCCGTCTGTCCAGATCCAATTTTTTTGACATGGAGACAATTTTCACAACTTAATACTGTCTTGGATATACACTTGATCTTGGATTTACCAAAAAAGAAAAATTATTGTCTTGGAAACAATATTTCTACATATCTCACCAGTATTATCTCTGGATTCACTGCTTCAAGGGAGTGATTCAGGTATTGAAATACACCGCGAGGATGGATATGCAATAAGGACCTTCCAGATGGGTGGGGGATCAGAATGCTGATGAGTATGCACTTCACAGGGGGAGCCCACAGAATTATTCACAAAGAATTACAAACACCCTCACTGCTTAGTCCTCTTCTGGTCTCTCTATGTCTTGCACCTCGGCTGGTTCAGGAAAGATCTCCTTGGATTGTCTACCGTGAGAAGATGAGAGATCGCGCCCACCAACCCCCTCTCTGTTGGTGGTGCCTGGAAAGGCTACAATCTCCGAGGAGCTGTGACGCCAACTGCCAAAGAATGCAGTATTCCAAGATCTCCTGGATGAGGTTGTTCTCAGCCTTCCTGAACTAAAATACTCTTCCCTCACCACCTTCAGAGGGTTCTCCAATGCTTTCAGGATATGTCTCATGAGGGGTCGTTTGGAAGGCTTCGGATTAATGCATGACCTGGCAATAATTGCCATAGCCCATACTTCCTCTAAGAGGTCCTCATCTACAATCATGGACGGGTCCACAATGTTTGTAACCAGTTCCTTCTCATATACACTAATATATGCCAGTGTTTGCTCCAACCACTCCTTTGTTGAGGCATCATCGCACGCACTGATACCCAGCTTCCCAGTTATAAGCTCAAGCAAAACCTTCCCGAAGCAGTACACATCATAAGTACGTGTTGCTGGTGGCATTCCTGGTATTTCAAGAAGTAAAAGAAAAATGTTAGAATAAATTTGAGTCAAAAAGAGACATACCAATAATAGGTAGGAAATACTCAGTGAAAATTTATATAGAAGGTGAAAATCATAATTTTAAAATTGTTTACTACTCGTCATCATTTTACTCTTGAATGATGCATTAGGACTTTAGACAATAGAGTGAACCTCTTTCTGAGGGCCATTTAGGTTTCTGTCAGATGCTATACTGTGAAGGTTGACCGCGCAAGAGTTAATTATGTCAATTCACTGTGACCATTGCTTGGATGGATAACAATCAAAAAGTACTTAAGTTGGACTTGCTACGAATCTTCAACTGTAAATTCAATATTATATTTGTACACTATGGAATCTTAACTAACAACTCTCTATGGAAAATTAATTGACAATTTTTTCTCTAATGCTATATTCATGGCTAACCTTGGACTTGTGAGGACAGCCACTCAATAAATGGTTACTAAAAGGATTATCCAAGTGGGTGTTGAACAAATTTCTCATTCATGTTCAATGGATACTTTGGTGATCTTACCTGATAAGGTACTGCAATCAGGCTATGACCCAATCACTTGCACCAATTAAATGTTTCCTTCAGTTATTGGTTGGTCATATTCAACTAAAGGACCTTCTTTTACCTCCTATTTGAATATAATTTTTTCATTAACAATCAAAAAAATTTATATTTATATATATATATAGATATACAAAGTAAAAGTGATAGATCTGAAGCAGCATTGCTCCTCTGGCCCGTCAGTAAGAGAAGACAACAAAAAGAAAATATTCGGGTACGGTATACATAAAAGTAAATAGTGTTTACCATGAAAGCCTTGTTCAGAGGTCCTGCAAAAAATCAAGTGAAAATGTTTTTAGAACTGGAATGACCATGTGAAACATCAAGATGGTATTAGTAGCCAAAAACAACTTGGTGCTTATTGCATTTTGATGAATAACATAGCTTATCACTAGCATCAGAAGTACATAACAGGACATATGCCTAAAATTTTATGCGACTTCCAGAGTTAATAGCTGCTATAGTTCATTTCCTGTGGTATATCTGTGCTAAGGCCACTAGCTAGAGACCCTGATATTGTCAACTTTCATAAAAATGCAGGTAAATACTGAAAGAACATACTCTTAGTATGTGGTCACATTGTGGTCTTTCTTTATATTCCATCTTCTCGACTTTTAAGACTAGTGGAACAGGATCTTTTTATCTTACTAGTTTTATGTCAGGTACATCTTGTAAATTATGCCAAGCAATTGATAAGCTCTCAATAAATGTCTGAATCTCTTCTTCTAAATTTTTAGACATGCCTTTCTCTCAGCTTGCCAATGAACCCACCCTCTTAGACCTGCGTGTTCTATTACTGAAGATGTATCTTAACACTAGTTTGATGTTACCAAATCTGCTCAACATCAACACCGACCAAGAGGTGGTCAACAGTTCTTTCATGGCTTCTGCTCGAGAACTTTCTAGATCTGACTGATTTATATTCAACATTTAACCATATTAAGTTTCACCTCAGGTCGCAAAAAACACTTCCATAATGGTGTGATAGGGTGTTTTCAACTGCACTCAATAATGCCTGTCATGTGATGCAAAATTCTTCATTTGAATTAGATTCAAAAATTATAGATCTGACTAAATTTATAACCAGCTTAATTTCAGTCCTTTTCCATGACTTAGATTCAAACGGATGTTACAACAAGAAAAGAATAGATCTAGTCTACAGAATAACATGAGCTTTTTGCATGGAGAAACCTGAAGAAATAAAGCAAGCTGAAGTGTTATAGTACTATATTGATTAAATACAGATTTTGTTGCCAATGTTCAAAAAGAAACCCAAGTAAATGCCCATAAGTTGTCATCAAGTAAAATGTTCCAGATGAGACACCCATTAAGGCATCACTCAGAGAAGCCAATCTTAAAAGCCAAAAAATAATAAAATAAGAAAATAAAAAATAAAAAATTTCTAAGCAATCTTCTAAATAACAGTTATTGGATATCTAGTCAAGGACTTGCAGCAGATATAAGGAGCTGGGTGAAACCACAGATAACCCACATAAAAGGCCCAATGAAATGTAAATTATCAACAGTTCTATGCATTTTAACATAAAATAACAGGAGAAAAGTTAGATGCATCTTGCGTGTGCCTTGCATAATCACTCTCTGAATGATTGACCAAATAAAATGAATACTCACTGAGGCAACCGCAGCAATTTGGTGATCACATTTTGATGAGTATCCTCTTCTTGAGCAGAAACACCGCTCAAGCTCCCAAGCCGCACCTCAAATTTATCATCAAGAAGTATACTGCTTGCTTGAACATCTCTATCATTACCCAAAGGAAAAAAAATTTTAGTGCTCGCATAGTTAGGCATTCAAGGTATTGACAGGTATTACTACGTGAATCAAGTTATACAAGCTCTCTCTAAACAATCAATTTATATAGAATTTTGTACCACAGATTATTTAAAATTAGCAGTTCTCACAATGAAACCCAATACAGAAGCAAAGGCAGATTGTTAAAACACCACTAATCTAAAAGGATAAACAAACCTTAACTATTAAACCCATGAAATTTATTTTCAATAAGAGTTTTTAAAAATGGGAAACCTTGGATCTAGTAAGAAGTACAAAAAGAAATCAATGAAAGAAAATTTGAGGTTTAAAGATGTACAATTTTTCATTTTTCGTTGATTCCTTTCTTCTAGTTTGATCTGCAACCTCGCCATTGCAACACATAACATGGCCAGATGAGCAATAATGTACCAACTGCACTCAAGCCATGGCTCTGCTTCGCTCCGCCCATAGAGCCCTTTGGGTCCTCTCCCTTCAGACCCAAAGAATTGTGTAATAAACTTATCTAAATATAAGCCACTGTCTCTAACAAATAATCCATTACAAGGTACTCGCTATAAACTTTTCCATCCTTCAATAGGTGCAAGTAGCCTGATGCTTTGTCAGAATTGTTTAAGTCATTTGGGAGGTACTTCAGGCTTTTTTTCATTTTTTCCAGGTTATATATATGGCCTCCAAGGGGCATCTTTTAAATTTATGGTCAAGAAGTGGGTTTCTAAGTTCTGAGGCAGGTAAAAGAGAGCAATATCTAACCCTAGTTCCTATAGAGTGAAATAATTTTCCATTCATGGACAATGGCAAACTGCCAAATGTTCTGAATTTCCACCTTATTCCTTTACTGCATCCAACAAAGGCCCTGAGTCTGTTGTCATATACTATATAATGACTATTTTTGAATTCATAACTGTGTTCAACTTTAAGTTACTGATTTAGCTGAAGAAAAGCATGCCTAAAGTCAGAGGCTACACAGTGAAGTAGCTATTTCCTAATATGAGTAAAAGAGCTATTTCCTTAACTGCATTAAATTAATCAATGCCTGAAAAAGAAAGAGATCCATGACAAAAGCTCCTATTGCCTAATTAAACAATCCAATGAGGCTATTGCTCACACCACAACTTGCTAGTTAACAGGGTCTGATGAACACAAATATAAAAAGGCATTCCTAAATATGGAAGGAAATGAATTAAGTGTACGGTAATGAAAACTCATCATCAAAGAGAGGGCAAAATGGCAGCTTGGAGACAAATGAAAATTAAGTCATGTCCTGTAGTACCTGTGAACAAGGGGTGGATTACATTCATGATGTAGATAAGATAGACCCTCTGCAGCTCCTATTGCAATTTTCAATCTCGTAATCCAATCAAGAGACTGTAAACTGTCACCTTCAAAATTGGTTTTCTTGGATGCACAATTAATGAGGTCCCCATTTGGCATATATTTGTAAACCAAAAGTTTCTCATTCTCATCCTCTAAACAGTGTCCCAGGAATGGAACCAATCTTGTATGCGATGTCCTGCTGAAAAATTCCAATTCTGCTCTATATGATTCTTTCTCAAATGAACGAATATCAATCCTTTTGATGACTACAGATGATCCACTTTCCAAGATACCTCGAAAGAGTTCTCCTGAGTGCCCATGCTTGATGAGGTTTGAATCACTGAAACTGCCAGTGGCCTTGAGCAGTTGTGCATATGTAAATGCATCTCCTACACCTGAAAAGCTAATAGATAACCCAGGAGGGGATTGGCTAGCTCCTGTGGTAACAGGTGCAACACCAGCCCCGCTTTGTTTTGTAGCACCCCTCTTATTCATGTGAAGAACCAGTATCAGCACCAATATCAGAATAATAATAAAACCAATCCCCCCAAAAACTCCTGCTAATATGTAGGTCAACCTCCTGTTGCTCTTCCTGGTGGATTCAAGAATAGGAGGTGGCACTGCGGTAGGTTTCCCAAAGTTATCAAAATTCATTCCTCTCTCAGCATAAAATAATGTACAGTTATCCAAACTCCTCTGATTCGGAACCTTTTGGAGGCAATTTCTAGCAAGAGAGGCATTATTTTGAAGATCATCAGGAACCCTGCCTTGGAAGTAATTGTAGGACAGATCAATCGAACTGAACTTCCCGTGCATGGATGTCAGTCCACCATAAAACAAATTCTGCGATAGATTGAACACTGCAGCACTGGAACTGGCATTGGGATTCAAACTAAGGTTGGGCAGGAGACCTGTGAGATTATTGCCGGAAACATCAAGAAGGACTAACCGGGGCATTGACCACAGTATTTCTGGTAGCTCACCAGAGATGGTATTATAGCTCAGGACTATGAACTGCAGCTGAGATAGAGCTCGAAACAAATTATCTGGTAACAAGCCAGTCAGAGCATTTTCCCGAATTACCATTTTCTGCAAACTCCTCAATCCTCTCAAATCGAGTGGTAATGACCCAGACAAAAAATTAAAGCTAAGATCAAGGTCAACCAGGCTAGAAAGGTCACCAAGCTGAACGGGAATAGAACCAGAGATACCATTACCTGATATATTCAAGAATTGAAGCTTAGACAGGGTCCCGAGCGCAGGAGGAATAGGGCCAGATAACAAATTTGAAGAGAGGTCAAGGCGAGTGAGATTTCGCAGAGAGGAGAAAGATGATGGTATAAATCCAGAGAGTGCATTCTTGGAGAGATCAAGAACTGAGAGATTAGACAACTGACCCATAGTCGGAGGAACTATCCCAGTAAGACGATTACCAGAGAGATAAAGAGAATTAAGCTTAGTCAAGTTTCCAAGACTAAAAGGGATGGAACCTGATATAGAACACGACCGCAGATCCAGTACTTGGATAGATGAAAGGAGTTGCCCGAACCAGCCAGGAATAGTGCCGGGAAACAAGAACTTAGAAGAATTAAAGGAATTCAAAAGAGCGAAATTGGCCAGAGGATTGACTGAGAACTGGGGATTGAGACGGCCAATACGCGATCGCCTCAACCCTGATATATTGATCCCGACGACTCGACCGTTTTGGCATTTGACACCGATCCACGCGGAGCAAGGGTCGGCTTTCCTCGGCCAGTCCTTGCTCCTCAGCCCCAACGAAGTCCGGAGCTGAAGTAACGCAGTAAATTCACTGCGAAGTAAAAGCTGCCCAAACGCAGTCTGAAACAATAAAAAGAACAAGGCTAGCTCTGCAATACTGAACCGATCTGCCATGGCTACGAAGAACGATATGATGATGTTGGTAGTGATGTATGCAGCTTCAACTTTTTCATCCCACGGTATTGTTGACTATAGAAACACTTGTGTATTCGAATGCGAGTGAAATAAGATTTGGGGATACATAGACATGCAGGTTTCTTTTCCTCTGCCCTCTTCAAGCTCTTACCTCCACAGCAGTTTCGAGTTTTGACCCTGCCGTTGTTCCTCTTACTTCTGATACACGGAGATAACTTCTGCCCTTGCTCTTTACTTTCTTCTTCTTCCTTGCGTCCGAATTAGACCCGTCTCTTCTCTTCCTGAACCCTCCCTTTCACTCTGTTTCTTTGGTTGACGAAAGAGAGAGACAGAGAAAAAATCATGTACTATAAAACAAAAACAACAAAAGGGGTAAAAAGAGAGAGACTGCAATGGCGGCCTGGTCAGGTTTATCTATCTTGCTCTCACTTTTTGCTCCAACAAAAGGAAAAGCCTGAGAGAGGAGAGAAAGGGTCCATTAAACGCCGCCATTAATGACTAGAATCAATTATTCACAACTGGCGGCGTACCTACTGTTCGCTCTCGTTCACAGTCGCCGGAGCTCCAAATCTCATCGCTGGTTCCAGCGGCGATGACTGATGACAGTGAAGCGAAACCGGCGCATGGTCCCTGCCACGTTCAACTCCGAAATTTACGCCCAAACCTGCGTGTAGTTCTGATAATTTAATACTATTTGCATTAAAGTTTATAAGAATAGAATCGCATCAACCAAGTCTCTCTGGCTCTGTGTTTTTGGAATCAGCTCAGGTTGTTGGCTTCTATTTATTTCTTTCTAAGAAGAAGGAACTGTTGCTATAAAGAGGAAAAGAAAAGTAAAAATAATCTCGAAGATGGCGACGACGCCAAAGAACTGTCGACGTTTCTTGCCAAATCTGTCGCAAGGGCTCGTCCCAATCACCACCAACTCTCCCACTGATCTTCGTTTTACATCTGAATTTACAGAATTACCCTTCTCGACTTTATGCTTTAATTTCATCGTGCCCTTTTTATATTTAGAAAGTTTTAATTATAAGTGACATGTCAAAAACAATTAACACGCACAGATTGCACAGTGGGCCCATAAAAATTATAAGAATAATGAGTAAGATTATATATGAAGGCTGCATTTCCCATTGCATTTGTTTTTGCCTTTTTGATTTTTGAAGCAATAAGTATATTTAGACAATGAAAGATTTTGCTTCTCATGATGAAGTAAAAAATCAATTTTTGAGAAGCAAAATTTTATTGTTTCTTAATTTTTTTTAATTGCTTAGGAAAAATTGAGAAGCAATAAAATTTTACTTCTTAAGAAAAGCAAAAACACTTACTGTCTAAGCATACTTATTGCTTAAAAAGAAAAAAAGCAAAAAAACAATGCCAAACGTCACCGAAAACTATTTTTTAGTTTTTATAGACCACTCAGATTAACTTGTATGGATAGGGCTTTTTTTGCTAAACATTATACAACTCAATTTTGATGGGTCATTTAATAATAAATTAATTAGAGAATTACAGCAGCATTATTCTACTAACTCTCATGTAGGACCAATTATCTTGATGAAGTAATTAAACATATATATCCATTCAACTATTCTCATTCTCATCTTCTTCCTCGTTTTTTTTTATATCTAATCATTAGGAGTAGACTTTTTCTTACCAATTTAAAAATACTTTAGAGAATAAACCACTACGACATGTAGTTGCCTAACTCATGAAATTTATCTTCTTATAATAGTGATTTAGCTTTACGAAATAATGAAGGCGTGATAAATTTGTAATTTTAAAATAAATGGAGGGTTACAATGATAAGGAATGATCGTGACGGGTCAAGCTTTAGTTTGGTCAAGCCAGCAGCAATAATTGAATTTGAAGATGAGTACCGAATACAGTACATAGAGTCTTTCCCCCCAAAAAAAAATACATAGTGTCTTCTTCTTTTTTTTTTACTTCGGTAAGAAAGATGTGAATTTTATAAATATCTATTCTTGGCATTTGTTTGGCTGTTCATCAACATCAAGATGTTCCACAACCACCTAATGTAATTTTTTATTGTCTCAGACAAGATCAGGAAGGTTTTTAGGGAAGCAAACAGGACTCTCATCCTCTGCAGTGCACGCTACATACACCCCCTCACATTTGAGGGCCCCACCATTCATTTGCGGGGTCCCACCCCATTCATGTGAGGGGCTGTCTACGGCGTGCGTTGTGGACGATGCCCATTCAAGCAAACATGGTGGTGGATCAACTTGCTAACTTTGCTGTAAAACAATTGTATTGTGCTAGATGATTTTGTTGGGCAGACTCAAGCCTGTCCTTTACCTTGGTAATCGTTTTATAAAATTCCTATTTTCTTATATGAAAAAATAAAGATGTTTCCTTTGTTAATGTATTTGTATTATAAAGTGAATCGAAACATTAGTATTCTTGGATTATAACTCTTCAAAGTTCAAAAAAGTATTCATCCACAATTTATCTAATTGTTTTTTTTAAAGGGTTTAAGTCAATGCATACTTTTCCCCAAAAAAAAAAAAGGTGTATATAAATCTATCCTACTCAAACAAAGAGTCTAAGGTTGGTATTTAGTTTGGTTTTAGTTTGGTTTGAGTTTCTTTTTAAGTCCAAAGTTGAGTTTCGGTTGGATTTAGGTTTAATAAAAAAATCCTTAAAAGGTACTGCTTGGACCACTTTATATCTATATTTCTATGTAAGATGCATTTTGATAAAATAGGATTGTGTTTCTATCAAGGTTTAAAACTCAATTAAGCATGCATTAGAAGACAATATTAATTTTTTTTATTATTTTTTCATATATGTGACTTAGATGTAGCTTTATATAGTGATTTGAAGAAGCTTATTATGTTGATATGTTTATGAAATGATTTATTATCTAAGTTTTGATCTTCATATATTCCATGTATTTAGAAAAAGAAAATTCTTTTTTAAAAGTAATTTAGAGGATTTTTTTTTTGGGCATATTAAATTTGCATATAGAATTGATCTTTAAAAGTATACATCTATAACTTTGAAATAGTAACTTGAACATTAATTTTTTGTAAGATAAACAATAAATTTGTTTTATGAAAATAAAGGAAACACGATTGGAGGTTGCTAGATGATGCTTAATGACTAACTTCTTAACTGAGATTCAACCATATACATTTTAGATTCTTGATGTTTTAAAATGCACATTTAGTTTGGGACCCAGCCTCAACTCAAAAAATAACATTTGGGTTGTATTCGAGATAAATGAGTAGGGGTTGAACCCAAACTCATCAAAACCAAACCACCGGTCTTAATTACATCTCTATGTACCTACTCCTTAATGTTTATTGGATAAAGTAAAGCCAAAAAATTTTGGTTTATTTAATTTATATTGGCAGAAAAAATGTTTGTTTAAAATTTTAAAAACTCTCCTATCCCTAAAAGACTATCCGACCATCCTTTATTACTTCGATTTGTCATCAATCAAAACATATTATATAGTACTCTTTGATAGGTTCTATTGCAAAAGGACTTATTAAAGCATGTCCCATGATATATTTTGATTCGCAACAAACCAGAATGGCAAAGAAAACAGTGGAAAAGATTCAACCTATCATATTTTATTTACAACTCATGTAACAATTTGTCTGAAAGTTTTTACATGTTCAATACTTAACATGCCGTTTAATTATTTAAATGCGGCATCAAACATGCCACCCCACTCTATATTATGGGAGCAATTACTCCTAGATATTAGTTCCTCTTATTGTATTAGTCTCCAATGAGATTGATACACATAACCCTTGAATCGGTAAGCTTTCTCTTGCATTTTAAATTCTTAAACCTCAATCACATTGGTGGTTGATACTTCTCTCATGATACTTCGTTTTCCTTATCGTCAGCGCGGCGCATAAGGATGGATGATCCACCACGATTTTGACTAGTAAATGGCCCAATGAGAGAAAGAGAGAGAGTCGCTTCCGTGGGTCGTCTTCTCGGAGAACGTTTTGGCGGCTTACTGGTCGACCACTACCGCAATTAGAATTCGATGTTTGACGAAGGAAGCTTCGATAACAAACCAACCGATGTGTTTTTGAAGGATGACTAGAATATATTGAGCAACCATTGGAGTGATAATTAACAATCTAGTTTTTTTTTTTTGGTAACGAATTAACAATCTAGTTGACTAGCATGATTGATAAACTAATTGATAAATGGTATGGAAGCGTACAAACCATGGTTTTCAATTTCGATGTCGACGGGCGTGCCATTCCTTGAAAAAAACGGCACGCTGTCGGCACGTCAGCAAAAAATCGTTGAAATGGCGGAAAAACGGCTCATTTGCATTTTGTTCGAAATTTCGTTGACACGCCAATGCATACCGCAAAATTTCAGGAGAATGTAGATTTTGAATGTCGTTTGGCAAAAAAATGGAGTTTTTTTTCAGTTTCGACAAAATTTCGTATTGCTCCTGAATTATTAAGACTTTCTACTATTTCATTTTGACCCTTAAAGATTAGAAATATCAAAATATTATAAATAATAGGGCAGAAGTGTAAATATTAAAACTGTTGTAACTTTAAGTTTTTATAAATTATAAATAACAACTAAACCTGTAAGTTTTTCAAACTTACATTTAAAGTCCCCAGTCAAGCACGACCTGAGTCCTCTCTCTCTTCCGTGAGAGAAAACTAAGCCAACGCACCTCTCTCTCTCTCTCTCTCTCTCTCTCTGTTCTTTCTTTCTTTATTATTATTTCTCTTCCCACGTTCTCTCTCTACCGAACCTACAGAATCTTGTTGTTTCTCCTTCTGTTTCTTGTTTCTGAAATCTTTTCTTCTCTATTTCTACATTTCACTTTCTTTCTCTTCCGAAACAACCCAACAGTGTTCTCATTTTTGTTTTATATTTTTCTTTCGAAGACAATAACCGACAGCACTCTCTTTCTCGTGACTGCTTGTACAACCCCGTCACTCCAATCAAACCGAGAAAAACCGATGGGTTTTTCTCGTGCAAATTAAAAAAAAATCGAATTTTGCTTGGGGAAACGGAAGATACGGCATCTGGCTAGCGAAACGTACCGCTAGCCAAATGAGCACCGATTTTTCGGCGCCAAAACTGAAAACGCTGATACAAACCACAATAAATAGTAAAATTCTATGTCATGGTAAATTGGGTTGTAATAAAAACATAGTAATTTATTAATCTTCTTAGAACAAGTTCTCCCTTTTTTTTTCCTTTTTATGGGCTCATCATCTCACCTATTTTGACATGGCAATTTTATGGGGGTATTTACTATAATTCTTGATTATTTTAGATATATTTTTAAATGGTTTAATGATTATTGCACAAATATAATATTAAAAGCATTATTACAATAGATCCATCTCTAATCAAGGTATAATTGATAATAATTATAATTAAAAGTTCATTAATCCTCGATCCAACAATCGGTAGTTGTCTGACAAACCTAACCCGATCATAATAGAAGGCTAATCAAGTTGTAAACAGTATAGGGATTGAACTTTAGTGACTTTCATTACATGCTAGGAAAAGAAAAACAGACAATATTCTAGAGACATCAAGAATAAATAGTTTAATTAAGAGCCCATACACTCAAAACATGGTATATAAGAAATATGTGAAAAATTTTGGTCCTACCATCTAATGGATCTCATCTACGATATTGTTGATTCAAAGGGTTAGAGAAATTAAATTAACAGGCTTCCATCATTCAAAGCATAGACCATAGGGCAAGGTCAAATGCCTGAATTACATAAGTCTGTAATAGGGGTGCAACTTGGTTCGGTTTGGATTGGGTTGACCTTAATCCAAGAACGACCGACTGAATTGAGAGTAGTCAACCTGAAACCGAATTAAACCAATTTGAAAACCAATTTTCTCAGACTCGGTTCGATTTGGTTCAAAACCAAATGCAGGTTCAAACCGAATATGATAAATTTGATCAAGCAAATGGATTATATATTTCTAATTGACCCAACCCAAGTTTCACTCCTTAGTTTGTATTTAATCTCTCCAAATTGACATGTAGTTGCTTAACTCATGAAATTTATCTTCTTATAATAGTGACTAGCAGGGCCCACGTGCAGTACTGCACGCACGTTAAAAAGGGAGGGAGTAGTTTTAAAACTGCACGTGGAGAGAGAATAAGTGGGGAGAGAGGGAATGGAGAGAGGAGAAGTGGGGTGTTACAAACTAATTGTTTTTGAACGAAAATAGTGAGTTGAGACGGGTATAGCCCTGTATTATTGGAACTAAACTATACAGGAGATGGGCATTTTGTAAAAGTTGTAATTTGTTGTTTGGCACGATTCCCAAAAAGGGCGCCTCGCTTTATATATAGTAGATTTAGCTTTACGAAATAATGAAGGCGTGATAAATTTGTAATTTTAAGATAAATGGAGGGTTACAATGATAAGGAATGATCGTGACGGGTCAAGCTTTTAGTTTGGTCAAGCCAGCAGCAATAATTGAATTTGAAGATGAGTACCGAATACAGTACATAGAGTCTTTCCCCCAAAAAAAAAAAATACATAGTGCCTTCTTCTTCTTCTTCTTTTTTTTTTTTTTACTTCGGTAAGAAAGATGTGAATTTTATAAATATCTATTCTTGGCATTTGTTTGGCTGTTCATCAACATCAAGATGTTCCACAACCACCTAATGTAATTTTTTATTGTCTCAGACAATATCAGGAAGGTTTTTAGGGAAGCAAACAGGACTCTCATCCTCTGCAGCGCACGCTGTATACACTCCCTCACATTTGAGGGTCCCACCATTCATTTGCGGGGTCCCACCCCATTCATGTAAGGGGCTGTCTACAGCGTGCGTTGTGGACGATGCCCATTCAAGCAAACATGGTGGTGGATCAACTTGCTAACTTTGCTGTAAAACAATTGTATTGTGCTAGATGATTTTGTTGGGCAGACTCAAGCCTGTCTTTTACCTGGTTAATCGTTTTATAAAATTCTTATTTTCTTATATGAAAAAATAAAGATGTTTCCTTTGTTAATGTATTTGTATTATAAAGTGAATCGAAACATTAGTATTCTTGGATTATAACTCTTCAAAGTTCAAAAAAGTATTCATCCACAATTTATCTAATTGTTTTTTTTAAAGGGTTTAAGTCAATGCATACTTTTCCCCCCAAAAAAAAAAAAGGTGTATATAAATCTATCCTACTCAAACAAAGAGTCTGAGGTTGGTATTTAGTTTGGTTTGAGTTTCTTTTTAAGTCCAAAGTTGAGTTTCGGTTGGATTTAGGTTTAATAACAAAATCCTTAAAAGGTACTGCTTGGACCACTTTATATCTATATTTCTATGTAAGATGCATTTTGATAAAATAGGATTGTGTTTCTATCAAGGTTTAAAACTCAATTAAGCATGCATTAGAAGATAATATTAAATTTTTTTTATTATTTTTTCATATATGTGACTTAGATGTAGCTTTATATAGTGATTTGAAGAAGCTTATTATGTTGATATGTTTATGAAATGATTTATTATCTAAGTTTTGATCTTCATATATTCCATGTATTTAGAAAAAGAAAATTCTTTTTTAAAAGTAATTTAGAGGATTTTTTTTTTGGGCATATTAAATTTGCATATAGAATTGATCTTTAAAAGTATACATCTATAACTTTGAAATAGTAACTTGAACATTAATTTTTTGTAAGATAAACAATAAATTTGTTTTATGAAAATAAAGGAAACACGGTTGGAGGTTGCTAGATGATGCTTAATGACTAACTTCTTAACTGAGATTCAACCATATACATTTTAGATTCTTGATGTTTTAAAATGCACATTTAGTTTGGGACCCAGCCTCAACTCAAAAAATAACATTTGGGTTGTATTCGAGATAAATGATTAGGGGTTGAACCCAAACTCATCAAAACCAAACCACCGGTCTTAATTACATCTCTATGTACCTACTCCTTAATGTTTATTGGATAAAGTAAAGCCAAAAAACATTGGTTTATTTAATTTATATTGGCAGAAAAAATGTTTGTTTAAAATTTTAAAAACTCTCCTATCCCTAAAAGACTATCCGACCATCCTTTATTACTTCGATTTGTCATCAATCAAAACATATTATATAGTACTCTTTGATAGGTTCTATTGCAAAAGGACTTATTAAAACATGTTCCATGATATATTTTGATTCGCAACAAACCAGAATGACAAAGAAAACAGTGGAAAAGATTCGACCTATCATATTTTATTTACAACTCATGTAACAATTTGTCTGAAAGTTTTTACATGTTCAATACTTAACATGCCGTTTAATTATTTAAGTGCCGCATCAAACATGCCACCCCACTCTATATTATGGGAGCAATTCCTCCTAGATATTAGTTCCTCTTATTGTATTAGTCTCCAATGAGATTTATACACATAACCCTTGAATCGGTAAGCTTTCTCTTGCATTTTAAATTCTTAAACCTCAATCACATTGGTGGTTGATACTTCTCTCATGATACTTCGTTTTCCTTATCGTCAGCGCGGCGCATAAGGATGGATGATCCACCACGATTTTGACTAGTAAATGGCCCAATGAGAGAAAGCGCTTAAGGATGGATGATCCACCACGATTTTGACTAGTAAATGGCCCAATGAGAGAAAGAGAGAGAGTCGCTTCCGTGGGTCGTCTTCTCGGAGAACGTTTTGGCGGCTTACTGGTCGACCACTACCGCAATTAGAATTCGAGGTTTGACGAAGGAAGCTTCGATAACAAACCAACCGATGTGTTTTTAAAGGATGACTAGAATATATTGAGCAACCATTGGAGTGATAATTAACAATCTAGTTTTTTTTTTTGGTAACGAATTAACAATCTAGTTGACTAGCATGATTGATAAACTAATTGATAAATGGTATGGAAGCGTACAAACCATGGTTTTCAATTTCGATGTCGACAGGCGTGCCATTCCTTGAAAAAAACGGCACGCTGTCGGCACGTCGGCAAAAAATCACTGAAATGGCGGAAAAACGGCTCATTTGCATTTTGTTCGAAATTTCGTTGACACGCCAATGCATACTGCAAAATTTCAGGAGAATGCAGATTTTGAATATCGTTTGGCAAAAAAATGGAGTTTTTTTTCAGTTTCGACAAAATTTCGTATTGCTCCTGAATTATTAAGACTTTCTACTATTTCATTTTGACCCTTAAAGATTAGAAATATCAAAATATTATAAATAATAGGGCAGAAGTGTAAATATTAAAACTGTTGTAACTTTAAGTTTTTATAAATTATTATAAATAACAACTAAACCTGTAAGTTTTTCAAACTTACATTTAAAGTCCCTAGTCAAGCACGACCTGAGTCCTCTCTCTCTTCCGTGAGAGAAAACTAAGCCAACGCACCTCTCTCTCTCTCTCTCTCTCTCTCTCTCTCTCTCTCTCTCTCTCTCTCTCTCTGTTCTTTCTTTCTTTATTTCTATTTCTCTTCCCACGTTCTCTCTCTACCGAACCTACAGAATCTTGTTGTTTCTCCTTCTGTTTCTTGTTTCTAAAATCTTTTCTTCTCTATTTCTACATTTCACTTTCTTTATCTTCCGAAACAACCCAACAGTGTTCTCATTTTTGTTTTATATTTTTCTTTCGAAGACAATAACCGACAGCACTCTCTTTCTCATGACTGCTTGCGCAACCCCGTCGCTCCAATCAAACCGAGAAAAACCGATGGGTTTTTCTCGTGCAAATTAAAAAAAAATCGAATTTTGCTTGGGGAAACGGAAGATACGGCATCTGGCTAGCGAAACGTACCGCTAGCCAAATGAGCACCGATTTTTCGGCGCCAAAACTAAAAACGCTGATACAAATAACAATAAATAGTAAAATTCTATGCCATGGTAAATTGGGTTGTAATAAAAACATAGTAATTTATTAATCTTCTCAGAACAAGTTCTCCCCTTTTTTTTTTGCCTTTTTATGGGCTCATCTCACCTATTTTAACATGGCAATTTTATGGGGGTATTTACTATAATTCTTGATTATTTTAGATATATTTTTAAATGGTTTAATGATTATTGCACAAATATAATATTAAAATCATTATTACAATAGATCCATCTCTAATCAAGGTATAATTGATAATAATTATAATTAAAAGTTCATTAATCCTCGATCCAACAATCGGTAGTTGTCTGACAAACCTAACCCGATCATAATAGAAGGCTAATCAAGTTGTAAACAGTATAGGGATTGAACTTTAGTGACTTTCATTACATGCTAGGAAAAGAAAACAGACAATATTCTAGAGACATCAAGAGTAAATAGTTTAATTAAGAGCCCATACACTCAAAACATGGTATATAAAAAATATGTGAAAAATTTTGGTCCTACCATCTAATGGATCTCATCTACGATATTGTTGATTCAAAGGGTTAGAGAAATTAAATTAACAGGCTTCCATCATTCAAAGCATAGACCATAGGGCAAGGTCAAATGCCTGAATTACATAAGTCTGTAATAGGGGTGCAACTTGGTTCGGTTTGGACTGGGTTGACCTTAATCCAAGAACGACCGACTGAATTGAGAGTAGTCAACCTGAAACCGAATTAAACCAATTTGAAAACCAATTTTCTCAGACTCGGTTCGATTTGGTTCAAAACCAAATGCAGGTTCAAATTTGGTTTAGCCTAGCCCTCCTTCCAAAACTAAACCGAATTGATTCGGTCTGTTAAATTTTGGAGCTAAAATCAAACCGAATATGATAAATTTGATCAAGCAAATGGATTATATATTTCTAATTGACCCAACCCAAGTTTCACTCCTTAGTTTGTATTTAATCTCTCCAAAACTTTTGTCTAAGAGCTTTTCAATGTTTTTTGGCCATCCAAAAGAATAGAGCAAAGTAAAAATTAAATTTCATCAAGCTAATAGATTATGTAACTATGACATCTATTCTTAGGTCATAATGCAAAGGTAGCACAATTTAGGGATCTAAATTTAGATAAATCTTTGAAAGATTAATTCAAGGCTAAAGACACTATAGCATCCTATAATAGGTGGCTATTTTGGTGAAATAAAAATGATTTCTTACGAGTAGAAGACGTTGATGTTTGATCATGCAAATGTGGCATTATCAAGGCAGTATCCCGTTGACAAAAAGAACTTGATTACCGAACTCATCAGCCCCAATAAATAATGCTAGCACGTGCAGTGCTACACATATGAAGAAAGAAATAAATGAGAGAGGGAACGATTTGCCTTCTTCAACCGATGAATCATTCTTTAATCATTAAACCAGTCAACCCTTGAATAAATTAAACTGGCCTCTCTTATTTCATTTCACTTATATCCCAAAACCAAACCAATCGTCAAACCCCTCCTCCCTTGTCTACTTGGTCGATCGATGAGAGCAAACTTTTTCCTTTACCCCTTTTTTTTGGGTGTGGTTTTTTGGGCAGCAAAAATCAACTTGTAGGAGATGAAATCAAAGCCCCACGTCTATCTATAAGAGATCTTCGTTTGGATCCAGAGTTCTCTAGTCATAAGTGTAGGGTTTGTCAAAAACTCAACAGCCAAGTCATAGTTGATTGAGAATAATTTAAAAACAAGTTGTCTTTGGGTTCTTAACTACCGAACACCCAAGTCATAGTTGTTAAAATCATAGTTTTCTGTTTTAACTTGGCTGGTGAGTTTTTGACACAGAAAACATAGCGGGATGTGAACGGGTGGTCTTGCATTAGTTCCTCACTACCGAACACCCAAAGACAAGACATAGTTGATTGACAATATAAGAGAAGTAGTGACAGGCCTGACTCTTCTTGTAGTTGTAATTGACCCTCTTGGATCGTCACTTCCAAAATGTTAAATTAATGTTACAAAAATTCAAGCACACCGGAGTAATTTTTCCATCGTCACATCATAATTATCGTGAAATCACCGAGATTGTGATGTGCACGGCTGTCATGCCCAAGGTGCTATTGTAGATGTATCATGGACGATAATATATATAGTTTGTGTAAATTTCAATCAAACCCAATCCAAAAAAAAAGTCAATCAAACCCAACTCAAAAAAAATTCTCGAATGAACTTGAATGGAATCAATCAATGGAAGCGATAGAAGAACTTGAAAGATAAAGGGTTTTGAAGTGAAGTAGAGAATGGGGAGAAAAAGGGAGAAGGACCTCACTGCCGCCGGTAGATCCCGCCACCGGTTGCTCTGGCCGGAATAATGAAGAAGAAGGTCGGCCATGTGGAGAAGGGAGGAGGGTTTGGACGATTGGTTTGGTTTTGGAATGTAAGTTAAATGAAATAAGAGAGACCAGTTTAGTTTATGTAAGGGTTGACCGGTTTAGTGATTAAAGATTGGTTCACGGGTTGAAGAGGGCAAATTTGTCTTCTTTCACTTAGAGGGGAGGAGACGTTGACGTGGAGACCTAAATGGTCAATAACTTTTTAAAAAAGTTCTGCAGTTGTCATACAGTGAAAGGTATAGATCAAAAAGTCATTTTAATGAAAAATCAGACTGTACGGTAATTTTCCCTTAAAAAATTAAGATAATTTTGACTGTTATACCCTTTTATTAATTAATAAATCTTCATGATGATGTATAAACTCTATTTTGGGAAGTCCCACATTTTACTCAGGTGATTCCCAAGAGTCGTCTTTCGTTATTTATAACTAACATGGTGCACGTGATAGAGGGAGTAGTTGCTTATTGTTTGGTTAGTTTTGTGGTAATTTTGACAATTCTATCTCTTTATTAGTGAAACTTGGCAATATTGTACAAGTGCGAGTGTTAAAAGTTGAATATGATGTTTGGTGCGATTCCCAAAGAGGCGCCTCGCATTAAATATAGAATAGATATAGATCAACCAGAGTTTGAACGGGTTATAATCTCAGCCCAAAATCGGCAACTGGGCCCTATTTCATAAAGGGCCGTCAGTCATTTAACCTAATAAACAAGCTTTCGTAAACTCGTGGAAAGGACCAAACTATGCCCAGTTTGTAGATCGAACAATAAATGCAGCACTCTGAATTGACTCCATGGGAAAAATTGCTAGTAGAAACTTTAAACACTTGGCTTGATGATTATACGCTTACGTCTAACTGAGAACGTGGCTTTGTGTCTCCTTTTCATAGGTTGCTCTCTTCCCTCTCTCGAGAGGACAACACGAAATTAGAGCCAAAATTCGGTGGTTCCCTAAAACCGCCCGTTGGGATGGAATTTGAATGTGTGGGACCCCCTCCTTACATGGGCATCCATCTGAGCGTTTCACGCTAACACCATTGAATAGCTCTAGGTGAAACGCTCTCGGACAACACATGAGGCCATTGAAGAATCCTATTAACAAGACTCTTCGCTCCAATATATCAAACCAATGAGTTTTGACTAGGGGCAAAGATAATAAATAAGCTTAAGAGTGGTAAACAATAAGTCAATAAATAAATTCAAATGCAGTATAATTCAAATTTTCATAGAAAAAAAATATAATAGAAGCTGTAAAAATTAGACAAGTAAATCTTTTTATAATTATATTTTACAAAACTTTATATTTTGAAACATTTACATTATAGTTTTATTGTTAACTAGCGGGGTGCATGTGCAATACTAAACGTAGTGGGAAGGAACAGTTTTGCAACTGTCCAAATTTTAAATAAATAGGCAGAGTTTTGATTATTTTAACCCTATATTAATGATGCTTTTATAATAAACAGTAAGGGCTTTTTGGTGAAGTCGTGCATGATTGTTGGCACGCTACCCAAATAGATGATATTAAATATGTATTTTTCAATATATTTAACAAGCTAATTATCCCAGCTCCGTTATTTCCACTTGATGCATTAAATGTTGTGTATATGTGAAGATACAGAGGATTTGCATTTATTCACTTTAAAGTAGTGAAAACCCTATCTGCAAAGCAGCTCTTGGATGTAGGCACTTTGTTAAACGATATATGTGTAAATATTGGTTAGTCCCGTTCTCTTTTCTTTGATACGGCGCTTGTTTTTTTTTTTTTTTGAGGAAAATACGGCGCTTGTTAAAACTGATGTATGTAGTGCCATTTGTTAAATTTTGTGTCTATTGGTATGTCATTCTTGTGAATTTCCGACTTGGGCTTTTCTCAGCCCAAATATCTATTTTCATATATGTATTTAATTTGGCCCATCCTAAAATGGAATGGGTCGTTAAAAGTACGATTTAAGTGCTAAAACACCTAAGTGTCCCTTGACAAAACTTCCACAACTACCACCACCCACTACACCCATTTTGGAATGAAATCGTCTGCAATTTTCCATTGCAGTGGCTGTGAAATACAGCCATGTGGAGCATCTCACGACCACTGTTTTTTCATGTGAGGAAAATGTATCAAGTTGGCCTCATATGAAAAAATATAAATTTTACTAATTTTTAAATGGGCTTTTTACATTCATAACCCTATATTATGATATATTTGCATATACATATCCTCTTGTTTTTAATATTTATATTTATACCCATCCATTCAGTATAATTGTTGCAGATGTACCATAATGTCAAATTCCATTAACTTTTGTTATTTCTTTTTATTAAATGACTAAATTAACTTTCTATAAGATGAGAAAAAGATTTTATATAGCCAAATGACTATGGGTCTAGGTGGAATTCCAATGAAAAATTATTAATCAAACAAATTAATATCAATCACTTAAAGTCAAGGTTTGCAGTTTCAATGTCGATGGGCGTACCACACCTTGGAAAAAATGGCACGCGGATGAAAAATCGCAAAAACGGCGGAAAAACGACTCATTTGAATTTATTGGTGTGCCGCGAAATTTCGGAAAAACGCAAATTTTTAACGTCGTTTGGCAAAAAATGCACTTTTTTTAGTTTCAACGAAATTTTGGCAGAAATCCGTTTTTTTTTTTGTTTGCTTAATTTGGACAGTTGACTACATTTCTGTAGCCATGTGCTAGGTGTTGCTTCAACCGTGAAATCCCACCACCCTTAAATTGCTTGCCACAATAGTTGCATTCCGTTTTATTTCTATCCCCATCCACTTTCTTGCAATGCCTCCAGCTAATATCTACCCTACAACCTTGCTGGTCGCCTCCACTGCTAATGACAAAACCAGAAGCCATACCAGATCAATATAATAACAATCAACAATCACTTGCACAATGTACAAATAAAATACCAGCAATAGTTTAGTCACAAAACAAACTTATAATGTTAGATGCGAATATAATACAAAACAAATTAATAATTAATTTTCGTGAAAAATAATTATACATGGCATTCACAGTAATTATTATAAAATTATAATAAGATTTTTGTATTTTTCCCTATTTTTACTTAATTTTCATGAGGAATAATTAAAATTTTTAATTTTCATCCAAATAATTATAGATAATTATACATAGTATTCGCGGTAATTATTATAAAATTATAACATGAATTTTATATATTTTTTATTTTTCCTATTTTTAATTAATTTTCATGAAAATAATTTAAAAAATTAATTATACTGAAAAGTAATTAAAAAATTTTATTTTCAAACAAATATTTATAGATAATAATACATCCTATTCACAATAATTTTTATCAACTATAACATAATTTTTTGCATTTTTGTATATTTGTTACTATTTTTAATTAATTTTCGGCACAAATAATTAAAAAAATTAATTTCAAACAAAAAAATTAAAATAACGGCACCCATCAATAGATCGGGTGCCAAATCATAACATATCAATAGATTAACTTAATCTAACATGTTTAAGGTCATAAAATGGAAGAAATGAAGTTTTGGGCGTTTACCTTTTTCAAAATCAATTCCCAATGTCGTATGAGTTCAAATCCCACTCCAAATCATGTTTATGTTGTATTTGGAAGCAAGATCTTAAAGAAATTAAGGTTCTGGGACAGATTTCACCCAAAATAAACAAAATTTGAGAGAGAAATTAAAAAAACGGCAAAAACCAAGTATTCTGTTTGTTTGCTCGAGGTGCTGACGATTTGGGGGAATTTTTCGCCAAATCGTTGATGCTATAGGCTGTTTCGCGCGCGCGAAGCAGAGTTTAAAAAAAAGATCGATTTTTCGCGCTTGCGTGAACAAAAATTTTAAAAAAAGGTAGATATTTTCTTGCTGAAACCAAAGGTGCGGCATCTGGCTAGCGAAACAACAAAATTTATAAGATAATATAGGAGGATAAATACAATATATTTTTATTTTATAAAAGGTTATTTTAGTCATTTAATAAAAATTTAACGAACATTAACGTTAGGGGTACGATTGTAACGATTATACAAAACAGAAGGGTATAAATACAAATATTAATAATAATAGGATATAACTGCAAATATAGTATAATATAATGACATGGTTGCAAAAAGCTCTTTTTAAATATATAATTGATTTTAACTAATTGTTCTCTTCACTTGTTTTCGAAAAAACAAAAATAATTTGAAATGTTGTATATATATATATTTTTTATAAAATATGTTACCAAATAGCCTTGCAGTTCTTGTCCTTTAGACATCCTAACATTTTCCTATGTTAAGCCGCTACGAATCTGACGTCAGCAAAAACCTAACTAAACAATTTTTAATATTGATTTAACTATGTTGAAACGTCATGTATCACATAACTTGTCACGTGGAACTCCTCGCATTATGAAAAACTGCATACAAATTATCTAAACTTTAGGGAAAAATAAAAAAACCTCAAAATGAGCCACGTCCTTATCTATCTAGATGTCATGTCAGCTGGTCTTTCACGTTGGAAGATCTATGATCCAACGGTGGAAGACGTGTGGCTTCATGCACTTACGTGGACTCATACATCACCATTGGACCGACAGATGTTCCAGCCAAGCGCTCTAAGATTTCAAGTCCCTTACCCAACACGGGTGGGAATAGTAATTAGCTTGACTCGACCCTCCGTGTTCCGACAAAAGAATAGATATTTTGAGAACGCGGGTCCAAGTTGTTCCGGTGTCCAACTGCCCACATAATTATCTCCTATGTTCATGCATATCCACAATTTATTGCGCAAGTATGGCCTCGCCACCCTACCCTACATCTCTTATTTATTTATTTTTAAAATTTCTTGGTGAAAATTCCACTTCCACCTCCTATTTCCAACCAGGGTTAGACTAAACGACATCTCCTTTATAAAAAAGGTATTTTGCTCCTCCTTATGTATTGACTTGCTTGTATTTGATATGGCTAGCACCATAATAATATGAAATTTTAATTGAGAGGACAAGTTTTAATTAGTTTTAAGTTGATTGGAACAAAATCTCAACTTGATAGAACATAAATCCATATAAAAAATCATCCTTCTGTTACATAAGTTTGTTTATTTCGGATCCTTATCCAAAAAAACCTGTTTGCATATTAAATGGCCTAAGTGAGCAAAAGCACTACAAAAAAGGTGCTTTATAGGGGCGTTTGATGGTGGCGCTTCAATTAAAAAACGCCTTCGAAGGGGTATAAAAATTGCGAGGGTCAAAAGCGCATTCATAAATAGGATATTAACGGCATTAGAGCCGAAGGTGTCGTTAATGAGCCATTTTTGCAGCATTTTCAACATAAATGCTGCTGAAAGCCTACTTGAAGAACATCGGAAATCACTGTGAATGTATTTCCACAATCTTCCCATGCGATCACGTCTTATTCACATGCATCTTTCTGGTGAGAAAATCTTGGAGCCTCAATCGATCACTGATTATCTTCCAAACGTTGGCGTTGGTTGAGATTTTCATCGAGACAGGAAGCTTCCGTCTCCAACCTTTGACCTCCAGCAACGACGTCCCATAACTGCCGAGCACGAGACCCACACAGGTAACCTGCTCTCTTTTTCTCTTATACGCTCAATCACACACAAGTACGAAACTCTTTGCCCCAATTTCTTGGGGTCCAAGATGAAAAACAAATTGGCTTTGTTAAGAACTTAAAGATCGAAGTAAACAACTTCTCTTCCTTCAAACCTGCAAAACCATGGACTTCGTTTAAATTTTAAGAAAAAAAAAAAAGATTGCCGAGCTACCGACTTCTTTTGCCAGCATTTTAGGCTCAAATTTCTTTTGTCACTACAATATGGCTAAGTCCCATCCACTTTCTTGTATTCCAAATTAAGTACCAAATGCAAGAAACACTCTGCGGCATTCTTCCACTTTCATTCATGAGAAAAATTCATTATACTAGAAAGAAAATGATTAGACCAATCAATATAGCACAGCAGAGTTGGGAGTAAAAAGATTTTGTTGTGTAGGTTTTTGTTTTTGAATCATTTTTACTTTTTCTAAAATTAATATGAAATTTTTAAATGATTTGATCAATCAATAAAAACTATTTGGTGATTGGATGCCAAGAGCCACACAGGTACTCTTTGTTTCTCTTATACGTCAATTACACACATTTACGAAACCATTTTTTTCCCAATTTATAGGGTTCTAAGATGAAAAAAGAAAAAAATCTAGAACTAATCAGGCTAATATTATTGAGCGCTTCAGCCACTAAAATCTCTTAGGTGAGAAGACTGATTTATTAGTACCATCCATTTGATGGAAAGCAAATTGAAGATTCTAAAGAATGTTATTTTCTTACTCCATCTAGAGCCTATTCCCCCTTGTATTTGAATACTCTAAGCTTAGTAAGATGGTTTTTTTTGGGTAACCAAAAAAATCATCTCCCTTTGGTAGGAACTGACTTATGATAATGATGATGATATCTAAACAAATCCTTTATGAAGATATTCCCAATAAACTTGTATACGTACGCAAAAAGATAATTAATAATAATTTTTGCGTTTAGATACTTGAAGACAGTAAGAGGCACTAAATTTTTTATATGCTATGAGAATTTAGACTTTGAAAAAAAAATGCTATAAGACCAACATCTAGAGAAATTTCGCTCCACTTTCTCAAATGCTGAGTCCCATTTCATTTTTACGCTTAATGTATATGGGAATCCTTCATTTTCTTGCAGTTTCTCAACATCCAAATGCAAAGGTTGTGAAATGAACTAAGTTACATTGCGGTAAATAGGTGTTTTGTGATTTATTGATATGCAAACTCATCCTTTCTTAAACGCTAGTATCAGTTGGGCATTTGCAGCACTCCAAGTAATAAATAATTGAAAATCCTAATATAATTAAAATTTATCTTTAGAAATTCAAAACGAAAAATCGATTCAAAGCATTATAAAAGTGGTTTTGATAAAACATTTTTCTCAGAATAGCTTTTTTTTTGTTGGTAGAATTGCTCAGAATAGCATGCTCTTGAAAGGGGGATGGAATCATCTACCGCATGAAAATGCAGCAGACGATACCGCCGCAATGTTAATGTCAACCGTGAGATGCTCTCATCTCACGGTTCACATTTTTCATATTTTTTTATGTGAAAAAATAGTTCACATTTTTCAATGTGAGCTATGAGGGGGCGGTATCGTGTGCCGCATATTCATGCGGTAGACGATTTCAGCCCCTTGAAAGGACTGCCTTCAATCATTTACACTATCATTTAAACGTTTATTTATACGTTAGACTTAAGGGTAGGAACGTGCAGTTTACACGTGAGACCACTTGTTATTTTTTATTTATTTATCAGGACACCACTTGTTCATAGATTACGGAGATATTTAGGTTCAAATTAAAGACGCAAAGCCCTCGAAAGGTTTAACTCCAGCACTAACCTTGGTGTCAAGTACCTTGCATGGCGAGTGGGCCATAGAGAAGGGCGATGACTAACTAACCCTAGTTAGACGCCCAGCGTGTCTGCCTATAAATAAATGTTATCGGGAGACCTAGGGTTTCTTGTGCGCTTAGAGGAGGGTTCCGATCCCCCTCTCCAGTTTTCGGTTCGTTACGCTAGTTAGGGTTTCTGTTTCCGTTTCATCTCCGACGATATGTCGTCTGGGGAAATTGAATACCGATGCTTTGTTGGCGGGCTCGCCTGGGCTACCGACGACCAAGCCCTTGAGAGGGCGTTCAGTCAATATGGGGAGATCCTTGAATCTAAGGTCCGTTTTTGCAAAGGCAGAGATCGGACCAGTTCGGTTTCGCCTTGCTGATCTGTTTTGTGTTATGTGATATCGATGACTTTCTTGATCTTGTTCTATGTTCTGTATCTGTTCTTTTGTTGATGGCCGGAATCGGTATGTTATCTTCGTCTTCCTCGGAGACGCAGATCTATCGATCTGAGTTAGATCCTTGCTAGTATGAATTACTTTTCTTTCGATCGTGATCTGATCTGCAATTTACTTCTTATCTGTCAATTGAATAGATCATTAACGACCGGGAAACTGGTAGATCCAGGGGTTTTGGTTTCGTAACGTTCAGCAACGAGCAGTCGATGAGGGACGCTATTGAAGGGATGAACGGGCAGAACCTTGATGGACGGAACATCACCGTCAACGAGGCGCAGTCCCGAGGCAGTGGTGGAGGCGGCGGCGGCGGCGGCGGTGGATTCCGTAGCGGAGGTGGCGGAGGGTTCCGCGACGGCGGTGGGGGCGGATATGGCGGTGGCGGTGGTGGATACGGTGGTGGCCGACGTGATGGAGGCGGTTATAATCGTGGTGGTGGTGGTGGATACGGTGGTGGCCGCGACCGCGGGTATGGCGATGGTGGGCCTCGCTACTCGAGGGGCGGTGGTGATTCCGATGGCAGCTGGAGAAGCTAGGAGTCTCTTATGATTTGAGTGTTTATTTTGAAGGACTTCGGTCTCTTCTGTCTTGGTTTTCAATGTTCTTTAGGGGTACTGTTTCGGCTTTGGTAGTTCGTTCCGTCTTTTTGATCGAATCTTAATTTTGTCATTTGGTTACTGGGTTCCGAGTGTTTCTCTGACATTGTGATAAAAATTAAAAGGCGTAAAATGAAATTGTTTGTTAATTTGTTCTGTATTAACGCCTTCAGGTCTCGAATTATTATTTTCATTTGGTAATCTGATTTGAGCAATATATTTTTATCGACGTGATTTCGAAATTTGGGAATGCAAGTCACCAAGGCAAATGTCGGAACGATGACTAAATTAGCATTATCAATTGGATCATTGTTTGAAGTCAATCCGTTTCTATTATATGTTGTCATGGGAACGCCGGTTGGCAATGAGGTAGATGTCATGATGGCACGGCGGAAAGGAAAGACGACAGTGACATCGTTAAGAGAGGGACGGTTTTTTATATAAGGGAGAAATGTTACTAATAAAATTTCCCAATAAATAGACGTGAACAGGTCGGGATTGGTGGACGTGAACAAGAGGTAGAGATGGGTTGGAAGGAAGCCACTGCAGAAGGGTGGAGCAAACTCAATTGGATGGAGTTGTAACTAATGAGAACAAGAGGGAGAGATGGGTTGGAAGTAGGGGTGCCAATCGGTCGAATATGGATTGGATATATGTATATTCGTATTTGAATCTGAATTTTATCGGATCTTAGATTTCAAATCCGTATTTGAACCACGGATCTAAATCCTATATGCGAATTTGTCAATTTCGATTTCAAATTGAATTCGGATATATATCTCACTCATTGCCAGCCCTACTCAGAGAGGGATTTAAATGAAAAATGGGTTTGAACTTCAAATTTGAAACACCACACAACAATGGATATTGAGGGACTGACAAAAAAAATTGTACCCGGAACTTAGAACGACCGGCCTGTTCTGGATAATGGAATTTCAGAGCAAAAAAAGTTTCAAAATAAGAGGTTTTGGAATTGGTTCTTTAAGTGGGTTTGCAGGTACCATTCGCCGGAGGGTGGTAGTGACAAATACGAGAGAAAGTTTAGATTTAGGGCAAATCGTTCTCTAAAGGTTTTTGGTTTTAGTTATGATGGTTCAACCGTAGTTTATAAATGGTCTACAATCCAACCAATGTCTACTCTAGGTTTATGTATAGGATATATATGATTTCGGTCGGATCCTATTCGGATCGGATATATGTATATTCGTATTTGAATTCGAATTTTTTTAGATCTTAGATTTCATATCCGTATTCAAACCACGGATCTTAGATTTCGGATCGAATTCAGATATATATCCGATCCATTGTCAGCCCTAGTTGGAAGGAAGCCCCTAAAGAAGGGTGAAGCAAACTGAATTAAATGGAGTTGTAACTAATGAGAAGGGTGGTTGAGAACGTGAATAAAGAGGAAATGGATTGGGAAACCTCCTAAACAAGGGGGGGAGCAAACTGAATATCGAGGGAGTTGTAACTAAGAAAGGAAAAGCTGCAATCGGTGGAGTATTGAGGAACTGTGATGGAGTTTCAATATGCCTATGCTTAGAAAACTTTTGGACATGATGTTTTTTAGAACTGAATTATTAGCATTGATAGAAGGTTTAAAATAGCAATTTGTTTAGATATTAAATTGTTGGAACTTGAAGATGTTTTTAGGTTATCTAAGTATCTTAAGGAGCTCATCACATTCTCATCATGCGGGATTGATGATAAAACAGGTTCATCAGCTACTTCACAGATTTCACCAAACTGAACTTACACATGAGAAAAGAAACGAGATCAAGATGGCTGCCGGAACGGTCTAATTGGGAGTAGCAACGGATCAAAAATCTTATGGAAGCGTTACCACCCGAATAGTATAAGTAAGATTTGCTTAGATGATTGTAATCGCAGAGAGTAGTATCTAAATATATATATATATCTAAATTTCATTTTCTACCCAAAAAAAGAAAAAAGAAAAAAAGAAAAGAAGAAAATCAGAAAAGTCCTAGGATAAGGGAGAAGATATTAGAGATCATTCATTGTAGCACCGGAATCAAAAAGAGCGGCGGGGAGGAGCATCTTAGCTTACGGGCACAATACAGTGAAGGGAAGGAGCACGTATGGTTTCAAGCCTGGAATAATCTGGAAACTAGAGAAAACAAACATAACTTTGTTCCGCAATCTGGAAGATAAAGATTCGAAGTTCCAAACAATCTGATATATGAGCTATTGCTCGAGACCACGGACTCGCTAAATCAACTTAAAGACAAATTTTAGCGACTTGCTGATTTGGCTTACTTGCTCATTATACTTTTGGTAGACAACAGCAGATTGAAATACTTTACAGTTTCTCGGGGAGCCGTTGTCAATCTTTGTCAACTATTGATTGACGGACTGATAGAGCTGACATGATTTACTAAAAAAAACATCAATGTGACAGTTATTTGTTACTCTGTTAGTCTAAAGTAGCTAATGGAAATTTGACTATGATTCCTCCCTTTTTATTGGAAGGATCATGACATTTGACCTCATACAAAACCCACAATTTAATAGCCACTACATGTACAGATAAAACCCTTACTGTATAAGTTCTGGAGAACAGAAGGTAAGCACACTTCCAAGATGATAATGCATTTTCTGATGGTTTAATGGAGTCTGACTTTATTGTGAAACCATAGTGTTTATCAAATAAACTGTATCCTCAGTTCAGAGATTAGAATTGTGAAATTTGACTTAGTTAATTGATAGAAGCCTTATTTTGAAACAGAGATCTTTTCTCCCTGCTTTGTATGTGTGTCTATCACTTTTTCCTTTTTCCCTAGAATCCCTCTATTGATCCCATAATTATTATTGTAGTGATTGTTTTGTGCTCTCAGTATTGCAATACTTGATAATACATAAGAAAGTTTCAGGATTAAGATTAGTAAGATTTGTTGCGTGTGCAATAATGCAGGTCTGCAATAAACCCATAAGTTTAATCTTGGATCATACCTGTTCTTTTCTGTGATTGATTTTGCTGCTCTGGAACGGAATACCTTCTAGTCCTGTTCTCTCATGGATATGATTCTAGGTACACCTTCTGGCCAAGGCAGACAACTGTGACTTATTTTCTTATGCATACAGTATAAATCTCATTCAAAGTGAGTCTTCTTATTAGATATTCTTGAGGGACAAAGTGCTACTGTATGGTTGCTGAGAACTCAATACATCATGGACAATACTCATCAACAAAGCACAACGCAATTCCTTTGGGTATAAATTAGCAAAATCAGGACTAAATATCAACCATTGTGTGCGTGTAATCGGTAGACCAGCACAGGCTTACTGCACTGGATGACTAGCATTGCTGAAAAAGAATCACCTATCAAAGCCATTCCAGTGGGCAATCTATGGAGTTCTCGTAAAAGTCCACATCATCTAAATCGTACACCATCGCAATGTACTGATCTAGCCAATAATCACAATGACCTACACAGCTATAATCATAACCAGTGTATAGATGGATCAGCTGTTACCAAAAACTGTCATTTTAAACATCTGTTCCAGCTTTAACTAGCTTTTCAGCTGTAGTAAAACATCAAGTCCACTTGAAAATATAAAACTAAACTAGTTTGCATTAGTTTTTTATGGTTAAGGCGACCAACAAACCCTGAATCAAAACACAGAAATAAAAATAAAAATAAAGGTATATTAACAGACCAAGTTAAGCAAAAAACATCAAAACAAAAAGTCAAAGAGGATAATTGTGGAACATATGAATATTCATTGTTTCTGTGTATAATAACATCTAGTGACTAACCTGGTTCTACAAAGTTGGATTTCAAACAAGGACCAAAAAGAAAACAAAAAGACCAAGAACACAAGCTTCCTGAATTACGTATAAGAATGAAGAAGAAACTCTTAGCAAGATACACACATAACGGCTTCTATAAATTAATTCAGTTACTTGGAGCCTGAAATATAATTTTGAGTCTGTTTTATTTTATTTATTTATTTATTTGCTGCGGTGATATGAAAAAAAAAAAAATTGGACCATTCAGTTTGAGTAGTTAAATTATCCATCAGAAAATTGAACAGACTGAATTTAGTAGCCATTTGGTCTACAAACTTTACATACAGATCAGTCTCCACAACCTACCCTCTATATGAATCGTGGCATATCAGACAACTTGAACACTACTGGCAATTCTCTTAATAGGACGAAAACAGA
This sequence comes from Buxus sempervirens, assembly GCA_947561395.2. NCBI lineage: Eukaryota > Viridiplantae > Streptophyta > Magnoliopsida > Buxales > Buxaceae > Buxus > Buxus sempervirens. The sequence continues at coordinate 38,993,938 of OX387190.1, forward strand.
ATCAGTTTATTTACTGAAAGGTGCAGTTTTTCCACATGAACAGCGTGAATTTATGACAAGCAAAACATGCATGTGGTTTGCATTTGCCATGTTCATACGATATGTTGATTACACTAATAGGTAAGATCTATCTTAGCACTGGAAATTGCATACAGTGTTTTGCCTTTATATTGGAGTAGGCTTACCAAATTTTATGAATTCATGATATGCCACTGGATTAGCCTTCTGCAGCCAAGTTACCTATGCTTTGATCTTAAGAATTCATGCCACTCTTAGGTCCAATAGATTTATACAAATTCAGATTTTCACTAAATTAAAGCCTAAGAATGAAAGAAGATTTATGGCAGACATCAGGATAATGACTGATCTCAACCAATTTTTCACTTCACAAAATCAACCATACTGTAAGCGAGAAGCAAGGAAAGTTCCAACACTTTCAGAGCATTTATATAGGTTCTCCATTGTTAATATCCTTCACAAAGGAGTTAATTTCCTTTGAACTTCTTGATGTGCCAACTGTATGATTTACTCAATATGTGGATTCATTGTTCTAAAGAACTAGAGGAAAATGGCACACCAAAAACAAGCAACTTTGATTCGATGGATTTAGCAGAATATAATGTAAAATCCTTGATTTTTAATTATTAATTAAAAATTTGATTTTGTAGTTCTATTAATTTAATTGGTGGAAATTTCAGGAAATAAATTAATAGAAGGGAGCTGGAAAATTTTCAGAATCAATACATGGTGGAAAGGTGATCATACAAGGTAAATAATTAAATTAAATCTTATTGGCTAAATATAAGTAATTAGAGTGGCATTGTACCATATCACAATTTAAAAATAGTGTTAATGCAGGGTATAGTTGTGTGTTGGAGCACATGACAGATCAGATTTGATTTAAAGTGTTTTGGGCGGCACTATAAGAACGTGCAAAATTCTGTTAGTAGTTAGTTGGTTGTTGGAAACTCTAGAGGCTTCTAGAGATTTTGAGAGAAGGAGATTGAACCAGGGTTTGAAGAGGAGAAAGGAAGAAGAGGATTCAGACCTGGAGAAATCAGAGAGATCAGAGCTCCTGGTCGATTGAAATTGAAGAAGGGAGGTTTCATTTAGATCTGGAGAGGAGGAAAAGAGAATTGGAATCGAAGCCAATTTCTGATGATATGATCTGTTCTTCGGATCTGCGTGGAGTAAGCTGGAAAATCAGGTAAGAATGAAATTAAGTTTGTATACTCTTCATTTCGAATCAAAAGAATTGAAGTAATCAGATCAGGTTTGAAAAGAAATGATTAATTTTAGAAAACTCTATATTTTCAGTTGATCAGTGGAAGAAGAGCATTAGGAGCTCAGATCTGAAAATTCAGTAAGGATTGTAGCTTGAATTGTAGTCCTAAATGTAAGTAGCACCTTTTCGTTTGATTTGTGCATGATTAATCGAGTATTTACAGAGTGGAAATTATAGAACTCTTATGTTTGATATAAATCTGAATATTTAGAGAATTTAGAGAGAAATTACTTGATCTCAATTATATTGGAGTTAAATCATTGTTTATTTAGTTAGAAAGTTTCTAATAGTGTTTTAGAAGATGTTTGTATGATTTTCGAATGATTAAATTAGATTTTGGTAGTTTAATTTTCGAAAACTCAGAAAATCTAGAAATCTGTTTGCGAATCTGTGTTTTGGCCGAGTGCTTGGAATCGCACTCAAGCACTATCCCAAGTGCCCCGCCTGTGTGTTTTTAAAATTCTCAGAACCCGAAATTGTAAAATCCAATTAAGCCGAGCGCCTGCAAGGTGCAGGTGCTCGAGCGCTATGCCAAGCGCTGACTTTTTGTGTTTTATTTCTATGAACGCTTACAAGGACGCTCGAGCGCCCATGACAGAATTCCTTATTTTTCCAAATTAAGATGATTTTGACCATGAAATTGTTTTTAATCAAATCCAACCTATATACAAATAAGATTTAAGTGTTTAGAAAGTGTTTGCACAGATTTTATTTCAAAATTCCAATTATCAAAGAATTTGGGCACATTCTATTAAACTATGTTTTTGAGAAACTTTTGGTTCCAAATTATTATAGAAGAAGTTTATTTTGATTCCACTACTTTCAACATCTTTCTGAGATCATTTTTAAGGTGTTTCTATAGGCCAATTGTATAAATGAGCTTAAGTCAATTACTTGTCCACCTATTCATTCAAATTAGTTCACCTTAAGGTCTTAAATGGATTTTTATGCTTTTGCTAACTTGTAAGGATTCTAAGGATTTCTATTCGTGTAATTCTCATATTCATACATGTTTTAAGTAAATAAATCTCTGAGAACACATTTCTGGTCGATTTGAGAAATTGGTGTTTCAAGCTCTATTTTGAATTACATTGGTTTATATTGATTTTGTTGGAAAAACTTGCATTAGGTTTGGTTTATTGTAAATTAGCTCTATAGATATGTATTGATTATTTTGTTTTATGAATGGGTTGATATAAGGTCTATTTTTTATATTGATATTTGCTTTGAAGGGCATTATATGTGATTCTTCATGATGGAGTGGATTTAATCATGATTTACGCATGATTGTATATTGAGTACATTAGTTTACTTACTAGTTCTGTTTTAAGTTATTTTGGACATAGCTTAATATGGATCTATAGTTTAGCTAGTAAGTGAAACTTGTCAATTTTGTTTGGATTAAGTCTAGTTTCCTTAATGTGTTTCCTCCATGATGGAGATGCCTTACATGAAGGAATGGCTGCAGCAACTCCGTTTCCACCATGAGGGTGAAGTCTTGTGTATTTCCACAATGAGGGTGATGATATGGGTTTTTGAGATGTTGCAGTTGTTCTTAGACTAGATTGTTTGGAGCTAGGTCTTAACCTTACAAAGTAGTCAAATTTCACGAGTCCCACCATGACACATTGTTTTTGAGATTGATATTATTGTTTTGATTTGTATGCTAAATTACTTGGTTTTATTTCATTTTGATTGATGGATTGTTCGGATTATTCGTGTTATCGTCACTAATATTTGATTTGTCATTGATTCATGTTTTTGAACTGTATAATTGTATTTGAGCATGCATGTGCTACTTGCTGGATTATTTGTATCTTATTCAGTTTTGTTTTGTTTTCAAATCTCGATGAGGACGATACTCAGCGGGTAGACATTGCTGACGATTACACAGAGTATAGGGAGGAGGACACTACATAGAGTAGTAATATTAGACTTGATTGTAGACTTTTATTTTGAGATTGTACTTGATATTGATTCATTTGGATTGGTGATTGGGATTAGTTGACTCTGATATTGATGGTATTATGTTTGATCATATTACATTTATGTTTTCCTTTATTCTGGTGTAGATCCTATGTTTTAACTAACACTTCGGAGTCGAGTTATGACTTCATTATATAATTCGGATTTGGGGCGTTATACATGATATGCTTTACATTAATACATCTTACATGAGCTAGGGATACTATAATATATGTTGTACCATATCAAATATAGAGCCCCATTAGATCTTCTAACGAAGTGTATTATTGCAGAGCATGCGGTTTTATATATCATTAAAAGGAAGAATATTCAATTCCTTAACACTCACTGTGACTATCAGCCCCAGGGTGGTCCTTATGGCTTGTAAAGCCAAGTTCATTAACAATACTGAGTGAATAGAACCACTCTGAAGTGTTCATTTGGTATTTACCCATACAAATGCAATAGTTGTCTTCATAGTCACATGTATGCGAGGCATGCAGACCAAATTTTGTTCTCTACAGTGGCTATAAAGATGTTACCTGGAACAGGTAGGTTCCTCTGCTTATCCCCAATGTCTATATTATCTAAAGATCCTTTCTGCAAGTAGATCCACCGCTTGATATTTTCCTCCAGATTGATGTTTTTGTTCAAGGTGTCCCTCTAAAAGGTATTTGGCATGCTTATATTTGGATGAAATCTGAATGGTACACTTGTTTTGCAACTTGAAAGTGTTATGAATTCCTCCTTCCCAGTCCATAAAACAGGTAAAGTGCCTTAATTTGGAGGAAAGCATGAAGTATTTAGTCTTGGAATGTCTTGTCCAATGAACACATGTAAAATCAGAGCATTAGGAATCCAAGGTGATCCAACTCCAACTTGTGAGGACGGACCACTGGGAGGTGAAGCAGACATGAAATCTTGAAGAGATAGCAGAGGAATCCATGGAGATATTTTATGATCGGGAGTGAGATGGATGATAAGGAATCTATATATCTGCAGGATGTTTTATCTGAAGGACCACTGATTTGTAGAGATTCCCAGAAAAGTTGCAGGGAGACTTTTCAACAAATGATCAATCCAACCCCCTAAGAATATGTTTGGTTTCACTAGCCAATCATCCAAGTCACTTGTTTGAACGATCCAGACCTCATGTTTCAAATTCAGCTATAGTCTATATGAAAACAATACTACCAGTATTGATTCCAACTTTTTGAGGGAGGGAATTCGTGTTAAAATTCTTTTGGGACAAAGGAATACATTTATAGAAAAAGTCACCTTCCTGTATCAGCTCAAGATTACAAGAAACTTTCTATAAAAAGAACTGAAAGGATTGAACCATTATCTTACGCAATTTACCAGGTGGGTAATCAAAATCTAAACGTGATATTGTGGTGTTTATGGAAGTGTACTAACAATTTTTCATACTGACTTATTATGCGGGTACAAATCCTCTGCACCGAAAATCATACACTGATGCTTTGATTGGCTAATTTAGTTTAAAAAATCAGTTTCTAATCATTCCATGATAATTTTTTAAACTTGAACAACCAATCACACACCACCATAAAAAATAAAAATAAAAAACCAATCACACACCAGCTACATGCTTTTGGGCGCTCTGATTCCCATCCTTATTGTGCTATCATATTCATGAATCTTTAAGATTCTCACACGTTAAAGATGGTGGGCCGTCCACCAAAATGAAAATTTTGATGGCTGGGCCATGGTCAACATCATTGTATACGTGGGGCAAATGCAGCCAAGAGATACCCACTATGTGATATATATATAAACAAAAATTGTACACAACATTGAGTTCTTATGGCAAAAAGATCCATCAACATTCATCCATCAAGCACAGATAAAACGAACGAGTTGGTTTTGTGGATTCTAGCATCGCTGAATGGACTACACTGAACACCAGTTGCAATATATGGACCACCATGCATCTAGGGTCCAGGTTATCTTAATTTTCACCAACTTGCTCCCTAAAGCCATGTAAGACTCCACAAAACAACTATCAAATAAAGCTCCGTTATTTCCATCCCTTTAGAGTCTAGACAGAATTTCTACCTTAGAGAAACTCTTCAGTACATAATACATAGAAAATGTAAAATAGCTCGTGGGTTTTGATCATGGGCTCGTAGAGACCCTAGAGGTTCAAATCCCTAAACCAAAGAGGCTTGAGTCAAAAAGAAATAAAGCCTATTTAATACATACAACACTTAGCCGAGCAGAGGTTATATATATTGAACACTGTCATCCGATGCAATAATTTTTTTTTTTTGGTAATGTCATCCGATGCAATATGCTTCCTGCGAAAGAAAAGTGGTTCGATGTGTTTCACAACATGAAAGACCTCGTTCACAGAGTAAGTGCCTTTCTTAGCGAGGCTATAATAGGTTAAAAGTAACCCGATCCAGAAGACATAACGGGTTAAAAAGATGCAAGATTCATTTTGTCATTTATGATCTGTGGTTCTGCCAAAGTTTCTGATGGTGAAACTGAAAAGTTGGTAAGAGTAAAAGAACAACTCAGATAAGCTGTAAGGACTGAAATCAACCGGATATACTACACATGGTACATTTCAATTTTTTTTTCTTCTCTCCTGATATGGCCAAGTATCTGTTGCCTATAACAATCCGGAATTTGGGATATCGTATTTAGATTTCCATCATTGATAAGCGGTGCAGATGGGTCCAGGACATTGAAAAATTGAGTACACCCAAGAAAAGTTTCTAGAGATTAGCATTAACAACTATGCTTACAATTAAGTAGCCTTTCTTTGTGGTCCCAGCACACCACTGTAAAGTAAGAGCAAAAGGCCATGTGAACAAAATCCATCAGATTTCCTTGTCATACAAGGTTTTGATGCGTCTTGTACTTCTTGAACGTGCTTTATTCATGTTTGAAGCATAAAAAGACAACATGATGAAGGTATATAATTTTTCATAATTTGTTTTTAACATACCAGCCAGCATGTAATTTGCTTACGTTGCCAAAGCTGTCACTATGATTGTCGGTTATATCTAATGCAGTAACCAGCCATGTCATTTTGTTTATCTTCACTCCAGTGTAAAATGGTCCAAGCTTTTCCTTCTCATGCACAATTTATGATTAATAGTCATTTCCAATTATCAGTTTTAAGCAACTTAAGTGCTACCAGATCTCATTGCCTTAACATCAATATAGCTTTTCTTTTTTGCCTAGGGAAAAAAAATTGAGTGCATGTACTAATAAAAGCAGTATGATTCTAAAATAATCTACAAATTCCCACCAAGGAAATGCTAAAAAAATGAATAATCAACAAATAGACCGTATGCGTGAATAAGTCTACATCCATGACCTGGCAAGATATTGGCGGATAACACACTGTCTGCGATAAAAAGTGAGACATCACTTGACTTTCTCAGTGAAAGACAGAAACTATCATTGTACGGACTGAGCTAGGGCCAGCTAGAAACCCTTGGAATGTTGTTAAACTAGGCAGCAACGTCCCAATCCTCCGTGACGTAAAAAGGTTGTCTTCAAGGAAGAAAAAATGCCTACACGGGAAAATGGTTTTACCTGCTACAGCTCAATAGCACTCCCAAGGATATGGATTGGGTTGTGGTTATGGTAAGCTCGTGAGCTGAGTACGGCTTAGATTGATGGCGAGGTTTCTGCCCTCGCCCACCTCATACGATACTGTAAAGACAAGCAAAGAGATATACCAACTTCTGGCTGAAAACCATAATAATGTCTTCTTGCGATCTCTGTTAGCATGCTTAACCACATATTCTACCGCAGTTTACCCCATTATTTACAAGGTGGATTTTGCCAAGCTGCTGGGTTGCAAGGGAAGCAACGGCTAAGCAAGTAAAACCTATTAGAAATGGCATCCTTTCTCATCTTTCTCTGAAAAATCACTTTTTTCTGCCTTTTCAGACGGTGCCTCTCGTATTGAAATCCTACATACTAAAGAAAATATAACTTTCTTCCCATGATTACATAAAAGAGAGGTGTTAAAGAAAAGAAAATGTCCTTAGATATAGTGATTCTTCTGCACCCTCTTGTTATTTGTACAGCTTCCTTTCGTGGTTCCTAGGGAGAAAGAATCATTAATTCTATTACACTTTTTAAAATTTTATTCGCCAACTGGCATCACCGCATCTTACCCCTCTCCACCAGTTTATAAAGAGCACGCATAGCGATCTCTTTGCTCATAGAGCCCCCCAACTTCCCTCCATCCTTCCCATTTTGAGGGAGTACTGCTCTGATTGCACTTAAATCTCCTTCATTTCTCCCCTCTATTTCTTCAGAACTTAATCAAGCATTCCTTTCGGCCATCCTCGATTGTGATTCCTACACCTCTTGTATTTCTTTCATCTTCTCCCTTTTCTCATACTTGAGATTGTACTGCAACATTTGCCTATAACAATGGCATCCCGTGGCTCCAGCTCTAGTTGGACTACCAAGCAAAACAAGTTGTTTGAAGAGGCTCTGGCCAAATATGACAAGGACACCCCTGATCGTTGGCACAATATTGCCAAGGCCGTGGGCGGGAAAACTGCAGATGAAGTAAAGAAGCATTACGATATCCTAGTCGACGATATCAGCCATATAGAGTCTGGCCATGTTCCCTTCCCAAAGTACAGAACTGGAGGAAGCAACAGAGGCAACAAAACCAGCAACGAAGAGGAACGGTAGTGCGGTATTATCATTTTTTTCTACGTTTTAATTGAAATAAAAACCAACCAGATCTTACAACCTCCTTGTAGTTTGGTTTCTTTTTCCTTTTCAGTCTCAGGTATGCAATATTCTATTCCCCTTCTGTACCGAAACCCAAAATCTTTCCATGTAAATGGACCTTTCGTCCACAACCTACAGAATCAATAATATCCACCAATATTATGTATTACCATCACGCCATAATCAGAATTGGCAGCAGCAAGTGGGATGAGAGCTAAATCTTGAATAACAGTCAAGCTTAAAAATGTCTTTGCAGGGTTTCGATCGGGCATGAGCCTAATCCCATCTTTACAGACAGAAAACCTATAAATGACAAAGGTTTGTCCATACTATCCTCAACTTCTTATCCTGTCCCGGATCCAATGGCAAGTCCACATGAGATGAGATTCAACTCTTGAAGAGATGTATTTAGCCCCATACTCTCGTCTCCAAAACCAGTTTATTTGATCCAGTACGACTTTCTGTTTTATTGACAAGATGTCATCCCACGAGTCTGATCTGCATTGCACTTATCACGTAGATTTGATAACTCTTGAATTTAAGATTTTATGCTTTCTTCTTCACGGACTGTTCCTATAGCTACAGCATATCAATGACTAAAAGTAATTTAAACCAGTAATACCTCATGGGGAAGGCTCATTTCTTTTGTTCCTGTGCAGGATGAAGTATCTAAAGCTCCAGTGAATGAAAAACAACTAAAATCTATGCAATAAGGATCCGCTACTCTTCTACTCCATAGAAGCAGATTCACCTTCTACTTTATCCCCTTCCCTTTCCCTACCGATTCTCATATGTTTACTTTCCGCTCGCTGAGGAAGAACATCATAAATTTGAGCTTCATAATTCCTCTATTATGATCAATGTAATGAATTCTGAAGTTGAATATATGCAGTATCTATTCTATTTAGTGCAATGATCGGCTTCTTTATTTAAAAGCTAACCACTAACGAAATCAAAACTATAGTGACAGATGCAAAAATGAAACTATAACAATAACTTTTGAAAACAGAAGCAATGAAAATAAAGTATTGGAATCAGCTTTTAGGGTTTGAACATCTCTGACCTCTATAATTTTAAGATCGACTCCAAGGCCTCTCGAAGGAACCGAGATATGTAACCGTTTTCTTCAAGCACTAATGGAATCCGACGAAGACATTCCCTCCGTTACACAAGAGAGAGAGAGAGAGATTCCCTGAGATCCGATTCACAAGGTTGAAGCCAGAGAAACCAGAAGACAACTTAAGGCGAAAGGGGCGGATGAAAGAACAGGAGAGGCGGGAAATTTTTCTTTGAAAATAAATAGCGCCTTTTTAAGTTCACCAATTCCCCTCTTTTTTTTAAAAGAAAAAAAATATTTTTGAGCTCTTCGTCAGAGTTGAATGGAGGATAATTAAATATATTATAAAAATGCTAACAATAAAGAGTTCAGTAACTAAAAATAATTTTCCTAAAATATAATGCTTTTCGAAAAATAAGTGAGGCTGTACTATACTTCATTTAGATTCCAACAAATGAAAATGTAGAATAGTAGATACATTATAAAACTGATCGCCAGATACTCCACATGACAATATCTTATGATTATAATAGTCTGCAAAGCACCATGCTCAACTATCACCATTTCTCTGCACGTAGTACGTGTTTCAAACCAAAAGAAAGAAAAAAATATTTGCTTCATGGCGAGAAGGGCTACCTAAAACTAACATTTTTTTCCTTGTTACAAGCTTAATAAAATATTAAAACATTGGGTAGCGAGATAAAATCTGACGCACATGTATTTTTTAGGATCATATAGGATAATATATTAAATATGTGGCTAATTCAACAGGTCTCTTATAAAAATGACCTTATTCCCATGGGAAAATGTTACCATTAAAGCATCATTAAAGCTGTTGTGGCAAAACATGAAACTTTTCGCCTTTAAGTTGTCAAAACCATACAATCTTCTGTTAAATACTAACAAGAACCTCTTAGATGTGTAAAGAGACTATTTGTTCCTTTTATATCTGAATTAACTTTTAGATACTTTTTGAAAATAATTAAATTTCAATCAGCAATTTTACGATTTTTAGCTTTTAGAAAACCTTTATCAAAATAATTAAATTTTAGTAACATTTTTTTTACTAAAAATACTGTACAAGTCAATAAAAAATATCAGTAAAAATTTGTTCTTTATTCTCTTAAAAGTTAAATTTTCGTTATTTTCTTATATACTTTCATCAACCGTTTCCTAATTTTTAAAATAAATAACGAGCATTCCATTATCTAATATAGATGGTTAGAAAAAAAATTGTTTTTTGAGCCTTATTTGCTGTTTTACTTAGAACTTGTAAAATTATAAAACTCATTATGTTTAAATAATCGTCTGTTATATGGCAACGGCTAATTAGGCCATGCGATAAAAACCGGTTCATCAACGCGTGAATAGCTTTCAAATCATTAGTTAACCCTGAGCCATGTTCATAATGTTGAAACTGTGAAGGAAAGCTCCTAATACAAGGATGAATTGGCTGTTCTGGTTTGAACCTCAAAACACTCCACACCCAAGTCAGGCCACTGATCGCAACTGGAGACTCCTTGTGGTTTACAAAATGCTTCTAAACATCTCATAGATTGGCCATTTTTGAAGAAACTATTGAAGCATTCAGATAATTATCATAACAGTATAAGATGGCTCGAATCTGAATACAAGTGTTGGGGAGAATCATCAGTCAAGGACATAAATTCGGGAGGCAATGTCTTGAACCATCCAATCAAATCCGTCGAGCAAACCCTCTCCGGTGTATGCACTACAGCCCACGATTTCCCAGTGCCTTGTTTTATCCATGGCATCCAAATTGAGCACCTGAAGGGATTTAACAGAACCCAAAATGTGTCACAATTCAGATTCATGTCATGTAAATCTGCAAAAGTAAACTTGGGGAGATATATTCAGATAAGCACGTAAACTTTGAACAAAAGGTAATAGAAAACAACTGAACAAATGAAGTGATCTGTAGGATTAGAGGCTGTTTGGTAACGTTTTTTTAAAAAACAGTTTGAAAACTGAAAACTTTTTTAACTGTTTTTAGGTTTTTGAAAACAGGCGACAAGAAACCTGTTTGCTAACAATTGATGAAAAACGATTAAAGTTTTCAAAATCAACAAAAATGCGTTTAGCAAGTCATAGTTTAAAACCTGATTTTCACAATTCCTTGAAATAAACTGATTGTGGCATTTTTACAAACATACAACATGCAATATTTTATTAGCAAATTCACGGGATTATTAGAATCTTTTTTCTGCCGGATAATTTCATCTAATACACACTTGTCAAAGCAAGCCATCAATGAAGGAGGATGCCAAGGGAAATCATGGGCTTTCGGTGAACAAACAAGGTCGGTGGCCATGCACTCAAACGCTAATAGCCATCAATGGAGGGGGATGCCAAGGGAAAGCAAGGGCTTTCAGTGAGCAAAGACATGATCGAGGTCGGTGGTCATGCACTCAAGGCTAACCTGACTACCCTTGGTCCTCTGGTTCTTCCCGTCTTCGAGCAACTCCACTTCTTCACCATCTCTTCAAGCGCAAGACCAAGCCTTACATCTCCGACTAATAACTCGCGTTCGAGCACATCTGTATTCTGGCTTCAAGCAAGAAAGCCCTCGATGAGATTCAGCAGAACCTGGAGCTCACCAAGGACTACATGGAGGCCTACAGACAGACTCTCCAACGCTTCAGGAACACTTTGAGCAGCAGCGTTTGGTACGAGCTGGCTTACTTGGAGGCCAAAGAGATGATCAAGAAGGGTGATCGGGTCTGGCAAATTGGAGAAGTCTGTGACCGAAAATGGAGGAAGAAGAGACCGAAGTGACGAAGATGGGAGTCGAGAATAACCCGACTCAGAATATTACAAAATTGCCACAGGAAAAACAGAAAACACGGTTTTTGGGTTTCTAAAATCTGGGATATTTTGAAATTGTTTTTTTTTTTAAACAATCTGAAAACCATCACTACCAAACACGTTTCTAGTTTTTTGTTTTTAAAAACAGAAAAACCGTTTTTGAAAACATTACCAAACACCCTGTTACTCAGTCCCCATTCAGCTTCCACACCCATCAAGAAGGTTTCCACTGAATAACACAAATAATATCCAACTTGAATATAGGCACATGTCCATTAACCACTTAAAAAACAAAAAAATTGAACTCAAGCAAGCATCACAAATGCAATGTTTATGCATCAGACAAAAATATGAGTCAAACCTGCAAAATTTCAATTTTCATTCATGAAAATAAGTTGGGAACGATAATGGTCACATATTCAAAATTACAATTGGCAGTTTGTATTCTTACTTTTGCTATTTCAGCTGGCGTAAGAGCACCTTGTAGGTCCTGCTTATTTGCTAGTATCAATAAGGATGCTCCTGCTAGTCTCTGTTAATCATGCAAATAATAGAAATTTAATAGATTTGATCAATGAAATTGAGGAACAAGAAGATCAATAGACTTCCATGAAAGCAATTCAAGCTAATAGTTTCAAGAAACAATCACTTCCTTATTCTTTCACCATATATACGGTATTAAGAAAATGACTTCGAGTGGACGAAATTTTTCATTAGCATGCACTAGCTTCTGTTTAGACAAGGATGCTAGTTAAGAACTAAAATGATACAACCAATAATTATTGCAGTAATGACTATAAAACTGTCTTCCTGTGCATTAAACTGGAGGCAGTAATAGAACAATTGATTCCATAAAAGGAGCTTAAGGCATTAATACATAATGAGGACTGAGGATTGGGCATAGATCACTTTCATCTCCTATTTTATTGAACATAAGAAGGAAACTTATACACAGATATATATATTCACCTTTTCGTACAATTCTAATCACACTGGCGAGCATCCAAATAAAAGGCTTATTTGCAGCCCATGACAGACCCATTTTTCAAGCCAAAATTATGTTATTCTGATTATCTTTTCCTGTATACATTCCATCAGGCAAGAAGGCTACCATACAGATTGAACAATAACTTGCATTATGTTCCACTTTCACTCCCAAGATCAAGAGCAAATGATCACCTCTGTAGATTCTTCCATTTGCTATATTAACCAACAATAAGCCCATTATATCTTGTAAGTGGAATCATTGGCCACATAGTCAGATCTATATCACACATTTATTTCCCTCACAAACTGCTCATGTTTATATGTGCCATTCCTCGTTATTGGTAATTGGCGAGTTGGAACATCATGAACTATTTGCATGTGTGAGTAAATGTACAAGGAAGTAGAGAATTCACTTTAAGTAGACCACAAAAAATTTCAGTCTTCGGAAATTAAGTATGAAAGAAATACAGTAACAGTCCTCAGCTTCCCAATTTCTCCTCCATTAATCAGCCTTCTCAAACATTAAGGGGGATGGGGGGAAAAAGAGATCTAATAGAATTTAGGTATTCCTTTGAACCAACAACTGATTGCCATTAACAACCAAAATAAAATAGATGAATACCAAGAACAGGCCCAGTGGAATCACAATTTTCAGATTAAAGCACAGATAATTGCAGGAATAGTCTTAGCAATCAAAAATCACAGCAGTGAAGAATCAAAATGGAAATACCTCTTCCTTCAGAAGATTATCCAGCTCCATCTTGCAATCTTCTAGCCTTCTAACATCTGAACTATCAACAACCCATACCAAACCATCAGTCTGTTCAAAGTAGTTTCTCCAGTAAGATCTTATTGTTCTTTGGCCGCCAACATCCCATATATTTAGAGTATACCTTCCAAAAATAAATAAACTTCCATCACTGAAACTTCAAATTATCAATAAAAAAATTACCATGACCACTAACATTGACGATGATCACACTGCCCATAGAACAGATGAAATAAAACTGATGAGAAGATCTTGAAATCAACTATCTTGAAAATTAATGTTGACATAACGGTCCTAAATGTTAAGTGCTTAACCAAAATTAGTCTCCATAAGCCTTGGGCCTTTTGGAGCAACGGTTAGGCACGTAACAGTTGACTTGTTTTTCAGATCTGGTAAAAGCTATCAACAATCATACACTGTTTAATCAAGTAATATTCACATGCAGTCCATAATCCATTGAATAAACACTATACATATCTGCAGCAAATCTACTGAACACATTCATATGCAATAAGATAACAACATCACCTGTATGACGAATTACCCCTGATAACAAAAGCAACCCCAACTGGGCAGAATTTTTCATTAGCAATAAAGCAGGTAGAATAGATCCAGAAAGGCAAATCAAGGAAAGTCGTGATCCAAAGAAAATGACAAAGAAGACTAGAAGAAGAAAATGAAGAAGGGGAACCTACTTCTGATACTTGATGGTTTTGATATTGAAGCCCAATGTGGGACTGATAACGCTAGTGTCCTCCCCATTAATCTTCATAACAATTGTTGTCTTCCCAGAATTATCAAGCCCTCTGCCCCAAGATGTTTTGATTTAGTAGACAGAGAGTAAATAAATGGGAGAAGGACAATGAAGAAAAATAAGAAGGGTTTTTGAACGTACACCATAAGTATTCGCATCTCCTTTTCTTTCCTCTTGATTTTCCTGATGATGCTGAGAAGCCCCATCTCCACTACCACCGCGGAACAAACCGGAGCACAATGACAACTTTCGATCGAGCAGTCTTCAACCGATGCAAACGTTTTTGTATTGCGGTTTGGAGCTTTTGAAAGCCCAGGAGAAATAGCATTCGTTTTCATTTGCTTTTCGAAAAAGTTGGGCCTCGTTTGACATTTATTTTGGACTTAGGAACATAAACCCGAGTGGGTTGTACGTTTGGTAACTACTATTCATTGTGGTAAACTTTAAATACAAATTATGAGTTTGCCATAACTTAGAAAAAACTTTTCATTAATTATATGATTATCCTACAGAAGTCTTTAAAACAAGTTTAAGTATATACTTTGAAGTTTTTAACTATAAAAAGTTTGTAGCTGCACTTGGGCAAAATGAGCTTTCAAAATCAAGAAATAGGTCTAGACCTGATTTTGGATTTAAGTACATATAGAAGTGTTTTCACATTGCCAAACACTATTATCGGTTTGCTTTCTCAGAACAATAGATGCAGCTTTAAGGCCGCAAATAGAGTAGATTTTATCTCCTTGCTCTTTAGAAAAAACAGTCTATCCAAGATGGAGAATAAGAGGTTGGTTGGTAACGTTCTTTCTTAAAAAAAAATTTGAAATCTACAAATTTTTTCAATTATTTTTGGGTTTTTAAAAACAGGTGATAAGAAATGAAACAACTCCTATCTACAATTTTATTTACAGCTTTGAAGTAGTGCCGTTCAATGTAGGTCCTATACAAAAAAAAAAAATAAAGCCTAAAAAAAATGGATGAACCCATATGCTGCAAATAAAATTGTAGATAGAAGTTGCACAATCTGCCATTTGAATAAGAAACCTATTTGGTAACAATTGATAAGAAAAAATGAATACAAATTTTCAAAATTAACGAAAATGCATTTGGTAAGTGCAACATTCATAAACTGAATTTTTTTTTTTAATTTAAACAGGCTGCCAATCAAACCAAGCTATACAGAATTGTGATGCTAAGGGGCCGCCATACTACTGCATAGGACTGTAAACGGAGCGGATCTCTCTGAATCCGAATTCGAATCTGTTTAAGATATAGGATATCTTTATTCGTTTAAGTATTCGAAGGATATTTCAAATGTCCTACCAAGTTCGAATCCGATAAAGAATATTAAATCCATATTTGTATCCGATAAACAATCTCATACGTTATTCGTACACTCTCATTACTTGTACAGAACAAAGAAACCAAAAAAACCAGTAGCAAACCCACCTAGAAATCCTTATGGGGCTTTCAATTTAGCAGCCTTCCATGGAGAACTCAATACTCTGAGCAATGAATCGTAGTTGGAATTAAGGATGTGCTCCTAGCTCTCAACACGAGAGGAAGACGAGAGAGAGGAAGACGCGAGAGAGTTGAGAGAGTGAAGACGAGAGAGAAGTGTCGACTGTCGAGGTGAGACTGAGAGGAAGACGAGAGAGTGTTGAGAGTTTAGGACAAATGTTACTTTTATACAAGAGGATAAAATTACTTTGTTATCCTCAACAAGTTATATAATTTACAAACATATTATACATAGTTAATCAGACAGATATTGCCTTGATCCGAATATGATTATAAACGGATCCGATCCGATGGATCATTTAATCGATTAAAAATCCGATTAAATTGGATAATTTAATCGAAAACGGATGATAAACGGGTCGTGATCCGATCCATTTACAGCCCTAATACTGCATACTCACATCAAAGACCTCGGACTAGAATGGCAACAGTTCAGTTTTTTTTTGGGGTAAGAAAACGACCACAAACATTTATTCAGCAATGTGTACATCTCTTAGAAAAGTTTCCCCAAGTAGTCCCCCATTAAGGATTGAGAAAGAAAATTTGGGGGTCTAACAGTCCCAACACAAGGGCAACGGTTCAGTTAAAATGGATAAATTGATTACATTTTTCTTTGGTATTGGCGTCCCCTTGGCCTTGATAATAACTACTCACCTATGTATCTATCCTTAATATATGGCTTTAGTTCCACACGTGTAGCTACTTACGTGTGGTATGCGGGTGCTACCCCTCGTGTGTAATCAATGCGAACCTTCTTGTCAGTTCCAATGCGTGGGTGGGAGTTTTTCATCAAAAAAGGTGTGGGTGGGACTCGGTTAACCGTTCCATGCTTTCCACTTTCCAGCCTTTTTACCCGAATGACCGAAAATAGAGGTGTTTCTGGAAGGAACCAGCACAGAGCTTTGGCGTGGTCCGACCACGGTGCGAATGTGGGTACCACGAGAGCGTCAGCTAGAAACGCTTTTTCCAGTCGTCGGACCGCACCACTAGTAGACCCAACAAACGACCTGCCGAACACGACGCCAGATTGATACAGATCACGAAGGAAACATGAATATATCCCCAATCCGACGATTGCGATATGCCGAATAAACACGTTACAAGCCCCGGGCGTACAAGAAAGCTCCAACAAAGGTTCCGCTTGTGGGTTGACCAGCTATCTCCTGATACGAAAAAGGGCAAACGAAAGCGAAGCTTTTTCAAGATCAGATCTCTCTTTCTCTCGGCCGTCACCATTAACGCTCACGTAGTTCCTCGACTTGCTGAGATGGAGCGTGCGTGAGCGATCGAGCGAGCGAGAGAGAGAGAGAGAGAGAGAGAGCAAAATCAAGACGGTGCGAAGCTTCTGGTGCAAGCGTTGCAGAGCAATGCAGGGTATAAATGGTTGCTTCCTTCTCCTGGATTGATATATCCAATTCAAATCCTGTATTCCTAATTCATTGTGTCGTCGTCGTTGTTGTTGTTGTTGTTACATCTACCGTTCCGAACACTTCCAAATCACCATTTTTTTTATAAACCTGTTCGCTCTCAGTTTATGCGGTTCTCTAATTATAGCCTGCCAGACGCGTCGCAACAAGGAGTTCAAGTTAATCTCCTTGAATCGATGGGCAGAAGAGGAGAAGCTGAAGCCAACACCGCAACTGCCACCACTGGTGGTGGCGCCACTGGCAGTGAAACCCGCGTCCGGATCCATCATAGTCGGAGATTACCGGACTTTTTGCAGAGTGTGAATCTCAAGTATGTGAAATTAGGTTACCATTATTTGATCACTCATCTGCTAACCCTATGTCTTATCCCTCTCATGGTTGTGGTAGTCGCTGAGGTTGCGCAAATGAACCCTGACGACGTCCGTCAACTGTGGCTCCACCTTCAATACAATCTGGTGAGTGTTATAGTTTGCTCTGCTTTTCTCGTTTTCGGCTCCACTGTATACACCATGACCCGTCCTCGTCCAGTCTATCTCGTCGACTACGCTTGTTATCGTCCTCCTCCTCGCTTTCAAGTCCGCTTCCACCAGTTCATGGAGCATTCCAAGCTCACTGGTGACTTTGACGACTATGCGCTCGAATTCCAGCGTAAGATACTCGAACGATCCGGACTCGGCGAGGAAACTTACGTCCCTGAAGCGATGCATTACATTCCTCCTCGTCCGTCTATGTCTGCTGCTAGGGAAGAGGCTGAGCAGGTCATGTTTGGTGCTTTGGATAACCTATTCCGTAATGCCTCTGTTAAGCCCAAAGATATTGGGATTCTTGTGGTGAACTGTAGTCTGTTCAATCCTACGCCGTCGCTTTCTGCTATAATCATTAACAAGTATAAGTTAAGAGGGAATATCAGGAGCTTTAATTTGGGAGGGATGGGATGTAGTGCTGGAGTTATTGCCGTCGATCTCGCTAGGGACTTACTGGAGGTTCATCGGAACACTTACGCGGTTGTCGTGAGTACTGAAAACATTACTCAGAATTGGTATTTCGGGAACAATAAGTCGATGCTGATACCTAATTGTCTGTTCCGTGTTGGTGGTGCCGCGGTTCTGCTCTCCAATAAGTCTGCCGATAGACGGCGGGCCAAGTACAAGCTTGTTCATGTTGTGAGGACCCACAAGGGAGCCGATGATAAGGCATTCCGTTGTGTGTATCAGGAGCAGGATCATGCAGGTAAAACTGGTGTCTCCCTATCGAAGGATCTCATGGCAATTGCTGGAGGTGCCCTCAAGACGAATATAACCACTCTGGGTCCACTAGTCCTCCCTATTAGTGAACAGCTTCTATTCTTTGCAACTTTGGTGGTGAAGAAGCTGTTAAATTCAAAGATCAAGCCTTACATCCCAGATTTTAAGCTTGCATTTGATCATTTCTGCATACACGCTGGGGGGAGGGCTGTGATTGATGAGCTGGAGAAGAACTTGCAGCTGCTTCCCATACATGTTGAGGCTTCTCGGATGACTCTCCATCGTTTTGGAAATACTTCATCGAGCTCCATTTGGTATGAGTTGGCCTATACAGAGGCCAAGGGGAGGATGCGCAAGGGAAACAGGGTCTGGCAGATTGCATTTGGAAGTGGTTTCAAATGCAACAGTGCTGTCTGGGAGGCCCTTCGGCATGTGAAGCCATCTCCTAATGGTCCCTGGGAAGACTGCATTGATAAGTATCCTGTGCATGTTGTATCCTAGCTTAATAAAATTTGGTTAGGCAATCTTTATTCAGAAATCAGGACATTACTTGTCAATAACTTTTCAACTGTATTGTTTTCTCCTGTTCTTGCTAATTTTAGTTTATCAGGTCCCTCATCTGTCATTTCATTCTGCAGGCTAAGGTTCTCTTTCTGATTATTATGGGCTCTTTGTACCACTATTCTTGTACCTTAATGCTTTCGAAAGTTTTAAACTGCAGACGTTTGTAATTATGTGAAGCATGCATTCATTTCCTTTTATGAAGGTCCTCTTGAACTTGTTCTTGTTTCTTTATGGTCCTTCCTTTGCTAGGCAGGTGAGCTCCTTGAGCTGGACTTTTACAGCTGTTTTATTGGCAGTTGTTAGTCTTCGATCCTTATAGAGACGCATACATCAATATTTTGTAGATTATTGAATCTCAAAGGGACTTTTCATTATCTCATATGATTCCACTAACGAGTAAGAACTCCTCTTTACCTGGATGCATTGACAATAGGTCCTTCTTGGCGACCTATTCAAAAATTAGGTTTGTCACCTGAGGCTAATCTTTCTTTTTTATCTGAATTTAGGATCTTTATCTGTCTGTCACAAAAACTTAGACGTGCCTCACCATTAGCAAGGATATGGTTTATGGACAGCTTGTTACTCCAATCAGACTTGTGATATAAGAATGTGGCACCTCCCTGTAGAAAGAGTTGCATATCATGCATGCATTGACGGCTTTTTTTTCTTTTTTTCTTTTTCCCTGCAATTGATATAGACTTTCTAATGAATTTTTGGGTATTAAGAGGGGCTTATGAAGTGTAATGGGGAGCTCTTCACCAAAGTGAGCAGCTGATGCTTCATATCGAACTCCCAAATGCCTATGTGTAGTGCCTAACGAATCTGTCGGAGAATCTTATATGTGATGTCAGTCTTTTAGATTATATAAATTGTAAAATGGATGGAAAAGCAACAATATGGACTACATTAAAAGGCATATTGATGAACTTATGCCTCAATGGAATGTCTTTCAGTTAATTGTTTTTCATTTTCTTTTGCTTGAGCACCTTCATGTCATATTTGTAGCAGTGTAATTTCCAGAGTTTAATTAGGTCAGCTTCATCATAAATGTGATCAATATTGAGTCCAACTACTATATCAGGGCAGTAATGTTCTTCCATTTTGTTTAAAATGCTGCATTTTTTCTTTCCAAAATAATTTAGCCTTTGATAATTCTGAGTGAATCAACTGGTTGCTCCACTAGTTGGGAGTATTGAGCCCTTAAATATTCTTAGTACTATGTATGCGAATTTTGCTGCAATATCCCATACTTAATTTGTTGCAATTCTGGCTCTCTATCATGGAATGAAACCGAGGGAAATTTCCGTGCTAGTCTTATCTGGGAATTTCTTTTTCACTGATAAGTCATTGACAATATGGACATGTCTTCATCCTACTTAGGAGCTTAAGGGGGCTGATCATCATACTAGTTATCAAGAAAAAAAGAAAAGAAAAGAGGAAGATCATACTAATGAGTGAGTCATTATTAAGATGTTGTGCAAATGCTAGTTCCAACCAGAGTTTATTGTTGAGTCATGCTAATTCTCAGAAAATTGGTAATGATAAGCGGGCACTTTTTCTCTAGAGCTCTGTTTACTCTAAGCTAGTCTCCTGTTATGTTGTACAGTTCAGCTTGCTGATTATGGTGATTCCATCAATGGATTGGTGCTGGACTCTAAGCCTCTATTTGTTTCCCTGGAAATCCCTGAAAATCATGTTCTAAACAAAGTATTTACCTGAAAATTTTTTTCCCTGCTTTATTGTTGTTTGGTGTATCATGGAAAAAATGAAATTATCGATATATTGAGCTATCAGATGCTGAGATTAGGCTGCAGAATGATTGCCTACATAATTTTAATGTCATTTGTGAGACTATCCTAAGGAACAGCAGTTGGGCATTCCTTGTGCTAAAGACAATGACTTCTAAGTGGATCTCTTAATCTAAAAGGTTGCAATACTGTGGTTTTTCTCAATGAATATCCATACAAAGAAAATACACCACTTTTTTGTGAGAGACTGCAGCTTATGAGAGGAGAAACGCTGTAATGATCGTGAGTACTTATATGAAATGAGTGTTCATCATTCAGTTTGTGAATTTAAAGTATCATGGCCCACTTCAGTTTTGGAAAGCTTCATAATTATAGTATGCTCAGAAAAAAAAAAAGACCAAACTGCATGTCATATGCATCATATGTGATTCAGAAAGTCTTTGTGATGCATAGTGCTGACTATAATGTTATTTTTATATCATGTGATGCATATTACTTACATTATTTCCTACTTGATTCAGTTTTTTAGCAGATATTTTACAATGAGGAATTGAGGACTTATTTGTTATGATATGTCCCATTTAAATTGCCATAACTTTTATGAAGATATAGTTTTTCTCTTTCTTAAGTTTTTTTTTCTTTTTTGGCTTTAATTTAATTCCTTCAATTCTTAAATCTTCAATGTACATTTTTGCCTGAATGAAGCAACATATTGGTTGTGCCAAATTACGATTTTTAAATTTTTTGGATTTTGAACTCTATGATTCCTTAGTTTTTCTCATTGATGTGGTCTATCTGCAGATCTTTTTGTTGTTTTACCTATTGGTGTTTCACCTCCCACCTTCTTAATGTACATCCTCTCAAAAGAGAGGGATGGAGTGGATGTTAAGCAGCCTTTGAACCTTAAGCATAAGCTTATAGGTGATAGTGTAACTATAAAACTTAACACTCTCCCACATGTGCAACTTTGCACGGGAATATACATGGGGAGGACAAACACAGGGCACAAACACACCCTAGATATAAATAAATGCCAAGGCAAACTCACCCCTAGGAGTGGAACAGAAGAACTCCCGCTCCAATACGATGTTAACCAACCTTTGCGCCTAAAAGCTTAAGCTTTTAGGTGCAATGGTTGTTTAAAAATGGATAAGAATCAATGGATTGGAGTGAACTCTAACGATTAAGTTCCCAGACCTTCTATAATTTTTTAAAGTTACTACTATGTAGTTTTATTCATCATCTTTTTCATGCTTTTTATGGTAAACTATTTTAGGAGGATACTGAAAGGGCACTCATATTTCCGAGTTCATTTATGTTTTTGTCTTCTTGTTTTAGTAAACAAATAAGGAAAGGAAAAAAAACAAGAACACGAACTGGGGGGTGGGAATGAAGTCTGACTAGTAAAATCCCAGGCCTGTCAACATATGAAAGCTACTACTATTTAAATTCTTCTTTAGTTAATAGGATTATGGTATTCATTGCCCTCTGCTTTCTTTGCTTATCAATTTGATGAGGATATTATAAGGGTATTCACTTTTCTAGTTTGCTGCTTTTTCTGCCCATATGATTTCTGTAGATCATTTAATTCTTGGTATTTTATGTCTAATATATTGATTAGAACAATAGGCTGCATCTTGTAGTCCGTCTATATCTGCTTTTCTTTCATGTTTGATGATAATGGTTAACTTTCAGTGTCATTTGCACTTACTTGTATTATGGCTGATAAAGATTTTTGTTCTTTGTTTAGCCTAGCATCTAATTCCTTCAAAATAGGAAAATTTATCAGCATATTGCCTCAATATATGAGCTGGAATCATGGTGCCTAGTATTATAGTCGTGACCAGCAACAAATAGCATATCTGTTTTTGCAACCTTTTGGCTTGGAGATTTTTCATGAAAAATGTTGTGTATAAACTTATTGATGCTTCTTTTGAACCAAGGCTGTTCTTCCTCAAAGCTAGGCATATGTTCAAACTGAATTATATTTGTATATTGTGATGTATTGTTGGTAATTCTCTGTAGCATTCTTGCGTATTTTTCTTGTTTGAGCTTCTTATGTGCAAAGAGATGACTGTAGAATCTATCCTGGAATACATCTTGGTACCCTTTTAGTTTGTTTTTCATGCACCTGAATCATGGTATGGGAAGAGTTACTGAAGTTCCTTTTTGCTTCGTCATCTTGTAACTTCATAATGTCATACCCTGGCTACCAAAGGTGCAGTCTAGCACAATATTTATTTCATGCTTTTTGATAGACATTAACAAATCTCTGTTTGATTTTATTCTTCTATTGACCAGGCTCCACAATGGCCCTTTCATTTGTTAATATATTTGCATGTATTCATTTACAGTAGACATTATCATTCTCCATTGGTGCCTTGTACATTTGGTGAAAATTTGCTTATTGCTTCAAACTCTTTCTTACATTGACTTTGTGACTCTAATTTGTTGTATTATTCAATGTGAAGAAGTTGATCCTTTGAAAGAAATTCATGTTTCTAAGATTACCAATTAGTTTCTTCCTTATCCATAAGTAGCCAGAAAGGTTTTGATTGGAACTTGGTACCCAGGGTTTTGATTTTAACTAAATATGCTAAACAATGTGCTGTTGCTGTTCAAAATTTCTTCTTTTATGGTTATATTTATTGCTCTTACCATCCTCCTCTGCCCATTGATGATAAGTGAGGAACAATGACATGTTTAAATACTTATGTTGTTGAATTGAAGACAATGAAACAATATCCCCCCAAGTCACTGAGGTGGCTTAAATCATATCATGAATGAATGTGGACTCTCCATGTTTCATGAAATGGAACCCGATATATCATTCTCATTGACTTCTTTTTTCTCCAATTATGTATCACAGGTTCTCTGTGGGGTTGCAACTTTTTTCTCCCCCGCCCTAGCTTTGGGTTTTGGGTAGCGATGGCCTCGAACTTTAATATGATATAACCTATTTCTACATTTTTTTTTTCCAGAATTCTAGCAACATCATTGCACGTCTATTGGATCAAGGAGCTGCAAAGCTTATGAAACTGAATGTTTTTCACGTGGAAGCGATTGAATGAAGGACTGGTGAAGAATCTTACAAGGCAAGGAAATAGAGGTGAACTCTTTTATTTTGAAGGGTCTATTAAAATGGTTTGTTTTTATGCAACTTTTATGTTTCTAATCGCCCTGCAAATTCTCTCACAATTACATAATTGAGAGCGAACTTGATGTCTTATATATGGATTGACTTTCAAATTCAACCTGGAATTCTGTCTAATAAGATCATGAAACTGATCTGTTGTGTCCACAATTTGCATCTTGCATATACATTATGTGACTGAAATTTTACTGTGTTATTTGCATGATCTCTGAATAAAATTTATGTATGTCCTTCAATTTTAATTTAGTTATTAACGAAATCTTATTTTCTCTTCTCGATTGTTCGTTAATTAACGTAATTTGTTGGCTCATCCATTCCGGTACGTTTCTGATTGGACTATTTTAACTGGAGTCTATACGGGATGTTCTATCTCAGGATAAGAATTTCCCATACATACTAGCTGGTAGGACTAGGAGTACTGTAATGGAATCATAATCCTTTCGGGTCAAGCAACCTAAAGCCGTAAAGTATGTGGAAACACAAGACCCGATGTTGCAATAGAAAGGGCGGTCCCGAGTCCCGACCTTAATCGATTTTACCTACGCGAACAATTGAACGTTGCAGTGTCAGCTAGTTCAACCGCTCGTTCACACTAGTTTCTGTTGTTAGGAATTATTAGAACGTAAGTAGGTAAATGGTGTAATCACTATGGCAATGGTTGTTGACAGGTGTTAGTTATTTCTAGAATCAAATTTCATAAACTTATACGAGTGCTTTTTATGCCATCAGAGTTAGTTACTCTTAATTCACGGTTGAAATTTATGATACAAGAATGCACTTTTAGGATGTCTATCACAGAAAGAAAAATATTAAAATAAAATGGTGGACCCTTTTTGTTGGAGCCGGTCCTCAATTTCTTCGTTGCTGAGCGATTTATATTTGAATATTTACAAGTGTATTTATGGTTAAACCACTCAAGGTTTATATATTAACCCAATCTAACAAGATATTGTTTACCTAAGCTCGCATAGTTTTGTCCTTAAAAGACGTTTCGCTAAGTTATGTGTTTTCTTCAACTCTTATAACTTATCGGGCAATCATCTGTTTCTGATGTAGAATAACGATATCACATTTATATCCTTCATTTTTAATATACATGGTTAGACCCTATGGATGTTTCAAATAAAAGCGTAGATAGTAATTTGACAGGATCTTAATTGTATTATTTATGTACCTGCACACAATATGTATATTAACGTACCCAGACACACAAATAAAAGTGTACTTACGGTCTCTTCCATGGCTGTTTAAAACGTGCCGCAGTCTAAACGAATCAGTCCCCGATGACAGACATAAGTATGGATTTGTTCGACTCTTATGTTTCAAGATAAAAAAGGTTTTGGTCGGTTTACTTTGGTTAGAGTCTTTGTGTCCCTACAAGTCATGATTCAGACAATGACTTATCCTCATACACTTGATTACATCAAAAAATCCTCATACGCTTGTTCAAGGCTTCGGGACTTATTTTTATGGTTCTCTCTCTCTCTCTCCCGCTTTCTCTCTTTCTCTTCCTGGTTTTCCCCTTTAATTAATTAAACAATATGTAGCCTGGAAGAGACCGGTACGAGATCATAAGGCCAACGCCTCGAAACCTTTTGCTAAAGAGAGAAAGGAGTTCAGAAGACCGATCTCTCTCTCTCTCTCTCTCTCTCTCTCTCGGGAAACGCCATAGTCCAAGCTGTTTTAGCTAATTTCAGCCAAAAAACAGTTTTGGCAGTAGCTGCTTCCTGCTTGGAATATTTAACATTTACTCCCTGCTTGGAATATTTAACATTTACTGCATATGAGTTGTGACTTTGTTTCTTGCCTGTACCAAGGATTAAAAAATAAAAATAAAGATGAAAAAAAAAAAAGAAAAGAAAGAAAAAGGGAGAGGATCTTGTGTCTTGTTGCTTTTGAGGAATGTACTTAAACCCGGTATATTAATTTCGAATTGCTCGCTTGTTTAACACATTTGCATGCATGCAACAACCCTAGGATACCCACCTGGCACGTGGATTAGAGGGTGCCCCGTTTGTTAAATTATTATTGAACACAAGCAGACAGGATTGGGTATCTTGGGAAGGGGACCAAGTGGGCCCCATCAAATCGAAGGCAAGGCAGATAACATCATGATTACTTGAGCAAGGGAGGCGGTGGACCTAGAGAGGCGGTGGGTTTAGATGTCTTAAGCAAATCCCAGAGTTTATTCAAACATTAATTGCATGAGATATTCTTAGACACCCGAGCTAATCCATGTATTATACAGCAGTAATGCATGTATGTGTAAGTGGGGTTTGTCTGACGGTGTCTTGGGTGGATCGTCGTTTGTTGTTGGTGTTATTGTTCTTCGCGGTTTACAAAGCGAGGAGAGGGAGCATCTTTTGGAAAGCGGTAGTCGTCCTGTTTGTCCAAGGGATGGACACCAATCTCCAGACGATCTGATTCTCTTTCTCTCACTTTCTCTGTCTCTGCGTTCAATCCTCTTCTCTCGCTCTCACGGTTTTTTGAATCTTTTGATCGAATCAAATCGATTTTGAGGAGAAGCTTGGCTATGATGAGGCAAGGGGGGGTGGGGTGGGGTCACTTTATTAGCTTTGATCTTTTGTTTCTTTGACCGGAGAGTCGGGAGAGAGAGAAGTATAGGAAGAGTAGAAGAGATGTTAGTTACTTTGATGATTGCTGTGCATCGATCTGTTTTACGTGATATCTTTATTTTATTTTTTAATATTTTTGTGCTTTTCCCAAACAAAATCTCAGGATCTTCGATTATGAAGTTTCAGATTCGGGCATAAGGTGATGATCATGACAGGATGATATCGATGGATGACCAGGCATTAACCATTGGTTGCTTCACGTGATGAAAATGGTACGAGAGACTGAGGAACTGGTTATAAGAGAAAGGTTGGACATGCTAAACAACAATCGTTATGAACCATGAGGGATACGAGAGGGCTAGAACTATAGTACAGGAAAAGATATAAGGTCAGTAGTCAGGGCTCAGGTGGGGGTGGTCATAGTTGGGTTGAAAATACATGAAGAGAGAGAGGAGAGAGAGAGATGCAGATTTCCCTTTTCCTGGGGAGAGAGAGAGAGAGAGTGGGGGGTAACAGAGGAGACGCAGAGATACGGATACGGACAGAAGTTGTGATGTGTTGGTTTGAGCCACGTCTCGTGATCGGAGACGGCAGATCCATGGAAGACTGTTCCCGCGAGTCACGTGGGTTCTTTTGACTACCCGATGACCAACCCATCTGCCTCTTTCTTTCTCTCTCTACCTCTCTCTCTCTCTCTCAACCTGTCTCTATATAATAGAGACAGACAAGGCGTATAAGTTGGGACTTGGAAGGGCCACACCCCAGCTACTGTGGTGTAGTACTTGTAAACGCAGCCACTGGGCTCTCAAAAGTTCAAAACAGGGAAGGCCAACTCATCCGTAACCTCACCCACGGACAGAACAGACTGACCCCCCCTCTCTCTCTCTTTCTTACTCTCCCACTCTAGTTTATAACTATACATACGTCTACTCTGATCTCTCTCTCTCTCTCCATTAGACGACAAACCGTGCTGACTGGTCTTACGCCATTATCTTAGCCTTAAAAGCCAAGAGACAACACCGATTTCAGCTCTCTTACTCTCAACTCTCTCCTCCAAGTTCCATTCAAACTTTAGATTGCAGACATTTGGTCGCAGGCACCATTTGTACTCTTACCATTCGTTCTTTTTTTATTTTTAACTGATCGCCACTTAGCCGTCTCTCCTTCTTCCTCTTCTCCCCTTTCATTCCTCCTCTTCTCCCCTTTCATTCCATTCCCATCTAAAGATTCCGTTTTCGATTCACGTACTGGGAACGATCTCTTTCATCCTCCTTCCGTTTTGAATTCAAGGAAAACGAAGATAGAGAGACATTAGAAGAAGCATGAGTCGGTCCTGCAGCTGCCACTGCAACGCGGTGGGTCTGTGTTCTTGTTGGGGTTTTCGCTCTGAGAGTAATTCCTTCTCTATGTTATTCCCCACGTCCAACCAAGCGTCGTTTGATGAACCGGACGTGTATCATCCCATCACGTCATCTTCGTCTTCCGTGGACTGCACTCTTTCTTTGGGCACCCCATCGACTCGTCAACCCGACGATGACAAGTCGAATGGTCACCATCGACGGTCCGGCTCGTATCTTTGCTGGGATATGTTTCAGACAAAACAGTCTGAGTCATCATCACCGGCGACGACCCATAAGAGCAGCAGAGGAGGAAGCAATGGAAACAATAACTTAGCAGGAGATCCCCTCCTCGCTCGCAGGTGTGCGAACTGCGACACTACGTCTACACCTCTTTGGAGAAACGGACCCAGAGGCCCTAAGGTCTTCATCTCTCACTCTAGCTAGAACTTCATCTTTTTATTTTTATTTTTTGTTGGTTTATGTTTTTGTTTTTCGGTTTTTGGTCCATTCGTCATTAACTAACACTGTGGCTACTGTGAGCTGCAGTCGCTCTGCAATGCTTGTGGAATTCGTTACAAGAAGGAAGAGAGGCGAGCAACCAACAACACGTCTGCAACTGCGATGGACCAGCAGCACCTGATGATGAACCATCGTCATTTTAGCGATCCATGGGCTCACCACGCACAGACCCAGAAGATGTCATCCATGTCTCCATCTCTTGGTACGGAATTCAGGTTCATGGAAGAGGACAACCGGGACGCCACTACTGCTATTCCTTTCCTTTCATGGCGTCTTAACGTTCAGGACAGATCCAGCCTCGTTCATGACTACATTTAATGGTGCAGATGATGATGGTCATCCTATACATTTCGACACTTCTCGATCGTTTTTTTCTTACATCTTCTATTTCCTACGAATGGCGCAAAAACGGACAATTCTATGATGTTTCTTTCAAATAGCCCCTTTTCGATCTTTAATTAATTCCTTCTCTATCTGCAGCCTTTATTTTCTTTTTCTTTCTTGATGATCACTAAAGACGTTATAGAAATGATATTCAATGTGCACCGTTGATCGGTCAGTGTGCTGTGTGCTTTCTTGTTTGAAGAGTCCAAGTGAGATCCAACTTGTTCTTTTCTTAATTTTTCTTTGTTTTTCCAATGCATTCCTCTTTTCCAAAAGAAAAAAAAAGTGTGGAAAAATAGAAAAGAAGTAGAAGACGAAGATGGAATATTTAAGGCGATTACAATTGATTACTGTCATGGGAAAAGATAATTTTCGAAGTAATTATGATCTGAAAGCCCAATTGGGTTAAGGCTGTTTTAAGGAAATCTGATGCACGCCTGCATATACAAGTTATATCATCATACCTAGAGAATATGCGAACAAGGAATCATTGAAATTCTGATGCCCAAAAGTTTTGTAGGGCGTTTGAAGGGACGATTTGGATTTCTAATCTGTGACATTCCCCAGGTTGTGGGGATGCTAGTGGCAAGCTTTAGTAACTAGTAAGAGAAAATAGATCGCTCGAATGAATGATAAAAGTGAAGGCTGTTGCCAAAGTCGTTTTGGCTGCTTCCAGGTAGTCGTCTAATGAAAATTTTCGTCTCCACTGCAATTAAAATGTGTTTGACGGTATCAAAAAGTTCTGTTGGTGGCCACTCCCCCAGCAAATCCTCCCGAAATGTCTCTTGTCGTGCTTTTTCTTTCTTCTATTTTTTTTAATGTTTAATCTTTTCGGTTTCCTCTCAGGTCTAAAAATCATGGTGCTTATTTGATTTTGAAAACACGTTTTTACGTTTTGAAACGATAAATTGTATCTTCCGCAGGCTTCCTCTAATGCAAGTGTCAAATCTATCACTTGTTTTTTTACAGATTTTCATGCTTTTACAGTGATGGACACTACATGCAGAGAAAGACAGAGAAAACAATGCCCCTCCATTTTTATAACCACAAACCTCCTATACTTAAAATCAGCAGCTAATGTTTTCTGAGGTTAATTAATTAAATCAGCTGGAGCATTGGCTGTAAGATCTGCTGTAACCGGCGGTGGATTTCGTGTCCACGCCTGTGCATGAAGCTGAGGTGTATGCATGTTTTATCGTCAACCAGGTCTATTGGGTGCAACTTCGCCATCTATCGGTACGAGCCCTTCAAAGCTGAACCCCGATCACCGTGCACCTGACAACTTGCGCCAAAGCTTCCGTAAACCTACTACCCGGCAACACACTGCTGCCTGAAACGTACTTGACCAGTCGGATGCGGTCGGTGTTTGAGCGCCGAATAAAGACGAGAAGGTCGTTGTAAATGGCGCACTTTCCCATTAGAACTACAGCTTGAAACTGCCATGTGAACCAGCTTTTTACTCTTATCATTCTTAATTACCACTCTTGATCGTTTCAAATGGAACCCAGACGTTCATCGCTGTTCTTCGATCCAGATCTACTACTGTGTGTGGGGTGTCCTTCCAGCCGTCTTCATCCACCTGTGCTGTAAAGTAATAGATTCAGGGCGGCGACGAAGTTAAAACTTAAAACCATCTCCATCGCTCTCCCCGAGTCTCTATGGAATCTAGTTGTTTGACTGGTCAAAGTTGTTGCTTTGCGTTTATCCTCTAAGCGGGTTGACAGCCGGCCGTGCCATGCTGTGCCAGACCTCATGAGCTACTAGCTCGTTTTGGCAGGTAGCCCGTAGCCCACATGCTGGCCCAAGTACTCCCTCATGATTGGCAAGTGTGCCATGAGACGACAACCATTAAACATTGGGCTTGCCCTTGGTTCCTTACAAAAGCCCAGTAATAACGACCAAAATAGTTTAGATATGTTATTAGGGGATTAAAGTTGTAAAATCATAAAAATAACATTTTTAACCCTTACAATTACCTCAATTAGTCAGATTTGGGGATAAAAAGTGGTAAAATTTTTTAGTAAAAATGCTTACAAACTTAAAAATATTGAATTTTGTAATTAAAAATTAAACAGGCCGGAAGGGAACCGTTACCGGGCATGGATGACATGACACAACCCGCTAAGACACAAGTTAAAACCCGTACATGCCGAACCAGCCCTTTAGGTTCTGGGCATGGCACGAACCAGTAGTGGGCCACGTTATAGCCCATGTCACTGCTGGCCTATAACCAAGCCCGGACGGTTTGTGGCACATTTGACAACTTATTCTCTCTCTCCCTCGTTAGGAACCATGATTTCACAGCGCTCGGATGAGCTCCAATTTTTTTTGGGATAATTATGGAAAAGGGCCATTTTATACGAATATTTATAAAAACATGCCACTAGATCAGAAATTGCATAAACATGCTATTTTTCAACAATATTTGCTTTGAGGGGTCACTTTCTATTGGGCTTTTGCAAATGGCAAAATTGCCCTTATTTAAATGATTTCCCTCTCCTTCGATTTCCCTCTCCTTCTCCAAAATCCATTTTCTCCCATCTCAACGAACACGAACCAGTCGCACTGGGCTTCGGATGCAACTTGAACTTCTAAAGTTGGAGTCTGCAGAATCTTACATGGATGGAATGGTTGTCTCAAGTGATGAAGATACCAAAGAAGGATCTGTTGGTCTTGCAGAAACTAAGCATAGAGAACTCATGAGTGTGAATCGAACCTGTTTTTGCTTCTAGAAGCTATATACGTATGCTCGGATCCAATGATAGAACGATTAGAGGAGAGTTGAAATAAGATCAATCTCCATCTTCATCAGAAAATGAAATGAAATATACAATGTAGAAGAAGCAATCAATCCGATAGCGTGTTGTTTAGCTATGATTTTAGTTAAAGAAAATAAGATTCTGATATTGAACTTTCAAAATTCTGCGACATTTGATCTACTCCCTCATTTGTTCACAAGATGGGTTTAGTGGAAAGCAGTTCATTCGTCTCTTCGTTTTTTTATATTGATAGTTATTGAGGTTTTTAACCTCAGAAAGCCGCAATAGGCGCCTCCGAAATTACAAATGCTTTGCTGCTGATCTCGTCTCTTCCTCCATGATCTTATCAAGAACAGGTGCACTCAATCAGACCCGATCGAGCCATTCTCCACCTGCAATCGCAAGAGTATTCTCTCAGCTTTACCAAACAGTTGGTTCATCTAGGCCCCGGAGGAAAACCAGCAGAGATCGATCGAGCAAAATCCCTCCTGAGAAACTTCGGAGGCCTATTCCCTTCGTCGTTCAGCTCAAGGATGTCGAAGATCCAAATGATGCCCTGGCCCTTTTCCACAAGTACCAGCAAATGGGATTTAAGCACGACTATCCCTCGTACGCAGCTCTGATCTACAAGCTTGCTCGTTCCCATAATCTCGAAGCTGTTGAGACCTTCCTTGATCCCAAACGGCAATGTGCGACTGGTTCGTGTTGGTCGAGATGGGAGAAAATGGATTTTGGAGAAGGAGAGGGAAATCATTTAAACAAGGGGCAATTTTGCCATTTGTAAAGCCTAACAGAAAGTGACCCTTCAGAGCAAATATTGTTGAAAAGTGGCATTTTTACGCAATTTCCGATCTTAATGGCATGGTTTTATAAATATTCGTGTAAAGTGACCCTTTTCCACAATTTCCCCTTTTTTTTTTGGTAATGTACTAAAGCTCCAATTACACGGTGCCATGCAAATAACTAGTAATGATTTGCTTGGGCTAAGATCCAAACACTTAGGCCTCGTTTGGCTTTCATTCCGGATTAGGAACTCATTCCGAGAATGAGTTCTTAAAACTCATTTTGCGAATCAATTTTGAAGTTTTTTTAATTGCGTTTGGTTAGCACGTAGCAGAATGAATTTTCACCTACAAAATTGTTTGGTTAACAAATAATAAAATGAGTTCCATGAAATTTGTTTTTTCTTTTTTTTCTTTTTCTATGAATAATTATAAGAAATTGATTGATCCTTGAAAGATAAAACATGAAACACCTAAGAAATGAAAAAAATAAAAAAAATAAAAGACCGGGAATCATAAAGCATGACGTTAACTGCATGTTTTAGTGGCCATCTGAAACATTCTGTTCACATTTCTTTTTCTTCTTAAAAACATTGAACTTTCAAATACTGTTAAGTTGACCTAATTAACATTGTATTGGTTATATATTATCAAGGAATCATATTCAAGTTATAAGAAAAAAAAATTCATTTTTAAATATTAAAATACTAATTAATACAAAATTCTTTATCCCAGCTGGTTGTGGTCAACAACATAAATTCTATTTCCCTATCCCACTGTGTCTGAGAACCATATCTTAAGTAAGATTATGAGCACCTAAATCATGTAAAATAGGTAAACAATAAAATATCAACACATAAAATGTGTATAATGAAAAAAAAGGTTTACAACAAAGCATTATAACAGATTCAAAGGTACTAAAAGTTGATAAATTGTAAATTTCTAAAAATTAATCACATGAATACAATACAGTTACAATAAAAGTTGAATATCGTGTTAGCGTGGATGAGATCAGTATTCTTGTGATCATGGCATTTGTCTCATGTAATCAGCTATCTATGGTTCTCTCCAGGAATCACTCATTCTTCCATGTTACCAAATCAGCAAATTCTGCACCAGACAACTAGCCAAGACAGGAGTTAAAAGCTATAGCTTCTTTGTTGGCACACAATAACTTTTATGCCACATTGCCACTGCTTATCTTTACTGAAGGGAATACAATCACTTCCATGACAACTAATAGCCATGTGACATGTAACATCTCCTTTTGTGAAGTTATAATAACTATGAATTGGATCACTTCCATGACAACTAATAGCCATTGAAATTTTCAGCTAGAAACAAGCAATTTTAACCACCTCAACCTATTCAATTTAGTCAATTTCAATCATTCTAGCAAAGTTAAAATTTGGGATGAACATGTGATATATTGTTTCTAACCATTCCATCTATTGTTAAAGCAATAGGCCACCAGTTGAAAAACGAACAAACTTTTCATGTCTTGCAAAGCTGAAGACATGAAAAGTTTTGATAAAACAAGCTAATTCAAAAGAGCTCTAGAGATGCGTAGGAGAAATTGGTTTGACCAGGCTGTGTTGAGCGGCTAAAATATCTTGCCCAAGCCCGTCCCAATTACTGGGCCAGACTGACTAGGACATGTCAGTCACCAGGTCTACTGCATCCCCTACTCCTTGTCCAAGGGAAGATGCTGTGGTATAATACAATCTTTTGCTCCTATTGATGACAAGAGATAAAAAGGGCGTTGTTTATCCAAGTCTCGGGGTACATAAAAATGCTTAAAATCCAAATAATTCAAGATAAGTCGGACCAAGACAATGTATGAGAACCGCAACATTAGCGAAGAGATGCAGGGTGATGAAGAGCTACTTCAGACAGAGAAACGCAAACGCCCAAATTGATCAGTTGTATAATCTTGGTTTTGCAATCCACAATATAAAAAACAAATTGATGAGGCTGACGCGAAAATTTGCTTCTCTATATGCATACTGTTTAAACAGTAGGAAACACCGGAAATAAGACCGTAAATTTTCCCTGGATCAGACTGTTGTCCAATCAAGAACTAGAAGATATAGTTGTTGAAACGGAAGTAAAACCCTAAATGTAATAAAACTGAATTGATGGAAAGAAGATAACTAGGGTATCTTTGGATCTAACGTATTTAAACCTAGAATTTCAACTCCGGTGAAACCAAGTACATATAGCATCAAAGGAAATTTGAAGAAGAAGAAGAAGAAAAAAACAATATAATAAGAAAAGGTGAAAAGAGGCAATACCTTTCTGCTGTGTCGACATTGGTGGAGACGTCATCGGAGCAAGCGAATTGCATAGCTGAAACGGAAACGACTCTTCTTTCCTCCATTAGTTGCTTCTATTCTTCTAAGTAAACTCTAAAGACTAGGCCCTTCTTCTGTCTCTCCGCCTCTTTAAAAACTTGAACCGAAACAGTGTAACGAGGCAGGAGAGAAGATAACCCACCGCCACACAAAGTGTCCTTCCTCATCTCAGGGCTCCGACCAGAAAAGGATCTATTGCAATATTACATTTTATGCCATTGTCTAAACTTCTTATTATTTACAAGTTTGCCATCGCGAAATGCAAAACTCATTCTTCAATTTTAAAAACGGGTTGGAGGCCGTTTTTGTCATCTACGGTTTTTTTTTTCATTCTCATTCTATTAGAATGAGTTCTAGCATAGCTTACCAAACACCCATTTAACCCTTAAATGCATTCCAAGCCTTGGAACTCATTTCAAGCCTTGGAATGAGTTCCCAAAATGAAAGCCAAACAAGGCCTTAGGGGTCGTTTGGTATGGTTTCTGGTTTTTGGATTATAGATTATAAACAGGATTTTGAAAAATTAGATTTTCAATGCTAATTTTTAGAATCCAAAATCTTCTTTGGATATTTTGGATTTTAACTCCTTTGTTTAAATAGGATCCACGACTATGAATTAGGGGTGCAACTTGGTTCGGAAAAACCCAAAACTTGCCTGAACCAAACCAACTTCAATTCGATTTGGTTCGGCTTTTTAGGTGTTCGATTTGGTTGAAAAATTCCTAACCCAAATTAAATCGGTTCGGTTTTGGGTTTGATGCTAGGTTAATCTGAACCAAACTAAACCGAACCGAATTAGTATATTTTCCTAAACCAAATAGAACCAGTTTTAGGTCTAATGAAATTCGGTTCAGTTCAGTTTAGGTTTAATGTAAGTCGGTTTGGTTTTGGGTTTAATGTAATTCGATTTGGGTTGGTTTGGGTTTGATGTAATTTGGTTTGGTTCTGTTTGGTTTTGGGTTTAATGTAATTCGGTTCGGTTCGCTTTGGAATTTCGGTCTTTTATTTTATTTTCGATTTGCTTTTCTGTTTTATATTTTTGGTTTACAATTTGGTTTGGTTTGGTTTTGGGTTGACTGTCGGTTCGGTCTTGAATTGACCTCAACTTGGACCGAACCAACTCGAGCTATACCCCTACTATGAATAGCTCCTTACTACTCGAATTTTATTCTTGTAACTGTCAAAATCTATAAAAACCCATAAAAGGTGGATTGTGGATTTTGACTAGATTTTAAAATTTGATTGTGAAATTCAACTTTCAAAAACCTTATCAAACAACTTAATAGACCTTGGATTTTGGATTTTACTAGAATCCAAAACTAGAAACCCTGCCAAATGACACCGATTCTCTGTAATGGTTTTTTCCATTTTTCTTCGTCCCTTTAGTTTTTTAAACCAAAAAAAGTTTGGAAAAAATTTTGTTTTTCATGTCAATACAACACTTTTGCTGCCTTCAACTAACTAAAGGAGAGTTGTTATCGCAGAATTTGTTTTTGTGAGAGCGGCCATCTCAACACGTTCTCTTGCGATTGGTTCCACGGCGGTAAAATGATGCCTTGACAGGACAGGATAGAAAACCTGGAACTTCAAATAGCAGCTGCTTGATCTGGAAAAAAAAACGAATTCAGGAGGTTCAAACATGAAATTAACAACCATCGAAGTGAACTCATGAACATTAAACAAGTCATTTAATTACTACGAACTAGGGGTGCAACTCGGTTCGGTTTGGTCCGAGTTGATGTCAACCTAAGACCAAACCAAAAATATATATAGTTAAACCGAACTGAATTGAAAACCGAACCAACTAAACCGAAAACCGAACCGAAAATATATAAAAAAACCGAAACCCAAACCGAACGGATCCGAACTACATGAAAACTATTCGGTTCGGGTTGGACCAATATATTCTTATCTCAAACAAAGGTTTTTTTGTAATATGCTTAAAGTTTAAAGATGAACTTTAAAAGTTTAACATATATATATATAAAACATAGATTATATATTATAATATATATATATATATATATATATATATATATATATATATATATATATATATATATATGAATTCGGTTCGATTTAAGGAAATACATGAATTCAGTTCGAATTTAGTTTAACTGAACATAAAACCCAAAACCGAACCGACCTAGTTCGGTTTA
Organism: Buxus sempervirens; assembly: GCA_947561395.2. Lineage (NCBI taxonomy): Eukaryota > Viridiplantae > Streptophyta > Magnoliopsida > Buxales > Buxaceae > Buxus > Buxus sempervirens. The sequence continues at coordinate 39,030,843 of OX387190.1, forward strand.
GGGATTTTTGGACCGAAACCAAACTGAACCACTATAAAACCGAACATAACCGAACCGAAGTCGGTTTGAGTCTGTTCGGATTCGGTTTTAACCGGATCGAGTTGCACCCTACTACGGACCCAACAGTCACCACCTTGATGACCAAAAAAAACAGTCACCACCTTGTTACCAAAAAAAAAAACAAAGTCACCACCTATCCACCACAATTAAGGCGTTCGTATAATAAAAGCACCCAACTGCTAGCTGATGAAGCCACCTACCCACGACCACGAGGCCACAACCATTAAATGTCAATGAAATCCCAAGATATTCCATCACTTTTTACAGTGGAATGAAATGGTCTGTTGCTAATTCCTGCAGCAGATAATGCACATTCAGCGAACTTGCAACATCTCACGGCAAGAGTCTTTTCAATATGTAAACGACTAAAAACGTCAGTATTGCTAATGCTTTATAGGATAACATCTCAGTCAAACTGCATCGTCTATTACAGTAAGAAGTAACAGATGCTGTGGGTTGCAGGATCTTGCATCAGTCCTCAAGAATTAGTTGATTTAGCGTAAATGGACCCAAATACCTTGAGTTCAAAAAAAACAAAAAAAGAAATAAAAGATGATTCCAAACCAATTTATGGTACCATCCATGTGCTATGCTTCATGTAATAGCATCTCGTCAAATTGCATTCTCTAGTAGAGGAAGAAGTAACAGATAGATTCCAAACCATTTATGGTTTGACGTACCATTTATGGTTTGACGACGTAGGGACACATACCTATAACAAGAGGAGGGCCCATACCTCAAAACACAGTCCCACCATGTGGTACAACGGTAATACAAATCAAAAGCACATGACATCGTCTGCCATTTTTGCCTCAATTACCTCCTGCTATTGAAGTGAAAGCAATTACCTCCTGTTATTGAAATGGGATGCTTCCACGTGTAGTATCCCGCTATTAATATTTTTCTTCATTGGGCCCCACATAAGGCGTTTGAGAAAATCACCGGTTGTGAGATGCGTCATATGGAACCATCCCACTTGAATAGCAGCATGCAATTCGGGCAAAAATTGCAGACCATGTCATCCCATAAGAAAGACCTCTACATTGTTAATTAACTCCGAATCCTATATTGCGTCTACAGCAACACCAGTCTTGGCTGATTTATTTTTAAATTTTGGATTTTGTTTTATGAAAAATAAATTTCTCTAAATAAATTAATACCACTTTATTAAGGACCATAATTCCGTGAAATGAGCCATGGAATCCTAGATTTGCGTTTGGTGAGGGGTCGATGGTACGGTTTCTTGTGATTGGGGAACGGGTCAAAGCAGCTTCAAAACGACAGTGTTAGGTCACGAAGCAGGTTTTTGCTTCCAGCACTCTTCCACTACCAAACGGGAGTAACAAATTTGAATAAAAAGGCAAATGTGGTGAAGTTAGGCAGTGCGGTTGATCCAACACGAAACGGTTTTCATTATATTATGAAGAAACAGTCAGTCAACAAGTAACCACAAAAGGGTAATAAGATTTCTTGAATCTATTATACAAGTTTTTCAACTTTAAAGAATTCTTAATTTAGTGTGTCTTATGGAATTCAGAATCCAAAGTAACTTTCAATCTTTCACATCGATGCGTATACAGCAAACCCACACACAATAAAATCAGGTTTTCAATTTCTAACCTTCCTGTGTATATATAGACAGAGGGAGCCCACACACAGAAAAAATCGCATTATTAGATAACTACTTAACACCAACTTTCTGTGTCTTTGTGCTTTAAAAAGTGATCACAAGTAGTGGAGCTTCGATCGGAGAGTTAGAGAGAGAGAGAGAGAGAGAAATGGTGAACCTTGTTGAAGCACAGAAGCCACTGTTGCGTGGGTTGATGAAGATGGCGGGGGTGAGCCCCCACACAGTCGAGATCGAGCCAGGATCGGTGATGAGCTTCTGGGTTCCATCTGAAACGATCAAGAAGAAAGGGAAGAACGATAAGGAGGGGAAAAAGAGAAAACGAACGAAGCCTGTTGTAGTGTTGGTACATGGCTTCGCTGCAGAAGGCATTGTAACGTGGCAGTTTCAGGTGGGAGCTTTAACGGGGAAGTACGATGTGTACGTCCCTGACCTCTTCTTCTTCGGAGGCTCAACCACCGACAGCACCGACCGGTCGCCGACGTTTCAGGCGGAGAGCCTCGTGAAGGGGCTGCGAAAGCTGGGCGTGGAGAGGTGCACGGTGGTGGGGTTCAGCTATGGAGGGATGGTTGCGTTTAAGATGGCGGAAATGCACCCGGACCTGGTTCAGTCCTTGGTGGTTTCTGGCTCGATCATCGCCATGACCGACTCCATCAGTGAGAAAAACCTTAACAGGCTTGGCTTCTCCTCCTCGTCTCAGCTGTTGCTGCCAGACTCGGTTAAAGGTCTTAAGGCTCTTCTCTCTGTCGCTGCTCACAAGAAGCTCTGGTTCCCTGATTGCCTCCACAAAGACTACCTTGAGGTTTGTTCTTTGCATTGTTGCAGTTTTCCTTTCTTTTCTTTCTTTGTTTTGTCTGATTTATCCTCGGACTGACTTGTCCTGGCCCGTAAATTGTTCAACCGTACCCTATTTTTGTTTGCCAAGTAGGCAAGCAACATCATCTCTCTTTTCTCTCTCTCTATTGAAAAACAAAAAAAGTGAAAATCACTTTATTGAAAAACAAAAAAGTAAAAATCATTTTTTCAGGAATTGGCTACGGTTGAGCCAATTTACGGCTCAACCATGGATGATCTGAATCCTATAAAATAAGATTTGTGGCTTAAGTAGGAATGGCAACATTATGAGTTTTATTATATTAAAAATTTTAAATAAAATAAGTAAGATATTTATTTTTAAAACATATATTTTTAGATGAAATATACTATACGAGAATAGCCCCTTCGGAATACTGCTAAACAAAATGCAGAGCCCTCACACACTATTAAGAAGATTTATCAATAAAAGGGTATAATAGTCAAAACAGTCTAATTTTTTCACAGCTTAACAATCAGTTTTGCAACAGTTCCCTCCCACATTGACTATCTCCATCCCTTCCCTTCCAACACACGTGCATCCTGTTAATATAATAAATAATTAATATTCTTCATTTCTACCCGTATACGTAGACCATTTTGGCCCCACATTTTCTTTTCCTAGGAACACACTTTAGAAAATTTTATTTAAAGACTTCAATATCTCCCTTAAGAATACAATTTTGGAATTTTTAAATGCATGTGCGCAAAAGGCACGTGCCTCCTTGTAGTCTTATATTATTGGATGTCATTTAACCAAGTTGGAGGGATTTTGTTTTCCTATTTATTTATTTGCTTATTTTTTCCATATTTAGATAAAATTTTCTTAATCTGTCCCACCAGATTTGATTTCCTTATGTGAGAAATGTATTAGGTTGTAAGATATAGATTTTTTTGTCATGTGAGAAGATGGCGTAAAGAGTCCAGACTGCACACATGACAAGGGGATTTTCCTTAGACCTTCTAGACACAAATTTCTTGCTTATTTTACCATTAACATAATTAAACAAGCAACATCTAATCTTTTATTTTTTAAAACTAGATATCAAATTGATTATAAAAAAATCTGATATTTCCCTAAAAAAATTTCACATTTTTTCTTTTATGGGTTTTGTATAAACCGTATCTCCCTAAGAAGAATGTGTGAAAAGATTCACAGCTGATCTGCATTGGTTTGCGAATAATGGCAGGCTATGTTCACAAACAGGAAGGAGAGAGCTGAACTCTTAGAAGGTTTGATCATCAGCAACAAGGACGCTACCATCCCTGATTTCCCACAGGTTTGCTCTCAAAATGTTGCCTTCATCTTTTTTTTTCGATACTTTCTCAAAGAGTTTCAAGATATTCATTCCATTGGACTCACATGACTCCTCTGCTAGAGGGTGCATCTCTTGTGGGGCGAGAATGATCAGATATTCAACCTGGAGCTTGCCCAGAACATGAAAGAGTATGTGTCCTCTTCAACTTCTCAATCTAATATGTCAGTGGACAGTCTATATTCTAGTCTAGAATCTAGATGAAGCCACCAAAGCCCATATTACATACATAGTGACTCCTTCAATCACATCTTCAACTCCATCAGTGTTTTGATATCTAGGGCACATGACCCAGCCAAGATAATTTCCACCATGTAAATGATCTATAGATTGATATCCATTGTAGTTGAGCATAATCTTATGACGGCCTGCTTCATTTGATCACAGGCAACTGGGAGGTAAAGCAACCTTGGAAGGCATAAAGAAGGCAGGTCATCTAGTTCATCTAGAACGCCCCTGCGTTTACAACAGGTGCCTCAAGAAATTCCTTGCCTCTCTAGAAGCAGATGAAGCCCAAAAATGAAGAAATTCATCTTGTACTTAAATCTGAATTTGTCTTTTTGGTACTGTCTTCAGTGTGATGTCAATAAGAGATGGGAATATGGGATAAATCATATTAAAAACTGATAAAATAGATTTTGAATCCTGCAATTCCCACTCCAATTCAAATCCTGGTTGAAAATCAATTCAAATGGATTTAAGAATGGATATGCACAAGTGATGATACAAAATAATGGAAGTGAACTCACTTGAAAATCCTGAAGGGAATAAGATGTTTGCTTCAAGACACTAAAATACATATTTGCTTCCTCATACCATGCCTCCGGTTATTGCAAAATATAAATACGGAAGCCCAGCACTTCATAAAAAATGATTAGCGGTGGGTTGAGAAAAACTCATCTGAATGACCCCTGAATTTCCTCCAGAGTTCTCCCCTTAGTCTCAGGGACCCAGAGTGTCACAAACAACACAGAGAAAGCACTCACAACTGTATAAATGGTGAAGGTTCCTGCAGAAAGTGGAGAGCACCATCATAAACACTTTATATCTGGATGTATATATATAGACATAAAGCATGTGGATACACAAACACACACCCACCTCCCCTGCTCCAATCCAAAAGCAAGTTAGCAGTCATTGTAATCACAAAAGATGTCAGCCAGTTTGCCAGTGTTGCTATGCTGCCTGCAAGACCTTTAATATTCACTGGAAGAATCTGGAGATAAGATTCAGCAAATAATGAGCTATTAGACAAAGGAAAAGAGATGTGTGTCAAAACTGTTCTTTCTTGTTCTTCGTAGTGTTATTAATGAGCCGAATGTGCTCAGCTTAGGTGCAGGTTTGGCTTGCATGAGCCAAGCTTCAGCTTAATAATCAACAATTGCAAACTGAGGCTGAGTTTGAAGAAAAGCCTAAATGCTTTGCAAGCCTGAGCTGAATTTCAGTGGTCTTGGCTTAATTAGAGCTCAACATGACTTTGTAACTATTTATAACTTAATGTAATTAATATTATAATTTTTAAGTTTTATTGGTTCCTAACATAAAATGAAAATCATGTGATTTGTAAATTTATAATTAATGGGCTTTGATTCCAGGTGCCCAAGCCAGAATTTTAACAAAGCCAAGTCTGAGCCCTTTAAATCATAGTTAGCCTGAGCTAATCCTGGCTTGGCTCATCCTCAGCCCTGTTTAATCTATGCTTCATGGCAATAAGAAATCACAAAAAATTCATCACATGATTCAAGTCTTTAAGTTGCTCCGGCTATGCCACATAAATATGTACATTATCCTTGAAGAAGATGAAGAGAGGTAGATTGAATAGAGTGTTGCCCAAAGAATTATAGCTGTATGGCTTAAGTAGAGAGGTACTTCTTAAAAGTGTTCTATGATTGACATGATCTAAACAAGCTGAGTGCAATTGAAATTAGCCAGCTATTAGGCTCATATGATATATGGATCAGGATGTTTGATAACAAAGAAGCAACGTATTTTAGCATTTGCAGCAAAGACAAAAATGATAAAATGGATGTATAGAGAGACTGGGAAAGACACCGGAAGGAATGAATGTATCTAAGAGAATCCAAAGGCGGCCCAAAAAGGAGATAAAACAAAAGAAAGTAGGTTAAGATAGTTTATGCATGTAAAAACGAGATCCAGACAGTGTAGAAATTCACTTAAATTCAATTATTGAGAATCCTGACCTTTAGTTTGATCTCATGATAGGATCTCCAATGAAGTGACTGGACAAGATCCAGTTGCAGTGCAAAGTGAAAAACGTTAGCAAAGGCTGTGTAGAAATGTACCCTATGAATGGTATTGCAATGTGAAGTACACAAGGACTGGATGGTTGGATCAATTACGCACTTACATGGGGTACTTTGACAACAAATACAGTTGAATTGGCAGAAGATGCAACAAAAAGCATGAGTGAAAATGTATTTATAGACCACAAAACACTATGTTGAAGGACACAAAGGTGAATAGATTTGTGGAGACAAGCTTTCATGTTTTCAGATAATCAGGTTCCAAAGCAAAATCGTGTCAATTTATGGCATGGAACTCGAAACATGATAAAATCCTTTTCCACCAAAAAAGAATGGATGTTAAGTGTGGATGCCATCCAGTGAAGATCTAATGCTAGCGAATTCAACAATGAAACAATTAAAGAATGACTGGATAAATCCACGCTTGCTTGCATACACAGAAAAATGTTGTAAGCAGACAAATAGACATCATCAAGGACACGTAAAAGAAGGTCGAAGCTAGCATCAGGATCATTGGTGCTAAGACAAATGACTTAAAGTGAAAATAGACTTACAATAGGGATTTTTCCTTATATTGATGTGGTAAACAAGTTAAATAAACTATGCATACCTCAGACATTATAATCCACGGAATGGGTCCCATTCCCAACGAGAATGCTATTACAAAAGCCTGAAAGATAAAAGTTATGTAAAAATAATGTCAAAAATCATTAACAGAAAAACACTAACAAGGAAGACTTCAGAAAATTTCACATAAATAGACGTACCACAAGTCCAACTAGGGACAGTATGCTCATAATGCTATAAAAGTGAGAATCTTCTGATACAACACCCTGACAGCAACAGGAACATAAGAAAAACATCAGAAAAGGCATTTCAAATAGAAGAATAGAAATCCCTTCAACTTAATTCCTGGATTTTTGATAATCTAATACAAAAGTAAACAAAAATTAGAAGAAGGCTCGCAGAATTAAAAACCTTTAGAAAGAATGCAACTGCTACAAGGAGAAGGCTAACAGTCATTCCAGTTGAGGAGACCTGAAACAAGTGATCAATTTTTTATTTAAATCTTTTTCTAATGATTTATTCATATTCATGACAATCCTTTGGATGAAGAGCCTATCTTTCCAAAACTCACTATGAGAAGAAGACGCCTGCCTGATTTGTCCACCAACCAAGTTGTAATTCCAGTGGCAATGACCTACATATAAAAATTATCAAATAAGAAATTTAAAACTTAAAATGGAAAAGAAAAAACATTGAGAGAAATGGCTTAAAATACCTGAATAGCCCCAAGTCCAAACGTTGCAATACCGCTTGATGAAATCCCTGCTCAAATTTGAGGCAGTTTAAATGAATCATACCACCCAAATATCTGAATAAAAGCGACTTATTAATTTTCCTGCGGCTAAAGCATTCAACACATCCAAAAGTGCCACTCAACAAGGGCTAATTTATAGCAGGATAGAATACATCATACAGTGAAAGTACTTATTTTTATAAATTTCAAGACTTTGGGATAATATTTGTGATTATCAATTTCCATTAGTCTTAGTACCAGAAAGAAAAAAGAAAAAAAATGGTTATAAATCAATCCTTCGACTGCAAAAAGACCATCTAATGTCTCAATTTATATCAGGAAGATATCCCAAACTTGAAAGATGCTTCTCTCACCTGCGGCCTTGAAAATATTGCTCGAATAGAATAGAACACCATTAATTCCACTTAGCTGTTGCAAGATGAGTAATCCAATGCCTACCTATGGGGCATCAATTAATAAAAGGGCATAATGTTTGTGCATTCCACTTTCAAGGTTGAGAAAACAAAAATTACAAGAATATGAAATTAAATTTTAAGGTAGATCATGATACCATCAGAGGGAACCAATATTTTCTTTGTTTAAGATCTGAAAATCGGATTGCAGTTCTTCTGCTTGTTGATGCTACAGATCTCTACAAGAATATGAATAATGGTGAAACAAGAGTCAAGTATAACTGCAATAAGCTTTACTCTCTAGAATCCATATCTCTTTGTGCATGTTGCGTGCGTGTGTGTGCACATGTTGATGGGCAGGGTATGGAGGAGGGGATTCCAGTAATCTGGACAATATTTAACTCAGTACCTTTATTTCGTTAACTTCAATCGAAATGTCTGTATCAAATCCCCGAAGAACTTGCAAAGAAGTTTCAAAATCTTCTGTCATACCCATTTTTGCCTGGATATGAAGACAGATAAGACATCAAATCCTATCATATTTCCAACTTTGACATGGATAGCATTACAAAAAGACCTCACCAGCCACCGGGGAGATTCTGGGATGAAAAAGAGGCCAGGTATCAAAATCGTACATGGCAAGATTCCTGCAGACAAGCCAGAGTGTTCTATCAATTCAGACACGCTTAGATTTTTGGTTTTCCTTCTTGTTTTCAAAATATGCCATTCAATAAAGTGGAATTTTATGAAACACGAAACAAAAGCTCTACCACAAGTGAACTTCCTAACCATCACATCAGTAGGTTTAAAAGCAATTGCACTCGAGGCAAAATGAATTGAATGAAAAATTCCATTTAAGGCCAAAATAAATGAGTGGACAGCCACTCAATACTTTCAAATTCCAGTTAAGTATTTTGAAGAAAAATGCCTGTACAAGTGCTTTTCACCTAAACCCGAAAATCCAACAACTATGTTATCTTAGCTCAACTGCATCGCATATCACTAATTGCTTACTTTTGAAAAATGGACATGAAGGCATCACAATGTCCCAACTCATATCCCATCTATTTCAGGTTGTTTTATTGGATCCAATTTCAGTGTTCTGGTTTATATATCTTGCATTAGATTGTAATTCTTATGATCTTCTCCAGTACTTTTGTTAATGTGCTCTTAAACCATTCCCTAGTCTTCTGAAGGCTTACCTTAGGAATCCTCATTATAGTCCTAATTGGACATGATGAAAAAATTTCACCCAGCTCTTGCTTATGTAATCACCAATTGGTGCCATTTTTTGTTTTTTGTTTTTTTTCACGCAATCATATGAGAGAGATGCATGCAACCACCACAAGCCTCTCCCCCCAGAAAGAAAAAACAAAAAACAATCCAGGATAAAATAAATAAATAAACAACTTCTTAGCATAAGATGCCTATAATAACAACTGTTGAGAACAAGTCAATTACATGCGAGACAGGTCACATTCTCAGCATGCATCACAATTTTGATCAACAATACAAGGGAAATTCTATTGCTAAAGAAATAACATCAGAACGAAAACCAGTCCTTTAAACCATACCTAGGACAGCAAGTATCCTCCAACGAACAAAAAGTCCCAGTAGATAAGCCACCATTATTCCAATCGTGACTGAGAGCTACAGAATAAGGTAGTGAATTTATTTAGGATTTTTTTAATTATTTTTAAGTGAACGTGGATGGTAGTAGAGAGAAAGAACGCCAACCTGGCAACCAATCCATTCAACTAAACACAACTAACCTGATTGACGGATCCTAGGCTTCCTCTCATGTTTTGAGGCGCTATCTCAGCTATATATACAGGCACCTACAGAATCAGCATAGTATAATTACAGTTCCATATCTCACAGAGTTCCATAGCGAATGAACTATAGAACAACCATCCAGAAGCTTACCGTGTATGAAATTATTCCCACACCAAATCCTTCCAACAATCTTCCCATATAAAGAAATGAAGAATCCTACACAAAGCCTCCAAAAAAAAAATAAATAAATAAGTAAAGTTTAATAGAAAAAGCAGAGCCAGATGCATGTTAAGTGATTTTTACTGGAATCTTAGAATTTTCCGGAAACTTACTTTGGCAAATGATATTGTGATCCATCCAATGATATTAGGGATAGCAGCAATCATCAGCGACTGCAACTCAATAGATGAAAAAACAGCAATCAGTAATTCTATGGAATAGGAATGAGAAGCCAAAAGCCATCAGAAAGTCGAGATAATTAAAAGTAAGTAAAAGAACGAGATCTCCTCGCACCCCTTTTCGCCCAATGTACTCTGCAATCTGACCGCTGGCTATTGCCCCTACCATAGCTCCAACATTCGATAGAGAACCAAAGAAAGAGTACTGTCATAAAGAATGGCGTCACGAAAATAAATTCAATTCATTTCAAGTTTCAATCTAATATATGAAATGAAAAACTAAGCATAGATTTTCACCTCTGAGATGGATAGTTTAATGTCGCGGATAATGAAAGATTGCGTCGGAGAAGAATAGCCGGACTGGAAAGGGGAAGAATAAAACATATAAACATGAAAAGAAAAAGGGGCACGAATATCGGAAGAAAGGGGAGAAGGAGAACGAAGAAATTTACAGTGAATCCGAACTGAATAGGACCCAATGCGACTATGAGAACACAGACAAGAACAGAGACGGATCTATCGCGAATGGCCTGAGAAGAAGTAAGCATGCTAGACTGCCTGGAGCCCATCCGATACCAGCTCCCCGTGTGCAGGAAAGGTTTCCTGAGATCCCTCGCATCCTCGCTTTCCTCTCTGAAACTCATGACCTCTTCGTCTCGACTCCTCCGATCTCGGACCCCGCCGATCACAAAGACATACAAGGGAAGAGTGCTTTTTCGCCTGAGGAAGGGATGGAGATCGCAGACGCTGAATGTGAGGTGACGAAGGTGAGGTGTAGAAGACGAAGAAGTGAGAGGAAGATCGGAAAGTGAACCAGAGAGACAATGACATCCCGTGTCGTGTCCTCCCTTCCTTATCGTCGCGACTACAGTACAGACTCGCGCGACTGACCGTTGGGAATGTACATTTGTAGGTTTCTTAATCGTTTGTTCTAGGGTGTGCATGCTATCTTCAGGCGCTAATTTACTAAGGACAAAATTTTTAAATTGATATTTTATAGAATTTTTTTGAAAATATAATTTAAGAATACTGTCCTTAGTAAACATAGATCTGGAAATAGCATTACTCTTGTTTAGTGTTGTGTTTCGAAGGAGACCGTTTCTTCTGGAGCCACTCTATGGTCCCAGCATGAAACTTGTTGATGGATGGCACTTTTCAACAATGAGGCCTACACCCCAAAATGCATCTCAGGCGGTGGTTTCATTGAACCACCGGATTTTGGCTTTAGAAGAAATGCTTACGTTTCAAAGATTTGATGGAATCTTCATCACATGTATGATTGTCGTTTTGTTTAAAATAAGAACGGTCACTGATCTATCTGTCTATATTTTTTTTATGTTTTTTTTTCAGTGGGACCACTTAACGGCGAATCACTTTCAGTGGTGGTTTTATCAGCAGTCATTAAGTAAAGCCTTCACAGAATGCAAACACGTGTTCTATGGTTAAAAACTGTTAGTTGCGTGTTTGCATCCACAGAACACGTGTTTGCATCCTATGAAAGCTTCACTTAAGAGTTGCAAATAAAGCCACCACAAGAAGTGAATTGATTGAACGGTGGTCTTGAATTCCATCCACCTGCCTATCACACAAAAATTTCCATAGGCTCCCCTCTATGTATCCTTCTTTTGTATATACCAAGTAGTGTACTATTGGCTGGCAAGTGCAGAATGTAACCCTAAAATCACTAAAAAACATAGGCGGCTTTTGTATTGTTTTTTGTTTATTGCTTTAAAAAGCAAGAAAATCAATTAAATTGCTTTTATTTGTGTGAAGATCTTCTCATGAAGTACAAGTGTTTCATTTGCATTGTTACAAAAAAAACGAAAAATCATGTTTGGTAATATCAACCACGTAAGATTGCTTTTCGTATCTCTCATCTCCACCAATTACGTGTTCTCTCCTCTTCACCAACCCCAATAATGTTAACCCTAACCACAATCTCAATTTTGACTGTCAGGCTCCGCATCTCATCATCTTTTGCAAAAGCTTGACTCGAGAATGGGACGAAATTGTTAATCGTCGGATTTAGTTATCAAGGCAAAATCCTAGGAGCTCATGGCAGGTCTTGGTTGACTATGATTTGCAAATGAAACTCATTAAATTTTTGCCCCATGTGAGTCTCTTTCATTGAGTATTTAGGGCTTCCAGAATCTTAGTTTCAAAGTATGACTCGATCCGGAGAACTTTGTCTTTCATACAAGATCCGAAGAACTCTGTCGTTCATAAAGCCACCAATGGCGATGGTAATGATCTGGTTGCAGCGGCGTCAACTAGTTTGGCACCTCTACAGCTTGAAGCACAGAGTGATTTTCACACAAGTCGGTCCCATATCATTGTTAGCTTCAGCCAGGAATTTTGCTACACTACGAGCAGAAGATCTCTGTTGTTGTTCCGGCTATTGGAGGTATATGGCATCGCCGGCGGCAAAGAAGCCTTTGCTATAGGTTGGAAAATGATTTGATGAAGATGATGAACCGATTGGAGCTCTGCACGGCTACTAGAATTAGGTTGGGTGCTTGAATAATGGTGGAAACCATGCAAAGCCACGACAAAGAGACAGATGAAAATTGAAAGTGGGATAGTCGAGAAAGAATCGAGAAGCAAGGAGGAAAATATGAAAAGCAAAAGAAATTTGCTTCTAGCTTTTTGCTTCATGATAAAAAGCAAAAGCAATTCTAACCAAATATGCTTATTGCTACAAAAAGCTTGATTTTGTTTCAAAAAACAAAAAAACGAAAGCAAAAAAGCAATGCCAAACCGGCCCAAACACAACCTAAATATAATACTTTTTATTTTTTGGGATATTTACAATTTACCCTTTGAGGTTTCCAATAATCTCATTCTCCTCCTTGAGGTTTGTAAAATGCTAATTTACCGCATTTAGGTTTTTTATGCATAACTATTACGAATATAATTTAATATATAAAGTTCACCCCTACTATTAGCTTAAGCTTTTAGTAGGAATGGTGTTCTATATGGTATCAGAGCCTTAGGCCAGCGTCGAAGTTTTGGATTCAAACCTCCACTCTACCCGTTAAGAAAAAACATTCCATGTGTAGGCCCTCCACACATGAGGGGGAGTATTAGGAAAATAATTAAATATATAAAGTTCACTCCTACTATTAGCTTAAGCTTTTGGTAGGATTGGTGTTCTATAGTAACAATCCCAATTTCCCACTAGAAGATTTTAGAATAGAATTACGAGATCAATATTCCAAATCTATTGATACATAGAGGAACAAGTGCAAAAAATAGAGCAAAATTATTATCAAGTAGGGGTAGAGCTTATTAAATCCACACTTCCAACTATGCCTCAATATTTGATGGGTTGTACATGGTTATAACCAAAACAAATGACCATTTAGATAAGGTTCCTATGTATTTCTTTTGGAATACTCTATGAGTAGAGAAAAGTATTCACACTTTTTTTTTTTTTGCTGAAAGGCCAAGGCTACATAAATTCATGAACAAAAGCCAAAATTACAAAGACACCCACAACCTGCCGGAATATACAGGAGGACCATTGATACAACAAGAACCTTAAGAACAGGACCACCATATTAGTAACCTGATCAACTACATCTTGGAAGAGAAATGTCAGAACTACGGTAGGAGCCACAATAACCGGCTGGAAACCAGTGGTAGATTCTGACGAAGGGTCCGCACCTAAGCGGATTAAAGAATTGGCTCCTAAGAAAAGGGAGGAAAGCATCACCAACAGCGATGTGAAAAATAGTGGACGAGGATTCGGCGAACCGGATCTCGGCACGCAAAGAGACATAGGAGATGGTGGTTGAGCATAGAAACTTTTCACCAAGATTCATTAAACACAGACAGAAGGAAGAACTGACCATAACAACCATTAACGACAAAAAAAAAAAAACATCAACACACCACCAGTGAGTCCAAACACAAAATACATAGATAGACAAAGATAAACTAAAAACAAGACATAATAACAAAACCAGAAGAGGGGATACCCGAAACCGGCTTTCCCATTAGAGAAAGTATGGGGGTAACCCCCCACTGTCATCCTCATCTATATCGTCGGATTCGTTAACAACCAATTCCATTAGCAGGTCTTTGAACGCCTTCCAAAGAGAAAATCACGAGGCCAATGTAGATGCCACAAGAAGACAACAACAGTAGAAGAAAACCCCAAGGAGAAAACGAGAGGATGAGTTGGACAAGATCATCGGAGATGATTGGAATAGCTGAGAAAGAAAGGCGAAAACCAGATCACAATCTGGGGACAATGACCCCCCTCATTCATACAATGAGGGGGAAAGATTATTGATAACATTAATAAGGCTTGAATGATGAAATTATGATGGAAGCTCCTAATAGAAGATCAAAACTTATGGCTTCCAATTATGAAACAAAAAATATAAGAAAATAAGAGATTTTTCTAGATTTAACCAACAAAAGCAATTATTCTTAGTTTGGGAAAATATAGTTAAAAAACAAGGAATACATTAGAAAAATATGCCAGATGGATGATAGATAAAAAGATTAAACTTAAAGACATTTCGATTGGAGAAAAGCCTTTGATGAATGATGGGTTAATGTAATGCCATTAATAAACAGGAGAACTTATGTGATTTTATCAAAGAAAATGGAACATGGAATGAGGAAAGATTACAAACTACTCCTTTGGAGAAATAGATAACAATGAAATTAGACAGCATTTCATCCTGGATAGTGGAAAAAGAAGACATGTTAGTAAAAATGGAAAGTATACATTTAGATCATTAACATGGATGATTGGTAAAGAAAAAAGAAAGGAATTAGAGAATATATAGAGATAATTAAGAAGTTGTGGAAAAAAAAAACTGCCCTAAAACAAAAATGTTCTATTGGATGTTCTTACTTGACAGTCTACCTATTGGTGAATTACTTGGCAAAAGTAATATCAAAGTGGATTATAAAAATATTTTATGTCATGAACTGGAATAAAGTAACAAACATTTACTTGAACAAAGTATTTTCTCAAAACGACAAGTGTGGCTATTACATAATGAACTTCATGATATAATTAAAGTTTTAGGCGTGGCATACGATATGAGAATTTGAAATATTGCTAATCAGCTGATGTATAGTTAACACAGAAAGATTTATTACTTGACATAAATATTTTGATTTAAAAAAAACCAAAAAAAATAATAATAAACGTAAATGCAAAGCGAGTAGATAACCAACGAAATTAGTCATGTACATCTATCTCACTCGCTCTTCCCCGATTCTTGAAAGGTACCAAAGTAGTCCCGAGTCAATCCCAAATCCAAATAAGATACTAGTATTGTTTCCTTTTTTTCTCGTCCCTCCCTCTTTGTTCCTAATTGTTTTTTCTTTTTTCTCGATTTATCCTGTATATTTTTCATCTTTTTCTTGATTTTATTTTCCAGTCTTTGAAGAAGGGCTAGATCGATAGTTGTCTTATCTACCTGCGTGATGAATCTCCCTCATCTTCACCGCCATCGCCACCACCACCCCCAATAGCATCAAGAACAGTTCAATCGTCAAACTACTAGATGGGAGAGCAAACCCAACAACCTCAAACTCAAACCCAAATTCAAAACCCTCAACCTCTTCCTCACATTGACTCCATCACAGCCACAGCCACCACCGTAGAAGCGGGCGCCAATACAGTAGCTACAGAAACATCCGTCTCTCCTGCAAATCCCTCGCCTTTATCCAAGATCCCTTTTCGGCCTCGAAAGATCAGAAAACTCTCAACCGACGGCTCTCAAGATGAATCCGAGAATAAATCCGCAGTTGTCGACGAGGACACCAAACCGACCGCCACCACCATCACCAACAACAAGAAAAGCAACAACAATAAGAACAAAGTTGTTGCGCCGCAGCTGAGGATTGTTCCCAGAATCACTGCCCGGCCATTATCTTCCGAAGGAGAGATCGCTATCGCCATTGGCCATCTCCGGAACTCCGATCCGCTCCTTGCTCAACTAATCGATGTTCATCAACCCCCGATCTTCGATTCTTTTCATCCCCCATTTCTTGCCCTCACCAAAAGCATCCTCTACCAGCAGCTGGCCTACAAGGCCGGCACTTCAATCTACACTCGTTTCGTTTCCCTCTGCGGCGGCGAGGCCGGCGTCGTCCCCGAAGCCGTTCTTGCCCTTAGCCAGCACCAGCTCCGTCAAATCGGCGTCTCCGCCCGTAAAGCAAGCTACCTTCATGACCTGGCGAACAAGTATCGCAATGGTATCCTCTCCGACGCTTCCATCGTGGACATGGATGACAAGTCCCTTTTCACTATGCTCACAATGGTCAAGGGCATTGGCTCCTGGTCTGTGCACATGTTCATGATTTTCTCCTTACACCGACCCGACGTCCTTCCCATAGCTGATGTTGGCGTTCGCAAAGGCGTTCAGCTCCTTTACGGTCTCGACCAATTGCCTCGCCCTTCGCAGATGGATCAGCTATGTGAGAAGTGGAGGCCTTACCGTTCTGTTGCCTCCTGGTACATGTGGAGGTTTGTTGAAGCAAAGGGTGCTCAAGCCACTGCATCCGCAGTGGCAACTGATGTCACTTCACAACAACAACAGCAGCAGCACCAGCTTCAGCTGCAGCAGCAGCAACAACAGCAGCATCAACAGCTTTTGGATTCTATGAGCGACATCATTAACCTCGGGTAATTGCTTTATGCTTTCACTGCCAGTTTCTTCGTTTGGAAAACAATCATCCTGCTTTCTTTATTTTGTTCTTTTCTGTTTTGAATGCTTTACCTATGTTAAACAGCCGTTGCACCTAAAAGCTTAAGCTGATGGGTGATGGTGTAACTATATATATCCAAGTGCCCGACATATGAAACTCAACACTCACCCACATGCATGGGAACATACATAGGTAGGACAATTACATGGCACTTACAACCTGGATACAAATAAATGCCAAGGCGATCTCACCCCTGAGGTCGAACAAAAGATCTCTTGCTTTGATACCATTTTAAACAATTTGTGGGTTGCATTTGGTTGTTTAACAAATGTTATTAGAGTAAGAACCACTTCCTGGATTCGGGTCATGGAAGGGGTGGCCAATAGGCTAGATTGAAGTGCCTTGGTATTATTTATGAGCATGCTAAGTCATTAAATACTGATAGGTGAGTGGAGCCGTGAAGAGATAAAAGGCTACCATTGGGTGTCGATAGAGTGGGCCATCATTGAAATTGGCTATTTAAGCAGGTGGAATGTTACGATCCTAAATGTTAAGTGCTTAACCAAAGAAGTCTTCATAAGTCTATGGACTTTTGTAACAATGGCTAGGCATGTAACAAATGGTTTCAGAGCAGGAGGTCTTATATTCAATTCCTAGGGGTGAGTGTGACTTGGCATTTATTTGTATCCAGGGTGTAAATGCCAACCTGTATTTTTTCTCCCTGTGTATATTCTCGTGAAAAGTTGTTCATGTGTGTGTGTTTGTGTCAAGTTTCATATGTTTGGCCCTTTGATACACATAGTTACACCTTCAGCTATCAGCTTAAGCCTTTTGGTCCAATGATTGTTTAACAACCTAGATGCATGAATGTTGCTTTTCATGCTGTGTGTAATTGTGAATGTTTGATTCTTTTAGCTCAACTTGTTCATCATCTTCAAATGTTTGGTTGTGGTATACTTTTGTAATTTAAAACTCTACATGATTTGCTGAAAATAGAAATCTACATGCATTTGGCCAATGAGGGCCACAACATAAGGCAACTGAAAATTAAAAAAAACCCTATTACATCCATTACAATACAAGTAGACTAATGAAATACAAAGTAATACTCCAGCAGCTAGCATTCTGTGTGATTGTATTCTGTTGAAGAATATATGACATTCACCGACCCTTTGGTGGGAATTGGCTTATGATGATGATGATGTTTTATTCAGTTGAAGAAATCACTATGCTCCACTCTCCTTAAGTCAGACTGTCGGTTATGTCAATAGGAATATGTTACATAGAGTTAGATGCTCAACTATTAGCCAATGGACATGGTAAATGAATTAAGTGTGTGATTATTCATGGGCAAGCTTGCAGGAAACTCATTCATTAACTGAATAAAAAACCCTTTCTATTTCACAATCTATCAATGTCAACAGTTTTTGCATCTCTTGAACCAGAAAAGAAATGTTTAATGTGGCTATCATGTTCCTTAGGATAAGACTAATCTCTGAAGGGTTCATGTTACCCATATATGATCTAGTGAATTTCTACTTGATGGATGATATACAAGGTGGGCCTAGCCAATACCATCTCATGCTTCAAGGAGATGAAAGGCTATGTGGTTCATTCCCTCAAGATCTTGGATAGTGAGCTGCCTTTGAACACTTTTAATATGTTCTTTTAGGAGGCTACTTGTAGCATAATGCAGTTGATAACAAATAATGTATTACCTCATCTGTTCTCAATGATTCTCTTATTCCTCTCCCCTCAAATTGCCCAGAGCATGAAACAAGGACTGGTATATCCTCTTGCCCTTCTTATAGCTCACAAGAACTTCTGTTGGTATTAAGCATATAGCTCCACAGTGTTGGAAATTTTGTCGTGATTATTGCCCTTCTGTTATCATAAATTTGGCTGTGCCACGATGTCCAGGTGAAAGTAGAGTCAAGCCTTGTCTGGTAGGCAGAATCTTATTGCTTGATTTCAATTCACTCACAAGTGTTTAGGAAAAAGATTCTTGCCTTCCTGTTATCATGAATTTGGCTGTGGCACGATGTCCAGGCAAAAGTAGAGTCAAGCCTTGTCTGGTAGGCGGAATCTTATTAATTGATTTCAATTCACTCACAAGTGTTTAGGAAAAAGATTCTTTTCAAACAGTTGTGTCTGAGTCACAGCCAAAGACTTAAATAAGGAAACCAGTGAGATCGTAAACTCTTAAGAAACCAAGTCCAAATAGGTGCTGCAATAGAGCATTCTATAGTTTCATGATAAAAAAAGAAAAAAAAAAGAAAAGAAAAGAAAGAAAAGTCAAATATATTGTTATAGAGCCCTTATTGGAATGGGCACTTCTAGTATAAGTTGAATTTGGAGGACGTTGCAGGATGCAAGTAGGGACTTAATCAAATCAGGGTCTCATTGTTGAGGAAAAAGTTAATTTTTTTGGGATAGAGATCTTCCAAATCCATGGCCATTGTGCTGCACCTTTTTTGAATTTTGGTTTTGTGGATGAGGTTGGATGTCAGTTGAATTGAAAATGAGCCCAAGTTTTTTTTTTCTAAATTATGATGTTGTTTTTGTGTGCGGGTTGGTGGTTTGAAATGCTGCATGTGAGTAGGGGGTTGTCAATGAAACAGATTTGGTGCAGGTCTAAACACAACTAGAATCAAACCCTAGTATAAACAACAATTCCTGGTCTTCTTTGTTTTGTTTTAGGATTGGTACCTCTAGTCTTAGATGCAACCTCACAGATACCAGGCTTGCAATATGTGCACGATTAAGACAAGATGCCTAATTGGTAATAAAATGAATATGTGATTTAGTAGATGTAGTAACATGTGCTTCATCGGTGATTGTAGAAGATTAAATAAGCAGGACCAAGTTGGTCATTGCGTTATTTTTCAGCTTAAACTTCACTTTATAAACATTGCTGTGGATTGTACTTGTAGTGCTCGATACCTGACCAGAAAATCCAAATCTTATTAGAAGTTTTATACGGATCCATGACTTCTTGGGCTGGTAAAATTTTGATTCAAAACAAACTAAATGGTGCCAGGTATGGTATATCGGGTACCTCTTGACACCCCTGATCAGAGTATTATAAATTAAATTGCAACTCACGTTAGGGAGCAAGAGCTGGATATTTGGTTTGATTCCAGTTGCTATCGTTCTTCATCATATTGCATGCTTGTAATACAACAATAGATGGTTTAATTTCCTTTAGTTGCCTTGGTTATATGACTTGTCACTGGTGAAATTTTCTACTATTTGACTTTAATTTTTTGCATCATGCCACCACTTTGTCTGGAATTTGAACCATGCTGGGCTAGTATATTTTTAGGCATAGTTTTTGTATTTAAATACTTCCTCTTGTTGTCCATACATTGGTACTGTATTGCCTGGTTGAAACTAATCCCCATATGCAACATTTTTTCATAAGAATATTTTTGGTAGTGTAAGAAGTTATGTTCATTTGCTATCCAGTTTAAGTAAGACCAAAAGTGGTTGTCCACATGTTTGTTATTCAGTGCAGCCTTTCTACTTCGACGTTTTCCTCTGCCTCAATCAGTTGACCAATTCAGTTATTTCCTTCTGTTGAAAGTAAAATGATGAAAAATTTTGTTTATCTTTTTCAGTTCTTTGTTACCTTTTTTTTTAATCTATTTCTCCGATGCCCTTGCTACCACATGATGATTCTGGAGGACAATGACATTGACAACAACAGCAAAAGGGGGGAAAAAGAGGAAACAAGAAAGTGAACACGGAAATTGTTTTAAATGGGATTCCTTTGTGGTAACCAAGGCAGAAATGAATATGCATGGGAAGTCCATTGCAAGCAGTTATTTGCATTGATGAGACACAAACAAACAATTGAAAATTTTTTTTTATCCATATTAGGTAGGGCTGTGACATGAATGCTGCTCCTCCATACAGAGCTGTAAAAAAAAAAAAAAAAAAAAAAAATCTTCCTTCAGAGTATGAGAATCCAAATCCTTTCTGATAGTTCTATCCAGTTTCTTTCAGTCATCCTCTTACCCTCTTAGATCCTTCAATGAGATCTCTTCCCATCTTTACATGGTGAACTGTCTCACCCTGATTTATTCTATCCTATCTCCTATTTGGGCAGCACCTAAGAGTTCTAGACATTCTTGGACATGTTCATTCTTTACCATGTCTTTCATAGTTTTCTCAAACATCTATCTCAACCTGTTCATTAGAGTTACTCGTCTATGTATATGTTGTTTCTTAGTTGCTGAATTTTATGATATATAAAGTCATAGCAGGCATGATACTTTTTAATAATTTTTTTGTTTATTTTGAGTGGGTTACGATTATATAGCACTTAAGAAGCGCACCTCTCCACTTAAGCTATCAGGCTTTAGTTTTATGTTCAATATCATCTTCAAAATATTTACCACTTTATGAATTGCAAAGCTTACTTTGAAGAGGCAGAACAGGAAAATATAGAAAGTTGAAGAGGAAAACTTACAGCTTTGTGTTAATTATCCTCCAAAATAAAAAAGAATGGTTTTGTGTGTGAGGTTGGGTGAGGGTGGTGTGTAAAACCATAGAGCAAAGAGAACAGCCACTAAATTGGGATAATCCATCTGACAACATATCCTCTGTTGGGTGTTGGCACACCCATAGGCATAACCCATTGGCATAAGCTCTTTGACACCACCCCCACCCCCCCTCTGAAATAGCTATGTTAGACCTCATAGCAATCCCCTTATGTTTCCAATATTACTAGTCAATTGAATGATCTTCTATTTACTATTGATACGAAAAAAATTGCACCTTTAGAGTGAACACCTACTACTATCTAGGAAGTGATTTCTGTAGGAGATGATTCATTAAAGAGTTAATAATTTGTTCTATTTAACTTTTTGTTTATCAGAGTGGGGGAATTGCTACATCTAAGATTTCTTGGAATGCCTCATATTCATTTATTTATTGTCAGTCCTGTAGAAAAATTGCTTTAAAATTAAAAAAATCAAAACCCTTGTGGTTGCTTCCTCATTGTGAATGATTATCTTCTATTAAATTCTAAGTCACACCATACTCAACTTGTTTAACTCTTACATATGCATATAGCATGAAAGAAGAAACTCCAAAGAAATGCAGCTTCTTCAGGCTGCTATCATAACTCCAAATTCAGTCTTATGCTCTTCAAAATGTTTAATGATACGCCAAAGAGGGGAAGTGTAATCTCTAGAATTCAATCATGAATTTAAATTGGAGAAGAAAGCAGGTTTAAAAATGAAAATGTTCCACTTCTGGAGGGATTGACATGTAGTAGTTAATAGTCCAGCTAAAGTGATCCTATTGTGAGAATCTGTGTATTAAGGCCAAGGCCTTTTAGTATGCATATGTAGCTTATGTCTTAAGTCATAGATATTGATGCTGAAGTCTGAGGTGTCCAAGGCTTATACCACAAAGGCATATCCCATTATACTCTATCTCATGCTCATCATGTGATGCCCATTTATCCAAGTGCGAGGCTCATGTGAGGTTTGGGGCCTTATGTCTTGAAGCAATCTTATGACCTAAATATTTCACTCCATACATTATGTAAATAATTTGGGTAGAGGCAAATTGATTTTTACCATCATGTTTTAGGCAAATACATCATGATTAACTTGAATGTAATTAGGGTTTTAAAACTGTTTGGAGGATTTATTAAACATCAAGTGGTTCCTATTAGATGTTCAAGGTATTTGAGGACCAATTCACAGTGTACTTTTGATGTCTACTTTGATACTGTTGTATTTTTCTTATACATATATTGATGCATTGTTTATTGTACGTCTCAAGTAATGCAATCCTAATGCATGCTTATGAGGCAGAGGCCTCATGTTTTGGTTGTGCAAAATGCCTTGCATCAAGGTCAGCACTTAAAAATGTTCATCAAGGTTGTTTTGATAGGATCATTAAGAATAATAAACAAAAAATACGGGATCCTTTTCTTTTACTTTTAGCTACTAGTTGGGGTATCGTCTTCCCTGAAATTTCTCATCTGGTTCCTTCTTGTAACCATTTGGAGGATGATTCTAGAATAATCAAGCTTGACTGGAGAAAAAATGGCGGTAATTAAATTGTTCAATTCAACACAACTTCTACTATGGGACAAGGAGTGGGTGTATGTGGAATTATTCTTTGCTCTTTGTTTCTTCATTTTCATTTTTAATCCATATTTACCTCTGGCATTCTTTGGAATTGTGCTCTTTTCACTTTAAAGGATCTTTTTTTTAATATGAATTTTCCATCTTGGAAGACATTAGTTATTTTTTGGCAAATTTTACATTGTTATCTTACTTTCTCCTTTTTTTTACAGTGCCTATGCCATTTTTTGAAGTACCCTAGTGAAAAAAATTTCTATCCTCTGTACAAGGTATATCAATTGATATTCCAATCTTCTCTTTGTCGTCTTCTTTCTTGAGCTTCTGGTAGTAGTTCTTGTAAAGGGTTAGATAGTCGGGTCTTTCTTTCCTGTGATAACTTCTTTCTCTTGTAACGGGTGGCCCTTTCTCCAGCCCTGGCACACTTATCATGTACCTGTTGGGCTGGTTTCTATATTTTAATATATATCCTCTATTATTAGTGATAAAAGAAAAAGGTATATCCATTGACATACTCATTTTTAGCGTGTTTTGACACTTAAAAAAATCCAAAATACCCATCCTAAAGGTTTGTGGTGAATATTTTGATACCTTGTGATAATTTAATTGAAGATGACTCTTAAGTTGGATGTCCAATACATAAAGAAAGGATTGGTGAGTGATTCCATCTCATTCTAGGATGTTTTTTATATGGACCATCTTATTCTAGATGTTCTTGTAAATTATTATAGACAAATATATATATAGTTAGTCCGAAGCAAGCATTGATCCTTTTTTCTAATTTTTATTTGTTTGGTTGTGTTGGTACAAAAGTTGGAATTTTAGGTAGTAAGATCATCCCTCAATCATGTTATCTTCTTCCTCATATTAGATATGATGGAATTTATCCACTGTTATGCATCATGGCTGATAAGTGATTTCCTTTCTTTTATCATGTTCTTTGTTTCTTATTTTTATTTCTTCTTCTTCTTTGTCCCTTCTTTCCCTTATTTTTTTTGAAAGTTCTAAATTGCATAGCAAATCACTGTAGAAAGTAAATAGTTGGGTGGAAGCCACCATGACTGCTCTTTCCCCTCTTAGTTTAGTTTTTTCAGTAGTGCTTGTGTGAAAGATGAAATTTAATGTATTCCTTCCAAATAATCCTAATTCTGTAGTAGAGGAACTAGAAACTTCTCAATCATTTTGTGGTTTATAGACTGTTGAACTTAGAAGAGGATTTACTATTGCATTTATGACAACATATGTCGTGATCTGATTGGCTTTTCACAATTTAATGTATGCATAGCTGTTGGGTTGTATCCAGCCTGGAAATAAGATGTACTTGTTGGATACTTAAAGTTGTGGAGCTGGGGTTTCTGAAACACAAATTTAAAACCCTAAAAGTTTCTTAAGAAATTTGTCCCAAAGATCAATAAGGGAGACTGAAAAATCTCTGAAGGCCATAGGTTATTGTGGCTGGAATGACATCAATAAAATGACTTTTGGAGTCTTAACACTCATCTGAGGTTGATGCCAAAAAAAGGAGAAAATAGCAACTCCATCTGCTGCAATTACATTCTGGTGGATGATATGTTTCTTTATTTATCCTTTCCTCTGCCAAATCATCTTTATTTATTTTTCATGGATTTTCACACTTTGAGAATGTGGATACATTATATTCAAGTTAGCTCCATTCTACTGCTGTGTAATCAAGTAGGGGTCCAACAGAACCAATAACGAAGCTGTTAAGTTGCAATGAGGGTCTGAGTACTCAGTGCAATAATGTTACATGTCAGATTACACAAGCAGTAGGTGCCACTCTTGTTAAGTGTCTGCTTCATTTTAAATTGTCAATATTATTGTTTATTGATGTTTCATGCTTCTCAATGTAATGGTAGGAAGTTCACCATTCTGCGTACGAAAATTTTGTTTTTCTTGTTGATGGAGTTCTGATTTCTTTTAGATTTTTTTGATTTTTAGTTCTGGTTTCTTTTAGATGCATTTAGGATCCATTCTCTTCCATCTTGCTCATGGTTGTCCAGTTTCTGAATAACCGAAAACTTGGTATGCAAGTCAAATGTATTAATATTGAATTGCTTATATATATCTTTACTGTTTTTGTTTATTTAGGGCCTGCACATGGGGGCAGTGATCAGAAAGTGATGATGAAATGTTCTTTGTATCTTTAGTGTTCTTCCTGCGATGCTGTTATCCTAATCAACTTGTGGGGCAGACTTTCAACTTAATTTGAGGGACTGACTCATGGATGATATGGCACAGAAAGCTTGGGCATTTGAGGCTCTTGAGGTTTTAAATAATGAGTCTGATCTTAATCTAGTAATTTGTGCCTTTAAGAAGTGCATGTGCTGCTAAGTTCTCAGTTGCGTTAAGTGAAAGTTGCCAATTGAAATTTCAACCGTCTTAAGACACATTAGAGTTGATTTATTTGCGTTTGTTTATCTCTGACATCCTTCCTTAATGGAATGAAAAATCTCAATGCCTTCAATGATATTGCAGAGTGGTATTTTGAAATAATGCATTGCACTTCTATTCAACAAAAAAAAAAAAAAAAAAAGGATGAAATGATGCACTGCACTGTTTCCAGTTCTATCAGGGTACCTTGGACTTCTGATTGAAATAATTCCTTTCTTTTGTAAATTCAAAAATTTTTTTTTGGTAATGTTTTATATATTCAAATTTTATAAATTCAAATGATGAAAGAAAAATTCCCATGAATTATTAATTAGCTTTCTGACTCGACAAAATTCAAGAATTCATGAACTTAAGTATCTGAAGAAAATGGTATAAAATGGTTGAGATTTAGAATACTGAATGGCCTTCCAATTTATATATATATATATATTACTTCTCATAGGCCCTTATAATCAATGATTTAGCACTGGTTTGACCAACCTGTTGAAATTCGAAGCTAGCGTAATGCATGTTACGGGTAGTACAAAAGATTAGTTTGTACTAATTAATTACTTGAAATATTTTTGTTATTAATAATATTACAGGATCTACATAAAGATTTAAAATTTTTTTTTCATGTGTTGTTAAAAAGGAGTTTACTTTTCTCCTCAAGGATTCAAACGTGCATTTTTTTTTCACGATTATTTGTTGTACACATTCATAGAAAGTGTTTATACTTGTTAATTTATAAATTAGCATCCGAACCCACTGATGCTCCCAGTCTCATCCGTCGACATACATTCTCTTGCCTTGACCTAACTCCAGCACACTACAATGCCAGAATAAGACCATAATCTTCATTTGATTATTGAAAAACTAACGGTTTCAAGTACAGCCCCAGGAACCACTCATGCAGTCTCTAGCTATTTCTTTAGAAGAAGCTAGTCGCTTACTCTGCATAGATTATCAAATTACGCATTTATCAAATAAAGATTCAAAGACCCACTCCCACCATTGATCCGATAAGGTCTCAGCCAGCAACCACAAATTCTCGGCAATAAGATGGAAAACTGGACCTTATTAAGAGAGCTTTTCTTCTCTCCGTGAACGTTTATTATTCTTTTGTGCGTGCCACCGTTCTACGCTACCATACCAATTCCATTGGAAAAGTAGAGCTATAACGCGTAATATACCAGCAAAGACCACCTCAATAAATGCCATAAGAGATGATCTCTGGGGGGATAAACCAGCAGTTGCTATCGAAAGCAAGAGTCCCTCGAAGTTGCAGGAGACGATGAAGGTCCCAGATTTTATGCCAGTTAAAGCCTTTTTGGCAACTTCATCAGCCTTCATTGCACCGGAGGATGCTGCTATAATGCTACTGAGCTCTGGTCGCATCTTATTTTCTGCAACAAGTAAGCAAGTGTTAGTGAAGGCTTCATTATCACCCCAACTTCACAAGATATAGAAAAGTTACTTAAGAATTGTAGCAGCAAAGCATTATAAATGTCAGACACGATTCAAAATCCAAACTATTGATGACAGCTTTGCTTTTACAATGTAGAAACCCTATAAATTCAACATACTATCCATTGCATAGACTACGTCATGAAAACAGAGTTTATATTCTATTCAAAAGTGACTCATTTTTTGGAATTCAAACTCATTATGGTCGTTAAACCTTGGGTTTTTTTATCTCCCAGATGCACACTACAATTACCATTATTCCATAATCTAGCCTAATCTACTATAGAATTATCAGGCTCCTCTTCACTACATATCTACATTGTTTTCCAACAAAGGAAATTTCAAGTTCACAAATGAATTCTCAATCTCTATGCAGTCATTTAGCCGTTGATGTAATCATATAAAACAGACTAAAATATTCTAAAAAGTCAGACAACAGACCTTCCACAAATCCTGGAGTTTCAGTGTCTGGAGGGAATATGAGTGACACATGGATATTATCTGCAACAACCTCCTGCTGCAATGCCTCCGCTAGCCCACGAAGAGCAAATTTACTAGCTGAATAAGCTGTGTAACCATAAATTCCCACCTACCAAAATACATATTTCAAAATTAAAAATCCATCATGAAACGGGACAGCATTTTCATGAGCACCAAAGGCTGCAATAAGACATCAATTACACACACTACTTGGTACATTATATATCTTGTCTAATATATCAACAAAGCATGTAAAAACTAGAAAACAATTGTCCCCTACACAGTTTTATCTAAATTTGACCAAGCTTGGTGGTGCCAAGCACAAGAAGCCAAAGCAATTAATATCGAAATACCATTTAAATAGGCAGACCGTGTCCAAATGACATTCTAAGAATCAGCAACTTGCATATACCTTTCTTTGTTTGGGTCCATCAAATCCATTAGGCATGCTCCTTTAGGCTTAAGCTGTATTGGAAATGAGTTCTGTAAAGCTTGCTATATAGAAATAACAAACTACTACGAGCAAAGAAATGCTTCAGAACAGATGAACCCTACTCTTTGGATTTTAAATGTAATAACTGAAGAGTCCAACCACATGCTAGACTTGGCAAAAGAAATTACCACCGGAAGGTAACCATTTTCATAAAGATAAATTTTTGTTGTTGATAATTCTCATAAATATAATTGATGTTTGAAACACCATAAAATACAGATTTTTAAACACTACGGAAACAATTAACTCAATTAGAAAAAATCATTTCCAAGACAAGGCCTCCTAAAATCCATTCCATGCCAGAGGCCTCCTTCATAATGAAGTTGAAGCTTGCAATTATTTAGCTAAGCTGATGTGTAAGCAAGCTCATAACCAAAACCTATTTCAGTTGGAAATTTTATCCGAATGGCTTGTCAAAATTTTCATGCTGCAGGTAACCATAGAATAAAATGTGATTTAGGTGGACAGTTGAAAATGATAAGAATGAATATTCCATACCTGACCTTTGTTGAGGACAATATAACCTAATGATTAGCAACAGAAATGTGAATCTCTTAAAACCATGGTTGAATTTACCAATCCAAATTAAAACTTTTGGAAAGTATCTAAATTTGCAACTCTATGGAATGTGAATATAGTATACCAAATATTAACTATGCCAATATTTATTTCCACTAAGTACAGTCTCATCTGGCTTCACAGGAAACAAGGAATGCTCACAGTTAAATCTGCAATTATACCTTCTATAAGGACCTCAACATACCTTTTACAGCTCAAGGAGTGAGTGAAATCCATTTCCACTGGGGAAAAGATCTGGAGAATTAAAGGCCGAGTAAAATAACATTGTTTATTTGGTTACTTAAAATTCAGCATTATCTTCTGAGCTCGGGAGGTGCCCCTATTTTTGCATTTCTCCAATTTTTTTTTCTTTTTGTTTTTCCATTAAGAGATGCTTCCAGAGCCAAGGTAATATCTATTTGTTTTGTTTGCTTATATCCTTAATTACTAGTACCAAAATTTATGATGCCTCATCTTTTACAGAAGAGATGGTTAGCTGTTCCATTTAACTGACATAAGATGGAACACTAAGCAGACATTAAACTGGAATTATAGCAACCAATTATCAATCAAAATGATAATCACAACTTTCCAAAATTCATCTAATAAAATTTGAAACAACGAACAGAAATAAACCATACCTGACCAGCCTGCGACGACATTAGAGCAACGGACGCAGGACCACGATCTTTTCGATTCCTCATACCAGGGAGAGCAGCCTTGACCAAATGGAAAGTACCCATCAAGTTCACATCAATCATGAACTTAACAGTCTCTAAGTCCTGCATCTCCAACTCTTGGGGAACAAATACGCCTTGATTACAGATAAGTATATCTATGGGACCTGCCCCGCTGATCACTTTCTTAATATCATCAAAGTCTCGAACATCAGCATTGAAGATGGCGACATCGATGCCAGTGGATAGACGGATGGAGTTACGAGCTTCTTCGAGCTTGTCTAGATTGCGAGCAAGGATAGAGACACGAGCACCCTCTGAAGCAGCTTGGCGAGCCAAAGCGAGACCGATGCCGCTTGATCCCCCTGAGATGAAGACATGGCGGCCCTTGATTGGGATCTTGACAGGCCGAGGGCGGGCAAGTAGGGTCAGTAGAAGGAAGAGAAGAAGAGGTGTTATCACTAGCAGGAGCAGCAAGAGATACACAAGATTTGTGTCCGCCATAAATGGAACTCTTGAAAGAAAGAAGATCGAAATTTAAAAAAATTAATAAAATAAAAACAGAAGATGGGGATTCAAAGGAGGATCTGGATTTTTCCAAAGTACTGAAGTGCTCCAATGATGCAAGACCTGATGCAAAAGCAAAAAGATCTGTAGTGTAAGTATATTCACAGCCTTGAAACAAAAGACTCACTAGGGAGAGTAGGCCAGAAAATTTCAATGAGAAAGAGAATAATCGAGAAGTATAAGAAAACGAAATTTAAGAGAGAGAGAGAGAGATCGCTGCAAATAAAAACCTTGTAGATGAAGAAGAAAAAGTGATAGAGAGCGGGTAGGAGAGGGTGCATCCTGATGCCTGTTGCAAGCTATTGGGCGTACAGCAGAAGGTCGCCATTTCAGCAAACAACGACGTGATAGAGATGAAGTAGGAAGAAGACGAGAGGAAGGGGCGAGATGTTAGGGTTTTTCAATTATGATTGGTCCATTTTTCTGAATTCTTGCACGGGATTTAGACTTACCGTCAATCCTGAGGTGAATTCTGTTATCTTAAAAATTGATTGAAATCCAATTCAATGGAATCAGGCCTGAATTAGCATTCCAATTCTTCATCATAATAACAAACAAAAATATTTGGAATTGAAAGCCCCTATTCTAACTCCACTGCCAATGTTCATTCTCATTCTATGAAACAAGTCTGGGACTAACCGTAATTGGATTCAAAAACAAACCAGCCAGTCGAATATGCATGCAAGGTGAATTCAACCAAGAAAAAAACTATCATCCTAAAGATGCAATAAGTTGAAAATTATTATAAATAAACCATTGAGTCTTCCTCCAAACAGTGTAACTCTCGAGAGAATTAGATCTGAGAAAAAAACAAGTTTGAGATTACCTAGTAAACTAACTATTGGCTACAATGAAACAAAGTGTGAATGCGTTTTACCTTGTATCAGATTTTACAGGCTTCTCCAAATGGCTCCTGGGCTCCGCTTTAGTCTGATATGCACCACAAGCAACGCAAAAGGAATCACTACAGCGGATTTGCTCTCTATTATCAAGGGTGCGTGCGTATCAGAAGGAATTCTCCAATGTAATTTCCTATCAACAGGTATTTCGCTCACCTTTTAAAATTAGTTTTCCATATCAACATTATACAAGGACTCTATTAGAAGCGCCCATTTATAAAAAAAATGGTTATTACCAATTATATCCTAATGGTTACTAAGGAGATGTTTTCATGATAACATATGTTGGGTTTTGCACAGTCCACTAAATTTTTTTCAACATTTACATCAGAGAGATGGGAGGCTCTTCTTCAAGTCCTGGGTTTGGAATCCACCCTGTTGACTTGGTTACAACCATTACATGCATGTTTAAGGTCCAGTTTTCAAGACATTGACCTAAACCCAATATAAAACCAGAGAGTTTGGCAGATTTGAGATGTAAATTAAACCCCCAAACACCCCAACCCTGACTTTGTTAGCCCAACCCTGACTTTTGACTCTCTACACAGTAAATAATTCTACGCTAATTCCCTTCCCTGGGCCACGGTATCCATTTTATCTCGTTTCTTGACTTTTGTGTCAATAATAAATTTGCATAGAAGAGGAGACACAAACGAGTTCTCAAGCTTTTTAAATTTGAAAAAAAAGAAAAAAAGAAAAGAAAGAAAATCCATTAAAATCATTGTGTGAGGTTAACTGAACGACTACTTGCCCTGATTTATCCTTATAAAAACTAAAGGAAGAGGGGCATCCGTAAGTATCGAAAGTGAACAATACATCACAAAAAAGAGACAATTTGGGAATTTAATCTCACTTACTCAACTATCCCACCCCTCATTTAAAATAACCATCACCCTTCAGCTTAAATTCATTGCATCATTGATCCAAATTATTCTTGCCATTCCATGTTTCCTACAGTGCGGTATAGACAACATCGACCTATTGGGTCATGAAACCAGTTGCCGAGTAGGGTGCCAAACTCATTTGAAGAAAATACAATGTGTGGATGAGAGAAATGGGTTCCCCTTCATCTACCAATGTAGCCCAGCCAGTGAAGAATAATGGCTAATAAGAGCATAAATATTGCAAGAATCATTCCAGGTCTCCCCAATAACCAGTTCTTTATCTTCTTCACGCCTTCCACTCCTCTTTGTATCCGATCTGCCCACCGCATCTGTGGAAATAAATATGTATAAAAATCAACATATTGTAAGTAAATTTTTTCTCTCCTGGTTACATGGATAATAACCGAAATGATGAGTCCAAACAAAAGACTATTCCAATCAAAATCATCTCATTTAGATTCCCCTGTTACGTGCTTCCCTTTTAACATGACAAACAGACCAATCAAAACAAGGGAGATTTCCTTCATTTTGACTGTGAAGCAAATTACCAAAACTCTTCTAACTTTATAAGTTTTTGCTTAAATAACTTCTTAATCCAACTTGTATACACTCAATTTGAAACCTTTTCAAGTTTTCTAAAGATTTAAAAATCATTCTGGCATTCATGGTCTAAAAATTCTAATAACCAATGAACATAACTATAGGGTTGATCCCAGTTTTCCTGTATATACTTTAATTGGAATGAAGATGAAATGCAAGCCAAACTTCTTTTGTGATGAAACGATGTGCATCTTATCAAGGATTTGATTGTTTTAAAGATATGAACAAATTAAAAACTTTGAGGAAACTAAAATTTTTGGGTTTTCAAAACTAGATATGGATCTTTAAGCTATGGATTGTGTGTGTTAGATGAAAGGCCAATCTCTGCTTTAATTAAAAAAATATACCAATTTTAATTAAATCTATTTAATTTGATATTTTAAAATATAAATAACCATGGGCTACCAATGTGAGAATGTGGGTTTCAGTCAAAGCAAAATCACTTCACACAGAAATATCAAAGGTTATATTTATTTCCAGTCCACTCCTCCTGGTATCATACTTTGGTGGGACTTGCATTGGGTTATGATCCTATATCTTATAATTATACGTGTGTATACATATTAATAAGGATAGAAAATTGGGGATTTCAATTGGATTGAATGTTTAGTATCTATACTATAAAATGGAGATCTACTTTGTCTATTTTGTACCAAAATGAGATTCATATAATGTCAATTTACATAATTTAAAAATTTTAAAAATATGTCATGCATAAAAGAAAATACAACAAGAATTAGTACAAATTGTGAATTTGAAATTGAAAACTATTTCATGAAAATAATTTTCATCAAATAAGAACTCAATCTAAAAATGTTGTTTTAGTTGATCATTGCTTGTTTTTTTCTTTGTAGATAATTGCTTCCTTGTTACCACGCTTTCGTCATTGTATTGAGCCTAATAAGAAGGAAAAGAGGTAGCCTAACACCAGTAGTAATATGGCTAGTTTAATCCTAAACAAGAAGGATAATTACATTGGTTAAAAATGGGACGGGATTGCAAATTTGTATCACAAATTTCATGTGTACTTAGTCTGCCCTCCAAATTACTGGGTGAGCTATGGGCTTGCTAATACCCA
Organism: Buxus sempervirens; assembly: GCA_947561395.2. Classification (NCBI taxonomy): domain Eukaryota; kingdom Viridiplantae; phylum Streptophyta; class Magnoliopsida; order Buxales; family Buxaceae; genus Buxus; species Buxus sempervirens. Next base: position 39,063,725 of record OX387190.1, read on the forward strand.
TAAGGAGCCATGAGACAATCTTTGTTGGATTTATTTCAAGGGTGTGAGATAATTGAAAAATACCCTGACACATATCATTGTCTGTCATTATGCATTATAGAAGTTAGAACTACAATGATGGAGCATTTCCAATCTAAATCAAAACCATAAGTTACATGGTTTAATTCTTCCTACATTTACTTTAGACATCTAATAAATAATTTATTAATTTTTTAGTCAGAAACCTTCTACATGCATCATACAACTTTTTAAAGACTAAAACTTGCATATGACTGTCAATGCATGTATTACTTGCCTAACGCCATTTTCTTTTTCTAATTTTTAAGTTATTTAGATAAAAGATTTTTTTTTTTTTGGCACAGAGTTCATTTAAAATTTACATCCTCTCCACAATTTTTATCAAAATTTTTGAACTTCTTTAGCGATATTGATTTTTCCTATCATAGCAAGAGGGATACAGCTTGGATATCAGTGTTTATAACCTTGATTTTAAAGCAGTGTTCAACATTTCGCGAAATTTCGATTTCACAAGGTCAACGACACGAAATGTCTGAGGAAAACGAGATTTTCCCAAATTCTTGCATTTCCCTGATTTTTGCAAAATTTCGAGAAATGTCAGCGAAATTTCCCGAGATTTTCCCATGTATGCATTTATTATGAATGTATTAAACCAAAAAAAAAAAAAAAAACAAGAAAAATTGAAAAACACATATTTCCCCATTTCCCTCACTGGGGAAATGTGGGGAAATATTCCTTAGATTTGGCTGAAATTTCGGCGAGCTGGATCTGCCCCAGCAAAATTTCAACAAAATGAGAAATTTCCATCCTTGTTTTAAAGTATAGGTTCAGATAGTGCAGGACATGTATGAAGAAGTAATTCAACCTTCATGACATTAAAAATGAAACAAATCACATTGCTTTAGAAATGGAACAAATCCCATCACTGTTCCTTGCAGCATTGCTTCTACATATGCCACAACATTTCCAAGCCCAAAACATGTTTGTTGGAAAAAATAACTTTTCTAGAATAATCAAGGCCACATTCAGCTTCAATATTGTTGTTGTTGATTTGGGAGTTTCTAACAGTTGCGTAAGCCTTGTTTCGAGGAGAAAACATTAAGACAGAAAAGTTGGGAGCAATATTTCAAAAGACATGCAGGACTGTGCCTCAAGAATCAAGAAAAATGCCTAAGGTTAGGCGAGGCCTACGATACTAGTTTGTGATATCATTTCTTTGACTCCTGCTGTCCTTCACACTGGTTGAAGTTGAAATTCAACTATGAGATAGAATGTACATATGTGAATATATCATCCAGAAGTTTAGATGTTATGTTTAATAGTTAAGTGTTGGAGCTGAACAAGAATTCCTAAGCGATTGGACGATCAAATTCAAATTCTGCAGTTCTATCATTTTAATATTTTCCTCATTTACATTAATATATTCAAATCTTATGTATTTATTTCTTCAAAGAAATGCATGTTTATGATGCTTATGTCTCCTGCCAGGCGGATTATGCCATATGCTTTAGATAGGCAGAATGCTTCACTTAAACCCTTGACTTTTAGAAGTTCTGGTAGGAAGATATTCCAGAGGCAATATAAGAGGGCAGTTCTGTTTCTACTTTCTACTATATTTTCCATAAGTTGTACAAGAAAATTTCAAGCTAACAAAAAGCAAGGTTTCCAAGGGGGATTTCAGAAAAAATTCCAGAGGCAATATAAGAGGGCAGTTCTGTTTCTACTATATTTTCCATAAGTTCAAGAAAATGTCAAGCTAAGGGAAACTTTGGCATCATTCAAAAAGTGAAATTTTGGGAAAATTTAGAACCATGGTGAAAAGTGCACCCCAGACAGAAAAAGAAAGAACTGCATATGTTGCCAAAATGTCAGAAAGCAACTTTATTCCAAAAAATGATGATTTAAAATGAGAAACAGGTTTTAATCCCCAAAAATCATTTACAAGGATGGAAAAATGAAGACGATTGAAGCTAAAACAGTCTTAAGTTAATAAAAGTTGTTATATTTAATAAAAGCGATTATATTCCAAACAATAACTTAATTAAATCACTTTTTTCTGGAATATAAATGATGTTAATGAAGGGCACAATGAGATGAGAAATTGCACTAAAATACCAGAACCGGTGATCATAATGATAAGACATAAATGAAAGTGGCACTTTTTCATATAAAAATCATATGCCAAAACTGGTTGCCAACAGGGACACAAGAAAAGACTAAAAAGAAACAGACTCAAAAAAATTCAAGAAATACAAAATTTTAAAAGAAAAAAAAATGCAAACTCACAGATCTTAATGGAATGCTCAGAAAATCACCAAAGGATGTAAAGAAACTGCAGGGAAATAAGAAGGTACCATTCTGTCCAAGGCATCTGGTGATAAAGAGGACATGGCTTGTTGAGCTTTTTCCGCCTCCTCACGTGAAAGCTTGACTCCAAATTGTTCACTCATGTTTGACATCATTTCTGGGCTCATATTCTTTATCATTGAAGTAAATACCTGCCAATGTATATGCATTGAAGAATTAGATAACAGCTCAAAAGTAAAAATAAAGGCATATATTGATAACCACGGACAGGATCTGCCCTAAGATACCTGCTGCATTGCTGGATCTTTCATTTGGTTTCTCATTTGTTCTTGCAAATCGGCAGTGAAGGGCGGAAAGTTTGGTGAAGTTGATGTGTCACTTCTTGAGTCTGAGAATAAACCACGAGAAATTGTATCACCTTGAACAGGATTCCCACTAAAAGTGGAAGTTCTACGGGTATCTGCATGTTCTGATCCACTATCAGATCTCAGCCTGCTAGTATTCGACGTTGTAGCAGTCGAAACTGACTCTTTTCCTTTCAAAGAAGAGGCAAGTTCAAACATTTTATGTAGATCCTCTGGTGACATCTTACTCATCCTATCAGTTGCTGTTTTAAGCATGTCAGGTGACATGTTTGGTGGCAAGGGTCCGGGTGCTGAATTGTCACTGCTGGTTTCTAGGGACCCACCAGTGAAATATGGATTTTTCCCTTGAAAAGAGGAAGCCATTTGGAGCATACTTTGAAGTTCTTCCGGCGACATCTTGCTGATCATATTTGAGGCAGACTTCAGCATATCAGGGGACACAGCATCATTTCCAGCACTCAGGGAAGCCAGTGTGTTGGGATCAGCATTTGCAATGAAATTCTGGAATAATCTATTAAATCACAACAATGTTTTATTGACGATCAGATTTAAGAGGATGGCCTTACATTTTCGATACAAAATATCTGTAAAAACATTCAAAAATAGATGTTTTCATAGAAGACTATTCTTAAACAAACACAAGAAAATAGTTCAAACTACTTTCACACGTCAAGAATCTAGTTCAACGCTCATAAACCTCACAGATTCAGCTCAACAGAGACACATGTTTGAGTTACTTGAGCTATAAAAGTTTCTCATTAGATTTAACACTAGATACAAAAAGAAAAATATAGAAAAAGAATAATATCAAATAATTGCTTCAAACGTGACACTGAAAAGGGCTAGCTATTAAAGAAAAAAAAAATGAAACACACACATACGCACAACAACAACAGCAACAAATGAATGTGTTCACATACAGACTAAAGCAAGTGCTAGTCCAAATGAGGAAAATAAATTTCTACTGGAACCAAACAAACCTGATGGTTTCAGGGTCTTCTTTCGAACCATGCAAATACCTTGTATTGGAAGTCAGGTCCACAGCATTGGACCTACTTTGACTCTGGGAGTATTCAACATCTGCCTGTGATTGTGTCACACATCCAGTAGATGAAGAATTACCACTGGTTTCTGCTGATTTAGTCTGGATATCGTCAGTTATTTCTTCAATTACTAATCCTGTAAAACAAGCAAGGCAAAAAAGACCTTCAAAATCTAAGAAAATATAGCAGTTTTAGGTGTCAGTCATTCAATTATCCATTAGATAAAGAATTACCACTGGTTTCTGCTGATTTAGGCTGGATATTGTCAGTTATTTCTTCAATAACCAATCCTGTAAAACAAGCAAGGCAAAAAGACCTTCAAAATCTCAAAAAAATATATCAGCTTTAGGTCTCAGTCAATGATCCAGATATAAAGGAAAAAAAAGGGGGTTGTGTGGTGTGGGGGTGGGTGGGTGGGGGTGGAATGGGGGAATTGGAAACATACTTCTTGATGTACGCTGCTCTCCAGAGTCTTCTGTTAATCTTTCCCTGGCCTCCCTGCATTGATTTGCACTCATAAGCATTACATGCATGAAAGCTACATTCTATCCCCTTCTTAGTTATACCTAGGATTCTTGACAAATACCAAATAATGGGAAGCTGGGATTGGTGGAGTATGGAAAAGGTGGATTCAAGAATGAATCATGTAAATGTAGACAAAATACTTATTGGTCACCGGATGAACAATAGCATAAGACATAAATCAATATACAAATCCATAAACTTTATCTGAGGAAAAAAAAGACTTGATTTTATTTTAGAAAATGAGGGGGAAATGTGAGAAATGCCTATATTATGGATAGATATTAGAATCCTCCCGGTGTAACATTTTGGATCAACCAGTATAATCCAACAGGTGGCCAACCATTAAGATGGTCAACTTGGTTAATACAGCCATCTTCGCACAGAACCACAGATCCCAGCTCCATTCCACTCTAAATATCCCATGTTTACACACAATTAAATCCATACCTCAGGACATCTGAAATAGTTTCATCATCAGGGGAAACTGCATGTGCCTTGCTCAAGTCAGAGACAGCATCCTAACATGTTTTAAAAGGTTCATCATTAGATAACTTGAGCAGATATTGGTGTCAAAATTCACAGGTGCAATAGTGTCTTCATCATTAACCTAAAGGCATTGAAATTGGTGGTTTCACTTATTTTACACAATCACCATCATCATAAGCCAGTTCCCACCAAAGTGGGATCGGCGTTCTATTTCAAACAATGAGGATCTATTTTATGTTAAAAACTCACTTCTAACAGTCCTAATTCTTTATACGCTTGCCCCCTACGATAAAGTGCTTTGACATTCTCTGCATCATACGCCAAGACCTGAAATAAGACAGCATTAAGTTATAAATTTTCTTTATAAGAGGAGCAAGATAAATCTTCTTTACAAGAAAAACAAGATATGGCATGATATGGACATGAGAGGGGTGCATAAAAAGGATCAGTTTCCCATTTTTCAAAAAGCACCCATTAAATGCATGCATACATGCAAGAAAAGTAAGGTACAACAAACTCTAGTAGCAACCTTGCCATCAATATCACTCACCTTGTGAGTTATGATTCAAATAATCCTGGGAGCCCTGATCAATTACTATCACTTTATCACAGGGGTTCTTTTTAAATTGCAATTCACACATTCAGTATTAATTTGGCTCAATTTAAGATGTTCAGATTTGAAGATATCCCTCTAAAGATCCAATTTCCCCTTTCAGTCACATTAACTCATAGTATTATATTCATTACCATTTTCAATTTTCTTATGACAGTTTGATCTTATAACAATTCAGTGGAGTTTAATCAATTAATTAACATCTTACATAGGTATATATCAAAGCACAATGATGCAAAGTATAAAATGGTTTGATCAAACCTCTGAGCCTTCTTTTATGCACTCATCATACTGCCTTGTTTTCAGGTAACATGACATTAGATTAAGAGAACATGCCAACTGGAGTTCTCTGACTTCAGGCAAGGGAATTCCACTTAGGTTGTTCTTTGCCTAAAAAAATGCAAAAAGATAAGAAAGACATCCATCAGCCGAAGGAAAAGAAAATCTTCAACTGAAAACATGGGAACTTAGTACAATAAAATGAAAGAAGTATTGATTAAACACTGACAAGCAAATATTTCTGTGCAGCATCATTGAACCTTCCCTGGCTATGAAGTTTATTACCCTGCCAATTAAAGCATGGACCAATAAGTACATGATCGATGCAAAATACATTATCAAAAAGCAATATATCAATAAGAATTTCCTCAGCTAAACTTTATACTGGTGAATTCAGCTTTGAGGAAGTTATTAATTAATAAACAAAGGTATTGAATTAAGAGAACTCACAGCATCCTTCCACCTTCTCACAATTACCTCCCTAGTTCTTCAATTTACGTGCCTAAACTATCTAAATGTATCTCCTTTTCTTGTCTCTTACTTGGACAAGTTACAAATGCTTTTGAACATGCTCATTCCTTACCTTATATTTTCTAGTTTTCTCAAACATCCATTTTAACATCCTTATTGCAGCAACGCTCACCCCATGAAAATATTGCTTCTTTGTTGGCCAACATTCTACATTTTATATGCTATGAGAAGCCTAATAGTTGTACTGTAAGTTAGCCTTTTAGTTTGAATATAATACATTGAGCACCATAATATTTTGGAAGTGACTCAATTCATATCATTCAGCTATAATTCTGTATGACACAACCTCATCAATATCACATTCCATATGGATAATTGACATAAAATAACAGAACTTATATGTAATAGGAATATCCTTATTCTCTGTTCCTACCATTATTTCGCCTTTACTATTTATTGTGCCAAATATTAATCAATTTTAACTAGACTCATTTTAAAACCTTTTTTATTTCAAGGAATCCCTCCATATTTCTAGTTTTTCAGTTACTCCTTGAGTTCACTACACCAGAACCACATAATCTACAAATATCAAGTAAGTCACCTTCTCTCTGTACGAATTGTTCACTCATCCATAATTAAAGGAAAAAAAAAGGTAAGGTAATATAGCGTTATAGATCCTGAAAAATCCAAAGCAGACACACACATGGTAAAAGGCCCCAACAACTCCATAAGATGCAAAGTCAGTTTATACTGCAAGACTTGATGAGCAAAGAAATAACACTTTTAGAGTCTTGAAATCAATGATCACAAACTTATTTTTAGAAGCAGTCATGCATTGGAGTGAAGCAGCTGGACAAGCATGAGCTATTGAGAAAAATAAATATACAAAAAAAAAAAAAAAAAAGGAATAGCCTTATATCCAAGATCTTCAGAACAACTTACAAGCATATTTTTAAGTGTTTGATCAATTTGGAGAGAGACTGTTCTCGAAAATAAAGTTATAGATTGCAAGCTATGACTCTATATGGGTACCTCTTTTTTCATATTCTGAGCTGCATTCATTTCGTATGAAATCTGGGCATCAGCATGAGCACGCATAGCTGCAATCTGTTCAGGTGTAGCATTTGAAATTTTTTCTCCAATCTCAGCCATATCCTCAGAACGGGCATACTTTAGTTGCTCTGCAGCATTTTTCAGATCTGCTGGCTTCATGTTCTTCATGCTTTCAGTGGCCATCTTAATTAACTCAGGATTTGACATCATCTGTAAAAATAATTATACATCATAATCATCCACAAGAAGGAAATGACATTTAAGGTAGAGATGGCCAGAAATACAACCACAGGAAATTTAGGTGCATAAACAGCTAAGACAACCAAAAATTGCAAACCACAGGTAAGCATACAATATTAACTAAAGACTTACTTGAGTGGTTTGAACAAAATATTATTATATCCAAGCTGTTCCTGCAATAGCTCTCTCAGTGTTCAGAGCTTAAAATTTGTAGCCAAGCTGTTAAATTTTAAGGGTTATACAAGGTTCAACAGTCAACAAATGACTTTGATCAAATACCTAAGATGAGACATATAAATACGTTTTGAGATACCCAGTTACCTTCATCAGTCAACATAAGTGGGAAAAAAGAAGGATTACAAATGTGGTACCTAGTGAACCAACAAACCTCAAGCCAAATTGACCAAATAAGTCAATTTATTATACTGGAAACTAATGACAAAATGACTAAATAACTCAACTTCTACCAGCTTTCATGGCTTAAGTTCTGTTGAGGAAATGAGGAATTACTGCAAGCTGCCAAATCAGGATTGAAGATAGATCAGCAAGTTTAGTAACTCTAACTAGCTCTGACTAACACATGTGTATGGCTCAGCCATTGGTTGAATCTGTTAGAGTTTGTTAATAATGTAATTATAATCAGCATTGAAGACACATCATCAAGCTCAATACCTCTAACTTACACGTGCATGGTTCAGCCATAGAAAGATGCAAGGTCCGATTGGTGGCAAAAGGGAATACACAGCAATAAGGCCTCTACATCATGACAAGTTTTCTCCAACTGATAAGCTAGTCAGTGTGAGGTGTTTATTTGCTGTCTTTGCTATCAAAGGATGGCTAACATATTTCCTATGGAACAAAACTTGAAGTTAACTTTAGAAGACGGTGACCTAATTTAATGTCCAACCATGTACAAAAAGTTAGTAGGCTGACTTATCTGTTTGACAATTACCAGGTCCGATATACCCTCTGTGCAAGTATTGAGCCAATTCAAGGTTGCACCTAGACAGACACATCTAACAGTAGCCTACAGAATCCTAAGAGATATAAAACAAACACCTGGAAAAGTCCTATTCTTTTCTTCATCATCTATGCTGAATTTGTAAGATTTATGTGACTCGGATTGGGCTAGACGTGTAGAAACCTGCAGGTCAGTGATCGGTATTCCATATTTTTAGAAGACTCTCTTATTTCATGACGATCAAAGAAGCAGCATACCGTGTCTAGATCATCAGAGGAATCTGAATATTGGGCTATGGTTATGACAGTCTGTGAAAGTATCTTGGCTTATTGCATTGCTTAAAGACTTTGGAGTTATACATTCTAAACCGGCCTTAATGTTTTGTAACAATCAAGCAGCACTTGACATAGCTGCTAATCATGTTTTTCATGAAAAAACTAAGCCTATAGAGATAGATCATCACATAGAGAAAAGTTGCAGATTGGGATCATTTGGACACTTCATGTGTCATCACAATTTCAACTTGCAGATATTTTTACTAAGGCACTTGGTTATGCCTCTTCGTTTCATTTCTCTCCAAGATGGGTGTGATCAACATTCATACTTCATCTTGATCGGGAGTATTGAGGAATCGAGGAATTACTACAAGCTGCCAGATTAGCATCAAAGAGACACCAGCAAGCTCAGTAACTAAGTAACTAACCAACGCTTATGCATTAAGCCATCAGTTGAATCTGTTAGAGTTTGTTTTTCCTTTTCTTTGTTCCTTTTTTTTTTTTTTTGGATCAGCGATAAGAGTTTGAATCTGTTAGGGTTTGTTAGTCACTTAATTATGATCAGCATTGAAAACACATCAGCAAGCTCAGAATAAAATCAGAAAAAAAAATAAGGGAAGTTCAGTTCTCAAATTCTAGTTCTCATTGTATTAGTTTACTTCATAAATTCCACTCTACAAGGAAATATAACAGCAAACAAGAAAATAACCGCAAACTACAAATAAAATAAAAACAATTTTAAGCAGGAACACAACAGAACTTTTCTTTCTGCAACGGGAATATAGAAAACTCAAATTAAACTTTAGTGGAATGGCCTTCTTTTTAGAAACAAATTCAGATGACAATGGCATCTTCCACAACTCCAAACTAAAATTAGCAAATGTTGGACGACGCAAGCACCGTAGCTTTCTACAGGCAATTTAACAATAAAACGAATAATTGAATCTGGGATTTCCTCTTCCACCCTAAAAACCTAAAATCAAACAGAAATTTGAGAAAAGAAAATCGTCCAGCCAATACGAAGATCGTATACAAATGAAACGGAAGGAAAATTCACCTGTTGTTGGATCTTTGCCAATTCACTGGGACTGAATCTACTCATCTGTTCTTGGGCTAACTTGATCAATTCAGGATCCATCATACCGTCGTACATTCTCAAACCACAAATCGAATGAGAACCGGTTCGCAAGTATTACGAAAACCCTCGCTTTTCAAGAAGAATTTGACTTTCTAGCCAATCAGCGGAAGTCCGATGATAGGAGAATCGAGGATTTTAAAAACGATCCAGGGATCCGTGAGTATTTATACGGAGTTGGATCTTCTAGGACGCCCACCAAAAGGGAAAGGAGACCAAAGACGATAAATAAGCAGTTTCGTCGATGTTACAAGGAGAACCCCTGGATCTGAAATGACCGTTCAAACAACTCTGCCGTGTTAGAAACTCAAATTTTTTCCCTTCTTTTTTTAAGGATAAATTATAGAAATCTCCTTTGTGACATGCACTAATCACACGTATCCCCTTTGTGTTTTTCAAATAATATTAGATTCTCTTCACGTTTGTAGAAAGGTTGCTTCAATGTCCCTTTGTTGTGTTGCTCCGTTTAAGTTTTTTTTATAGAGATGGAAAATATCATCAATCCTGAAAAAGATAGAATTTATCCATTAAATTTATCTGTTGTGGAGTCCAAAAAAAAAGGAGAAATAATAATTTATTGATATATAAAGGAGATGGTAAAGAAAGAAAGGAATTTATTATCATTAATATTTTTTTTTTAAGATGAGGGCATTTAAGTAAAGGAAATAATACTTTAAGTTTGTTTTAACAAAGGGAAAGTATGGTTTAAAAACATGAAGAAATGTATGTGTAATTAGTGAAAACTTCAAGAGAGGTTTCTATATATAATTTATCTTTTTAGAAATATAAACAAAATGGTATTCTGGAGCTAACAAAGGATCATAAAAAAACTAATTTTGAGCCCTTAAAATACAGAACAAAATCTTTTGCTGCGAACTTGAATTGGTCCCAACTTTGGTCATGAGATGCTTCGCAAATGCTTCTTGCGAAGCATCTCACGGTCAGTGTTCTTTCATTAAGATTGCATCTCACGATCTGTGATATATATTGCAGAATACCACCCCTTTAATGTGCCACACATGGGATATAAGTTTTTTTTTTTGATAATAAAATGGGAACATATTATAAAATAAACACTAATCGGGTACATGGTTTTGGGATAGCCTTACAACAGATCTTCCTGTAGCATCATCCAGCATTACATGGTTCAAGACATTTGGGAGGTTTCCCATCCAAAAAACAAAAAGAAAAGTTAGAACAAAGTTCACCAGGCTATCAGCTAGCAAGCTGCTTTCTCTAACGATATGGCTGAATCTAATATTTTGGAAGGCCGTGCACAAGGATCGAGCTTCCGCCACCAGCCCTTCTATTTCCATGGGACTGCTACTTTGTTGTTCATGCAATCGACCAGCATAGAAAGATAGTAGTGATATTTACAACGCAAGGATTCAAGAAACCAATTATAGAATACAATAAAAACATTTTAGGATATATTTATGATCTACCCATAACGTGTGGCATAAAAATTCATCATTTAAAGCGGCGGTATGGTTTTTTATGGTCCTTTGTAGAGGACCGTTCGGTTAATATTATTCTTAGAAAAAAAAATTTCTCTATCTCAAGAAAGGAAGATCATTTGGCTTTTTTTGTATTTTTTAGCTCTTTAGCATGACGCATTTTATTTAAGTTCATATTGTTCATCATAAAAGATTTCAATATTTTATTGTGGGACCAATAACATGGTACTAAGAAGACAATCGGTAACATGTAACTGTTCCTCCGAAATTGGGTCGGTTGGACACATGGCGATGTTGATAATGTGTTTCTGCGCGGGCGTGCCAATATCAATTGATACAAAGGTTTTGGGTCGGATCCTGACCCCGGGCATCTGTTCCGAATCTAAACCGAAGTCCGTTTAGCCGTACTGCAAATCACCTGTAATAAAATCGGTTAGGCGATAGAATGAAGATTAGGGGTTTAGTCTTCGTTTGGGTTCTTATACGTGTTTAAAAGTTAAAGCAGTCAATGGCATAGTACTTTATTATAAAATCGGCCGATGACACACAACCGTAGATTACAATAGATAATCCTCAAAAGTAATTGAAAAATAAAGTCACCGAAACTAACAGGACCGGCCTTTCCTGTCCTTATAGCCGTGATCGGGGTATAAGGGAAGGATTCAGGGGGCGGCTGTTAGCCAGGATAAACTTGGGGGTTCATTTAGGATTGCTGTTTAGCCGAAAATCCGTGAGTCATCTGGCTTGATTGAAGTCGGTCTCAGGACCGGTTGCTTGGAATCCTGTAGTTGTAATCGGAGTACAGAATCGCGAGTCAGGGGTGGTCTCAACCTACTTGCCAGTGGCAGGGTTCTGAAGTCAATCGGAGTAAACAGGGGCCTAGAGTGTCACTGCGACTGGAAGCAGTGAGAAAAGTCCTAATTTATCCTTCTTTCTATAGTTTCGTGTGTAGGAGACGGGATAAAGATAAAAAAATGATCAAATTAGCATTATGATAACCGGTTGCGGTTTTTTGATGGAGGTTCTCCTTGAGCTCTTCGAATTTGTGCCTTTTATAGCCATTTCTGACGGTTTCTCAACGTCCCACTCTTGCACGATTTTCATATAGGTTATTCATCTGCAGTTTTCTATTTGCGAGAGATAACTTCTAGGCCACGATCATAAACGACTAACTTCCTTGCTCGCAGTCGCTCATTTTCTAACGGTCGACTTTCTACTGATGGTGACGTGATCCCTTGAAAATATGAGGACAGTTGTCGTATGTGCTTACGTGGCTTCGGCTGAGTATCTGGCCTACCTGTATGCCGACGTGATCTATCTGATTGAGTAAGGTCATGTAGATGCCACGTGGATTTTTCTTATTTGTTGGTCTGCGGAGGGTGTCAACAGTAACAAATTGTTTTGGTTGAGATATGGTGCTACTAATACACAAGGTTTCTCCATGAAAAATAGGTTGCCACCTAGCTACATTTAGGGGTGAAGCTACATAGTGCTTAGGCCAAAAATTACAAAAAATTAATGTATAGTTAACATATATATAGTTTTGCAGTCTTTAAAATTTTTAATTTGCTCCCACTATCACGTTAATCCCAACCATTTATCTTCTATTTTTAGTTCAAAGATGTACTTTGCCCACCTTAAATGAATATTCTGGCTACGCTACTGGCTACATGCATATCTCTATGGCACCACTTGGTTGGTGCTTGGTATACTTAACATCGCAAACAATTTCATTATATATTAGGGATAAAAGCTTGGGAAATTTAATTTTTAGTGGTACTTTATCAAACTATTTAAGATTTAGTAGGCAAAGTTTTGAGTTTTAACTTTTAATACACCTTTATCAAAATAATTAATTTTTAATGTCATTTCACTGTTACAGATAAATTCTTCCAAAATTACCCTTATACAATTTACTTCCGAGACTTGTACAAGCAATAAATTGACTTGTACAAGCCATTTTAGACTTGTACAAGTCAAGAAAGTGATTTGTACAAGTCATTTGGATAAGTGACGTAAGGGCATTTTTGGAATAGTTGAATTGTAATAGTGAAATGACACTAAAAATTAATTATTTTGATAAAGGTGTACTAAAAGTTAAAACTCAAAATTTTGCCGACTAAATCTTAAATAGTTTAATAAAGTACCACTAAAAATTAAATTTCCCTAAAAGCTTCTCGTTATTTCTTAAAATTAATAGGCCTCACCTACTTTCTTATTTGATGGTACGTAGGATGCATGAAATGTTACATTTTATACAATTAGTGATGGCACGTGTATAATGCATGTCCTAAACCCAATAACTATAGCATAGAAGTAGGGTGGGGTTTAAATTTAAAAGTGGAAAGAACGGTAGATATTGTGGTTATAGTTTGGGATTATTTTGATTGTGAAGGGCAATCTTTGGAAAAGACAAAAAAAAGGAAAAGTCGGAATCTGGGAAATATTTATCCCAGTTGGCTTTACTAATATTATAGATTAGTTGATGGCACGTACAATACTACATGTAAAGAATCCAAAAATAGGGTATGACTAATTATTTGGAACATTCAAGGACTTAAAATTTTTTAAAGGATATTCATTAGAGAGCAAAAAATAAAAAAATACATTAAGTTAGTCTTATGGAAATATATTATAATAAGGCGTTATAAAAATTGTTTTGGGAAAAGCAAATCTAGATTTCAAACTTTTCCAAGAGGTTTTAGGGTAGATACATGTAGGCGCACCTAAAGCACCATTTAAATTGACTTTTCATGTGGAGTAGCATCACCCATATCATAGTTTCCGAACGATTCGAAACATCTCTTCCTCAATTATGTTCATATTATGGTGATTTTTTTTTATGGTAAACTCATATTATGGTGATGAATATATGTTGTAGCCAAATTTGTATAAATGAAATTTGTTTTTTAATTTTAATTATAAAAAAATTAGATCAGACAGGGCCTAGGAAGGCACGGATTGTGGGTCATGTCGTGCAAGCTCATTTGGCGAGCGTTCATCCTCTGCAGCGCATGCTGCGTACACCCCCTCACATTTAGTGGGGGGCCCACCATACATTTGGGGGGCCCCACACGATCATGTGAGGGGCTGTCTACAGCATGCGCTGTAGACGATGCCCTTTCTCATTTGGCATGCGTATCTCGAGCTGCATATCATTATCCTTTGGCACTTTGGCATTCGTGCGTGGGTATATTTATCGGAATTGCCTTTTTTGAGTATGACATATGGTTTAATTTACTAGTGCCCGTCTCCATTGTCGGGCCCGCTGGATAAAGCTGGCACTATCTAGTAATCACCGCCTGGGAGTCCTAATAATCGCCAACGCACGGTACAGGCCTACAGGGTACTTACAATATTGTTAAGTGGCCGGTCTTACATAGAAGATGATCAAAAGAACTTTCTAATCATCAAACAATCATGATCACCAACGTCAGTTGCACCGTTTGAACGGGTAACCCGCCCACCCCGACCCAAATGGCTAAAGTTTGGTATCATCAAATTCAGGTTAGGGTTAACCCGACCCAGCCCCAAACCTGAACTTAGTGTATCAAAAATATGATTTTAATATATATCATATATATAAAAAATATATATTTGATGAATAAATATACTATATATTTGATATATTATATTTAGAAATAGTATTTAACATTTTTTTTTAATATAACCGGATCAAGCCTAATCCCACCAACCCAATAAGGCGTGTTAGGGTTTGGTATTGTCTAAACTCTTTGGAGGGCGGGCTCGGGTTTATCCAAACCCGCTCTCCTCGCCATCCATGTTGAGTATTTAGTAGGGCTGGCAATGGGTTGGATATATATCCGAATCCGATCTGAAATTACCGAATTCGGATACAGGATTTAGATCCACGATTCGGATACGGATCTCGAATTTCGGATTCGAATTTTTTCGGATTCGGATATACGTGTATCTGATCCGAAAAAGATCCAAACCGAAAACATACTTATAATATATATAAATTTAGCCCAGATCATGGTTCAACCATAAGTTAAAAAGGGTTAAATCATCATTTGATCATTAGACACTTGAATTTGTGTTAAAATTTATAGTTAAATTTACTTTAATTGTTAAAATTGTTTTTTAAAGTTTCATGTTCAAACAGGCTCGAATTCGAATTTCAGTTTTGAATTCGGATTTAGGATCAGATATCGGATCGAATTCGGATTTCGAATATTCATTGAATTTCGAATTTGGATTTAAGTATTAAAGATCCGTCGGATATCGGATCGAATTTGGATATCGGTAAATTTTTTTCGGATCGGATTCGAATCTTAGCAGATCCGTACCATATTCGACCGATTGCCGATTACCACCCCTAGTATTTAGTGCTGTACAGTTAGCCGGGTCGAAGAAGTTAAAAACTCATAGTATGGAAACGGGATAATGTGAGGAATATGCTTTGGAATGGGAATCGCGTCACAATCGCATGGGAAAACAAACAGAGTGAACGAGTCTAAAAACATGAAGACGCGATTTTAAGATAGAACTTATGAGCCAAACGCCAAACCGAGTGTGAGATATTCTTTCTCAAGTGGGATATTCTTTCCCTCGAGATGCCACGCATTTGTTAGTTCACATCCAGTAGGATTTTTATCTTTCATGGGATTGATTAAAAATTTACAAATATGCCATTTACAATACACATGGCTTGATCTCAATTGCGCATTTTTACACTACACAAGCTGGTATCAATCAGACCCTTTCCTCGTATAAATAGAGCCCCATGGATAGGCATTTAGGATATGAACTAGCATGTTTTTGCAGATCAACATTCAATAACAACATGGGAGACAACGTGATGAAATACGAGAACTATGATCCTTGCTTCCCTGACCAACCTGTTGTCGACTTGTATCTCCCTGTGTGGGCGAGACACCCCTCGTTTCGGTCCAAGCCGGCATTCGTATGGGTCGACGATGGTGCGATGATCGACGGTGATCATGGGCGGAATAGGGTGTCATCCCTCACTTTCTATCAACTCAATTACTCCGTTCAGTCCATATCTTCCAACCTACTGATACATCTGCAGAGAGGAGAAACTGTTCTCATTCTTTGCTCTCCAGGGCTCCAACTGGTTCAGATCCTCTTTGGCTGCCAAAGAGCCGGCCTTTTGAGCGTTCCAATCATGCCTCCGGATCCTTACTTTGCCACGGATAGTCGTCACCACCTTGTTAGAGTTCTATTACAGACTAAGCCTAAGGCAGCCATTGCAGACAAGGACTACATCGCAAGCGTTCAGCGATATATCTCATCTTCTCCCAAGGATAAACAGCTCTGCGATTTGTTGCAGAAGCTGAAGTGGGTATCGGTCGATGATATCGATGATCACGTGGCTGACTCAAAATCGGATTCTTCAATGTATCATGGTTGCAAACCACAGGACGTGTATCTCATCCAGTACACGTCCGGTGCAACTGGAATCCCTAAGCCTGTGCTTGTCACCGCCGGATCCGCAGCTCACAATGTTAGAGCCGCAAGGAAGGCCTACGATCTTCACCCAAATAGTATTATCGTCTCCTGGTTGCCTCAGTACCATGACTGTGGCCTTATGTTTCTGTTACTAACGATTGTATCTGGTGCAACCTGTGTTCTGACCTCACCGTCGGCGTTTGTCCTCCGGCCTAGGCTATGGCTAGAGCTAATTACCGAGTTCAAGGCAACTTGCAGTCCTGTTCCCTCCTTCGCGTTGCCTCTTGTGGTTCGACGAGGTGGGATCGATAAAGGTACCCTACCCATAAAACTCTGGAGCTTGAGAAACTTGATTATCGTTAACGAGCCCATCTATAGATCCTACATTGATGAATTCGTCAATGAATTTACTCATGTTGGGTTGAGGCCTTCCTCTATCTCTCCATCTTATGGCCTCGCCGAGAACGGAACCTTCGTGTCGACGGCGTGGAGAAGCATTAATGGCGAGTCTGGTAGTTTCCCGAACGTTCCATCATACAACAAGCTCTTACCTAGTGCAAGGCTCGCCGGGATGAACCCAGAGTACAGTGAACTCGAAGAAGAGGAAGAAGAGATTGAAATTATAGTTGTGAATGAAGAGACATGCGAGCCAGTTGATGATGGAATTGAAGGAGAGATATGGGTTTCTTCTCCGAGTAACGCGTCGGGGTATCTGGGTCACCCTTCTTTAACGCAGGAGGTGTTTCATGGGAGACTCAGAAACAAGGTCAGTCGACGCTACGTCCGAACCGGAGACAGAGGAGTTGTTCGAGGAGAAGAGAGGTATCTCTTCGTGGTGGGTCGATGTGCAGACGTCATTAAAGTCCAACATGGACGAGAACTGCATCCTCATTACTTGGAAACCACAGCTTACGAAAGCAACCCAAAGATTCTGAGAGGGGGTTGCCTTGCGGCATTTCAGATTTCAAGGAAGTTAGTGGTGGTTGCAGAGCTGCTGAGATCTGAGCCTTCTGAGGTTGAGCATAATGAGTTGAGGAAGGCATGTGAAGGGATCAAAGATGCAGTTGTTAAGGAGTGGAACGTTGAAATTGGGTTAGTGGTGTTCGTTAAGAGTGGGAATGTTCCAAAGACCACTTCGGGGAAGATACAGAGATGGGCAGCAGAGCACAAGTTTGTGAGAGGCGAACTGAACATAGTGACAAAGATTCAATTCTCTGCACACAAGAGTTTGCCATCGTTGAGAGACAAGGAAGAACCAGAAGAAATGGGGAGTAGCAGAGTGGTAGATGGAGACAGCGAAGAGCCCAAACTTGCACTGATCTCAAGCGCTCGCAATCGTCTCTCCCTCCTCTCGTCACTGTGAGCGGATCCTACGTGGGTGCAGTCGATTTCCAGGAGGATTTGGGTTCGGTAAGGGTGAGTATGGCGAAATCAGACGATCCCATGTCAACAATTTTGGTGAAATGGGAAAGGTCCTTAGATTTTTCCTTTCTAATCTTAAAAAGGCCAAAAAGAAAAGAAGACGTTAATTTTTTTTTTTTGGTGGATAGAAGACGTTAATTACTTGTATGATCAGTTTAGTAACTTTTTAATTAACGGAACAGAATATTGTTTACCCCTCCAAATTTCAAAGGTACGTTTGTCATTCCCCATATAATGAAATTAATGATTTGAAATATTGAGGGTTAGTGTCATATAATGAAATTAATGATTTGAAATATTGAGGGTTAGTGTTGACAAAAAAATTTGTAATCTTTGATCGAATACGATTTCACCCATTTGTGCGGGGTTTTTATTTTATAGGGTGCGGACCTACTCAAGATTGTTGATCCTTAATTACATTCTAGGCTATAGGAACACCCTTTGATTCTAACTCTCAAAGTCTACTAATGGAAATTGTGTTGGTTTATTTTTATTTGCCGCTGAACCCAATGTTCGGGCTGCCTACGTACCCAAGTATTTGGGATCAAGCCATATCGTAGTTCAAATGGGTTTTGAATTTGAGTTTGATTTGGTCACAAGGATCCAGTTTAGGTTTGGTTTGAACCGTAGAGGAAACGGTTTGATTTGGTTTCAATTGTTTGGACCACAAAGATCCGGTTTGGTTTTGTTTGATTTAGAAATTTGAACCATAGAAGAAATGGTTTAACTTTAGTTTCTTTTGAAGTATAGGTTGTATGAGAACTGGTTTGGACCGGTTTTAGTTGTTTGGTTTATACAAGACTTGGTTTGGCTTAATGCCATGACTTATACAATTTTAGTTCTAGGACGATTCCGGTCCGATTTAGTTTTAGGACGATCCTGGTCCAATTTAGTTTAAAGGACGATTCCAGTCCGATTTAGTTTTAGGACGATTCCGGTCCAATTTAGTTTTAGGACGATTCCGGTCCAATTTAGTTTAAAGTACGATTCCGGTCCGATTTAGTTTTAGGACGATTCCGGTCCAATTTAGAACTCTTTTGGTTCAAATTGGGATATTTGGATTTGATTTAAAAGGCTTTAGTTCAATTGAGGATTTTGGTTCAATTGCAAAAGAAGCCGGTCTAATTTAGAATACTTTGAACCACTTTTAATGAAGGAAAGATGGGTATTTGATTTTTCCACTAATGCTTTGGGTGCAATTTAGGTTGATTTGGGTTCCAGAAGGCTTCAAGGATTTTTGGGAATTTTTCTGGAATTTTCCGGGTTGAATTCGGCTTGAAAATGGGTTGAAAATCCAAAAATATGGGTTTCTAAGTAATATGGGGCAGGCGGTTCGGGCCAGGACCTGCGGGTTTGGCCGGACTGGGCACGTGCAATCCCATTTCAGGGCCCATGCCCCCTTTTTGTTCTTGGGCCAGATAGTTAAGACCCACTTGGGTCCTGTGCGACCGGGTTGACGCGCGAGCATGCGCGCGCCTGGCCCAACGCACGTATAAAGGCTTGTTTGGCCTGCCTTCTCTTTCTGTTTTGAGCTGGAAATGCCTTGGACTCGGCTTGATGGGCGCGCGTGCGACCTCGGCTTACGCCCAAACACATTGGGCCCGTGCCTGTGCATGGCCCACGCGCGGCCCATGGCGCCCCAGGCACTCCTTGCCGGGCATGCATCGCCGGAAACATGCTACCAACAGTTAAAATCGTCAAAAAATTGCGCCTGAGTGCTGCCATGACTTCTCAGACACGTTTTTGTCCCTTTTTTCTGCTTCTGAACCATTTTTGGCATGTTGGATGAGTTTCTGCATATCTGAAACTCCTTTTCCTTGGTTTCAAAACTACGGGGAGATGAGATAACACCTTTTTTAAGATGTTTTGTTGGATGAAGACTGTCGGAATCTAAAACTGTAGATATAGATGAGATGGGTCTTCCAACAACCAAGGGATTTTTATCTCATTATCTCTTTAGGGACTCTGACGTAAGGGTTTGAAGAGATTTTAGGGAAGAAACAAGGAAAATTCTATACATATCTTACCGTAGATTCTCGTTGGATATTCTTCTTTCTTTATCTCCTTCTATTCTTCTCAATCTTTTCGCCCAAATCTTTATGCAACTTTCCGTCCTCTCGCTCTTGAGATTCATCCCCTTCTTATAGGGAGTGGGGTAGTTTCTCGACTACCCCATGTACAAATACATGGGTTTTGTGTGGGAAGTTTTCTAACTTCCCACAACAACCCACGTTTCTCCATCCAATTTTTTTATTATTATATTATATATATATATATATATATTTTTTTTTTTTTTGAAAAATGACGTGTCAACAGTTAGGATCGTCATAACTGATAGTAAAAATTTATAAAACTGATGAAGAACCTGGAAAGAAAAAATTTTTGAATAAAAAATTGTATATGAGGTAAGTCCTTCAATGTACGACGACAAATGAAATGTGAAGCATGCAATGGACATGGAAGGCTCTTATTGTACATAATTCCAATGCAAATTTTGTTAATCCCATTGGCTTGTATGTAGATTATTTAATTGATATTATTATTATTATTGCTTACAACATTGAGTTGTCTTTTTGTCGTATTGTGACCTATACTTATAAAACCCCCTTAGAGTTTAAATAAATGAAATAACTAAGTATTAAGACAGAGATCCTCTGCACCCATGGGTAAATCCACGGTGGCAACTGTGATTGGTTGGTTGATTTTAAAAAATAATTTTTATTTGCATAAAATAATTTTTAAAATTGAATCAACTAATCACAGCATGGGTGCATGAACTTGTGAATGATTTTAAGCACATAAGATTTAAGCAACAACAACTAAGAAAGGAGGAGAAAAAAGAAAAAAAGAAAAAAGAAAGAAAAAGGTGATATTGGTGATTTGGACCCTCTTATGCTGTTTACGGATGGATATATCCTCCACTTTGTCATCATCGTTGGTGAGAAATTTTGAGAAGAAAGGGAGATCACATACGGAAGGTATAGCAGTATAGCACCACTACACTCGCCCGGAAAATGCCATATCGAACACATATATGTGGGTAGAATCACTTATCCTTTCATTCAATGAACTTTGAAAATTTCATTTTCTTGACAGCGATTTAATTAATTTCCACGCATTTCTTCTTGTACCAAAATCTGGTTGGGATGTGTTTTGGGGGCGTGGCCCCTATTGAATTAGGCATCCGTCCATCCGTTCCATGATGGTCCCATTGAATGGCACAAGAGGAAAAGGTCTCCCAATCGACAGGGTGAAGAGGAACGGAAGGTATTAATAATATGGTGTGTTGGTCTCAAATTGGTCCGGGCTCGACTCGTGGTCATGGGGATAATGTGTCTTTGTGCGGGCGTGTTAGTATCTTTCGATACAATGATTCGGGTCGGATCCTGACCCTGGGCACCTGTTCCGGATCTAAACCGGCGTTGGTCCAGCCGTACTGCAAGTCACTTGTAATAAAACTGATTAGACGAGAGAATGAAGACAAGGGGTTTAGTCTTCATTTGGGTTCTTATTCGTGTTTGAAAGCGGTAGTAGACAATAAGAAAGTACTTTATTTAGATATCGGTCGCCCAAAATGCAACTATTGATTACAACAAATTCTCAAGTAACTCAAAAGAAAATAAAACAAAATAAAATCAACTCGGTTGACAGTATCGGCCTTCCCTGACCTTATAGCCGTAATCGGAATATAAGGAAAGGAAGTAGGGGGTGTATTCTAACAGAGCTAATTCGGGTGGGTTCACCCAGGAATACTATTTAGCCAATGTTCCAACAATTACCTAGCCTGACCAAAGATGGTTTCAGGACCGGATGCTCGTATCTCTGTAACCGTAATCGGAGTACAGGATTAGGAGTTAGGGGTAGCCGCAATCTCCTTGCCGGTGGCAGGGTCTTTACTTCTATCGGAGTAAATAGTAGTCTGAAGTATCACTGCGATAGGAAGTAGTGAGAGGAGTCCTAAATTATCTTTTCTTGCTATAGTTTGGGTGTAGGAAACTGGATAGAGATCACGAATGATCGAGTTATAATCATAATAACCGGTTACGGTTGAATGGAGGTCATCCTTGAGCTTTTTGAGATTGTGCCTTTTATAACCGGATTTTGACGGTTGCTATCAACCCATGTTTGCATGAACTCTATGTCTGTTCCGAGAGTTATCTATCTGTTTTCTCTCGTCCATGTGAGATAACCTCTTTGCCATGATCGTAAACAAATAACTTCCTCGTCCATCGTTGCCTATCCATATGGTCTCGGCGGTTAATCCTGTATTGACGGTGACGTTATCCCTTAAACGTAAGAGACTAGTTTTCTTGTTATATGTGCTTACGTGGCTTCGGTCGTGTGTTTGGCCTATGTAGACGTTGACGTGGCTTCTTTGATGAGTTTAGATCGTATAGGTGCCATGTGGCTTTCTTTCATTTTCTGGGCTATGGAGGGTGTAAACACGATGAAAGCTATTTTTATTTGCCTTGTGCGGTCTAGTTATCTAATGGGCCAATATCATTTTTTAAGAGATGAAATCACCTGTAGTTTTTATTGCTTTGGTTTCTGCTGTTGATTTGAGATGTTGCTATAGAGAGGATCTTAATCACTGTTACTATTTTTTTTTTCTCAAGTAGGCCTCACGTGATCATGGATGAATTAGGCCCTTATGCGGGGCTAATTCCAATCTCCTATCAATTGGGGGAAGGCACGCGCGATGTGCATTACAAAAAGAAAGAGTGGTATTATGTCGACAGTAACCAAACTACCTCCTACAGTTATTAGAGATATAAATAGAAGTATTAACTAGGGGGTATTTTCAACTGCAAATGTCAGGCTCGAATCAGGTGAATTCGCTTTATAGATAGTATAGATTATATTATATCTAAAAGGTATAGATGGAAATACAACAATATCTATCCATATAAATCATACCGAACCAGCCTTCTAATTAAAACTCCATTGCATACTCTGAATTGCTTATTCCCTTGGTTCATTTGTGATCATAATTAGGTTTATATCATTTGGAAATCTATTATCTACAAAGCGAATCCTCTCTAAATTTTTTTTAAAATTACAGTCTCCTTTTGGAAATCTATTATCTCCAGTTGCAACCACATTTTATGTTCCGAAAGTCCACTTTGCAGTTGGTATTAGAGAGGACCAAAAGAATCGATATGTGGTACTAATACCCTACTTGAATCATCTTCCATTCAAAGACCTATAAATTCGTGCTAAGTAAAAATTTGGTTTATATCATCTAATGGGTGGGCAATTCCATGAAAAGAAGCTGCATTCATTGATCTCACTTCTTCTTTGAGTGACTTATGAGAGAGGAAGATTAACGAGAGCAGCGAAATGGCTGGCCTGGCTTGTTAAATCCAGTTTGAACAAATTAATTTTGACAAGATAGTTATTGTCAATCCTTGTTAATTCTCACTTTAGTAAGTGATTGGGTAGATTATAGTAAAATCTCTACTGTTGTGGCGTCATTTTAATAGAATTATTTTTTTTCCCTTTCACGCTTTAATTCTAAGGCAAGAATGACTCATCTCACTAGCTGAGGACTCCTTTAAGTCTCCCATAAAACCTTCTCATTTTTTTATACTCTAGAGTGACCATCATCTAATATTCCAATTCTGTTGCATTGATTAGCTATCTAGCAATCGGCCGGGAACCAAAAATCGGCGGTTAGTAGAAAGATCTTGGGCATATTTTGTGCACTCACTAAGTCACAATCTATGTCCTTCCTCCTTTAGCTCTCTTAAGGTCAACTATGTTCACCAAAGCTGCACCTTGAACACCATAAACCATTCACATCATTTCTCATACAGATGATGTTCGTCTCCCTCACAGTATCATGCATAATTGACCGCCATTTTCATATGGTTCGACCGTTCGAGAGCCTCGTGGGACAACAATTCAAAAGTCCTCATCCTTAACAAAATTGTCAACGTATGTCGCTTGATGCTTGGTTTTGTTCGTCCTAAGTGGATTGATCAGCTAGATAAATATTTGTACATTTTGCCTTGACAAGAATTCGATTTCTAGACAAATGCACCTTGTTGAGATATTCAGGCTTCACAATTTTTGTTGATTTTGACTTAAAACCTATCTCCCCTTATTCTCTTGGTCCCATAATCCAATTAAAGAGAGATGCATGAGAAACTTTCGAGTTTATTTTCCGGTTTAAAAGAGAATTTTTTTTTGTAATGTTTGAATAATTCAATCTTTTCAATAATGTGATATCCTAATTCCACATCGGAAACGGATGAATGCTTGATAAGGTATAAGAGTCAGGGAGAACACTCTAACTAGCGTGGTGCCTTTTGAGGACAAAACCATGCGGATTGAGGCCCAAAGCGGACAATACTTCACTGGGTTAAGTCATTAAGGGATGAATGCTCGGTAAGGTATAAGAGACAAGAAGAACACTCCAATTAGTGAGACGCCTTTTGAGGATAAAACCGTGCAGACTTAGGCCTAAAGTAGACAACACCTCGCTGCGTTGGGTCATTACAAATGGTATTAGAGATGGATTGAGCATTGCATGAGGATGTGCATCCCTGAAGGTATAAGAGACAAGGAGAACACTCCAACTAGAAAGCCGCCTTTTGAGGACAAAACCGTGCTGGCTTAAGCCTAAAGCGGATAATACCTCGCTGGGTTGGATCGTTACAAATAGTATCAGAGATGGATTGAACACTGCACGAGGATGTGTAGCCCTGAGAGATTGTGATATTCCAATCCCACATGGAAACGGATGAATGAGGAGGGGGGGGGGGGGGGGGGGGATTATGATCAGAGTCAGGGAGAACACTCTAACTAACGAGGTGCTTTTTGAAGATAAAATCGTGCGGGTTCAGGCCTAAAACAGACAATACCTCGCTGGGTGGGTCGTTACAAACAATCTTTCTAATGATATTATGATGTTAATGTAAGGAGTTATTAACTGTGTGGGTTGAAGCCCAAAGCGGACAATACCTCCATGGGTGGGTCGTTACAAACAATCTTTCTAATAATTTTATGATGTAAGAGTAAGGAGTTATTCCGATCATTTGTACATATGCCAAGAGAAGTTTATGATTTTTTCCAAATTTAAAGTCTAGGTGCATAGTGAGAAACTTTAGGAAGTATAAGTATAATTTCTGATATAAGCAAAATTATCATATACATACTTGTAAAGTTCCTGTTTAGACTTTTTGGAATGGGGAAATTGGTTTTAGTGTTGGTTTTTAAAAATAATTCAGATTCAATCATTAAATTCTCCTTAACTGCAAATTAATGATACTTTTTTTAAATAATTGACAAGGAGTGTAATTAACTTTAGTGTTCAGAAAAACATTCTTCTAAAAATGCCCTTAAAAGACTCTTTAAACACTTGCAACAAACCATGATTAATACAAAGGCATCTTTAGAATAAGGTTCATGTACCGTAAAATAACACTTGTTCTAGATTAATTATAAAAAGTATCATTAATTGTTAAATATAAAGAATTGAATGCCTGAATCTGAATTATTTTTTCAAAGCACCACTAAAAAGCAATTTTCCATTTGGGGGAATCCTTGGAGCTGATCTTCATAAATAACAACTAATTTACTAAAAGAGGTATCAAGAAAGGGAAAGACGTAGGTATTCACATACAATTGCTCCTTAGTTTTTTAAAGATTTGCAGATTTTTTTTCGGTAAAATTAAAGATTTGCAGATTGCATCGGGAACATTTTAGGAATACTTTTAATCTGTTACTTAAAGATTTAATAATGGTTGAGTTGTGGTGAGTTAAGCG
Organism: Buxus sempervirens; assembly: GCA_947561395.2. Taxonomy (NCBI): domain Eukaryota; kingdom Viridiplantae; phylum Streptophyta; class Magnoliopsida; order Buxales; family Buxaceae; genus Buxus; species Buxus sempervirens. The sequence continues at coordinate 39,089,578 of OX387190.1, forward strand.
CAAATAGAAAATCGTTTAAATCATCTGGATTTGAACATGAATGGAGTGACAACACAATACAGCGAAGCCTTCAGGTGGAGTTTATTGCCGTCTGACATGTACGCACACCCCATTGACGAAAGCGTTGATCAATAGTTAGTACAGTCGCTACAGTTTCCGTGAAACCAAAAGAAAAACGAAGATGTACCTGTCCGTCAGTCTCTTTCAGGTCCCTATGCTTTTGTAATGGCCGACGCAACGCACCACACCTCTTAAGCAACCGAGTACCAAAGCTCAAATTGTCAGATTCCACGTACTCAAGTGTTAGGATGAGTGAGACGAAGACGGAATCGAATCGATTGCCGTGGAGAAAGCGAGAAACTCAGAAAGGTAAAGCCATTGCTTAAGGAAAAGCGTGTATTTTGTTGCAGGAGGTGCAGCAGGCGCACAAAAGCTCCTCATTCCTCAGATAAGGTGCGAGAGAGAGAGAGAGAGTGTGAGGACAGGACAAGTGATGCTTGTGGTCCAATCATCTTTGCTTTTACTTTGTTCCATCCCTAACGATGATCTCTCTCTGGGTATCATCTCGTGCTGTGTCGCTTCCCGTTCTGTCAGTCAATAGTGTCTTTGCCATATTCCTGCATCCTTTTAATTGAGGATTTCTGGGTGTTGAGGGCTTACTCCAAAAGGGTTTGTTCCGGGGAAGAGAAGCAAGGTCGCATCAGTACTGTCTCTCCCTCAATGGACGTTTGGAGCTGTTAAAAAGACCACACTAGATAACAAAGGCAAGGGCAATAATTAGGTATGGGACCGGTTTTGCAGGGCGTGGGAGGGGACGAGCAGGCCTTTGTCGGTGGTTTTGCAGATTAGAAGTCTTACCCCTTAATCTCATCGCTCCCGCACAGGCACAGGAATCCACTCAAATCTGCAACACAGCCAACCAGGTTGTTGCTTGTTGGATTTTAGAACTTTGAGCGCTGATAAGAAACATATCGCATCCAGTTTATCTCTGGTTCTCTTCTTTCTTTGCTTTCTCTCTCCATTTCAATCTCCGTTGACCTCTCAAGTTGTGGGTATCTGCATTTAATGAGAAAGCACTGGCAGTGTGTGAGCTTTGATGGTTACGTTGGTGCACTACTTGCAGAAAGTAAATATCATTAAGCTTGTATCTGATCTCCTGTTTGATATATCTATCCGAAGCAACTGTTAGTCTCTTTTAACACATCTCTGTCCTTCTCTACCCACCACTGCTTGATGGATTGGATTAGTTGGTTACGTATTGAGAAAGGGGTGGAAATCAGAGAAATGGGTCGGTGAGTTTAGCACCCACGAGTCAATACCAGGAAAACAACCAAAAAAAGTTGGATTTGGTTTAGTTTGTCGATTAAATCTGTTTGATAAGACTCCTCGAATGAGATTAGTTTAGATTGGCTAAAAGCACAAAAGGCCGGTGGGTTAGCAAAGATAGATGAATCCTGATTTATAATATTAGTAAAGATTGAAAAAGAGAGGTTGGGATCAAGGTTTTACAGTAAGGCTTAAATGGAAATCAGAAGCCAAGATGAGGAAATAGCGATGCCTTACTCTATTGATTATAACCCTCCGATTCGAGAATCAACTTCCGGTCTCGCATCCACAATTGTCTTTTCAGGAGCTGAAGGGAGCTCCACGGCCGTTGAGATTGGCATCCGAGCTGCATCCTTAGGCCGATCTCAAACCCTAGAACGTTGTCCTCATCAACAACAACAACATGGGCAAGAAGGAGATCAAAACCCTAATCCAGATACAGTTCCTGTTGCAGCCGCAGTTTCTGATGCGAGAGGGGCACCACAAGCAAGTCGATCCATCTCCCTGCCACCGCCAACTACGGCTGCAACAAACAGCACAACATTGATCGAGTCTGCTGCCTCCATTCGTTACGTAGAGTGCCTCAAGAACCACGCGGCGAGCATAGGCGGTCATGTAGTTGATGGTTGCGGAGAATTTATGTCGAGCGGCGAAGAAGGAACCCCAGATGCCTTAAGATGTGCTGCGTGCAATTGTCACCGGAACTTCCACCGGAAAGAGGTAGAAGGAACCCCAGATGCCTCGAGGGACCCAAATTCCTATCATAGCTACAAGCGCAGTAGCAAGAACGAAAGTTGCAGAACTAGAGTCAATCCTCATCATTATCTCCACCCTTCCAGGCCACTTCCACCACTTCAGCAACATCAGAAATTTTTTCCGATTAATCCCTCGACTGGGCCTGTTCCACCGATGATGATGGCTTTCGGTGGGCATAGTGGGGAGTCCTCGAGTGAGGACCTTAATGTATATCGATTCAATGCTGGACCACCTGAGAAACCTCAACCTCAATTCGCCCCAACAAAAAAGCGATTTCGCACGAAATTCACTCATGAACAGAAGGATAAGATGTTAGAATTTGCCGAAAAACTGGGATGGAAGATCCAAAAGCAAGACGAAAAAGAGGTGGAGCAGTTCTGTGCGGAAGTGGGTGTCAAGAGACAGGTTCTCAGGGTTTGGATGCACAACAACAAGCATTCTATGAAGAAGCCGGTTTAGAACAAAAACGGGAAGCGATCTTTAGATGGGGATTTAGACAAGTAGGTACACAGATTGAGTGGTAGGCCTAGAAAGTGAGAAGTGAGAAGTGAGAAGGGAAGGTGTTTTTGTTCTTGGTTTCTCAAGGGTTTCCCTAATCTCTCCTCATTGTTTCACTGTTGACAAATAATTTGTTTTGTTTATGCTGTTGAATTAATCAAGTTGTTGTTCCTTGGGTGAATTGATGAAGGTTGTAAATCTACGTCTCTTCTGCTGTACAGCGGCCGGTAGTGGTGGCAGTATTGAGAATGCTCAACTTTTTTTCATGTCTGGAGCTCTTGCAAGAGCCCGAATGCTCTATCCCACCAGTCATTTTTTCTTGTTAAAGCTGTGGTATTTGGCAGTCTATCTCTTTTGAGTATTAAGATCCCTACAACAATTTTTTCTACTGGACAGTGCTTAAGAAAGTTCAAACAGCATGTGATAAGAAACAAACTACATGTAATAATCAGATAAGCTTAATAAGATGAGTTCAGGCAATAATTGTAATTATGAGAAAATGGTTCTGAGTCTTCTGACCACAACTGAGGTAAAAGTGAAGGAAAGGGTTTTAACCTATGGAAGGTGGAGAAACAAGAATTACCTGAAATCTCCCATTAAAAGAAGCAATAACTATCTATATCTCCTCTTTTCTACATAATTACAGTAAAACAATAACTATCTATACCTCATCTTAACAACCACCTGAAATCTCCCTTTAAAAGAACAATAATAACTACTTTATCTATCTACATTATTAGCCAAAATTACTGAATTATAATTCAACACTTCCTCTAACAGTAGACACTGATGTTTAATAATTCTGCTCTAGTCAAAATCTATTACATGAGTAACCAAAATCAGATTTCATTTTCAGTATATGTGAACCCCTTTTGTATATGTAAGATTGAAGGGAACGCTTCTATTAACTTTTTCCTTGTTTGGTTTTGGTTCAAATGTCACTTTATAAAAGAGCAAAAGGCTTATCAAACAAAAATCCCTTTAAAATTTGAAGCATTTAAACTGATTGAACTTCCCTTTGCTTTGCTAAAAATTCCAATTCTTTCGACAAAACAGCACCGAACATTAGTCATTCTTACTCATAATTGGTACAATACATAAAGTTGTGGCTTGAGAAACAACCAAGTGTTCCCACCACAGCCTCAGAACTTGTGTAAGTTTCCAATTTCGCATCAGCCTCACATCTTTATTAAGTAGCTAATTTAATTTTAAGAAGAGATAGATTGTTTCGCAACTTCCATTTATGGAAAAAACAAAATTTTAAACCTTAATTATCATCTAATTAATCAAGATAGCTATGTAGGATATTCTACTATAAGGTAAGGTCAAGTACTGCTTGTGCCGCTAAGATAACCGATCTAGACGTCCGGATATGAAAACACAGTTTGCTTTTGAGCACATACTCCCTTCTTAAGTTCTTCAAGGTTTTTGCTTCTTCATTGTTTGGCATTTAATTAGTTCTAATTAATACGCTTCTGTTTAAGAATCTTTATTGTTGTTTTTACAGAACTAAAATACTCCTCCATCAAAGGAGCCCATCGAGCTCTGATCACAATCAAAAATTCAAGTTGCAATTTCCCTCAAACAAAGATACAAGATATGTTATTTTTGAATTAGGGGTTGCTTGAAACTTTGATAAGGAGTCATCAACGATCATAGTTGCGAGATTGATTCGTTTTAATTACACACTGTGACTGTGACTGTGCGTATAAAACTTCTGAAAGGATCTGCCTACTTGTTCTTCAAATGCAAAATGAGGAAAAAAAAAACACAAAAGAGAAAACTGAAGTAGTTAAAAAAAGGAGACGAAAACTAAAGCATCTTGTCCGTAAACGGCAAGCCCAAGTAGAGCAGAAAGTAAGACTGATTGGGTGTGAAAATTAATAAAAGAAGCTACTTATAGCTCACCACTGGTCTTCTCCTTCCTCATCTCAGCCCCCAAGTCACTGGTGGCTTGTGATGCCTTCTCCTTGGCAGCCTCGTATTTACTTTTGGCTTGCTCCGTCATCGTCTCCTTCGCCGACGTGTATGACTCTCCGACCTTCCGTTTAGCCTCCTCGTATGCATCGGTAGCTTTGTCTTTTCCATGATCCACTGCTATTGAGACCGTCTCTTTGGCATCACTGCCCTTCTCAGCCGCAAGGTTACTCGCGTCGCCCGCCTTTTTATAAGCTTCTGCAACCCCCAAAAGAAAAAGAAAAAAAATTTAATAACCACATAACCATTTGAAAATCTTTTGTTTTTTGGTACTTAAAGGAGGGCACATGAAGCAGCAGAGAGAGGAATTGAAGTGACTACCTGATGCAGCATTGCCCACCGTCTCCTTCGTCTTTTGTGCCGCATCACCGGCCTTATCCATTGCGTCGTGAGTGACGTCCTTCGCGTTCTCCTGTGCGGATCCATATCCCCTGAAAACAACCACCGATCGCCATCAGAAAGGGAATCGTTTATTTGTACATCAAAGAGGAAGAACTCGATCAATGGGAGTTGAAGCATTGATGAATGGCTCACTCGCTGAACTTGTCCTTAACGCCGTCCGCCCAAGACTCACTTTTCTCCTTTGCGTTTCCCATGGCCTCTGCGGCCGTTTCCTCCAACTCTTCTGCTTTCGGCTTAGCTTTTCCTGCAGCCAGATTCACATTTTCCTTCACGCTCTCCATGGTTTCGAGCAGATTGTTGTAACCCCGACAAGTATTCATCCCCACCGAAACCATAAAGCACCATACCAGCAATATCGCCATTCCCCCTGCCATTCTCTCTCTCTCTCTCTCTCTCTCTCTCCTTCTCTTTAACTCACTATATCTATCTGTTCTAAGTATGATTACTTAAAGGCAGATTAACCAGAAAATGAAATGTCTTCAAGGTTCAGAAAACAAAACGGGTACTCAAACTGCCTTCTTTCCTACTGGAAGCCTTTGAAATGATGAGATAAATAGAGGAAGAGAGAAGCGGTTAGTGCTCCGGTGGTTAAAGCGAAGACTAACGTGTCGTTAATGGAGCTAACGTGGCGAAGCATGGTTAGAGTATGGCGAGACGTGGTTGGCCATAAATGAGCCACGTATCCGATGGACAAGTCCCACTCTGGTTGTCTGTTTTGCGGGTTTCGCTCCTCTTGACTCTCGCAAACGATGAATTCGCTGTTTCAAATTCCTTCTCTTTGAATAAATCCGTTACCGTCAATCCCTACAGCGTTCCCACAATCAAGGGTGGAGGATGAGTCGGAGCAGGAACGCGATTCTGTCCAAAATAATAAATCTATAGTGTCTATCAATCTATATATATACTGGAATTGCCCTTTGGGAAGCGTGCCAAACAAAATGTGCTTTGTGATTTCAATGAGTTTGAATACTCGACAATAGGCCCCTTAGAATGCGTGCTAAACAAAATGTGCAGCTTTCCAAAATAGCCCTTACATACCTCTTAAGAAGATTTATTAGTTTAAGGGTACAATGGTCAAAGCTTACAATTAGTTTTAAAAACTGTCCTCTCCTATGTTTTCCCTCCCTCCCTCTCTCACTTCCTTCTTATACATTTTGTTAGTCTACTCTATACTATATATAATGAGAAGAGGCTCCTTGGGAATCATGCCAAACAAAATACACAGCTTTCCAAAACAACCCTTACACACTATTGAAAAGATTTACTAATTAAAGGGTAAAAAGATCAAAACTGCCTTAACTTTTTCAAAATTAACAAACGGTTTTGCAACTGTTCCCTCCAAAGATGTCTCCCTCCATCCCTTCCTACACACGTGCAGTACTGCATGTGCATCCCTTCTAGTATATATAATGAGAAGAGGCCCTTTGGGAATTGTACCGAGTAAAATATGCAGCTTTCCAAAACATTTCTTACATGTTATTGAAAATTTTATTAATAAAAGGGTAGAACGGTCGAAACTGAGCCCAACTTTTCCAAAAATTAACAATTAGTTTTGTAACTGTTCCCTCCAACATTGTTTCCCTTTGTCCCACGTGCAATACTACACATGCACCCCTTTTGGTAAAATATAAAATAAATTCTTTCCTCACCAAATTTCTCTCGTGTCATAACAACTTTAATTCGTGATCAATTTTACCAAGTGGATGAATGGTTTGGTAAATCCAAATTATCGATTTCATAAGGGATCATTTGAATTAGACATACTAGCGGGATGCACATACAATATTACACATAGAGTGAAGCAACAGTCTATAAGTGTTCAGATTTTAAATGAATAGATAGAATTTTGACTATTTTAACCCTATATAAATCTATATTATTTTAATATCCGAATCTCTAAATTTGAAAATTTTTTGCTTTCTAATAAAAATTCATATGCTTTTATACATGTAATGTACAAGACAATAAATTTTAATATCCGAATTTCAAAATTTTTTTAACTCTTTTACCAACGTATTTTAAAAATATTCTTGACATGATGATTTTGGTTTTAAATATAACTACAAAATAAAGTTCATGATAAGGTTAGCCACGTTCTAAGTTTAAGATTGTTATAGTGGGGCCTAATAAAGCATGAACATACAAACCCTTATGGGCCCACCCGAGTCAGCCTTACTCAGCCAGCAATTACCAATTTACCATCACTTTCCGCTTTTGAACGTTGAATCGTTGATGGAATGACAGGCCTGTTTAACCTTACGTTGCGCGACGGAGTTAAATTAGAGCCTGTTGTAAGAAAAATCTAAACAAGAATTTTCTCCCTTTTATAAAACCGGGATTACTACCTTGTTCGGATGAGAGTCAGAAGTTAATTAAAAATGTAAAAAGGGAAACTAATAAAACAACACAAAGTGTCTTATTAAGGGAGTTGAAAGTCTTTAAAAAAAATTTCAGGGGCATTTTGAGAGAATCAAATGTTATAACAGAATTTTCTATGGCTGTGTAAATTAAATATAAATAATCCGATGTGAATTGAATTAAGCCAATAATATGGGATCCAAATTAGAGACAACTGAGGACTTGTATACCCTTTACAGTAATACATTGCAACAATAAATTTAAGGATGTTTTCGGAAAAAAATATCTTTCTTACAAGCTTTCTAAGGAATGTTTCCCTTGTCGTTTAGCAATATTTATATGTGGCTACGATTTGGGAAAAGATTAGGGAAATTGGTTTTTAGTGATGTTTTTTAAGAATAATCCAGATTCAGTATCTTAGTAATTGGAATTTCTTCCATAAATGTCCTCAACACACTTGCAAACGATTGATTGTCATATCTTTTAACGAGGAACTTTAAGAATTCATTTGAAGGCATTTTTTTTGAAGAAACACTTTGTGAATGACACTGGTTTTTAATTATTATTTTAGAAAAGCATGATTGTTTAGAAATTATCAAGAATTAAGTGACTGAATCTGGATTATTTTTAAAAATATCTCTAAAAACCAATTTCCTCAAAAACATTTGACTAGCCTCTCTCTCTCATGCTCTACCGTTCGAAGCTTTTAAAATCCACAATAATTTAAGCTGCTCAAGAGATGAAGCATCCTTCCCATTTTTGTTTGAATCCAAATCACTTACATTAATCAAAGCCAAATGCTACTTACGACTCCAAACGACGACACAAATACAAAAACGAACATTATGACTAACTGACGAGCTCGACAGAATTTTCCGAGCAAGGAACGAATTAAATCCTGTCAAGTTTTATTCCTCTACACAGCAATTACAGAATCCTCATTCCTTATTGCTAAACAACTCCTCTGCAATTAATACGCCAATCTCCAAGCTTCTTATGCATTCTTCTCGTTCCCATCCTTCTCCTTCGATGTAAACGCACTGAAAACGAACAAATCACACGAATCAAAATGTGAACATTTATAGCATAAGTTCATGGGGTGTGAAGGATTTACGATTTACTTACTCGAATTTGCCTTTCATCCAATCAGTCCATGACTGAGCCTCGTTTTTGGCTTGGTTGAACACCTCAGCTGCTCCGCTCTGCATCGGCGTAGGTGCCATGCTAAATGTCTCCTGCACATCATAGGAGCGAACCGAACCGACGAACAGTGCCGATATCACCAACGAGAGTAGCAGGACAGCGGTTCCTTTCGCCATCTTTTTCTCACTTCCCAAGTTTAATTAAACGAGAGGATAAATTAGAGTTCTTCGAATGAGAGCTTTTGTATTACTACAAGGATCGATCACAGCTTTATGCTTAAAAGGTCGGGCGCTGGAAGGTTTTATAGTTGCAATTTGTGGGGTTGCGTGCTTATCGGATGAAGAAGTTAAGGATACACGTATCGGGTAGGGAATTGCTTCCTTGTCCGTCTCGCTCTCTGTTGTTCTAAATGCGTGACTGCAGAGAACGGATGCTTCTCATTTTTTCTTCCATTTTTGGGAATAATAACGTGGAAGGCTTGCTCGCATCTCCAATTCCATAAACCCAGAATGCGGCTTTGACGAGGCATATCTGTAATGTAGACCAAAAGCACCCCGATAGCTTCGAGCCTGGAAGAAGGGCTCGACAGCGAAAAAGAAGGAGAGAGAAAGAAGAGAGAGAACGGTTGATGTAGCGAGTAACTATTGGTACTATCTAGCCAGCGATGATGTCGTCTGCTGCAAACACTGCTGCCTAAATGAGACGTGTAGCATCTTACAGCTGGTGTTTTTTCACTTCTAAAAACCTTCTTACAATAGTCGTGGCAGCATCTCACTTGCAAACAATGCTGCATAAGTGAGACGTCTAGCATCTCACGGCTGGTGTTTTTTCACTTCTAAAAAACTTCTTACAATAGTCATGGCAGCATCTCACCTACAAACACTGTTGCATAAGTGAGACGTGTAACATCTCATGGCTAGTGTTTTTTTACTTCTAAAAAACTTCATACAATAGTCGTGGCAGCATCTCACTTTGGTTGTAGCATCTGTCGCAAGACTCAGGTGGTAGACGATTTCAAGCTGCATAGCCTCGATAGCAAATGATATCAATTACATAAATATCCTTTAAAAATGAATTGACAATAACCTATAATGGGCCCCACATAAATCATTTACAACTAGAGCTGTAAATTTAACCCGAACCGTCTAAAGCCCGCACAACCCAACCTGAACAAGAGCCTTAACTAAATATTGAGTTTGGGTTTCAGTTTAAGTTGGGTTTCATTTATATCTCGAAGTTGAAGTTGAGCTTACGTGCACACTCTCATGCATATATGTAAGTATTTGTATTTAAGTTTTTTGTTTTATGTTATTGCAGGGACGTAAATACTTATCTCAATGGCTCATACATGCATATATGGATAAATGTTTCTATTCTCATTCTTGTATGTAACTTCTAAATGTAAAATATTTTTTGTAATTTGGTATCACTAGTGCATCTCAACTCCTGTAATTTCTCTTTGTTTAATTTATCTAGAGCTTCACGTATGTGATCAAAGAAATTCAACAAAACATTGTTTTCCAATAAAACCAAAAGTTGTTTTTTTTTAATATTAAAATCTTATGATAATGTCTTTTAAGCCTTTTGCCTTTTTTTTTTATAACTTTTTTGACAGTAACTTTTTAAGAGCCAATGCAAATGAAGGTTTAACCTGTCTGGTCGCAATGTGAATGTTGGGGACCCAATTATTCTAAAAATATTAATATATTTGTGTTTTAAATAAAATATATAAAATTGACGAATATGTATATTTATTAATAAGAATATGTATCTTAAATAAAATATTTAAATGGTAGGATTCAGTCTAATCCTATCCGGACTTGTGAATTAGTAAAATTAAGCAGTAAGGTTTTTTTTTTGGTAGGCTTAAGCACTAAGCTCTGGGGGACGGAGGGAAGTAGCGAAAATAATTAGTGCTTACGCTTAACGTAAGGAATCTAACAGCCGTTAGATATCCTTGAAACACGACCAATAATGAATGCGATCAAGACCGGACGCGTGGCTAAGTATTTCTCTTAATGGCCCTCAAGCTGCAGATGGTAGGTTCTCTAAACAAGAATATTCAAAGAAGGGGAACTTACCGCCATCGCGGTTTCCAAATTCCAAAACACCAGATTTTGGCGGTTTTTATGCGCAAATCGCATAATTCTATTTCTAAGATTTACTTTTTTTATATGTTCTTCGTTTCTCACTTTCGCGAAATATTCTCTACAATTCATGCTAGATCTCCCTGCTGCCGTTTGGTTTCGTCAAAGCTAGTTCCAGATCGTTGGCTGTGTCGACTGGTTCTACTAAATGGCGAAGAATTGCGAAACAGAGCTGCAGGTCAGCGATCAAACCCTAAATCAATCCACGTATACATTATCGCTTATTTTATTTTTGAATTGGTTTATGATTCGTTTGATTCCCGTTTGATCTGATTACCATTGACTCATTGAGGCGCTTAAAACTTAAAGCAACTTTGGATTCCGCTGAATTCGTTCTGTTCAGTAATTAACTTGATCATTGTAAGCTACGGTTGTGCTTATCAATCTCAGATTACTGTTGATCTGATTTAGTGATACAATCATTTTAACAAATAAGTGGTGGATCTCACAGACAAAGTACATATTGCATTGCTTAATTACAGAATCCATGCCATAGGGATGCTGAATTGCATGATAAATTTCTTAATTAGAACATCCATTGCACTAAGAATCCTAGAAGAAGAAACAAAAAAGGGTTACTGATTATTTACGGATTCACATTCACTGGATGCAGTGCAGGAATATAATAGCAGGGAGAACGGGATTAAAAACAAAATGGTGCCCAGTAATTTATCTTTTCGATACTCCCGAAGCCGCATAAATAATTTTGTTATGCTGATAAAGAGGATCCATTGGAATTTAGCCATGTATTGGACTTCACTGGAGCTTCAGATCTTTCAGAAACCTGTAAAGAAGAGAGAAAAATGAACCTTGGATCTCAGAGTGTATTACTCAAAGGTGAGAAGCATCTAAACTCGGAAACTACAAAAGTTTCGGTCAACTAAAGATGCTGCCGAAAGTAATGTCTTGATTGTAGAAACAACATTATTGAAGAACGGCAGGGAATGACCAGATAGTAGTTAGAAAAAAAAATATACTCAGATCGAATAAAAAAGTACGACAGAGGATGATCCACCATGTCTGTAAAGTCAGACATGGCCTAGTATGTGATCCACCAAAAGTAGGATGAGATCTCATGTGGGCTTTCCGTTTTATTAGGGACAGGATAAGAAGTTGAATGGATTGAGGATAGGTTTCCCTCCTGGAATAGAAAATTAGCAGTTAGGCGGTGGAGACTTGCTTTATGCGTCACCAGGCTAAGTAACTGATGGTCCACATTATGATTTTTTAACAGAATCTCCTGGTTGAGAGTAGAACTGTGTTGTGACGCCATGAAGACTGAGCTATCTTCTTGGTGGGTCTAGAAGGAAGAGGGCCACAAATCAAATAGTTGTGGATATATGCTTAGAAGCTCAATGGAACAGTATGCCGAAGGTGTAACAGACATTAGCAGCTGAAAAGGCGGTTTTTAAAATTGGCAATTAATTTACTAGTTGACAGGGAGTTATGTTAGATTACCTCTGTTCTTCATCGCCAATGCCTTTGCCATTGCTCCCACTGAACTTATAACTGGGTAAAGGGACTTGGCCAGACTCGATATGCTTGAGATCCTCTATAAGGATTTCGTAGTGTCTCTTGACATCATCTGCAGATTTGCCACCAACAGCCTTGGCTACATTTTGCCAGCGATCAGGTGTATCCTTATCATATAAGGCCAGGGCTTTTTCGAACAGCTTGTTTTGCTTGGCTGTCCAGGAAGAGCTCGAGGTGTAGGAAGAGGTGAGAGAGCTGGATGCCATTGTTCTCGACTCTGATGTAGATATGAATCCAGAAACAATACCGGAGAAAGTACAATAAACACGCTAAACTGGTCTACAGGATGACAGCTTTTATGGGAGTTGTGAAGATAAAATGGGGGTGATTGTTTTGCGATCAGGAAATGGGTTGGGGGTCTGAACACAAATAAACTGGTTATTATGACAAAGAAGAGATGAGTTGCGTCAATCAAGGAGAATCCTGAGGGGACATTACCCGTAGGAGACTCCTTATAAATTTCGTTGAAGGTTGGAATTAGTTGTCCATGACCTCTTGAACTATAAGGGGAAGGACAAGGGCAACAAAAGGGAAGAAGAATCGGTATCGGAGAACGAGCCCTTTATGTCCTTCCAGGGGTCATTTTCTTTCCTTTAAAATAATGTATCATTAGCATGTCGGATTTTCTTGCTTGATAATTTACTAGCTAGCAGGATTAGATACGTAGAGCACCCGTAGAAAGAGCTGTCAAGTGGAATGAAATCCTCTGTCATGTTTCCCTGTGCTCCCTGATTTGGCTGTGAGATGCTGCCTTGTGGAGCATCTTACGGCCACTGTTTTTTTATGTGGGATCCACTTGATACATTTATAACATATAAAAAACAGTGGTTGTGAGATGCTCCACATGGCAACATCTTACGGCCACATCAGGGAGCAAATCAGGGAAGCATAACAGACGATTTCAACTTGTCTGGCATATTTCTCTAGGTTCTTCTTTTGCAGTTGTTTCCATCATTTTAAATTAGAGATTACAGCGACATCACATGACTGATCTCAGTTTAAGGGAAGAAAAGTCCAACATAATTTGGAACCCTGTGGGCTTATGCTTGTCAAAGGAGTGGTTTTTACTGAGGAGGATTAATGGTCCTTTTCTTCTGATTCTATTGTCGTCTTTCTATTTTTAACTTAATATGACAGACTCAAACCCCAAGCCTGAATGAATTCAGTATTCACGAGGGTGATAGCTGACACCCTTATGAGCTGCGGAGATAGAGACAAGTAGGAATACTGAGATTTTGTTTTTTTACCGTGTCTTCCACGTCACAGATAACTGGAACTGGAGTTCATTACTTTGTTCTGAACAACATTCCAAAGGATTGTAGCTGGCTGCCTGATAGCGTACAATGACAATACTTTGTTCTGAAGCTGAGTTATCAGTCAACAGGTGCTTCTTTTTAGTTGGAAGACTGCGTCAGTTTTTGCCTTTTTCCATTTTAGATAAATTTTTCTATGATAATCCTTCAATTGTAGATAGAGCTTCAAATTCTAGCTTACCCTTCACCCATATGTTCAACATCTAAGAAACCAAAGTTTGGTTTCAATCACACCATTTCCTCTCTCATTTGCTTAAAAATACCAAACTGTATCGCTCTCAGCAGGTGCAACAATCATATAAACTAGATTTAACAGAGAAATTGCAGAATGATACATGAATATCGATGGATGGAGCCCAAATGGTTATATATATATTATAGTTATGGAATGTTACATGAAGGACGGTAGGTGTGTTGTTGCTCTGGGTAGAGGGGAAGGGGAAGGGGAAGGCTTTTTTTTAATTTTGCCCCTTTAACTTGCTCATTTTTTAGGGCTTTTTAAAATTTTCTTTTTGGTAACCTTTTTAGCCAGCTGTAAATGGATAAGGGTGGCAAGGTATTTTGATATTCTAAAGTGCCAGGGCCAGGGGGATATTGAAATCAGACCTGGGATTCTTGGATATCATAAAAGTTTTAACAATATATTACGTTTAGAATAGAAATTTTTTTATTTTTTTAATTATTTAATACACGTTGCCAGTCGTTTTGGTGGTTTAGCCACAATCTTAAGGAACTTTCCAAGAGCTCACATTTTTAATTCCTGAAAATACATTTAATGTGAAAAAGCGAAAAGTACTTTTCCAGATTTCATTTTTTTTTATGATAAAACATGAAATAGTATACATAAGACCAGGGAAAAGACACATTGGGCGGACAGAAGGTTCGGCCCAAAAAATCATCCGAACAGGCAAGGAGAACCTCAGCAGGAAGCTCCTTTTTCCAGAAACAAGAATAATTGTTCGACGCAAAATTTGCCAAGCAGTCGGCTGCCATGTTTGCTTCACAAAAAATGTAATCAATCTTGAAATCATCGAAACAGTTTGAGAGGGCGAGAGCTTCATCAATGAGAGGGCTGATTTTCCAAGGGGCTGCAATCTTCATATGTAGGCACTCCACCAATTTGGAGTCACTCTTGACACAAATTCTTTTGAGTTTGAGGGCTTTTGCAATGTTCAGACCTTCCACCATTGCTTGTGCTTCAGCAACCATGGCCAAGGTAGATCCAATTTTCTGAGCAAGCCTTGCCTTTATATTGCCATCTTCATCTCGAACAATAGCTCCAATTGCTACAGGTCCAGGTGCTCCACGAGCAGCACCATCTGTATTTAATTTACACCAGTTCTGCCTTGGGCGATTCCATCTAACAAATATGTCTTCTGTCTGTTGCTTCCTTGAACCGTGAGCTTTTTTCATGAGTGCCTAAGATTCATCTTGTAAGAAGAGAAATTGAGAAATATTTAGATTTAGGTCAGGTTTCTCATTATCAAAAACTACCTTATTACGAATATTCCATACAATCCAGCTACTGTTAGCCCAGGCAGCCGCCTTTCTTTGCATTTCCACTTCATTCTCATTGTTCAGATTAAGGATGTGGTCAAACACCCAGTTCTTGCAAGTTAAAGAGCCATTCTGACCTGTGAGTTTGCCCCCCATAGCCCCAAACCACATAGCTCTCATGAAGTCACATCTTAAGAAAAGGTGTTCGCAAGACTCCTATTCTTTTTGGCATAACACACACATCTCCATAGCAGCTCCCAACTTGTGGCTAAGCAAATCATTAGTAGGCAATTCACCCAAAATGTATTTCCATAGGAAGAGCTTAATCTTCTGAGGACAAGGAAGATTCTACAGTCTTTTCCAACTGCTTTCATCAGATGAACTATCATTAGCCCTTGTTAACAATTTATAAGCAGATTTTACAAAGTACTTACTTGAGGCAATCCCTCTCCAGACCATCTTGTCACTTACCTCTCTCTTGTCAATGGGAATAGCTAATATCTGCACCACAGTTTGGTCAGGCCACCATTCCTTCAGCTTCTCAATTTTCCACTCTTAGACTTTGATCAATCATGTCTGCTAGTTTGAAGTCTATTGGGCTATTGGCTCTAGTAACCGGCTCCTGTGGGATGTGATGTTTCCATGTATCATCTTCAACTTCAATCGATTCTCCATTGGCTATGCACCATCCCATACCTTCCCTAATTATTTGCTTGGTCTTGCAAACCTGTTTCCACAACCAGGAGGAGTTAGTTTTGGGGGTAGATTGAAGGAAGTTCTCATCATGAAAATACTTGCTTTTGAACAGCTTAGTCCATAATTTATCACCATTAGAAACCAAGTTCCAAGCAACCTTAGCAAACATAGCCTCATTGAATTTTTTTTTACCATTTTTGATATTGAGGCCCCCACTATACTTGGGTTGACAAATTTTGTCCCAGCAGAGAGTATGCAGGGTCCTCTCTTTGTTAGGCTTGAACCAGAAGAACCTTTTAGTTTCTCTATCAATTTTTTCAGTTGTGGTGTTGGGGAGCTTAAGACAACTCATAATATATTAAGCAGAACTAGCAAGAACAGAATTAATTAAGGTAAGTCTTCTTGCCTGAGTCAGGAGTTTAGCTTTCCACCCCGAGAGCTTCTTGTTGATCCTATCAATGAGATAGTTGAATTGGCTTACCTTAGGCTTAGCAAGGAATGTGGGGACTCCGAGGTACTTGCCTGGCTTTCTGGTAGGTCTAATGCCAAAAATCCTAGCTAGTTTACCTCTAGCTTCCCCAACCATGTTTGGGCTAAGGTACAGTTCAGATTTCTCAAAGTTGATTTTATGCCCTACAAAAACATTTAGTAATATCCAAAAAATTAATTGCCTCCCTCTCGGAAGCCCTTCCAAACAAAATCAGATCATCAACATAAAGTAAGTGGCTAATAGGTTCGGCAAACTTGTTTACCTTCATTCCATGTATCAAATGGTTCTGCTCAGCCTTTACCAGGGCAAAGGAAAGCACCTGTTGGGTTAGAATGAACACATAAGGGGACAAAGGGTCCCTTTGTCTAATGCCACGAGAGGGATAAATCAATCCGCATGGTTTACCATTAATCATGATGCTATATGAGACAGAGGAAATACAGAACATGATGAGCTTCACAAAATCATTCTCAAAACCAAAAGCAAGCAAAGTTTGTTCAATAAATTTCTAGTCAAGCCTATCATAGGCTTTAGCAAGGTTAAACTTGGCAGCAAATAACCTATTTTTTTTCCCTTTAATAGTGTGGTACAGCTCTTGAGAAGCAAGAATGTTTTCCTGAATATTCCTATCAGGGACAAAGGCACTTTGGTGAGGATAATGGTTCTGTTCATGAGGGGTCTCATTCTATCAACAATCAGTCTTGCTATGATTTTATAGCAGAAATTGCAAAGACTGATCGGCCTAAATTCATTGACATTCCTGGGGTTGTCAGTCTACTTTTCCATGATTTCATGATCGCATTTAGAATTTCAAGACCTGATCAAGGAGTCCATTTTATTTATTTTCCCTTCTTGTTTTACTCTTTTACTTTACTTTCAATTTTTTAACGAAGTTATTCTACTTCAAACCGGTAATTTTAATAATTTTGAAATAGCTTGGCTGCATTATGCATGTTTTCACTAGAGGTGCAACTCGCTTCGTTTGGTTTGGGTTGACATTAATCGAAAACCGAAGTGAGGTTCTTGACTGTCAACTTAAAACCAAACCTAACTAAATTAAGAACCGATCAATTTAAAATTCCATCCTACGAGATGGAAAATTACCTTGCAATTCTCTTGAAGCTTCTTTATTAAGTCTTGTGATGTAATTAAGTCTTGTGATGTAATTGGTCATTTCATTTTACATCTTAGATGGATCACCCATAAGATTCCAATTGGCTTCATTTATTAACTTATTTCTCAAAATTATTAAGTTCTCATCTTTTTAACTTGTACTATTCTATTTTCAATTTCATTTTGGGCCGCATTTGGCATTACTTTTTGCTTTTATTTTTTTGCTTTTTTAAGCAAAATTAAGCTTTTTGCAGTAATAAGCATGTTTGGTTAGTGTTTGCTTTTGCTTCTCATGATGAAGCAAAAAGTAATTTAATTGCTTTTCTTGAAAGCAAATCTTTTTTATTTTTCATTTTTTTCTTATTTCTTTTAATAACAACAACTAGGGTTGTCAATGGGTCGGATAAAGATTTGAATTCGACCTGATTATCAGAATATGGATCTTACTTTAAATCTGATTATCTGAATAAGATCTGATTATATTCCGATTCGAATATGGTATTACACATATTTGACCCGATAAAGATTCGATTGTTTATTTTGTATATATGTTATGTTTTTTTGGACCTTTTAAAGTCTTTTTTTATATTAGTATAGAAGGAATGAAGGTGTCATATAATATTTATTGATTTAAGGTTATAATATAAGATAGATTTGAATTAATATATTCTTATTTGATCCACTAACTTGAGGTTTATAATATCTTAATTTTTTTCTATATATAATGTAATCGGATTCGAATATCGGATAATTGGTTGGATTTGAATTTGGTATTAGATGTGAAAGATCCATCGGATAATCGGTTCGAATTCGGATATTGGTATTTCTTATGGGTCGAATTCGGATCTTAGCAGATCCGTACCGACCTATTTACAACCCTACCAACGACCAATTCAAACCACCACCCACCACTACTACCAAATCATCGACTACTACCTCCAACCACCACCATGAGCCACCCTCGCTTCCCACCTTGGGCACTGCCATTGACATCACCCACTACTATACCCCCACCCACCATCACCACAACTATCACCCATCATTTAGTCAGTCACCACCATAACCACCCAATCTCAATTCCTACTATAGGCACCATAATTAACACCAACATCCACCACCATTACCCAACTCTTAGCAAAGAAATGATTTTTATTTTTTGATGTTACCAAACATACTTTTTTGCTTTTCTGCAGCAAAGCAAATATGAATCAAACAATTTTACTTTATGAAAAGATCTTTGTAGAAGCAAAAGCAATCTAATTGGTGTTTTTGCTTTTCCAAGAAATTTTTGAGAAACAATACGAAACACAGTGCCTTGTTGTATTTGTCTTTCTCTTACTTCGTAAATATCCATCAACCATTAACCTATATCGTGATCCTAAACTCTTGTCGAAAATAAATTGAGTCTAATTACTCGTTCTTCTTTGCAATTAAGTTCCAATAGATATTGGTTATCTTGCTTTTCCTAATTAACCATTGCTTTCCATTTAAACAGTGGCTAGATATTATAATATTTGACAAAGACCTGGCCGACTTGGAAAATTTCGTTATTTCTTAACCTAGGAGCCATCTGGCTTGCCATACGGGATACGTCACATATTGCATTGTACCAGTAGTTCAGTTCTCAAAAGTCTACGCAGACGCGCATGCATTTATTTAGAAGACCTGAAGGAAAATGAAGTGAGTTTTATCGTATTAATTACCAAAAAAAAAAGAGTTTTATCGTATTAGAATCAGTCACCATCCTGCCATCTCTTTAGGAGGCAATAAGCCATGTAAGTATACTGATGTTGTGGAGCGGCCTAAAGCTTGATGGTAGCACGGAATAAGAAGCATGCGTGTCATGCTTTATGGTACTCTATTTTGCTCTTTTTTTAGTTGGAGTGAAGGGCGCTAAACACGCAGCACTCTGGCGGAGATCCTGTAGAGACTTGAAATCGGTTGGAGCCTCTTGCTGGAACATCTATTGGTCCAACGGTGAGGGGAATGTACACGTGTGTGAATGATGCTGGCGTGTACATCTTGCCCACTGTTGGACCAACAGATATTCCAGCGTAGACTCCAGCTGATATGGCCCCACCCTGTAGAGGCAAATAGAAATCTCGCCTTTTGCACAAGAATCATCTTTTCATGTGTCACGTTATCTGGTTTTCTTCAAGTTGGAAGAATAAGCTGGAAAAGGTGTTGCATGGGACTGGTCTTGCCTGCACCATGCTTTTTGACTGCACCATGCATGATTCCGGCATTTATACGTCCTTGTCTACTCGATGAGTACGTCCTTGTCTACTCAATGAGTAACTATGCGTTAACGCGTAAATCCTTTGACCTTTTCTTTTGTAATCTAAATTGTTTAATCAAAATATATTGTGACGTGTTTTGATAGATTTTATTCGATAGAACTTATCAAGCATATAACATGTTTTGATTGGTGACACATTAATGGTAGGAGAGAAATTGGGTAAAGGATTCCATGCACAATCTAAAATAGTGGTAGAGATTCCATACTGGATGGCTGTGGCTGTGATAGTTCAGGAGTTTGAGATTCAAATCTTCTACGGATAAGCCTGTAAAAGGTAAACCAATTGTGGCTTGCCACATTGGATTGATTTGCATTAAAAAGTATAAATGATCTTTTAAATGAGAGGCTGTCGATGCCTTTACGTTGGCATATTCTGCAATACCTTGTGCTTTCGGGAACTTGGTTTTTTTAGTTCAGAACTTGTGGAGAATAGAGTTGTCCTGTTCTACAAGTTGAGCATTAGAAGTGAAATTATTCTTGAGGAAATCTTCTTGCAATTTCTGGTGCAATGACAGACAAGGGCTCGGATAGGTGATACAATTCTCTTATTACCATTAAACTTATAAGTATTGGCATGCTGCATGCGAGTGATTGGGGACATGGGTCATCGGTCCCTTGTTGTTACGGATCGTAGTAGATGATTGTAAACGATCTAAAAATAAATAAATTTAAATATTTCAATATTAGAGAGACAAGGATCGTAGGTCTGTCAACAAAATCTAAATTCTGAAATAAAAGATAAGATTTACTTTGAGCTATTCTCTTTTCTACTTGTATATTAGTGTCATATATATATATATATATATGAGTAAGACGCTGTCATACGGCTGGAGTTTTTTTAGCAATAAAAGCCTCTACATTTACAAGAATAAAAAGCTTTAAATCGTCATGGCATCATCCATTTGAAATTATAGGGGCAAATCTATTACTATTATAAAGCGAACAGGGGTTTTTTGGTTGACATTTTGTACGCAAAGACCCTCTAAGTAATCCCCATATTAAGTTACCCACCTCAATATCATAACCAATTGATTGAAATCATATGTGATTTGAGACTCGATTGGCTCTTGCTTTTAAACTGGGATGTTTTCATTTTGAGCATCTCACACTTAGTGTTCTTCTAAGTAGATTCCACATAAAAGCTCTAACATTGGGATGCTCCATGTAGAAGCATTCTTCTTTGTCTCTAATCATATTATATATATATATAAAAGCAGAGTCTTCAAACCCCATACTCTTTCTCCTCCATGTGGACATCCTCTTCTTTTTCCGATGGTCCTTTTGGGACGTGGGAATAATTTATTTAAAATAAAAAAATTCATAAAATATATATATTGCTTCCACATGGACATGATCCCTTTCTCCAATGTTATCTTTAACTAAATTAAAATTATATTATTAATCCTTATCTTTTCAGAGTCCTAGAAACTTATAACTATCTTTAACTAAAATCACATTCTCTCTCCTCCACGTGGACATCTCTTTTTTTCTCCAATGGACCCACATTAAAATAATTTATTCCTGTTAATAAAGCATCACTTTATATGACTTTATAAAATCGTTCATTGAAGAATTTATACGAAGACTTTATCCAAAGGCCATTTATTCTCCATGTCAATATCTTTCATTGAAGACTTTATATAATTAACTCGTTCTTACGTGATAAATTTATGGGTGATAAATTTATGGATAATTGGTTTTAGTGATTTTCTTAAAATATAATCCAGTTTAAGTCACTTAATTCTTTGTAATTTGAAAGCAGTGATACTTTTTAAAATAATTGAGAAGGAGTGTCATTTTACTATGTACAAAGAATGTGTCTTCCAAAAATTCTCTCATTATTATCTTTTAATCACGGTAAGAAGTGAGGATATTTTTAGAAAAACTCCTCCAGGAATAGTAAAATGATATCATTCTCAATTATTATAAAAATATCATTGCTTTCCAATTACCACGTTGAACATGGGTTATTTTATAAAAGCATAATTACAAACCAATTTGGAAATTAATTTTCTAAAATAGATGATATTTTTATTAATTGGAAGATAATATCAAATAAAGATATAGGAATAAGTTTAGGATAATTAAAGCTTATAGCAATAACAATAAATTTAACAATTTAATAATAAAAGTCATTATAAATTAGTTAAAAATATTTTATTTAAAAAAAGAGGTACTCGTGCTTACCATGGATAAAACAACTAGTATGTATATATAAAATCGGAGTCTTTCAAACCTCATACTCTCTCTCCTCCATGTGGATAAGCCTCCTTTTCTCCAATGACTCTTTTGGGTCCCACATCAAAATAATTTATTTGTAAATTGTAATCAATAAAATTCTCTCTTCTCCACGCGGACAAGCCCATTTTTCTCAAATGGCCCTCTTAGGCCCTACGTCAAAATAATTTATTTGTAACCAATGATTATTTAAAAATAAAAATATTTGAATTTTTTGTTATCTTTAAGATGAAACTAATTCTCAATTATTTCAATGAAATATCACTAATTTCTAATTATCAAAAAGTAACACATAATTTAAATTAAATATTTGTATACTCATTTTCAATTATCAGTCAAATTAATATTTCGTCCAACACCTTATGTATATTGTCAAAATTTTTAACTTAGAAAAACACTTTTTTTTTTCTTATTTTAAAAGCACACTTTTTCTTATTACCTTTCCATATGTTTTTGTACTTTTTTAAATTATTGGTTCAAAATATATACTGTCAAAATTTTCTACTCATAAATTTAATGAAAATAATATATATTTTACATTATTTATAGAAAATATATCTTGACAGGCGAATCAACTAGTTTACTTACGTTACTCTCCCCTATCGCTGGAGAAAGGTGAAGCGGATTACAAATCCGGTCGGATATTACCGTATGTTCCATAGAACGTTCCTTTGGGAAATGTCAATGAAACTTGGGCAATGTAGAAAACTCACTCGGGAGAGAGAAACGCGTAGTTTTAATCAACCATGGTTGATTAAAACTACGGTTGATAACCATAGTTGGAGACCCACTACGAGCCGTGTGGTTCTAACCAACCATAGTTGGAGACCCACTTCGGAGATACGAGCCGTGTGGCTCTAGCCAACCATAGTTGGTCACCGCAAATAATCATATGAGAAGGTGGACCAAACAGAGCCCCGGGTTCGTGGAAGGAAAGCGAGTAAAATAATTACAGGAAGAAGCATATAGGGTCTACGTTTCTGATTCCTTTTTTCCGTTCTCCACTTTCGCTTTCTAACATCGTTTGTTTTGGGAAGAGCTCTTCTCACATCGTTTTTTCTGCCAACTCATGGTCGGTACGTGTGTATACTGCACGTATGGAAGAGCTGCACTTATGATTTTCAACCATCTTTGCTTCTTTTTTTTTTCATTTTCATATTTTTTATAATGATAAATTCTTATTCACATTAACAACAAAGTTGCTAAAAAAGAAGAGTCTTTTACTTAGTGTTAAACTTATTGTCGTTGAAGGAACGAAATCTATTGCAGTGTTATTCTGGAGCAATCTCTACTATGGCTGTGATATGCTATCATGTGGAGATTCTCAAGGCTCGTGTTTTTTCAAGTGGGTCCTATACAAAATAATGAAAAGCACAAGTCGTGAGATACTTCATATGTCAGCATCTCATGGCTATTGCGGTGACCGCTGCAATATAATACAACAGTTGACGTCATACCGTCACTGAATGCCCACTTTGGGTCCATTGGCTTGGCTTAGTCGTCCCGAATAGAAACATCTTTGTTTGGAAGCATGTCTTGGTCTCTTGGCTTGGCTTAGTGCTCCATAATAGAAATATGGAAGTTTTCTTGAAGTCTTGCTTTATTGAAATTGGGAAGAGAAAAAAAAACTATCACCAGTCAGTTTCCTCTATATGTTTACGGCATGCTATACCATGAACGGATGACTTGAATCAGTCGTACGTCACACGATTCATTTAGAATCTATAGATATTATATTCTTTGCGTCTTAGAGAAACATATGAAAATATGTCCTCAGATGTGAGGTCGCCTTCATCCGTTAAGTGGGTTACGAGGCGACAACCACAACAGTTACTAAAATCAAAACTGCAATAAATGGAACCTTTTGACTTTCAATTTAGAGGTGAGCGCAGCAGCAAAGTGCAATAAAAAGGGAAGAAAGAAGGCTCATTCTGAATCTTATCAGAGATGGTGATGGTAGGGTCAAGGGCGCTATGGTTCATAAAATCGGGTGTGCCAATGCTCTTCATGCGGAGGCAATGGCCCTGGTGGAAGGGCTCAAATGTGCCTTGGCTATCAATGCTCAAAGAATAATACTTGAGAGCGATTCTCAAGTCATTTTCAGCTGCTTAATGAACCCCAGTATGAAGATTTGGAAGATTGATCATGTTCTTGACGAAGCTCAGCTATTGTGTTCTTTGTTCTTGTCTATTCGGTTTTCCAAAGTATTTAGAGAAGCCAATACCGTAGCTGATGGGCTGGCAAATTATGCTCTTGACCGTTTCCCGTGTTATTGGGTAAAGCGGTTCCTGTGGAGCTTGCCAATATGATTATGTATGATTGTTTGGGTAGAGCTCTACCACGATTTGTTTTATCTTAATATATTTCCCATCTTCTTTTCAAAAAAGAGGGCTCATTGTGAATCTTATCACATCTGCGTGTAAGAGATGTAAATGACGAATGAAGTGGGATGCGTCCATGTAAAGATCACACGGTTAGTATGTTTTTAAGTGAGTCCCACATCAAATAAATAAGAAAATAATAACTGTCAGATGCTTTAGATGAAAACATCTAGTAAGTAATTCAGTCAAGAATTGCAGAGTTCTCATACATCCCTTACACATAGATGACAACGACGGCAGGGAGCACAATCATCGATACATTTGGGGAGCACCGTACTTATTTGTGCCGCCATCTTCACCGCTCGATTCGTTAAATGCTAAGATGAGTGCCGTTTGGTTTCTTATCTTGGCCGTGTATTACTATGACCAGAAACGGAGAGGTGTTGAATTTTTTTAATTCTTATTATGAATCAATGTAACGCCTTTTGCTTGATGTTGTTGCCTTTTTGTTTGCATGCGACATGAGAGCTCGGTCTTCGTCGTTAAATGCCCCTTCGTCAAACCACGTTTTTTGAGGGGCTGCGATCTGCTATATTTATTTTGTCGTTCATCCCATGAGCCCTCTCTGCCATCAATTTCCTCCCTTTTTCCTCTGAGCATTTTATTTAATCGCTAACTAAAAGTCTCCTAGCAGACTGCACATACGATTCTGTACGTAGAGGGAGGAAACGGTTTTGGAATTGTACAAATTTATTTAAATAAGTAGAGTTTTGGCTATTTTGACTCTATATTAATAATGCATTTACAACAAACAGTAAGGGCTTTTTTAGGAAGTTGCGCATATTTGTTGGCACGCTTCCCAATGGCCTATTCTCGTTATATATAATATAGATTAGCCATGTTAAGCAATGACGTGGTTGAAAAAATATACGGCGTTGGTTGAGTGAGGATGAGCTGATCCTACGCAGCACATTTAGAGCTTGTCAAAGCTAGGCATGTTAAATGGGCCATGGACAATTTGAGTTCTGTTAGCCATACCATGATACTCTCCTATGCCACCCTCCAAGGGTTGGCATAGCATTGCCCATGACACGCCTATAAATCATGGCGTGCCTAGGCTATATTCGTGCCAACCTAATTAATATAACTACGTGTCTTACATATTGAAATAACAAAACTATTCAGTATTCTATAGCTAATCATGGTATTGTAGAGATTATGTATTCAAACCTCATAACAAACGTATTTTGAAATTTGAAGAGTTCTCAACCGCGCCAGTGTCTTGGCCATACCTGTGCTCAAAGCCGTGCTGTTGGATTGGCCAAAGTTGTGCTGTGCCCTACTTGGCATGGCTAAATCATGTCGCCCAACCAGCCAGCCTTATTGATAACACTAGCCAAAGCTATTGATATACATTTGGTACATTTTAGCATGCAACGTGTGTCAAATTTGCGTTGCTAGCCTAAGCAGTTGATATACGGTCGGTACAATTTAGTATGCAACGTGTGCCAAATTTTCTTTGTGGAGGGCTTTTGATGTAGGATGAGTTTCGAGGCTTCTGTGGTCATTAAACAGTGTTTTCTGAATCCGGGGTATTTTGGTAATTTTTTCTGCATTGTCAGAATTAACTGAAAATTAGTAGTTTGATTAGAAACGGCCAAAAAAGTCGGATTCGTGGCTACGAGGTCTTGGGATTTTAGTCAAATTCCGTCGGTTAGACCTTTAAATAGGCAAATTTGCTATTTTAGAAAAGAATTGACTGCTTTCGTTTAGAATTAAGGAAAGTTTGTTTTGAATAATTTTTTTTAGGGAAATTATTATTTTTGGCTATATTTTAAAATGATATCTAGACCAATTCGTCTATTGGAACGATATCTGATTTTTTTTCTCTCTACTTTCCCTGCGTTAGCTTTAAGTAAAAGTGTGTATTTTTCGAAGAAAAAATGGGTTAAAGCGAGGCTAATGCGCGGTTAATGCGCGTTTATTTTTATTCTAACAACCACGAAGGAGGTCTTTTTCGCGGGGATGTGATTCTCAAAAGGAAAAATTTTCAAAACCTTGTCAATAATTATAAATTTTCTATTAGTGATCCTCTATAGAAATAACCCATTTTCAGTCTCCTAATTCTTGATAATTATAAAATAGTGATATTTTAAAATAATTATGAAAGTCACTTTACCGTTTAAAAAAATTTATTCCAAAAATACCCTCAAAAGAATTATGAATAATTTGTTCGTTATCATTTTTCAACTAGATTAAGGAGTAATTTAAGGGCGTTTTTGGAATAGAAATTTTGTGGGCTGTCAAATGATATTTATTTTCAATTATGTTAAACGATTATCACTATTTTGTAATTACCAAAGATTAGGTGACAAAATGGATTATTTTAGCACTAAAAACCAATTTATCCTTGGGTATGACGATGTCAAGTATTTAGCGTTCAAATCACTGGCGTCTCTTTGACAAAGACAGCGTTGTTGGTGGGCGCACGGAAAATTCAGCATTTGGAGCTTCCTCGCTTAAACACTTGGACTTCCTCTTCTCTCTTGCTCGCTTTCCTCAGTCGTCGACGACTCTTTAAATGTTCAACAGAGGAAGAGCTGACGAAGTCATGGATGGATAATTGTTCGCTCTCAATGCTCCTTGTGGCGATTACTAGGTTGTCCTGAGAAACAAAACCATCATCTCTAATAACCGAGATTTCCCTCTCGGGTGCTCCTCTTTTGCTGGTTTACTCTTTTTACCTGACGAGCTCTGGAGGCCAGTCGGTTTGATTTCGGCTCTGTAAATTTTTTTTTCTTTCCTTGGGTTTTCAGGGTTACTCTAATTCTCGAGTTGAGAAAAGTCTATTCGACGATAAGGAGTATGTGCTTGGGTGCCGATGCTATCTTTCTCTTAGGCTTCTCTTTAACTACGGTTTGCTATTCCCTCGGCTTATCTACAGAAGAGCAGCTTGAAAGATTTTATGAGAACTGAATTTCGTGACTTGGATTATTGTCTAGTCCTGGGAGTTTGATTCAAGTGGGGGGGCTTTTTTTTTTCTCTCTTTTCTTTTCCATTTTTGTTACTTTTCCGTGTATATTGGCATGCCGGTGGGGAAAGTTGGCTCTCGTTTTCTTGCTTCCCGACGAGCAGAAAGCTCCAGTTGCTGCCTTTTTGTGGATGCTACCTGAATTCTGTAAGTCGGTCTTGTAAACTTGCTCTAATTTCTGCTTCTGCTGCAAGATTAATTGACCTGACCTAAATTACTTGTCCATATATTCAAATAAACAGCCATGGCTGTTAAAATATGCGTTATTGTTTGTAGGCCAGCATCTCCTTATCAACCTTGTTCTTTTCCATGATAAAAAAAAAAAACCTTGTTCTTTTCACATTGTTGGCATTGAAAGAGGAAAGTGGTGGGGGGAATTGGGGTGTGTTTTGGCTCTGTTCCTGTGTTACAGCATGATTTTCGAACTTAAGATTTTAATATGAGTTCATGATCTGAGATTCGGACCTTCGAGTTGTTGATTTGATTTTTAAGTTGCATGATATGAACTTGACCTACATGCCATCTTTAGGACTTTATATTTTGCTCTTTCTATTTTTTATAATCGATTTCTGCAAGTTACCTTATTGCGGAAGAAGCACTGCGCTTGTCTCTTATCAAAGCGGGAAGATGTCAAGAAAGATATTGAATACAACTAGACCTGTATGACTTAATTGTTCTCTTTGATCCTTTTGAAGGATAGAGTGTGAAGAACATTGGAAAGCCATAAATCTTGGGCTATTATTGTTCAAGGTTATTGGGAAAGAAAAAACACATGGTTCACAAGAAAGATATATATTTTTTAATTTTTCAGGCATAGTAATTTGTATTTTTTTTTCTTATGTTTTTTCCTGTTGCCATAGTTTCGTATGTGCAATCTTGAAACGCTACACTTACTGAGCTTATATATTCTTTTATCTCTGGACTATTTAAGTTGATATCTTGTATCAAGCGCTAAATTTGGACTGACAAATTGTTGTTGCAGATCGAGGATACATTTCTACTGAATGGGGAATGATGTTGTGGAAGCTTCAGTATCATGGCCTTCTTCTAGAGCCATAAAGGTAATGTCATTGATACCATATTCTTGTCTATTATCTCTTCTCTGTGTATGGAAGTTTTTTGTTATGAAAACCTAATATTTTTCATGATTTTTCCTGAGCATAAGAGGTCTCTGGAGATTGGATTCTAAACAAAAATTTGAAAATTTTAATTCATGCTTAGAATTGAATTAATGAATATGTGATTTTTTTTAGTTTGTGTCTATGAATTTTTATTGGATATATGTCTCCTATGCGCAAAGATATGCACATGTCTGAAATGGTTGGTTCTGTATATGGAAAAAATATACTAGGTCTAGGGTGTCTTAAGTTAACAATTGCTGGTGCATTGTTGTTGGGATAAGCAGCATAGGAAAATTGCTCCTCTTTATTTGGCCATGTATACTTGGGTTTGGTTGTATTCAAATCAAAGTATTGAGCAAAATCCAAACTTGTTCTTTGGTAGAGAATTGAAAGTATGATCTTTGTGCAATAGCCCACTTAGTTGATTATTTGAAATCCAAAGTATAATCTCCAAATCAAAATGCCTCTTGTTTTTCTTTTTAAAATTTTTGTATTATCTACTATTTTGATATTTTCACTTATTTTATCTTGCTAGTATGGAACATCTTTTCTGACTACCCCATGATTGCAGGTGCATCATTTAATGTGCATGCAGCTTATGAAATTTGTCGATAGGATCTCACAGATATTGCCAGATATAGAATTAGCTCGGCCACGTTGTTCATCAGGAATTCCGGCTCTGTGCTCATTGAACCAACAAGTGGAAAAAGCAAAATTAATTCTTCAGCATTGTGCTGAGTCTAGCAAGCTCTACTTGGTATTATTTCAGTGGAATACACACACACACACACACACACACACGCCCTCAAAATATTGTGAAGAATGGAATATGAATAAGTATGTGAATTATTATAAAATACTTTGCACTATCTTTGCGTTGGAATAGATGATAGCTTTAAATCATAGGTTAGTGCTTACATTTGAAATGGCATAACAAGGAAATCAAAAGTAATATGTGCTCTTCAACTACTTGATAACCTTTCTTTTGAATAAAATATTGAAATAAGATTATGCTTCACATATAATATATATCCATGTAGTTTTGTTAGCTTCAGTTTTACATTCAACTCATAGTTACTCTAGGTGCGGTTATTGGTTACAGCTTTATGAATAAAAATTCTGCAATGCTCTAATGGTTTCTGAGTTAGTGGTGGACCTTGCTTGTGCTTGGTTGTGTGATTGTTTGGATTGATAGATCTAAGCCTCTCAATTTTCCAAAAAAAGAGTGAACCTTTACCTGTATTATGGCATAATTTAATAGAATATCTCACTGTGTAGTTCTATATAAAGCTTGGAATTTTGTAAAGTCTGTTGTTTTGTAAGGACTTGTGCATTGCATGTTGCAAAGTTCACCATGAATGATGATTTCTACAAATTATTTCAGGCAATCACAGGGAACGCTATAGTTTCAAGATGTGAAAAAGTGTGTAACACTTTGGAGTCAAATTTAGGTCAAATCCAAAACATGGTTCCACTACTTCTGGCTTCACAGGTTTGACAAACTTTATGCCGTTTCATTCGTTTTTTATTTTTTGTTTTTTTTTTCTGTAATGTGTGACAAAAGCATTTCAAGAACAAGTGAACTACAGTATGACACTATTTTTCTACATTGTTAGAGTGAATTTCTGGCAATTTTTGATTGTTGCAAAGAAATACATCTTTGTTCCCTCGCCTATAAAACATGCATATATTCGCTGCCTTGATTTTTCATTTTATAACATATTGTTTTCTTTAATTATTCTTTTTAGTGAATTACTATGTTGCAGCAATGTGCTCCTTTTTGAACTACAAAGTTTAGGTCGCCAAAGTCACTTAATCCTTGCAAATCTCTATGCCCTTTTCGTCTATTTGTTTTCCTTTTCTCATTCTCAATACAGAGAAGAAAATTGCTTTGAGGACTTCGTCTATTTGTTTTCCTTTTCTCATTCTCAATACAGAGAAGAAAATTGCTTTGAGGACAAGAAAAGTAATCTTTTGTTTTCTCTAGTCCTTGGCAATATGAATATGCATATCTTTATCAATGTTCACAGTGAACTATCTTTTGTGGTGAAAGTACCTGAACTGTGATAAATAAACTCTATATTTCTGATGCTTATGCCTGTCTAGCTTGATTCTTATAATTTGCCTCTGCAGAATCCCAAGATCTTAATCCTACTCCTCTGTTTTTCATATATAGTACAGTCATTAGGCATATGAAAATTATATTCTCAGCAAAGTACCGGTTCTGCAGTTTGGGGCTTGTCAACCCACATTTAAGGTGCTTATTCTTTCATGACGATTGAATCAAGTTGTAAGAAAGATGTTAAACATATAATGTACAAATTTTTTGGGTCAATAGTTTAGACCTTGTCAACCATAAATACAAGTTGCTTACTTTCATGTTGACAGTATGAGTAAGACAATTAACTAATGGCTTTGTTCTATCTTAGGAAATTTTGCAGATATGTGAATCCAGTTGCTAAAATTAATTATCCTCTTAGGAAATCCTTCACAAAAGTTCTTGGTCTATGTTCCTTAAGACAGTCAGAAGATCATATTGTTAAGGGTCACTGAATTGAGTATTTTTTTTTTTTGAAAAGCTCACTGAATTGAGTATATTTTATGATTTCTAGATGATAAATATGGCCAACACTTAAATGATACGTAAAAATTATTTAAAGTTTGGCTAAAAGAACCCTAACCATTGGCTTTTGTACCATCGCACAAACTGATGGTCCCACCTTTTTGTGTGACTGTGTGCCATTGCCAATGTGCAGGTGGGGGGACATTCTTAAGACCTGCAAATGGGGACCTTGTACCATAATTTTCCTTCTCGATGTGTACATTTCTTATATTAACTGGTTTGAGTTTAAAATTTTCACTGAATATTTTACCTCTGTTTCTGTACTACTTCATGTTGTTCTCCTGGTTTTTCTTGTTCTTATTTTTGTTACACACACACACAAATATATATGCATATCGTTGCTCACATAATGCCCTCTAATTTGAATATATTACCTACTTTATACCTGTGAATTTTTTCTGTTTCTGTCAACATAAATAAATAAATAACTTCTTATTGCTATCCACATGCCTGATTTGTTCACTGGCCTTGACCTTCCATGTGGTGCATTCGATATGAAGATGCCTTTTCATTCTCTAATTTAGTTATTTGCTTTTCTTCCTGAGCCCTATTTCTTTGTGGAATTGACAATGACCTGTTATCTGCAGATCTCTGGAATCATAGAAGATCTTAGGGGTGCTAAGTTTGCCATGGAATCCTCTGAAGAAGAGGCTGGAAAATTTATAATGGCATTGCTACGCCATGACTCCAATTCACTTGAAATTCCTGAAATTGAAGCTTTTCGACTTGCTGCCTTGAAGCTGCACATTTTATCACCAAAAGATCTGTTGATAGAGAAAAGATCTATTAAGAAACTACTAGGCAAAGTTTGTAACGGTGACCCAGCAAAGGTTAGGATCCTTAAGTTCCTCTTATATCTTTTGAGAAAGTATGAGGAATCAATTGTGGGAGAGAAACCAGAGAATGGCTGTACTCAGGATAATGAATTGGATCCATTCACCAGCTCTATAAGCGATAGTTGTTCTCTCTGTGATAGGTCTTTTGAACAGGAATCATGTGGACGATGCAAGCAGGATGATTTTCAAATTGATAAATCTTGTATACTCACACCTCCCGAGGAATTCAGATGCCCCATTTCTTCTAAACTGATGCATGATCCTGTTGTCATAGCTTCTGGACAGACATTTGAAAGGATGAGGATTGAGAAATGGTTCAATGAGGGCCATAATACTTGCCCGAAGACTCAAAAGAAACTGGACCATCTAGCGGTGACTCCCAATTCTACCATGAAAGACCTAATATCAAAGTGGTGTAGGACACATGGAATCAGAGTTCCTGATCCATGTTCACAACAAATACCTGTGGCAAATCATTCATGGATGACTTCATCATCCAATTCCATTGCTAGCTTTGGAAGTTCTCTGAATGATTTGGCTCTTCGAATAGATATCAGCAATGTGTCCCTTGGTTCCCTGGACACTAATAATGGTTCAGATTCATCATGTATTGATATTATTGACGGCTCAAACCTTTCATCTGCTCGAATGGATGATGATTCTCACAGGTATCAGTATTCTGCAAATAGGAATGGGATAAAACTAGCATTTCTTTCTGAGCTTGCTGCACTTCCTTGGGAATCGCAATGCGAAGCAGTTGAAGATTTAAGAAACCACTTGGAAGACAACCAAGCATTTAAGTCTACATTACCTTATAGTTCTGTCAAAGTGTTGATTAATTTTCTGAAGGATGCACGTGACCACTGTGATGTAAAATCACAGAGAGCCGGAGCTCAGGTGCTTTTGGATTTTCTGAGTAAGGGAAGGTAATTTTTGATAGTTAAAACTCTTAAGTCCATTTGAGAATTTTTTTAAAAAATGTCATCTCTTAGTGCATGCAAGCTTTTGTTAGCTTTCACGATATATGAGTGGTCCAACATGGTACCTGATTTATTGTGAACCAAGAAATATTGAACCAACTCTGATTTGGAATCACTCAGCTATTATAAAATTTGACTCAGCCAGCAACATGATCTAATTGGCATTGAAGTCCAATCTGTCATTTTGTTTCCATGGCAGAACTGTCAAACTGCTGATCACTTTGAACCCTAAAGTGGTTTAATTATATTGCCGTGCAAACTTAACTAGATCTTGCTCCTTTGGTGACAAAACTCCTGTTCCTGTTTCCTTCTCTCATTTTATGTTATCTTATTTAATTTTCCTTTTTAGTATCATTTAATAGGAAAGATTCACATCAATCCTTCATTTGTTTCATGCAGAACTGAACTACCATCTTTATTTGAAGATGAATTTTGTCTTTTGGCATCTTTTCTTGATTCTGAAATCAGTGGAGAAACTCTAGCAATCTTAGAAGTTTTGTCTGGCCACCGGTATTATAACACTGAAATGGTGGCATCTGGAGTTCTTCCTTTCATCCTAAAGGTCCTTGATACACAAGTCAGAGAACTCTGGAGACCTGCTATCAAAATACTGTATAATTTGTCCTCCAATAGCAGCATTGCATCCCATATTGTGCATTTGAAATGCATCCCAAAGCTTGTTCCATTTTTGGGTGATAGCAGTCTTTCAGAATATTGCTTAAGCATTATGAAAAACTTGTGCAATAAAGAAGATGCTAGAGTTGCAATTGCTGAAGCCAAAGGATGTATTGCTTCTATTGTAGAACTACTTGAATCTGGCACATATCAGGATCAGGAAAATGCATTGACCATACTTCTTTCTTTATGTTCTCAACGCATCGAGTATTGTCAACTGGTCATGAACGAAGGCATCATCCCATCCTTGTTCAGTATTTCTGTCAATGGGAATAGCAAAGGGAAGGTGTGTGCATGGGAATTGCTCCGGCTTTTGAGAGATACCAGATATAGTGAAGTGGCAGATGGTTCATGTCCATACTCAGAATCCAATGATGACATATCACTAGACACTGAGAACCACCGTAAAGCAGAGAAATTGCCTTCCAAGAGTTCTGGATTTTTCAAAAAAATATTATTCTCAAAATCCAGATCTTGAGCTCCTTTTGGTCCTGTGCCTACTTTAAGGTTAACATTGTGCAGCAGAGCCTGAATGTATCAAGTGTGGTTTTCTGTCCAGCTTGTTTGCTCTAACTCAATGTTACTTGTGTGTGAGTGATTGCATTTGGCTGATATACTACCGGCCAAGATACAGCTTCTATAGTTGGTTTGATTATTCATCCATGTTGCGTGGCCTGGCGTTGCTGGCTTGACACCTTGTAAAAATACTCAGTTGTACATCTGATGTAGGGGCCATGCCTTCAACACCCTGATTCAATTTTTGGTGCTCTTGATTAACATCACAGCTGTTGGGGTATGTTTTGATCACAATTTTTTTGAATTCTGTAAAAGGGTTCTTAAGTCTGGAGTTTTGGTGACAGTTTCTTTCCTTGTAAGACCTTCACTTGATGGAGGCCTGGGGTTTCACCCTTATGATTTGACTGTTGCATTAGGATAGCATTGCCCCTTGTTAAATGTGTATTCTCTTTGCTGTGAGAGTATAATTCATATAATGTTAAGAACATTTGTGTAGCTTTTCTCAGGGTTTGGCTGTGGCGGAATTTGAGGCTTGTTTTTGGAGAAACTTAACCATTTTGGTGAACTTATTGATGGTCTTTGCTCATTATGGTAGCCCTGCTTTGGGTGAAATATATAAATTCTTGAAAAATTGTTTGTGATTTTTTTTTCTTTTATTTCTTCAAGCATCATAAAATCTTGAAATATTTAGTGAATGATTGGTTTTTTTCTCTGCACGCACAGGTTTGTTTTGCTGAAATTTGATGTATATAATTTCATCACCATATAATTGACTGCTGTTCCGAATGTTGGTGTACATATGCACTACTGAGTAAAATTTTAATTAGTGAACTGGGGGGGTATTGGAAACTTTATGCAAATTGTCATCTTAATTCAAATTGAGAATTGGTATTGGTCTAAAGAATTATAAATTATATGTTTACTGAAAGACAATAAGGAATTAAAATTAGGAATATCTATCCAATTCCATATAATTCGGTTTGCACCTCCTTCGCAAGTTTGGGCACACCACACATAGGCTAAGTATGGTGTGCCCTGTGCCCGGGTCGATTTACTTTCTATTCCCATGATAGGTTCATTTTCTTAGCTGGTTTAGATCAATTTGGAGGAGAGCGTTTCACTAGGAGCCACTCAGTGGTGCCAGCGTGAAATGCACGGATGGATGCCTATGTCAGGGCCAGTGATTTCATGGAACCACCGGATTTTGGCTCTAGAGGAAATGCTTTCAATTCGGAGTCACTTATCTAATTTAGTCTACTCCGGAGTTTGGGTAAGTGACCCGTTTATGGCTTGTGGAAGTTGCGTCACCCCTACAATACAGGTTCCCTTTTAAGAATTTGGCTGGTCTAATTGCATGAACGGTTATGAACGTTTAGAGTCCAAAATCCAACAAAATGGACTGATATTGGTCCAAAAACAGGTGCAGTTTGGCCTGAACCATTCTGCCAAAATGGTTTGGTTTATATTGAGTCTAACCGTTCTGGAACAAAGGTTCGGCCAGCTCCTAGCCCAAATGGGGCCCAATCACCTGTCTGGCCCCGAATCCATGTGTAAAGTGTCCAATATTGCTCAGAAGGCTTAGTTCAGCCCGAGAGGTCCAGCGAACCCACGGCGCTCACTCTCAATTTCTCGCCGTGAGCAACCATTCTCGTAGAACGGTTTGGGTTTCTATTTTCTCGCCGGGATCCCAAGGCGAACTTGGAACGTGTTTAAACTCGGAAAAATTAAGGCCCACTCACATTAACGAGCCCAAATAGTGACGGCCTAAGCTGGGCCTTGACACAGTGGGGAAAACCCCGAACGAGCACACTTACGCTTGGTTTTCTGGTTGAACCCATCCTAGTTGCACAACCACCAATGATCCCTTCCGTGAGACCATCGGATTGTGGGTCCCGGTCGTTCTTATAACCGTGATCCAACCAGGGATTTTGCTAACAGAAAAAGCCTCCTTAGCCAAATCGCCTGCATTTTTTTTTTTTTGAACTTTTTTTATTTTGAAGTGCCAAGATATAGGTGATTAATTAAGCAAAATGGTTTACATCCTACCGATTTAGTAGCTAAATCATAGCGAATTATGGGCACAAACAAGTTTACCTAATATATATTATTGCATCCAAAATCAACTTATTATACTCTTTTTGAAAAAAAAGAAAAAGGTTTATAAAGCGAACACCTCATTTGTTAATGCCATGTGTATCAATAACTAACTGTTTAATATTTTAATATCCAAAACACCCTCAATTTTTTTTCAAATTTGTATGCGTGTATTATAAAGGGAAACCATATGGGTTCTTAACTACAGACATATTCTCAACTAATAGCTCACACCCCACATAATCTGATCTACTACCCAAAAAGCTCTGGACTTTTAACTCATAAACTTTTATATCTTAATTAATAACTTATGCTCAAGTAAAATGTGTACGTGCCTCTCACCAATGTACAAAAAGGTGCCTCTAACATGTAAATTGGTGCATCTAAAAATATCCTATAATTGAACTATTTACTTCTATACCTTCATCCAAATTTTTTTTTAGTTACTGTTGTAGATCTCTTCAACCTAGAAAAACAATCATTTCAATCCAGAGGCAAAACCCAAGAAACGAATCCAAGGATAAGAGAAGCAATCATTAGTTTCAATCTAAGTTCTTTACATAAATTTCTTTCAACCCGGCAATGAAGGTTTGTCTCATTTTGGTATCCGAAAGTATCCTCTTCAAATCTTTTGTTCATTTTCCGAAGACCTTAAGAGGTATGATTTGGGATCAGACCAGAACCCTGAGAGATCCTATTTTCAACCCCTTTTGATTGGCAAGCAAAGAGAATCTCTCTCTGATCGGAAAAGGCAAAGCTAGTATCTATAATTAAACCAACCCAGCTGGCTCTCTCAAAGCCATCTTGACAAACAATCCGAACACCATCATAACCCTGAAAGACTTCTTCATCTCCCATATCATATACCATGATATCTCTTATGGGTAGACCCTTTTGCCGGGGCCCTTTGAGCATCTCTCTATCCCTTTCAAAAAAAAAGGAAGAACAGCTTTAAAAGGATTCTTCTGAAACCAAGGATCAAATAAAATTCATAAAACCCTAGTAAATTAATTAACCAAGCAGAAGGAGGACTCATATTCCATCTCAGGATCATTGGATTAATCTGACTTAAACCCGCGTAAGATCGCTTATTAAATAAGTGATTTTCAATTCTATGCTTATTTTTATAGGAGACATGCAATTAGTAACTTGAAAATGCTATTTCAAATGTCATGTCCTTGTTTGCTGTTTTATAAGGACCGACCATGTATATTAATGCCATTTATTTGTCATGTCTCAGATCTAATAGTAGACAGTTGGGCAAGAGCAGAAGGGCTTAGCTTGTGGGGGACAATCATATCCCACAAGCTCACAAATGGGCATGGGTTGTGACTATCATTGACAGCAAGTATGTGGGGTTCAAAACCAGATTAATTAAAGAGTAGAAGAACAGTAGTTTTTATCTCTTAATGCAAAAATGATAGTTTTTGTATTAGTACACGTCTTATTCCAGCAAATTAATGCTTTGCATGGCCACCATGGTTTTATGTAAATTAAGGTTTCAACCCTCCTGGCAGGAAGAAGAAGAAGAGTAAATATAAAAGAAGTTAATGACCAGTTGGAAGGGAACATAAGTTGAAGGTTGGGAAGGCAATACAAAGAAAGGCTGAGTGGTACGTGGCTGAGGAACCTTCATGGCTGAAGGATATGGGGACACAGGCATATGAAGGTGGTGGAGGTCCTCCCAACACTCTCCTAACAATTGGTCTCCTGCCCATCACTTATCCTAACCTTATTATTCTTAAAATACATCAACTTTCCCAAGTTTGCAGATTTTAATTTTAACAATATTACTTGGGGTTCTATGTATGCACACCAAATCTTTCTTCCTCAATGCTCATGTGATCCTGTCTCTCCTAGATAGCTCTCGGAAGTTCAAAAGCATCAGCACAACTCAATCTTCAACAACAACAATCCTCAATAGATACAACAATCAGGAACCAACCCAAGTGAGCTGTTAAGGGCCTTGATGAGGCATCTCATCTTTTTTTTTCTTTTTTCTACAGATGGAATGTCTAATACTGGTGGGGTTGTGGTGTAGCTGGGATGGGGAATGCGTTTACGTGGAATTTTGTCTTAGTTCTAAACTGGCAAGAACTGCTTTTGACTAGGGTTTTGACTCATCACCGACCCATGCACATATATACATAATACATATATATTTGTATAATCTTTTTGTCAACATGCAACGTTCCATGGCAATTCATCTCTCTCCTTATCCTCATACTGTTCAAGGGTTCTTATTTTCTTTTCTTGGGAAAGTGCGCATGTTACTATCTCTTATGTCTCATTCTTTAAGTTTTGTCACAATCACTGTGGCCAGAGAAAGTGGAGAGTGAGAGAGAGAGAGAGAGAGAGAGGTTAACATTGCATGTGAAATTCATGGGTCCCTAAACAACTTCCTCCATTTATTTGAAGAGTTTCGCTAAAAAATCTCGAGCTTATGTGCGCTCGATTTGTAGGGCATATGATGTGAGTTTGTGCAAATTTCGTGCCCGTGGTCCATGGAATCAATTAATACATCTCTTAGGTTTTCCTTTATGCTGCGTGTAGAGCTTTTTACTTATTGCTTCAAAAAGCAATAAAAACAATTAGATTGATTTTGCTTCTATGAAGATCTTTTTTGAAGTAAAACTGATTGGTTCACATTTACTTTTATTGAAAAAAAAAAGCATGTTTGGTACTATCAAAAGCATAAAAATTGCTTCTTGGCTAATATTATGATAAAATGTACTATTAAGGTAAGGGTGGGTGGTGGTAGTGGATATATGGTGGGTGGTAGTAGTGATAGTGGTGGGTGAGTGGTGATAGTATATAATGGTGGTGGTGGAGGTGTTCCGGTGGGTGGTGGGGTTGTGGGGGTGGTAGGTGTAGGTGTAGGTTGTATAGGTGGATGGTGGTGGGAATGTTGTTGGTAGTTGTAGTGGTGGCTGTGATGGGTGGTGGTGGTGGATGTTTGTGATAGTGGTGGTGGGTGATAAGTGGTGCTAGTTATGGTGGGTTGGGTGTAGTGGTGGGTGGATCGGTGGTGTTAGTGGCAAGGTTTTCTAGATTGGGATCGTGGACCTAACCGGACAGGCTCGATCTCGATACAAACTATACTTGATAGGCCGGTCCAAAGTGATCCGGTGAAAAAAGTAAAAAAATTTTGATTTGCTTTGGATCGGCTAGTCCATAGCCAATCCAATCTGATCTGGTTTTAAAAATTCTGAAAATTTTAAAAAATGGCAAAAAATCCAAAAAAAAAAAGGAAAATTCATTTATAAATGTTATAAATTATAGATCATTGATATAAGACATAATAAAGTTGAAAATCTATGTTAGAATATTAAATTATAACATATAATTTGATATGTTATAATTATAACAAATAGTTTGTTATGTTTTATAATTTGACATTATAAGTTTTTTTAAATATAATTTGACATATATCAAATTATATGCTATGACAATTATAATATATAATATCAAATTACATGTTATATGTTGCTTTTTGTGAAAATATAAATTGACAAATAATAATATATTATAATATAAAGATATAATTTGATATTATAATATATAATATCAACTTTATTATATTTATATCAATGATCCATAATTTTTAACAATTATAAATGATTTTTTCCTATTTTTTAGATTTTATTGCTATTTTTTAAATTTTCGTGAATTTTTCGGACTAGGCCGATTATGGATCGGACCGAACTGGCTATGGACCGGCCGGTATCGCTCTGGATCGGATGGACTTGGCCGGTACTGGTTGGTCTAAAGCGATCCTTTTAATCAAATGATCCTGATATGGACCGGCCCCTATGGTGGGAAGTAGGGTGGATGGTGGTGGCTGGGGTGTAGGTGGTGGGTGGTTTTGTAGTGGTGGTTGGTTATGGTAGTGAGTGGTAATGGTGGTGAGAGTAGGTTGTTGGTATTAGATTAGTAACAAGAAGCAAAAGAGGCAAAAAATAAAAAATGAGAAGCAAAAGCAAATAGCAACCAAACATGCTTATTGTTTCAAAAAGCATGATTTTACTTAAATAAACAAAAAAGCAAAAGCAAAAAGCAATACCAAACACAGCCTTAGTATCTTTTAAATTTTGACGGGGAATTAAATCCAGCGGTTAAATTTTTTGTTATACTTTCACACTTTTTTTTTTTAAATTTTAGTTCTTCAATTGAAATTCGAAATTCATCTTTCCTTTTTTTTAAATTTTAGCGGTAATATTTTAGAGCATTTCGAATGATTTTGGTTCGCTAAAAATTTTGAAGATTATATGTTTGTTTATAAAACAAAAAAAGCTATATACGAAAATAAAATGGATCGATTTCACAATTCGGTGAACAGCCAAAGAAAGGTACTCGTCGTAACAAATGGTGGGGGGCACCACGTTCATAACCACCTCTCTATTTTCCTTCTCTTTTTTCACTAAAAAATCTGAAACAAATTCTCTTTCTTTCTCTTTATCCTTGTTTCCTTCTTCTTCTTCTTTTTTTTTTTTCAAATAATCCAACATGAGAGCTTATTTATTGACGACATGTGAGACATGAGAAAAAATCAATTCAATGACTTCCTCATCATCACACGGGATTGGTTAAAAACAAAGAGTCGACACCATTCTGTTTAGGTGTGAATGGACACCAAAATATCAAATAAGTACAAAAAGGCAAATTTAGGGTAAAAATAACCCTATTAAAAAAACAACCAGAGATGGGTAAGGGGATTAGGTTATGAACAGTGGAAGGTGTTAGGCACCCCTATTCATCCACACAAGGTGGTTGCCAGGCATTGTTCATGTTAAACTAAAGGAAAAAGGGTTTGCTACAAAAATCATGAAAAATCATAAAAAAGACAAAAATGTATGGTTTTTTCATACGAATAGCCTGATTGATCCAGAACTTTCAAATATGATCATACCATTCCTAGGGTTTCATGATTAAAATAAAATTGAGATAAAATCAAATAAAATCAATTTAAAGTGAAAACTTCAAAAATCTGGATTCAAGTTAAATTCTAGAAATCTAGAAAAATATGATTTTTATAAAATATTGCAGAATTGAACTTGAATAATCTAGGATATAGATATAACCCAAATTTCACATTAAATTAAGAAATAAAAACCAAAAATACCCACATTGATGAAGACCATCAAAAGGGGAGAACTTAGACCGTAGGGTCTTCTTTCAATAATGAAAAAGGACTCAAAAACCATATCATGAAACCCTAGAAGTTACTTTCAGACTTCTGAATCCAGATCTATCATATTGATCATGACAGATCTAGGATCTTAGCCTAATATCACAAAAATCACGAAAACAGTGTTGTAGGTGCAAATATGTGGAAAATCCAAATTTTAGCAAAAAGTGGGGATCTCATGCTATAAACATCATAATCATCATAGATTCATAGATTCATCATAAAAACCATTAAAACATGATCAGGATATCCAAAACAACCACATCTCACAGATTAGAGCACATGGGGGTCTACCCTACGGATCCACCTGTTCTCTTTTCCCCTAGCTCTCTCTTCACGTTTTACGGCTAGAGAAGATTCTTGAGGTACTTGGAGATAGGTTTGGTGATACAAACACAATCAAAGGCTTTATTCTAAAAGAAAAGAAAAGAACGGATATAGGGTTCTATTCTAGGGATCCATCTGTTCCCCTTTCCCCTAGCTCTCTCTTCACCTTTTACAACTAGAGAGACTCTTGAGGTACTTAGAGGCAGGTTTAGGAATACAGAATAAAAAGATGGCCTTATTCTACAGCAATAGAGAAGATCCTATTACTTCTAGAATTGAAGACAGAATATAAAAGGGAAAAGGGACTTACCTAGATTGAGCAAGCAGAGCAGCATGGATTCCTCTCTTCTCTTGGAGTTCCTTGGACTTCAAATTTTCGTGGTGTTTTGCTTGAGGATCTCACCTCTATTTATAAGCAAACCCAGGGGTATGGCTGGTCCAGAAGGATATACCAAGATCTCCCTAGATTGGGTTAAAAATAAGGATAATGCCCATCCATTGCCAAATAGGATAAATGAGAGAATTTGAATCTCTCAGAGAGATATTTTGGTGCAGATAAAGCTCCAAAATCGAGAAAGGATAAATTCGCACAAAACCCCCATACCCGTATATATATTACGGGCATGCCTGCCCGTATTATTAATACGGGCACAGCGCGTGCCCGTATATCAACTGCGGGCATGACTAAACCGTAAACAAAATACGGGCATAACCAGTTTGGCCAGATTTTATACTTTTTTGACTTGTTTCAAATCCCAATTAATATTTTCAATTATTTTCTCATTTTGTAGTGCAATTTGAGGTATCTACACGACAAAAGGGACTTCAATCCAAAGAAAATATAAAAAAATAATAATAAATTAAAAAAATGTGTCATACCTTTTTTTGAACAAGAAATAAAAAGAATAAATCTTGTTTACTTGTTTTCTTACAAAAGAAAGGGGACAATTATTCCTTTTGTTTGCTAAATAACCAAATGCTTGCAAGTTGTGGAAAAAATTAATTTCCTTATTCTCTTTTGATTTAGATAATTTATTGTTGAGCAAATAAAAGTCCTAGACATTACCTTTCATCTGCTTGCTGACTCTTCTTTCTCTCTCCTTCATTGAAATCTATAAATATATTTTTCAATTTTTTTTGGTAGTAGCTACCTCTTACGTGGCAATTAGGAGCTCGTATCCTCTACGCCCAACATATCATACACTCATGCACCGCTCAGTGTTTTTTTTTTTTTTTTTTGAAGACCACCGCTCAGTAGTGTTATTGGTGCATTCACATTTAAAAAAATCATTTCAACATAGAAATGATTTTAAAAAAATAGTTTTTCTCTTTGGAAATGATTTTTTTTTAGTTAGATGCACCAATCACAATGGGATAACATGGGTACACAATATATTGGGTGCAAACGATTTTTGTCAGTGACAAGCAACTGTAAACTACTATCGAAACACTTTTTATGAACTAGATAGACATCTAAATACAAGATGTTTGTCAAGATTCGAACTTTCAAAATTTTATTACCATAAAAGGCTACTTGATGTTTGGATGGCACGACCCAGAATCTATCGAAATTTTGTTCTTTTCCAAATTATACAGGGACAGCCCATCACATAGAAACTGTGTGGTTGTTTTCAAAACAAAATTGTGCTTCACAAGGCATATTTTCATTATTGCTTTTATAAATTGCTTAACCAGCCTATTTATTTATCGATTGGTCTTCAATGACGGTTGTACATGCCATATGCCATATTAGTCCCAAGTCTCCAAATCGACTAACAAAGCCCTAAATTCAAAGAGTGCTTCATCTAGCAAGTTAAAAATTTAAACTCGCAAGTATATAATTTCATGAATGGTTAAAAGATCCAAGTCCCACCATGAAGAAACATGTTATACATGGAGTGTTCTCATGGACTCAAGATCGTTTGCAGCTTTCCACGTGGCATGAATTATATCA
Source organism: Buxus sempervirens (assembly GCA_947561395.2). Taxonomy (NCBI): domain Eukaryota; kingdom Viridiplantae; phylum Streptophyta; class Magnoliopsida; order Buxales; family Buxaceae; genus Buxus; species Buxus sempervirens. Next base: position 39,133,030 of record OX387190.1, read on the forward strand.
TTAGTCATTGGTTTTGCATGGTGTGATATTCATAATTTAAAAATCTCAAAAGTTCAATTAATTTTTAGTCTCATCTAACTTATTAGTCATTAGCAAAAGCTATTAGAAAATGTCATAAATGTAAGGAGATGAAAAGTTCTTCATTGTTTACTTTTCCAGGCATGGGATACTGTCACGTGGAGCATCGATTTTATAATCAATACTTTTTTATGATTATAAATTATTCATGAGAAAAAAACACTGATCGTAAGATGCTCTATGTGACAGAATCTCACGTCCAAAACATAAACCAATGTAGGTATGTGACGGGTAACGCTCACAATTAATATATATATATCAACATTTGCCCTTTTTTTCTATTGATGCATGCAAAATTTTGCACCGTTAGGGTTAAGACCCACATGACAAGTCAAACAAAACCATTAATGTTTTACTAATAAACTTATGATGGCAGTTACGATTTCTAGTTATTTTAAATTTAAAATAGCAAGTTTGTTACATAAACATAGATATTACGACTAGTGATGACCGACGAGGAGCTTCGCAAAAGCGATTTTCTATTTTTAGAAGCCACTGCAAGCGAACCTAGTAACCCGTGTAATCAGAGAACTTGTAATACAAACGTTGTGTGTCCACCGGGTAAAACGGTAAGGGGTTACAAGCCCCTCTCTCTCTCTCCCCTCCTCCCCCTCCACAACTCCCGACGTTACCAACCAAATCGAAGGCTCCCTTCCCCGTTGCCGGTTCTTGTCTCATGTCAGACAAGGAAGATGAAAATCTGACACGTGTAAGTCCCACGTGATTGATGACGTACGGTTCACGGGCTTTAACGGCACAAAACCCGAAGCAAACTCCGTCATGCGTCCGCGCCGTTTCTACGTTCTCTGGACATGCCACGGTGGCGGTCATATCACCGCAGACCCACCAGGGGAGTGAGGCAGTGCTCAAGCAAGGGGTCCACGTGGGCGACTATTGCTGCTTTGTTCGCAGCCCTTACTGTTGCTTCCTCCTGCTAGTTGTGTCAGAAACCACCAGGATTATTATGAAAAAGTCCGCTTTTTATATATAATCATAACATTAGTCCATAATAATTGAGGATTACAAAAGAGGATCGCTTTTTAGAAATAATTAAATTACAGAATGACTTTACAAACATAATTAAATTTGAAAATCAATTTACTTTGAGATACAAACAAAGCACATGGTGCATGGAATGCAAATTTCTTTACTTGGAATACGAGTGTATCTTACATGAGACACAATCGTATTCTATGTGGGATACGAACGTATCATACGTAGATACAAACGTATTTTATCTGTAATAAAATGAAATTATTTTTTAATTGTGGTTGGAAAAGTGATACTGTAGGTTAATTAAGTTTAAAAGTGACCGTTTTTGTAAACTAAGATCTTTAGGGACTGTTCTGTATAAATACGGATCAAAAAGTGACCTTTTCATAATTTTTCCTTCTATTTTCTATATAAGATCCTGCTTTCTCTCTTAAAGCATACGCTCTCAGACTCAGACTGACCGGCCGAAGCGACCCGTGTTCATTAGCGAGAACGAGGAACAGTAAGCCAGAGTAGTTAAGAATTCGATTGGCAGACCAGAGCGTACGATAGCAACACCACCTTCCTTTCAGGGACACGCGTTTGGCATGAAAAGAGACCAAGCTTTCCTTAAAACCCAACCCCCAGCCTTTTTGTTCTTATAGCGCACAGGCGTACGATAGCAACACCTTCTTCTTCTCTCCCTCTCTCTCTCTCTCTCTCTCTCGCTCAAAGTATTGGTTTTAGGCTTTACACTTTAAGGTGCCGAACCGAACTGCTCTTTACCGGAGATGTTACACTGTCTACAAGCGCCGGAAAAAGTCCCGGGGAAAGTTACGGAGCTGACTGTGCTCGAGAGACAACGGGCTTGGCTGAAGTGGCAGCAGCAACAGCAGACTCAACAACCTCAACGGAACTATCTGAACGACACCCAATTCAATGAGGGAACACAAGCACAGCAATTACAGGCGCTCATACTCCAAGAGCAAACGAATCTGTCGATGGCATGCAACCCGGGTCTAGAAAATGTGTGGCCTGATTTCAACAAATACACGACTACCTGTACCGGCTTTCCTGAGGTTATTACGAGGCTCGCGCCTTCTTGCTCTGGATTTCCGACGAGTTCTCTTGAGATGGATTACTCCCTTTGTAGGACTTCTAGTTGTCCACCGGCAATGGCTGTAGCAGGTGCGAATGAGGTGGTGGCGCCTGAGCAGAGTAGAGAGTCTGTTTTGACTGAAAAGATGGCTTTTGCAGTTGGGAAAGAGAGCTTCAAGAAGAGGAAACAGGATAAGGCACAGAATACAAAGGTTTGTATGCATCTTAAGTGATAAGATCCCTTTTTCTGCACAATCTTCACTAACGTATAAATTTACTTATATTTCCACAACTCTCTCTCTCTCTCTCTCTCTCTCTCTCTCTCATGGACATTCGATCGTCCTCTGTTCCATTTCCATGTCTATCTTTGTAACATACGTTCATTTTATAACCCTCTCTCTCACTCTCTCTCTCTCATGGACAATCGATCATCCTCTGTTCCATTTCCATATCTATCTCTGTTTTACTTCTATTACAGCTTCATTTCATTGATATAATCGAGGGAGACAAAGAAACTCAAAATTATTACAAGGGTTTTTCGATTGCAGAGTAATTTGATAAATTGTAGTCAGTTAAGAAAAAATTATCAACCAATATACCTTCCTGGTTACCAGGTTGTTTCAACAGAGGAACCGAAAGACAAGAGGATCAAAGGAGAGGCAGAGGAGGTGGTGTCCAAAGTCATTGATCAAAATAACAGCAACAATAATAACAACAGAGAAACATCTACCGATACTTCAAAGGAGAACTCGAAAGCTTCTGAGGTTCAGAAGCCTGATTACATTCATGTCCGAGCACGTCGTGGCCAAGCCACTGATAGCCATAGCTTAGCTGAACGAGTAAATTTCAGAGTTACTCTGTTTCTTAATACTGTGGCATATCCTTTTAGTCCCTAATTGCTGGTCTTTGTTCTGCAATTTGAGTAATTTGGATCATTGTGCATTTCGTGTAGGTGAGAAGGGAAAAGATCAGTGAAAGGATGAAATATCTGCAGGACTTGGTTCCTGGATGTAACAAGATAACGGGGAAGGCCGGAATGCTCGATGAAATCATCAACTATGTTCAATCTCTTCAACGACAAGTAGAGGTACGTTAGACCCATTAGCCTTTATATGTAATTGCTCTTTTTTATCTCTTAATTTTGATCTTTTTATTATCACCTACAGTTCCTATCCATGAAACTTGCTGCTGTAAATCCAAGGTTCAACTTCAGCATTGACAACTTCTTCATGAAAGAGGTAAAGATGCAGCATTGTTATTAACAAATCAATTGCATGTTGCCCTTATTTCATTAAGTTTGTTGATGGTAATAATATTAGCAAAAATGGATTCAATTTAGTTCATTTATGATTTTTCTCATAAATTTCATTTATTCTTATGATTGTTCACAGATGTTTCCTGCTTGCAGTAGTGTTACGCCAGTTAGTATTTCATCAGATATGGCTAATCCTGCGTACTTAAATCCATTGGAAGCAATAGTCTCATGTGGTGGTTTGGGTATGACAATAAATTCCCCTGATATGGAACTTCGAAGAAGCACCAGTGCTCCCGTATCAATCCCTGAGACATTTTTTGACACATCCTGCTTCAGTGTAAATTATCTTGCCCTTGATAGTCTCTTTTTCCTCCTAAACTGATTGTGATATGCCTTTCTTACAAAGATCATAAATTATTTACAGCAACCACAGGCCTCTTCAACATTGGAGACTGATCTACAAAACCTTTACAATATGGAGTTTTATCAAGGGAGATCAATGCCTTTTCCATACCAATCATTTGCTGGTATACTCCAAGATTTGTTTTTTTTTCCTTGGTTATGATGTTCTATTCTTCTTTTGAGAAATTCAATAAATATTAAAGCATGTAAACAGATAGGCAGGCTCAATGTCATCAGATCTAGACCATAAAATTCCCCACAAATCAAGATGTTTCACCCTCTCAATACTTGACCATAAAAGGTTCCTTGTGTTATAAGCTGGCTTACCACAAATTGGGATCTTTTTTTTTTTAATCTTATCTTAATCAAGAATCGTATATATGATTGGAGACTCTCCCTTCTATACTTTTCCTTCCAAAAGATTAAAGCCCTTTTTAAAAATCACAGAATCAATTAAGGTTATGGAGTATGTAGTTGTTTTATCTATATGTTTGAGTGCCTGCCCAAAATTAAGACCTCCTTGCAATTCAAGAAGTCCCTTCCAGTGGATTTCTGGATGGATGAGATGCTTGTGGCAGGAACCATTTGACAAATGGGTACACAAATGCTACAGATCTCCTTGTCTGCACCACATATCCTGATGCTGTGCTTTTACATGAACAGTCATTCGATGACCTTGTGCCCATGGAATGCGTTAACAAAAACTTTCTATCTCTTGTTACACCCTTAATCAGTTATGTTTACAGCTTTTCCTCATTATGATGTTTTGTGTTAAAATAGTATCAATTCTAAATCAATGGTTTGCTGGTCTATGCAGGCAACCTGGAAGATAACAATCTCAAGATGGAAATGTGACTCCTAAAATTGATCATACAATTTCCTGGAGGAGTTCCACTCGTATGCCTGTGGTCCTGATTCTCCTTTTCAAGTACATAGTCTTAGACATTTCTATGTATACTCGTGATATAGATTTAATTGCATCGACAGGTTTTGGCTGTCAATTTTTCTTGTTTATGCATTGTGTAACAGCTATATGTAAATATGTTATGGCATGCATTAATTCTCAAAAGCAAATACGGCATTTTGTTTTTGAGTCGCAACCGCTCCATTTGTCATATGAGATATGCATTACTGGCTAATCAGACACACACATATTTGCAACATACACACATGTAAAAACAGAGACAGAGGGAGAGGACCACAACAGAATTGCTTGAAGGATGGACAGCGATGTAGAAGGGGACTGAAAAAGGAAGGGTTAGTGTGAAATTTAATATGGTGGGGTTGAGAATGAAAGGGGAAGGTCGTAACCATTCACTGCACCAAACGGTCAATCTGTTGGATGAGCCTGAAGCTCACCTCCAACCACTCCCTTGCTGAACTGAGAGTATATAACGCTAAACTTTCTGGTAAAGAAAGATGATGACACCCACAAGTGTACTGTTATGGGAAAAAGGAGAGAAACCCATCAATTAAAACTTAAAATACAGATGGTTCTGCACAGATTTTTTGGATATTGACGTGAGATGGTTCACTTCCGTAGAGCGATCTTTTTCCTTGTGTTTCAGAGATAAAGCGAGTGCAATTGATCCATGATCCATCAAAACTCTACTGCATCTAATTGAGTTGCACGTACGAATATCACTGGGTTAAATTTCTTTTAGAAAATATCGTTAGTATCATGTCGTAGCACCGAAGAAAGAAGATTTTTCAGGTTACGGCTATGGAGCTGAGACCCCACCATGCCGCTTGACACTTCGCTACATGTTCTGCGCATATTCTGCGGAGATTGTCCTTTGGAATCTCCTTTTACCCTCTGCTTCAGCCCGTCTTTCTTTTTCTGCATAGTTATTATGAAATTAAGCATGTGGGGCTTGTAATATCCAAAAAGCAGGATCTCTGAGATAGCCTCTTTATTTCATGGATGGTGAGAGGTGATTTTCTTCCTCCTTTTTTTTTTCCTCCTGCCTTGTGTGTCTCTTTTTCGTTCGGTGGGAAGCTTCCCCGTCTCAATTTCTCCTCAACTTTCATGCAATACCCTCCTTCCCTTCCTTATCTTGTATGTCTCTTTTTGATCCTTATGTCGATGTAATGGCTCTCCGAGGATTTCAAAGCCAACGCACGCAGTTCACGAAAAGGGATATTTCTCTCTGTTAACGCCAGGTATAAATCACTGTCGCTTTGTGCTGGAAGCGTCCAAAATTTCACAAAAGAAGGAAGTTTCTTCACCACTCAACTTGTTTCGCTCAACCATCGAATAAGAAATGGTAATTAAAGAGTGGGAAGTGTAGGACCCATATACATGACGAACATTAAGAAATGAAAATCTAGTTTCAATCTCGCTCTTAGTTTTTAATTTTTTGAAGAGATAATCTGTAATGATCCTAAATCCTAAATGTTAAGTATAAGTCTCCATAAAAGTCTTGAGGCTTTTGAAACAAGGATTAGGCCCGTTACAGATGGTATCAATGTCTTGCATGCTGTTGTAGGTGAAGTCACTCATAGAGAAATGGCTACCATCGGCTTAGCGTAGGGACGACGTCAGCTAAGGAAGCGTGGTAGAATATTAAGATCCTAATTGTTAAGTGCTTAACTGAATAAATCCGGGGCTTTTGGAACAACAGTTGAACACGTAATATGAACAAAAGCTTTCATGACAAAAATTGTTTACTTGTAGACCTCTACCTAGAATTTCATTTCACAAATACACAGGGCATTGTTTGTTTTACTTGGTGAGTGTATAATGGGCAATTTAGAGAAGTAACAATTCGAAACCGAACTTCTGAATTCTTGAATGATTGAAACGGCAAAAAGTATGAGAAGAATCTGAAAATACAAGTATGTACAGGGTTAACAAAAAGAATCTAAAAAATGGAAGATATGAGATCGATTTTGGGGGGCCACAATGCATTATCGGCATCCAAAAACAGTTAAAGATCGTTCGATCGAGACCATGTTGGGGCTGTGTCCGCAAGACCACAGAGTTTGCGTTCTGTTGATTCCTTCTCAAAGATGGAGGCGAAGAGATATGGGACCATTTCGTATACCACCGTAGTACAACTTGGAAGGTTAAAAGGACGCGTAGTCATTATCATGGCCTCAATGCCGGCTGTTTGATGTGTTATAATATCTCATCTTATTATTATGTTGTTGATGAACCGCACGGGTCAAGTGGTCGATGGGAAGAAAGAAAACGAAAGGTGGTGAAGCGGCTAGCTCCAAACTTTTTAGATCCAGAGTTTTAAATCTTGGGCAGAGATGGTCAAGTTCATGGATTGTGTCACTTACCTGATTGTAAAGCCTTGTGATATTCATATCCAAATTCTAATTGTAAACTTGCATGCATAAAATCAAAGGGAGCGTTCTCGACAGGTTATCTCGAGCTAAGACCTTAAAGTCACTTGAGTTACTGTGTTGTATGCTAGGCCGTGAATTCAAATCCCCTTTGAAGTTACACTCTCTAAGGAGTATGAGTGTGAATTGGCTATGTGTGCCCACTACATGGCTTATCTTCCTTTTGATGGGGCATGTGAGCCATGTAAATTTGATAGAAGATCCTTGGACTGCAATGACTTCAAATTTGTTGGAGCCCTTGACTGGAAGATCTGCTGGTCCAATGGTGATGTATGTGTCCACATATGTGCATGTAACCTATGTGTACACACCTTCCACCGTTGGACCAGCAAATCTTCCAGCATGAGGGACCAGCTAATATGGCCTCGACTGCAATTGGGCTCTTAAGAGGATTCATGGTTTCATTTTGTTGATTCATTTGAACCGAAGCACAAAGACGACATGTTTTTCTTTAAAGTCTTAAGAAGAAAATGTTTTTTTGACTCTTTGTGTTTATTACTTTTGATAATAACTTAAATCCAAATGGAGCAATAATCTGTGGACAAATGTTTTATAGATGAAAACATTGCGAAAGTGTTTATTGAGTAAAGTCTTGAAATGTGGTTTCATGTTGCCTTCAGGCCCTTCACCCAATTTAGGACCATCTCTAAGCAGGCATCTTGTGGGCTCGGTTTCAGGTCCGATTTATGTTAAAACCCAAATCCGAACTCGACTTTCATGCTTGCTAAACCCGATCCTTTATTCTGCTAGCACTAGAGGTGTAAGTAGGGCAGGTTGGATCGGGTTATGAGAGTTCGGGCTCAATCCAATCTAGGATTTATTAGCCCAAATTCGTCGTTGACCTGCCATAACCCAAACTCACTAAACCCAAACATTATTGTTTGAGTTCGGGCTGGGTTCGGGTTGGCCCAAACAAAATGTAAGATTTTGAATTTTTTTACAATTTTTTTTATAATTACAAAATGTTGGATTATCATTCATTAATTCATCTATCAACATGATTTTATGTTTATTTGTTATAAATGCAAATGTCACAAATTCCTCTTGATTTGTCCCTTGAATTTGTGAAAAACACACTTAATTAATTTCTTTCTTTAAAAAATTTAAAACACATACTACTAGCTCACTATATTTGTGGTTTTGTACAATCTTTCTTATAGAATATGTGCTCCCAAATATCACATTCATTGAAACATATATGTATATGTATGTGAGTATAAAATTATTTATTTGATAAAAATTCATAAACTTATTATCTCATTTAAATAATTTATGTTTAATAGTTGATTACATAAATACAATGACAATATAAAAGGAAAAGAAAACAATGATATATATATACAAATAAATATTCACTTATATATATATTTGGTGGAGTTTATATATATATATATCTATATGAAAACGTGGACATAAAGTCAACATTAACTTTGGGCTTTGCAAATTGTATAGTTTGAACCCAAGCCCAACCCAAACTTAATTTTGGACTAGAAATGAAACCCAACCCAAACCCAAACCCAAACTTAATGCTCACTAGAGTTGTAAGTCTATCCCGGACTGCCCAAAGCCCATCCAAAGCCTGCCCAACCCAACCCGAATAAGAGCTTGAAGTGAGCATTGAGTTTGGGCTGGGTTTCATTTCTAGCCCAAAGTTTAGTTTGGGTTAGGCTTGGGTTCAAATTATATAACCCAAAGTTAATGTTGACTTTATATACACGCTCTCATATAGGTATATGTATAAAACTCCACTAAATATATATATATATATATATAAGTGAATATTTATTTGTATGTATATATATCATTGTTTTTTTTTCCTTTTATATTGTCATTGTATTTATGCAATCAACTATTAAACATAAATTTATTAACATGTGATAATAAGTTTATGAATTTTTGTCAAATAAATAATTTTATACTCATATATATTACAATGAATGTGATATTTGGGAGCACATACTCTATAAGAAAGATTATGCAAAACCACAAATTTAGTGACTTAGTATTATATTTTAAAATTTTTAAAGAAATAAATTAATTAAGTGTTTTTTCCCCAAATTCAAGAGGAATTTGTGACATTTGCATTTATAACAAAAAAAACATAAAGCATGTTGATAAACAAGTTAATAAATGATATTCCAACATTTTGTAATTTTAACAAAAATTGAAAAAAAATTCAAAATCTTACATTTTGTTTGGGCCAATCCGAACCCAGTCAAAGCTCAAACAATAATGTTTGGATTGGGTTTGGGTTTAGTGAATTTAGGTTAGGGCCGGTCAACAACAAGTTTGGGCTAGTAAATCCTAAATTGGGTTGAGCCCGAACTCTCGTAACCCGACCCAACCCGTCCTACCGACAGAGTTACAGCTCTAAATTGTTGCTCACTTAAGGCTTTTATTCAGGTTGGGTTGGCGGGCCTTTGGCGGTCCGGGTTATATTTACAGCTCTGTAGCACGCTCCATTGTCGTCCTGCCGCCTCTTGTGATGGAAGCTCGCGAAGAATGCCCCAGGAGCTCCGACTTTCAGTTAAGTTTGCAGTGTGATCGCTGAGTCTTTGAGCTTTCTTTTGTTCTCCGGATCCCGTTTCATTTTCCCGTTTGCGAGGACTCAGATTCGTTTCGTTTGAAAATCTTGTGATCTTCTCCTTCAATACCACACTCGTTACAAAGAAGTGCAGCTTTAGGGTTTTCTTCTTGCATTTTCACACTTCTTCCTCTCTCTCTCTCTCTCTTTCTGGAAAGTGAGGTCGCGCCATGAAATTGAAATACGTTCTCTTATCTAAACAATCGATCAGCAATTTATCAAACCCTAACAGAAGATTACCTTTGCTTTATTCTTGCAAGAATGCCTATACCACTGCAACCGTTGGCTCTCCTCCTTCCGTCCTAACCGCCAACATTGCGGTTTTCCCCCTCCGAAACCCTAAATTTCCAAGACCAGTAATCTCCTTTCCCATCATGGGTATCCATGCTCTGCAAGAAATCGAACCACGTGGCAGTGACTCGGACGCTTCAGACGACGGGCCTATGAACGAGTTCTTGTCCCGATTCGTTTGGATAATGCGTGGGCAGCTCCGTGAAGCCTATCCGGATTGTGACAAGGAGACCATTAACGGGATGCTCTTGATCATTGTGGAGAAGGTCGTGTTGGAGATCGAAAAGGGGAGCCTTGAGCAGATGCTTGATAAAACTGCTTCTACCGCTTCTAATGATTTCAGCGATGATTTGTGGAGAACAGTTTGGGAGGTCAGCATTTCGGTTCTTGAGGATATGAAGAAGGCGAAAAGGAAGGATGAACTGAGGAAATTCCTCTTACATGAAGACGTTAAGGAGATGTGTCGGTTTGCAGTTCAAGTAGGTATTCGAGGGGACATGATGAGAGAATTTAGATTCAAATGGGCTCGTGATAAAATGGAGGAGCATGAGTTCTATCAGAAATTGAAGCAGATCCGAGAAGAAGCCCGATCCCAAGAGGAAGAGGACGCGGGAGCGGCGGCCAAGAGATCTGAGAACAAGGGCAACGAGGATGTTGAGGACGTTGTTGAAGAGAAGCCTAAAATTGTTACTCTTCCGCAGAGACATGGGAAGCTAAAGTATAAGATTTACGGCCTTGATTTGTCTGCCCAAAAGTGGTCTGAAGCGTCAGATAAAATCCATGAGGCAGAGGAGAACCTTTGGCCTGAGGAACCGAAGCCTATCTCTGGGAAATGCAAACTGGTCACTGAGAAAATCCTCTCATTGAAGGAAGAGGAGAACCCATCTCCGTTCCTAGCCGAATGGGTTGAACTTCATCAGCCAAAGCGGATCGACTGGCTTACTTTACTCAACAGAGTGAAAGAACGGAACTTAGGTTTATACTATAAGGTAAACTATCTGTGTTATTCACTTGAATTTGGGTAATTTCCATGGGTTTTATTCATTTTTGGAATGAAATTGTCATGTTGTTATGACCAAAATGTGTTTTATTGAAAGATGGAGAGTATTGCTAAAACCTCTCACCTAGGTACATCTACGTAACTTTTAAGGAGGCAATACTAGCCGAGGAAAAGGCAGACTTGTTTTAATAGGTTCTCAGTTATTGTTTTTTAATCTATATCTTGGTATTTTGATGGACTAGATCTAACAAGATATGTAAAATCAAGATGCTCAATTGCATAGGAAGGGGAATCATATAACTAAAGAAATTGATTGATGGTTCTTGGGTACTGCAATATCAAATTATCTGAATTAAAATTTGGCTCATTGTTGTTTCCTCTATGCACATTCTGTCATTTTATCAGTTACCGTTGTTTTAGCTATAATGTTGTTATATGCATTTGGTCATACTAGCAATCACGAACGTGCGTTGCACGTTTAGATTGATTTATATGTTTTTTAATTATTTTTTCTTAACTTATTTTCACTTTTTATGTAGTTGCCTGATATTATTGTATCAATTTTTATTTGAATTTAGATCAGTATAAGTATCAGGGAAGAAGTTTGATTTAATAGGACTCATGGTGTAATTGGAGAGGAGAAATAGGGTTTAATTATTTTATATAAACAATACTTATATGCATTATTTTTTGTTTAATTTAATTGGAGAAGAAATAGGATTTTCATAGATTCACGTCAATAGTAAAAGAAAAAAAGAAGATAATCTTGAAATTAGGTATTTTAGAACTATTAGTAATTGTACTAAATCATTATTATGAAATCATGAACTAATAATTATTACATTAAATTATAATTTTTAGACAAGTATTATAATTATCAAGGAAGAAGTTTGATTTAATAGAACTCATGGTGTAATCGGAGAAGAAATAGGATTTAATTATCTTATCTAAACAATACTTATATTTACAATACTTATATTTATCTATTTTTTGTTTTATTTAATTGGAGAAGAAATAGGATTCGCGTCAATTGTAAAAAAAAAACCTTGAAATTATATATTTTAGTTAATTAAAGTCTCTTATTAATTTATTAATATACATCTAATTTAAATAGATAAATATGTGAAATTAAAGATTACAGGGAATGACATTTTAGGTACGTGAAAATAAAAACCACCTAAAGTAGTTCATGCTTTTAATAGTAGTATGGATTTGTTGTTCATTCTGTGAAGCTACATGCATATGTGGTTGTAAATTTTTCTCTGAGCTTGCTGTCTTCACCCGATTAATAGTGATTTTGGTCTTGCTTTCTTTTGTAGATCGCAGAATTAGTTGTGGATGAAGAATCTTTCCAAACAAACATCCGTGACTACTGGAAACTTATTGATGCCTATTCCAAGGAAAATCACACTGATGATGCTGAGAGAATTCTTAAAAAGATGTCTGAAAAGGGCATCCAACCTGACATTCTGACATCCATTGTCTTGGTTCGCATGCACAGCAAAGCAGGCAATCTTGAGCGTGCAAAGGAAGCATTTGATAACTTGAGGAGCCAGGGATTTAAACCAGATATTAACGCATATAGCTCAATGATCATGGCATATGTTAGTGCCGGCCAACCCAAGTTGGGTGAGTCGTTGATGAGGGAAATGGAGGCTAGGAATGTTAAACCCACGAAGGAGATTTACATGGCATTACTGCGTTCTTTTGCCCAGCGTGGCCATGTTGATGGGGCTCAAAGAATTGCAACCACAATGCAGTTTGCAGGATTTCAGCCAGATTTGGAGTCATGCACGTTGCTTATTGAGGCATATGGGCAAGCTGGGGATCCAGATCAGGCTAGGAACAATTTTGACCACTTGATAAAACTTGGTCATAGACCTGATGATCGGTGCACTGCAAACATGATTGCTGCATATGAGAAGAAAAACCTTTTAGACAAGGCTTTGAACCTGCTAATGAAGCTTGAGAAAGATGGGTTTGAGCCAGGAGTTGCCACATATACTGTATTGATGGATTGGTTGAGTAAGTTGTTGTTGGTTGATGAAGTCGAGCAAGTACTTGACAAGATATCTGAGAAGGCTGATGTTCCTCCTTTCAGAATTCATGTGAGCCTTTGTGATATGTACGCGAGGGCCGGGGATGTAAAGAAGGCTCTTCAATCTCTAGGTGTTCTTGAGGCTAAGAAGGAACAATTGGGGGAAAGAGAATATGAGAGGGTCATTAATGGACTAATAGCAGGAGGCCTTGTACAAGATGCTCAGCGGGTACATGAACTGATGGAGTCCCAGGGTTTTGCTGCATCAGAGCCTATTAAGGTGGCCCTTATGGCTTCTCAAGGTTTCCGCCGCCAGAAACCAACAATGACATGGAATGTAAGAGACAAGTGATCAAACTGCTTATCTGGTTCACTGCAATTGACAGGAAGGGACTGAATCAAATTCTGTGCTCTATCATGCTCTAGCATTTTGTGCGTGTATGTCTTGCCATGGTTTCCATGATATGGGACCTATATATTTCTCTTCCTTTGTGAATCACCAAGCACCAAGTTGCAGAGTAACAGTATCTTGTCTCTTTTATGTAGACCGAAGAGTTAAGCCCTATGGTTTACAGTAAAATTTCAAAATTTTGCATGGATAGTTAAATCCCAGTAGAAAATTTTGTTGTACTCATCATGTTTTATTCCTTGGTGACATGAAAGTGCATATGATATTTGTTTTACCTGAATCCATTCAAGTTGTATTTTCCATTAGTAGAAAAATTGGACTCATGAAACAAGGCTTTCTGCTTCAGAAATGAGAAGAATAATCAGAAGATGTAACATAAACATGGTAAATAGTTAGAAAGGAAGTCAATTTATCAGACATTTAGAATTGTTTTTTGATGAAATTTTCCGCTTTGGACTGTGCTAAGGAGAGGACTTGGATTCTATGTTTGACTTTATGCTTCCATAACTCCAATCTGTGCAGTTGTAATTCTCTATTTCTAGTATTTACTTACAAGATGGTTTATGAGGCTAAGCGAATATTAACATGCAGCTTGTATGGTGCAATATATATTTAGTTGTGAGATGTGTTTGCAATATACGATACATATTTATGAAAGCATCTCTCTCTATGCATAAGCTATATGGCTCATTTTGTATATTTTGTAATCATATAAATGTACATAATGTTTTTGAACTGGGAGGTTTCTTTTGTTTTTTTTTTAGTTTTATTTTTGGGCATCACTCTTTCCGGTGGTTTATTTTGCCCCTTTTTTTGTTATTTTCTTTCTTTTGGATTATTATACATGTCCCTAATTTGAGTGATTTAATTCATTCCAACATTGCTGTCTCATACTTTACCATCTGAATTGACGAAATATTGTGAAAGGGTAAAATAGTCTTTCCAAATTTTATTTCAAAGAGAATGGTAGTTTCTTGTGCTTTGGTCTTGATTTATGTTACAACTAACATTCCATAAATTTGATGAGAATCGATGAATGTGAGGAAAACAATCTTTGTAACAAACACAGAGGGGCTGCTCCTGCTATTCACTTTCATCACCTGCTATTAATGAATAAAAAGTTGGAAGCATCCCTTCTGGTACTGTTGCACTCCTCCCCAAAATACCTCTTCACAAATTTGAATTACCAATTTGATATAACCTGTATGAAATGTGGAATTGCCAATTTTAATTAATTTTCATTTGGGAACAGATTTTCCGTAGCATGTTAGTGTTATCAGATTTGTTTTCCTGCAGTGTTTTGTGGTTCTGCAGAGAAGGGGAGCACTGATGGCTGGGTATAGAGCTAGAGACGACTTCTATCACCTGTTAAATACTGTTTTGATCAGGGATTTGGTTATGGGAAAATGAAATTTCTTTCTGAATCAAATTATCAAATATTCATATTTCTTTTATGTAATGAAATTTCTTTATTTTTGTCCCTTATTATTTTTGAGTTGATGCCTGCTTAGTTGCTTTTCAGATTTTTTTTTTCATATGGAATCTGGGTGGTGGTGGAAGTGGTTCGAGGATTTGGTATTGAATGCTCTTGCATTTTGGAGTAACTCAATATTTTCTTTTATAGTTTTCGGTTTGAATATTTATATTATCTCTGCAAGTAACTCAATGTTTCTTTGTTCTGTTGTATTCCTTTTCCTTAACCCCACCTGTCCACAAATCAAAGTCTGCCTGTTAGTGGCACACCTGTTTAGATCTTTGGGTAGATTTCTTTAGAGAATGGGCAGTTGAATCATTTCATGGATTTGGGATTGTATAAGTCATTTTCCTACTTTCTTATTCTATTTGCATGTAGTTATCTTAGCAAGCAATTCATAATTCTTTGTGCTGGATTTTACCTCTTCTGCAAATCAAAGCCGACCTGTTTGATCAAATTCCTGATCAAGTAATGGTATTTCATTTTTCCCTATCAATTCTTTTGTAAAGTTTCTTACTGTCGTCAAGGTTCATGAGTTTGACTCTTTTCCTCTGGGTTCACCAGCATGTGTGCTTGTCCAATCAAGCATTCTTATCCTATGGTTCCAGAATTACTACAGATAATTCTTTTTGCGGTGAAATGTCAGTTCCTGTTGCACAATGATCTGTTCTGAGTTCCATAATTTTTCACCATGGTTCTAGGCTTATTGCCAAAATTTACAGGATCTAGTCTTATGTATCTTGCTTCCATCAAAAGACTGTACTAGCGATTTGTGAGTTTTCTATGATTATCATTGTTTAGACCGGTTTATGTTATGCTAGCTAGTCTGTTTGAAGCAGTTACTCTTGTGTCATCCTATCATGAATGTCAATATTCCTCTAGCTTCACTGAATTTATCAGTTCTGGGTTGCAGTACCAAACATGTTCATTTGTGGCTCAGTTTTCTGGATCTGTCAGTTTGGTTATCAAGACAGAATCAAGTACCAGTGGCCTTGATTTTTGTTTCAGTCTTAATTACCCTATTACATGGTGGTAATACTCAGCCCAAGGCCACTGGTTAGTTGCCAGTGTATGATGATGCTGATAATTACTTATGTTGACTAGTCATTCTTGTATTCCACTAGCTTTGACATTGTCAACAATATATAATAGTTAGATGGCAAATGAAACCTTGAAATCAATTGTATCAATTTTCCAGGATGCATGCTTCCAGATTATAGCTCAACTCAATCTCTGCCTATGTGACTGCGTGGAGCTCAATAGGTCAATGCTATCACTTGGATCTTACCCTTGCATATTTTTTTGAAGTCACTGCTTAGCTTAGTCAATTAGCCAGTAGGAGCATAGCCGATAACATGTTATTGAGCAGATCTGTTATTCTATAATTTTTTTTATTTCATTTATCTATTTATTTTGTGATCCTGTAGGTTTCATTTTCATAAACTGTATTGGCTTTACCATTGTAAGGTGTCTGCTGAAGCCTGCCATGTTCAGCCCACAAGCATTATGGTTCTGAAAGATCCTAAAGGACGATGATCAGAATCATGATATGTCATTATGCGTGAGTGATATATCTTTCCATCCAACTGCTGCTATGCCCCTATGAGTTGAATTTTTTCCTTTATTTTTATTGTTGCTGCTGTTGGTGATTTTTATTTGCTAATTTTTAGTTTTATTTTCATGGTGTTGGTGATGAGTGGCTGCTATTGGTGTTATTAATGGAGATTATTCTAAAAGATATTGTTGTAATACTTGAGTCATCGGACTGAACCTATCACATGCAGTACAAGAGACGGGAGAAAAGGAATGGATTTTTGGAGATTTCTTGGCCTTAAATGAAAACCAAAGCTCTCCATTCTTGAGTTTATCCAAGTCAATTGGTGATTGGTTTTTCTCTCAAATTTGGTACTTTGTGGTTATCTTGGAAATCAAGGAAATCCTGCCCGGTTCCTGGCACTCATGATGCTATATTTGCACTACATCTGTAGCATCCAAGGACGAGTTTAAGGGGGATAGGGAAGCATGATGTGACAGCATGGTCAACAGTGGCAATGGGCTTGCATGGGGGATGTTAATATCATCTTCCTGCTGTTTTAGATTGGGTGGAGTGGTAGTATGTCGATTTAGAGGTTACTATTTTGCAGTCTTTTTCTGGCCCTACTACCCAATCCGCTGATGGGTAGATTATTTTCTTTATATAAGCTCTTTCATTGGCTATCAAAAACAATTACATTGTTAAAGACATCTTATACTCAGATTCATGAGTGATCCATTCTTGTTCATCATGGGATCGTGTAATTGGTTTGTTCCAGTTAATGGCAATTATGACGTTTTAACTTGGGTGTAAGAATAATTGATTGGAATTAGAGACTGAAATGGCAGATACAGGTTAAATACTTAGGCTTTGACTACCCATACTACAGCCTTTGCACCTAATTTTGAGATGTTGAACCTTAAAAGCTCCTGCATGTAACAGCAAATAGTTGTTAATAGCAGATTTATTAGATTCTAATAGTAGTCTCCTCTGATAAACTCATTCAGACGCCTCTTCTCCTGCTCTTGCTGTTCCACCACTGCTCGAACAACATCTACAATAGAAATCATGCCTACTATCTTTCCATCAATGACTGGCACATGCCGTACATGATTTTCTGTGGAGATGAAAAACGATGATTTCTCAGTTCTTACTAATAATTTTAGCACAGTTATCAGTGTTTGTAAGTTGCCACTTTTCTGAATAATAATCTTTTGCTAACCTGTCATAAGTTGCATTGCTTTTAGAATGTTTGTATCTGAAGTTACAGTTATCAACCTGTTCTGCAGATGATAAGGATCAAGGATGCATTAGAAATGACAATATGAGATAATCATACTCCAGATAAGATTGGAAAATTAGGTAGTAAGACCTAACCTCATCGGTCATGATTTCCCCGACTTTTGTTGACTTGGAAGATCTTTCCTGTCCAATTATCTTCCTTAAATAGTCTGTTTTCACAGTCATTGAGCCATCAAGAACAAGTAAATTGGTTTTATGTTATCTTGTATGTGTAGATAAATTAGAGAAAGCTTCAATATTTACAAGTTAATTCAGAAGGAATGATGATCTGTATCAAAGAAAACTTTCCATATGGTTAGTGCCATACAATTTTATTTGAGCTTTTTTTTTATCAGTAATGATATATTTTATACATAATAATCAAAATAGATACAAACAGCAAAGCATTAAGCACACTAGCCCACAAGAAGTGGGATGTACGAGTACCTAACCAATGAAAAAACTGATGCTACAATTTTATGTGAGTTTCTGAAGGCATGAATAGAGCTTCGGGTTATAGAACAAAGAGTACCAGCTTACCTCAAAGGTTGAGTTGATTTGTGAATTTTTAATTTTCTTATGTCTCAACTCTCTTGGGATTGTATATTAACTAGTGCCTAAAAGCCAAGTTTTGCATTTTTTTTTTTTTGTATTTTCTCTCCCCACCTGCTATGGTGCAATGTGTAGAACAGAGTGCAACAATGTAGTGGATTGGCATTACCTCTTTCTGTAATGATCCCTGCAATATATTTTTGCTCCCCTGGCTTTAGAACTACCAGAGATCCGACATTACTACTTGCCATCTGCAATTTTTATATCTTTTTGTGAATTTAATTAATACTTGATTTTGAATTTGGAAGATCTTTGTTGAACTTGACATAAACCTACCTGCTTCACGGCATGATATACAGTGTCATCCGTGCGGCACCAGAGCCAAGAACCATTTTTATCATCTCCCTTTGTCATCAGAACTTCTGCCACTGTCGTATTTTCCAGACCCTTTTGTTGCATGGCGGGAGAGGAGACCACACAATCGAAACGTGAGAATGTGTTGGACCTCCTGGCAACATCTCTTGCACAAGAGTGCATTGGTGTTGGTGGTTTAAGTATGGCTTGGCAAGATTGCAGAGCTTGGATGATAATTCCCCTCATTTTGAACCTGAAAAATACAATTCTTAAGCATGTACCACATTTAAATGATGAACATCCAAGCATCTTTCTGGAGACTCAACTTTGACATGCAATTAACGATAATACCAGCTTCAGACTCAACAATTCTAGTTTTATTTCAGGCCTTGTTTTTGCCTACCAGACAATATATATCCATCCACCTTCCAGATTACATGTCGAAAGTTAAGGTCTCTCTTATTTTGTGATTTACAGTCTACGGGTTTGCTGCTCAACTTGAAAGAAGAAAAAAGGAAGAGCAAAAGATGATAAATGCAGGCGCCAGAGAAGGAAATTTTTAATTAGGAGGCAGTAGACCTCTTAATCAACAGAAGGCATCTTGTAAGATACCATTACATTTTCTTACCGTACAGGAGGTTTGCAAGATCCACAATTTTGTGAATTAAATGCGATAAGAAACAGGTATGGACAAGCTAGCTAATGAATCCCTGAACAGACAATGCATCTTGAGATTCTGTAGCAGGAGATTGAAACCTATTCAACCAGATATCATGCAATTTAACATGAGAGGGGGAGGAACATACGTCTGGAAGCAGAGACCTGGAACAGATTCTCGATTCTTGGTGAAAATAGCTAATACAAGCATCTTCCACCTCAATTGCAATTTGAAGGGATAATGGAGAAGCATCTTTCATCTGCATTCTGCAGACCCTTCGTTACTTGAATGACAGAGCAGGTAAAGGGAACCTCTGAGATACTGATACTTTACTTGCTGATACATATACACCGTTGTGGTGAGGATAACCCAAGGCTCCAACGTTCCCAACAAAAGAAAGGAACAAGGCAATAAATTTTCTTGTAATTAATTGTGGTGGTTTGTGTATAAAGTGGCCATATGAGAGACCTTGTTATTGTCAAGAATTTATCCTCAGAAGACCTGTATCAATCAATATGCTATGACTGTGCCCTATTACCAAAAAAAAAAAATGCTATGACTGTGCCCTAGATCGGATTCCCAATTTAACTGTTACGAAGATCTCTACCATTAATGTTTTGTGGAAGGAGAAAGGTCTGCTTCCAATCTGAAATCAAAATCTAGAATACTTATGAAAATCATAATTAAAAAAAAAAGGAACTTGAAGATGCAGACATGGGACGAGCTTATGAACTTCGCCGTTGCCAGAGAGTTGCAGAGAGGGTGTTTTCTAAACCTTTGACTTTAAAACGGCCATTAAGTCTATGGATCTTGAATGGGTGTTAAGATGCAATGCCATGATTCTTCACGATTTTCCTTTTCTGGTTTGTCATGTTTCTATTAATCTTTGTTCTCAATACATTTCTCATTGTTAGCACAAGTAAATGAAAACAAATGAGGGAAAGAATAAGGTGCTCAGAATCAGTTGAGAATGGAGGAGTTTGTCCTCATATTACACTCTTTCTTAGAGAGCTCAGATTAACGAGATGTATCTTCATCATCGCACCTTTTTCCTTTTCCCCTTTCCTCCCGTTCACCAAATCAAGATTTCAGAGGAAGAACGAGAGAGAAGGATGATTAGTATAGGGCTCAACACAGAGGGTGATCGCAGGCAGAGAGAGACTAGTATCAATAGATTACAGAGAAAGTCACAAGAGAAATGACCAGAATGGAATGGATCGCACTCGAGTGAGAACCATGAGAGAGAGAGGATCCAAAGGAGACTACAAGGTTCCATTGTGTTATACTCTCATCTCACCAGCCTTGACCTGCCGCCTCAACTGATTAAAGATTAGGGTTTGATGGGGGATCGATAGCCTATTTTTATAACGATAACGACGAGGGAGAAAGGGTAGGTTAGGTACTCAGATCGAGATTACGATAGCACCCTTGGTAGATTGGGTATTTGAGGAAAGGATCGATATCCTGGACTGTTGGGCCTTCTTTAGAGCCGAGTATGTTTACACTAATGGGACGCCCCTTCAAATCAGAATGGCATGTTACAGGACTAACAGATTGAGAATGGCAGCTTGTTATCTTGATACGAAGCTTGAATTTGTTACAAACCTTGGATTGGTCTTGGCAAATGAATTTGTTATGTGGGTTATAAAAGTGATGATCGTGTGCAGTATTGATTCATTTTACAGCATGTACAGCAACACGGTGATGTGAGACCTACAAATTATTCACTTTGGTAGGCCTCACATCAATGTCTCTTGCTGTACATGCTGTAAATAGGATCTGCATTGCAGACGATATGCAATCTGTTAATGAACATGTATTTCTTCCTCTATTTCTCCTTTTAAAAACAATTTTACTTTTTCCCAAAAATAAAAAATACTTTTTCCCACGTGCTTATCCTTCCACATAAACGCTCTAATCATCTCCCGCACTTCATCAAATGCCTCTTGATGGAACATATCTCTCCATCTTATACTTGTTTTCATATCTAAGAAGTTTCTTTCCTTTTCAGATATTCCAAGAATGGCATCATTGGCATTTTATAGCAAGGAGCAATACTGGTCTAACAATACCTTGGTATACAGATTTCTTTTATTTCTATAGTAAGAAGCCTCCATCCGAGTGTAAGATATCAAAAATTTAAACAAGGCCCATATGGTTAGGACTAGCAATACGGTGGGTTTTAGTAAACCTAAACCCAACCCAATAAGGGTTTAGTCAATACCAAACCCTAACCCACCCTTATCGAATTGCTAACTAAGCAACTTGGGGTTGACCTTGTTGTAGTATAAAATAGAAAAATAATGTGTTTTTTATATAAATTAATAATATATTTATTAATAAAAATATATATTTTTTATATATGATATACATGAAAATAATACGTTAAATATATACAAATAATGTTTTAATAGATCAAGTTTAGGGTTAGGCTTAACCTAAACCCAATTTTGGCAATACCAAGCCCTAACCATTACAAGCAGCGCAAGTTACCTATTTAACCTACCTGTTTCTATCCCTATGATATGATGCATATAAAATATATATGGTCCATTTTTAATTTGCTTAATTATCCACTAAAAATGGTAATTTTGGCAAATGTTTGTAATTCTAGCTCTATAAATAGCGAACTTGGTTACAAGGAGAAACAAAAATGAGATCATAATTTTGCTCTAAAAAGAAATGCTCTATATAACACATTCTAGTTAAGGAGCCCTAAAGAAATGCTCTACCAAGAAAACACTCACCATCCAAGGGAAAAAGGAGAGCTTCTCTATAAAGAAAAAACCTTCCTCTAAAGGAAAGGAGAAATTCTCTATAAAAGTTAAAAGCAGATACCATATTTCTTCCTGAGCTAAGGTATATACCATTGTTCTACCATGTTTCTTCCTAAAGAGGCTTTTGCTCTACCATCAAAGTCGAATCAAACACAAAACATGAAGTGGAAAATCACTCTGAAATTCAAAAGCACTCGCAAATCAGAGGGTGCTCAAGTGATCGATCATAAAAACAGAGTTAAATCCTTGATTTCATTACGCTTTCATAATTTTTGGCCACTATATTTTGTGTGACATCAAAATACACAAAATTCCATGGCTATCGAAGAAGCAAGTCCATAACTTTTACTTATCCTTCTAACATTCACCAAGCACCATTGACGTGAAACCAAAAGAAGCAACCGAAACCGAAATTACAGATTCCCTGGCTACAAGCAAGTCCATAAGAAAATCCTAGATTTCTCCATTTTGTAAGGCTTGTATCAACAAAAGAGCCAAACAAGCTTGTCTAAGAATAAAATGAAACTACCTTACCAACAAACAAAAAGAGAAAGGAAAAAGGAAAAAGGAAAAAGGGTGACCCGAGAGACATCTCGCACCAAACGTCTAAACAACTCAAGGAATCGGATTGAAGCTATATTTCTGTCAAACCTAATCAGACTAACTCAAGTCATCACCTTCAGACAGAAACAAATCCAATTACCCAACCTTAACCAGACCATCCAAACAACCAGATATGGCAGGCACAGGCAGACAACGATTCCCCTTCCGGTTACCTTGGGCAATAAGCATAGCCCCAACACCCGTGCGTGCTCCACCTACATTCCGACCCCCAACCCAACCCCCCACCACCACAATACCCACCTTTCAGCAACCTCCACTTCAGCCTCCAAAAAAAGCACCATCACCACCCTTGTCCGAACCAGAAACTCAGCCTCTGCCCCCATCACCATCTCATTCAGTGCCACCATCCAAAATTGCCTCAGACCCACAGCCACCATTGGATTCTGTACCACAGCCACAAACTGACTCTCAAGAGCCTTCATCACCATCTGAGATACCACCTCAGTCACTACAAGCCTCTCAGCCTCCTTCTCCACCCCTTGAAGCTTCTGATCAACCCCAGAAAACCCCACAGATCATAACCACCCAGCCTCCACCTCCTATCCAAGAACCAACACAATCGATTGTCCAGACATCCCCAGAACCTTCTCCATTTCAGACAGCCCCTCCACTAGAGGCAACAGCCCAAGTAGCTGATCAGCCCCCATCGCCGTCAAAGCAAGATTCTCAAATGAAACGGACAACTCAAGCGTCTCCACAAAGGCAAGCCCCTCAATTGGAGCCTATAACTCAAGCAAGCTTTCAGCTCTCATCTCCATCAGAGGAAGATCTACAGTTGCAACCCACAACCCAAGCAGGCTTTCAACCTTCCCCATCTCACAAGGCCACCCAGCCCCCATTGGATTTTGTACCACAGCCACAAACTGACTCTCAGCAACCTTCATCACCATCTGAGATACCACCTCAGTCACTACAAGCCTCTCAGCCTCCCTCGCCACCCCTTGAAGCTTCTGATCAGCCCCAGAAAACCCCACATATCATAACCATTCCTATCCAAGAACCCACACAATCAACTGTCCAGACATCCCCAGAACCTTCTCCATTTCAGACAGCCCCTCCACTAGAGGCAACAGCCCAAGCAGCTGATCAACCCCCATCACCGTCAAAGCAAGATTCTCAAATGAAATGGACAACTCAAGCGTCTCCACAAAGGCAAGCCCCTAAATTGGAGCCTACAACTCAAGCAAGCTTTCAGCTCTCATCTCCATTAGAGGAAGCCCTACAGTTGCAACCCACAATCCAAGCAGGCTTTCAACCTTCACCATCTCACAAGGCCACCCAGCCCCCATTGGATTCTGTACCACAGTCACAAACTGACTCTCAGCAGCCTTCATCACCATCTGAGATACTACCTCAGTCACTACAAGCCTCTCAGCCTCCCTCGCCACCCCTTGAAGCTTCTGATCAGCCCCAGAAAACCCCACATATCATAACCACCCAGCCTGCACCTCCTATCCAAGAACCCACACAATCAACTGTCCAAACATCCCCAGAACCTTCTCCATTTCAGACAGCCCCTCCACTAGAGGCAACAGCCCAAGCAGCTGATCAACCCCCATCGCCGTCAAAGCAAGATTCTCAAATGAAATGGACAACTCAAGCGTCTCCACAAAGGCAAGCCCCTAAATTGGAGCCTACAACTCAAGCAAGCTTTCAGCTCTCATCTCCATCAGAGGAAGCCCTACAGTTGCAACCCACAATCCAAGCAGGCTTTCAACCTTCACCATCTCACAAGGCCACCCAGCCCCCATTGGATTCTGTACCACAGTCACAAACTGACTCTCAGCAGCCTTCATCACCATCTGAGATACTACCTCAGTCACTACAAGCCTCTCAGCCTCCCTCGCCACCCCTTGAAGCTTCTGATCAGCCCCAGAAAACCCCACATATCATAACCACCCAGCCTGCACCTCCTATCCAAGAACCCACACAATCAACTGTTCAGACATCCCCAAAACCTTCTCCATTTCAGACAGCCCCTCCACTAGAGGCAACAGCCCAAGCAGCTGATCAGCCCCCATCGCCGTCAAAGCAAGATTCTCAAATGAAACGGACAACTCAAGCGTCTCCACAAAGGCAAGCCCCTCAATTGGAGCCTATAACTCAAGCAAGCTTTCGGCTCTCATCTCCATCAGAGGAAGCCCTACAGTTGCAACCCACAACCCAAGCAGGCTTTCAACCTTCCCCATCTCACAAGGCCACCCAGCCCCCATTGGATTCTGTACCACAGCCACAAACTGACTCTCAGCAGCCTTCATCACCATCTGAGATACCACCTCAGTCACTACAAGCCTCTCAGCCTCCCTCGCCACCCCTTGAAGCTTCTGATCAACCCCAGAAAACCCCACATATCATAACCACCCAGCCTCCACCTCCTATCCAAGAACCCACACAATCAACTGTCCAGACATCACCAGAACCTTCTCCATTTCAGACAGCCCCTCCACTAGAGGCAACAGCCCAAGCAGCTGATCAGCCCCCATCGCCGTCAAAGCAAGATTCTCAAATGAAACAGATAACTCAAGCGTCTCCACAAAGGCAAGCCCCTCAATTGGAGCCTATAACTCAAGCAAGCTTTCAGCTCTCATCTCCATTTGAGGAAGCCCTACAGTTGCAACCCACAACCCAAGCAGGCTTTCAACCTTCCCCATCTCACAAGGCCACCCAGCCCCCATCACTTACCTCTCAGCATGAACCACCATCAGATAAGACAATTCAAACACAACAGATACAGCCTCAGGTTGTGACCAAAGATGAGACAGACTTTGGCACCCAAAACCAAACAACATGGGATGCAACCTCTCAACCGGACCATATGGCAAAACAGCCTCCACAAATAGCAGACACTCTTGCCCCAGGTGCACCTACGACTGCAGCAGCTCAAGCGACACCTGTCCAGCCACAGAGTTTAGATTATTCAGTTGACACAGTTGGTCTCGTGCATCCTCCAAACTCAGAAACAAAACCATCTGAGATACAAGAAGGGGTGCAGAAAACAGAACCAAAAGCAGAACCTATGGAAGGAGAGAAACCTAAAGGTCCAGATAACGAGGTATCAAAACAAAGGACAATCGCTGAATCTAGCTTGGTACCAGGTACAGCCACCATGACCGGTGAACAACCAAGCCTTGTAACTCAAGCAGAATTAAAGCAACCAGACAAGCAAGAAGTTCTTGATGGAAAGGAATCAACAGCCAGACGTTATAAAGAAAAAGAAAGCGGAACTTCCATAAGAAGGCATGTTAAGGACAAGAATACAGGAAGTGGTGAAAGAGCTGCCCTGCTTGAAAAGATTATGGAAAATGTTTCTAAATTCATTCACATGCAGTCTGCTGGGCACGCAAAGCAACCCACAGATGGGAAGCCGGTAAGCATTATAAAAATTTCAGGTGAAAACGATGGAGCAGCCATGCACATAGGAAGTAGGACAGAAAAAAGAGAAGGATCAATTAATAATCACATGGGCTACAAGCTCAACCAGGATGAGAAGGTCGAAAAGACCACCGATGGTGGTGAGGACAGCTCCATTGAAAGGTTGAATTATCCAGTAACCACGGAAGATCAGGCATCAATGGCATATGTCAACAGCAATAGCCAGAGTATCAACAACTCAGTT
The DNA here is from genome assembly GCA_947561395.2 of Buxus sempervirens. Taxonomy (NCBI): domain Eukaryota; kingdom Viridiplantae; phylum Streptophyta; class Magnoliopsida; order Buxales; family Buxaceae; genus Buxus; species Buxus sempervirens. Next base: position 39,159,381 of record OX387190.1, read on the forward strand.
CTGTGTGACAGTTCCATCAGCGAAAGGAATCCCGGAGTTCACCTGAAACAACAGAATCGAGGAAGTTAAATACGTCTATGGAATCACACAAAGATGATAGCTTTAGCACTATCCCAACTCTGTTAGTTGCACATGATCCAACATTTACAACAGAGTACCATGAAGGAATTTACATAGAATCAAGTGACTCTGAACCATATCAATACTGAGACCGCCATACCTGGAACAAGATGAAGGGGGATTACGGAAATGAAGCTTCTTTGACCAAAGTTAATGATAGCATCGATAATAACAAAAAATAATTACAATTTCAGATTAAAATTGATATTTGCAACCTACAAGTCAGCTCTGTTTTTTATATGCCCAAATTCCATCAGCACATCTAATGCCCACACAGCCGCAGCAATCAGCAATCACAAAAATCAGAGCTCAATGAGCTTAGCCCAACCTCGCTCTAACCCGCCTTGAATCCAATCTTAATCAATTAAATTATATGTTTTTCACTCATATCGTAAATTAAAATAAAAATATTTTATAGAAAATCTATTATTTATTTACATTTTATATTATATGGTTGGATCAACCCCTGCGTTAGTAGAGGCTAGAGCCCGTAGGCCGTAATTTCTAAATTGACCCGTCAATCCAACCGAACCCAACCCGATTAAACAAGATCGTCCTTCACATCACTGAAAGCAAATCACATACCGCGAACATCACGGCACACATAACATAATACCTCAACAGGGATTTACAAATCCGAACAAGGGGCAACGCTAAGTGGCTCTCACATGGTGAGCCCTGCAACCGGAGGTAAGACACATGCATTTACTTATTACTTCGAACTGATGGAGTCTGGACCTTCTTAGATGTCTGTGGGGAGTAGAATAGTTGCGCCACCGCCACCGCCACACTAACTTTGGCAACCAGAGCCGCAGTACTCGTCAGTGGTGCCACAGAAACCCCATCGGCTGCAACACAGTCCTCCTAGGCAGAAAGCGCCACCACCCTGGATTCCGCAATTTCCTTCACCGCCAAATGGCTGTTGGTTGTAGCAGTCGAGGTTGTTCCTCTCGCTCACCCCTTGTTCCTTATAGTACCTCTGGTAGAACCTTGTCCGGTCCTTGCCTTCCTGATTTGGTCCACTACCACATGCGAGATCTCTGTTAAGGATGTTGGTGGTGACACCATAACCCTGGAGGCGACCTGCTTCCTTGTCGGCCTCTGATGGCATCCATTGTCCCGTCATGACATCATGGCAAGAAGGCCTGGGCCATCTTTGTAACATCCAAAACAAGAGCGCGGCCTTGAAGGAAATTACGGGATCAGTGGCTACCAGATCTGGATTGTTTATCAGGTCCAACCCTAGATATGCCCCGGCTTGCCCATAGTAGTGGTTGCTGCAAATGTAAACAGTGGCGGAACCAGGACTCCAAATCTGGGGGGGGGGGGGGGCAAAAAAAAATTTCAATTACACTTCTCATGAAATATAGAAATTTTAATGAGTTGGGGGTAGGTAAACCAGAAATTTTAGAGAGATTCTCATGAAATATAAAAATTTCAATGAGTTGGTGGGGGTCAAACTAGAAATTTTAGATAGAGTTCTCATAAAATATAAAAATTTCTATAGGTTGGGGGGGCAAACCAGAAATTTTAGGGGGGGCAAAACATAGATTTTATTTAAAAAATATACAATTTTTTATTAAAAGTTAAAAATTAGGGGGGGCAATTGCCCCCCCTACAATCAACGTGGTTCCGCCACTGAATGTAAAAGCCAAGCTCAAGATCAGAATCTCTCTCAGGTTCTTCCTGTTGTATTTTATTGGTTTTTTCAAGGGCTCAAAATTCCCTCTTGTTGTTTTGTCATTTAGTGTTTGTCTCTTGTGGGAGGAATAGTCCCACATTGGAAGTTTATGAGAACTTCTAATGGTTTATATTGAATAGTGGGAACTAAAAGGGTGCAACCCCTAAAGTGAGACACTGTTCTTTGTTGTCAGGGTTTCTTTACATTGCGCGCCGCCGCCCGTCCGGTCGGTCGTGTGGTGTGTGATGCTATCTTTTTATACTTATTTTTTGCTGACTTCCTAAAACGTTTTATTTTTCTTTTCTAAAACGTTTTCCAATCGTTTGGGTTTTATAACCGTTGGGTTAACGTTAATTAATTTTAATTAACGTGATTTGTGTGAACGTGTGCATCTTAAGAGACACAAACGTTCGTTTCCTCTCATATATATAGAAGAGAGAGATTAGGGTTTGGTGACACACGAAAATCAGAGAATACAGCCTCTGTTGGACGCCTGTGTTTTTCTTCTCTGTTCTGAAAGTAAGAGTGACACTGCTACGCGGGTTCGATTTGTCCAGTATTTCTGTGCGGATTACTGGAGAGACATGTTTGTCGTTGAATACTGGAAGTCATAGCGTCGAGCAACCCTTCGCACTGGAGATTCGTTCTACAGGGGACGCTTAAGGCTTTAAGCACAGAGATTTCTGAATCTCACCTCGACTGATAAGTTTATTCCAATTCTGTTTACATTTGTTTCTGCTTAGATCTGTTGCTTCTTTCTGTCTTGACTGTTCTTCTCATATTCGTGCATCTATAATCTGATACTGTTTTAATTGTTTACCCAATTCCATTCGTATTCTGATACCTGTTTGATAATACAAAACAGTATTTCCCCTAAATATTACAACACTTCCTAGCTAGAAATTGAGATGTGGAGATGTATATATAGATTAACTTACTACGTGAGTTGCATGGGACGAGTAATAGATTTTACTAGGATTACAAGGATACTGGGTACAGGGTACTAACACAGTAGTTCCCGGACTTGTCTGCACTCTCTACCAAGCAATATGCCTGGGTAAATGGTTTTGGCCAACCCCCCTGAAATTGAATACAAGCATTAATTATATATATTAACAAATTCAACACTTGAGATTCCATTAATGATCATTACCAAAAAAAAAAAAAAAAAGAGATTCCATTAATGATCGATATGAACACTACCCAGACTGACCTGCTGTTTCATAGGAGCTTTGAGCCAAGAAAGCAGCGACCTCCCTCTTACGCGTGTCTCTGTCACCCGTGGTACCAAAGCCCCTAAATGTCCTGGACGCCTCTATGAAAGCCTCGTAGGTATAGAATTTGCCAGGACAATCTCCATCGCCTCTATGCTTCAAGATTTGTTCAAAAAGAGCTTTGCTGATAATGGAGGTCAAATTATCACGATCATCACAATTAAGACACTGGCTTTGGCAGCCATCGGAACAGTAAGCAGCGGTGGTACCACATGAACCCAATTGGCTGCAGCAAAGTCCTCCTGGACAGACAGCACCACCAGCTTGGGCTCCACATTGTGCTGCCAAAGCTACTCCTAGCAAGGAGCTCATGGACACCAGAACCAACACCCTAAACGACCTCATCTTTGAAATTTGTTGCTCTGTTACGGCTTGGGATATATGGATGGAAATGATCCTTCCGAAAAGGAGTACTGGTGATAACTGACCGATAGTACTGGTCTCCACAAAGATTGTGCCATGTACAGCGTCGTGATATGTTAAATGATGTTTTTGCCCACCCACGTGATATGTTAAATGATGTTTTTGCCCACCCACGTGGGTAGGCAAAAACATCATTAAACATATCAAAACTTAAGAAACAATATATACCGTGAGATTGGCTGCATCTTACGTAAGCAGCCAATACAGTAAGAAGTAAGAACAAGAAAAACAAAAAATAAAAAATAAAAGAAATTACAGGTGATTTCAACATACCCACGGCACCTCCTCCTGCACGTGGCCTTAGTACCCTAGTAATGCGTGTCTAATAATGCAATTGAAATCCATACACTTTTATTTGGAGCTCTGTGGTTTCATGCCGTGTGTATTAAAATAACTACTTGAACGGTAGATATAAATTTTTAATTACACTTGTCACAGTCCTATAAAAAGCTCCGTGTATTTAGGGTTACACAGCCTAATAATGTGGTTTTTTCTCTCGGGCTGATATCAAGGTTTATAGTTTCGGTACCGTCCATTAGCTAAAACGAAAAAATTGGTTTCGCTCATCTCGGGCGAAACAACGGAAAAAATTAAAAAGCAAAAAATAGGCAAAAATAGATTTTTTCGGATTTTGGGAAAATTTCGCCAACACGCCGTCCATTTTGCTAAAAAAATTAAAAATTTTGTATTTTTTTTTCTCTGTTTCGCCCGTTTCACTCAGTAAACCGCCTCGTTTTGTCAAAAAATTGTCGAAATTTCGCCAACGATGCAACCTAGCGATTTCCTCCAGCGAAACGCATCGCTGGGGGCAAAAAAAACGAAATTTTAACGGCACGTCACCTTGGGTGATATCACCTATATTGTTCACCTGAATTGATTATTATTATGGTTAAGACTTGCTGCCATTTAGAGCATCTCACCATCGGAAATTGTGTCTATTTTTTTTTTTTTTGGTTATGTTCTCATCAAAAAAAAAAAAAATCTCACCATCAACATTTTTCTCATTATTGTAAATATGCCGAAGTGAGGCCACTTGAAAAAGCATTGAGGGGTAAGATACTCCACATAGCTTCTCTAGTGTCCTTGTGCATGGACAATCATAGGATGCCATTATGTTTACGTGAATGGGTTTTGTGCTTTTGTGCTATAGTCAGGAGAGGCTATCATGTGGGGCATTTTAAAATCTGTGTTTTTTATTTGGGCCTTACTTAAAAAACATTTTACAATAATAGAAAAAACACGAACCATGAGATATTCCAGATAGCATCATCTCACGACTAAAGCAGGGACCAATTCAAGTGAACATAGTAGAATATTTCAATTCTTGTTTAAGGAAGCCTTCCTATATAATTATTAGGGATTGTTTTCACCCTTCTTTTGTAATACAATGCATCTATCTAGAGTAATTGTCTGAATATATAGCAAGTTTGCTTAATACACTTAACAACCAGGCTTTAAGATCAAAGTGCCCTCAATATTGTACTCAAAATTCAGCTGACTTGATGGTACTAGCTCCAATATTTTTCCAAATCATTTTACATCCTACAAACAAGTCTGCCTTCTTCTTATTGAAGCAGACTCTCCCGTGCTCTTCCTCAAATGTCATAAAAGGAAGCATCTGTATTCACAATGTATGGGCTCAATGTTACCTTGACTTTAACCATGCTTTAATTCCTTATGTGATTTTTTTTTGTCTCAGCTGGTTAATATCTTAATTTTACTAAGATTATAATTGGATTTTTCAAAGCCATTTATAATAGAAGCACTAGTTAGTTTAACGAGGGACCAAATTGACCTACCTAAATTCACTTTAAGTCCTTCAAATAAATGCAATAAGTTCAACAATGCAAATAGACACAATACATATTTCTATAACAAAGCCCTTTTCATCCATCCTGACGACGTGATTGCCATTTCGTTCTTGAAATTTCTCTCCCCCTCCACCACTCTTCTTGCAATTGAGATCCTATGGGACCTTTATCTACAACCTTATATGAAGACTGTATCGGGATCATGCCATGTGTATTGTGAATTGCATATCTATAAAATTTTAAGCAATTCTGTGAAAAACTGCAAATAAGATAATAGATAAAGGTCCTAAGGATGTGAACTGCTCTTCTTGTATTCTACAAACAAAAAGGTGTTGGTATCATTTGTTTCCTTATAAAAAACAATATTCGTTACTACTGTCATGATTACATAATTAAGATGTATTTTTTTAAATATCATTCTATTTCCTCAAGCAAACGCAATCCTAAGGATTATATAATTTAAACTTTGCCTATGTAAAGAAATGGATAGGAATCATTTATAGTGAAAATATTATGGTCCTACCGTAGCAAAGTTGTGACTAGTAAATTCAAATTAAAGAATTCAATAAATTATGTGCATTAGATTTTTTTATTTATTTAAATTTAGCATTAAAACACCAATCTTATTGAATTTTTTTTAACATTCATAAGTGGAAAGAATAAAATTTCTTCTAAAGGCCTAGATACTTTTAACTTTTCACAATCTATAGTATATAAATATAAATGGGCCTCTTGAGAAGTGTGCCAACAACTACGCATGACTTAAAACCCTTACTGCTCGTTGTTAAGACATAATTAATATAGGGTTAAAATAATCAAAACTTTGATATTCTTTTAAAATTTGGACAGTTAAAAAACAGATCCCTCCCTCTATGTGTAGTATTACACATGCACCCTACTAGTATTAATAATACATCATGTATTCAACATTAACAAGTGCAATAAATCCCTCTATTCACTAGAGCAACAGATAATTATTTCAAAAGAAAGAAAACTATGTGACCTCTGGTTGTGTGATCCGGGCCTTCCAAATGGTCCAAAGACAGCTTAAGGTAAATCGTTAATTAAATTTTGGGTCCCACTAGGTTATGTAATCTCTCGGACTTAAATGGGCCGGTGGCGGTCTCACGTTCAAGGCTCAACGGTATTTCCAATTTAATGAAATAAATAATTAATATACAAATAAATCCGCCGAAGTTGCAAAAAGCGTTGTTGAAAAAATAAAGGGAAAATTATTGAAAGGACCGTCTTTTCCCGTGTATTTACAAAAACATACTTTGAAAAGCCAAAAATGCCCTCATTAACAATTTTTTTAGATGGATTTGTTCTGCCGGAAATGTAAGGACTTGACGTTACCTGCCTCTATTATACAAACTACGCTCATGTCAATAAGTCAATATGGGGTACCTGAAAAGCAAAGTTCGGCCTTTTGTCAAATGAGTTAGTTTTTTTTCAAGTAAAAAATAACATGGGAAAGACTTTCAATCCTATTCAGATTTGTAGAGGCATCCACAATGCAAGTATCAATATGAAGCAAGTGCACTAAGAGATGCTTTGACTCACAATAAACCCCAGTACAAGATGCCTCCGCTGGACTTCGTAAGCCTTTAATAAGAGGCATTTTCAAATAATTACAAGCGGTTAACGTAATCTTCTTCACAAAGTAAGATGAAATGGTGAACATCTACTCCATATTAAAAACTGATACAAACGTATTTGGTTAAGTTTTGGTTCGGTTTCATTTTGTATCATACACATATCGAGCAAGTTGGTCAATAAACATCTATATCAATCTATACTATTAATAAAGGGAAGAGGGGGAATATTCTCTCAAGATTCTGGCCTCTATTTTTTTTCCAACTGTTGTCATCTCTAATTAAAACAATCCCAAACTATAACCACCTACTACTCTTTCATGACGTAATAATGATAAGGGCGTATAATATGCACGTGCCTCCCTAGTTGTTTGTAAAGCCAACTAGGAGAATATTTTGACCTTTTTTCTTTTTCTTTTTTCAAAGATTACCTTCTACAACCCAAAGAATAATAAACTATAATAATCATATTGGTCTTTCCACTTTCAAATTAAACCCCATCCTACTTCTATGTTAGAGTTATTGGGTTCAGGACGTGCAATACGTCCCACCACCAATACAAATTAATTAATACTTTTATTTTTGAATTTTTTAATCACATTTAAATATCTTTCCTATTTTATTTTTCTGTTATTTAAGACCGGAAACTATTGTTAAGCATAACCGGGGAATATCCCTTCTCTTTCGGACGCGACGACTTCGAAATATTCACGGCGTTTTTGTCATTTGGCAAGCTGATCTGGCGTCAGCAGTTGTAGATAAAATTACAACGCAAACTGAAAAGGTCCGAAATCCCCTGAAAAGGTCCGAAATCCCCTGTAGATGGCTTTGGCTTTCGTGGCGTCTTCGTTTCCAGCTCCTACCCCTACGACTGTTAGCCTTCGACGACGCAACCGGTGAGTAATTCTCGCTTCCTCCACACTACGAGTTTCTCGTTCTGGGTATAAATTCTCGTTTTAAGGTATCGCATTCTATTTAGGGTTTTCATACGTTCTCCGATTTCAACCATGTCCACTGGCGTGGCTTTTGCAAGCTTAAAAAATGAGACCACCTCCTCGGGTGTGCTAGTTACAGAAGGGAACGGGAAATTAACCAAGCTCGTGCTCACCTCAGTTCATGGTAGGTACGTGTTCTGGCCTCGTGTTCATCCCTTTTCCTTATTCCCTTTTGATCATCTTTCTTCGTTCTTTGATCATGACATGGAGAATGGAATGTGTGAATCCAAATTATTTTATTAACAAATCCCGTCGTAGTTCTGTGTCTCATTTCAACAGACCTCCTGCGGAGCTTCACGATGTTAAGTGTATTGTTTTTCTATTGTATGTCTTGGGGTTGAATTTCAGATAAATTTATCATTCAATGTGTCATATATCTCATATTATCGAAGCCAAGTAGATAGCCTTCCATTGGTCTTATCTTTGTTAATTTTCCAGAACATCTAGAAGATGGGAACGATCTTGCTTTAATTGGTTACCGCAGTAATATAGCGCATCTCTCTTTCCACCGGTTTTATAAAATGATGTAAAATGATGTGAAATAGTTGTGTTTTTGCTTTTCAAACTTTCACTTGAAATTTGAATAAGCTGGTACTTGGCATTGTTTTCATTTTTTAACTGGGAATTCATCATAGGGTGTAGAGCAATCTCACATTTGATTTGATATTATGTCTGCAGTGAAGCTGAAATTTATTTATTTGGTGGTTGTATCACATCATGGAAAGTTTCAAACGGAAAGGATCTCCTTTTTGTTCGGCCAGATGCTGTTTTCAATGGTCAGAAACCCATCAGGTTATTTGTTGACGACCCTTGTATACCTTTACCTTTTCTGCATCACTAACCTTCATTGCTAGTTTCCAAAATATTTTTAGAATTGTTTGTTTTGTGGTTCTTAAATCAAAACTATTTATGGTACATCATATGCCTCATGCGATGATTTTATTCTGGATTTCTTAAATTCTAATGCAATAGACTTTCAGATAATTCAGACCTGATATTCATGAGCCATGGAGGTTATTTAACCTTTCTTCCTTGTTTTATTTCATACTTATCTGAATCTTAGTTTCAAGTTTCAGTGATTTTGTTTTTACTCAGGAATGGCCCACAATACTAACTAAATTCTTTTTAAACTAGTGGAGGTGTTCCACATTGTTTTCCACAATTTGGACCTGGCCCAATGCAGCAGGTAATATCATTTCTCTTCTGCTCCAACCTCTGCTAATTATCTATAATGATTTTCATAATTATTTTCCTATTTCCCGAGTCTTAGTGGCTTATTGTTGGAGTTATTGGGTCATAGTCTCCATCAATGTGTCTCACATAGATACAGTACAATGTACCTCAACAGCAATTGACAGATTGTCCTTAAGTAATCCACAGACTGATAGTTTACTGCTTTCTGATTGATAGCTCAATTCACATTGGAATTTTTCTGTGGGAACATTAGATGACTTTTTCTTCCCCTTTTTCCAATTTTTTGTCTTTGAACATGGTGCTTAAATCATGGAGATCTATATTTATTTGCAGCATGGATTTGCAAGGAACATGAATTGGTCTCTTGCTGATTCTGATAACGTGGAAGGAAACCCTGTTGTGACTTTAGAGCTGAAGGATGATCCTTACAGTCGTTCTATGTGGGATTTTAGCTTCAGGGCTTTATTCAAGGTTGTTGAATTCTCCTCCTTTTTTTTTCCCCCACTTGTATCATATATGAATTTTATGCATTCCTTGGAAGATTTTAGATTGTGCTTCTGTAAAAATTTTGCAGGTTGCACTGGATTCAGACAGTCTTTCAACAGAGTTAACAATCACAAATACAGACAGCAAGCCCTTCTCATTTAATACAGCCTTGCATACATACTTTCATGTAAGATTTATTCTTATTCTTTTTCCCCAATGAACCTCATTTAGTAAAATCAACTTTGCATGCACAAATCCCACCAGTGGTTTTGGATACATAATTTGTTTCACTTGTCATTGTTCAGGCTTCTGTAACAAAGGCAGCAGTTAAAGGTTTGAAAGGCTGCAAAACTCTGAACAAGGACCCAGATCCTTCTAATCCAATTGAGAGTAAGGAGGACAGGTCTGTATCATCTTATTCATATTTCTTATTCTGGGGTCACGAACTGTAAATTTATTTACCAATGCTTCAGTAGTCATTCTGGGACGGGTTTTTTTTTTTTTTAATGGTTTTGGGGTGGTCCAAGTTAAATTGAAGCAGATACTATATTGAAAAATCATGTAAAACATTTAGGATCCAAAACCTTGCAAATTGAGAGATGCTAGCCATAGTCACTTTGTTTCCCACACTACATGCCTGGCATCTCCTTGTGATTGATCAGAGGTTGGCAACTACATCAGACAAACTTTATGCAGAGCCGTTCACGGGGAGATGCATCAGGCTAGTCCCCAATAATGTCCCATGAGCAACTAGGGCTGGTATTTCTCTTGCAGATTTTGGAGACATCTCTTATACAAATAGGATGATGCTGTTACTTGGCTTCTAATCCGTTCTTCACAATGCAGAGATGTTGTTAGTTTTCCTGGATTTGTGGATTGCGTCTACCTTGAAGCCCCCTTTGAGTTACGCCTTGACAATGGCTTGGGAGATGCAATATCCATAAAGAATACAAAGTATGTGATGTCTTTTGTTAATTTTTTGGCCTGGCTTTGTCTTTCCTTAATGTTATTGTTGTTACATAACTTTCTTTCATGTACAGTTGGTCAGATGCTGTTCTTTGGAACCCGTATACACAGATGGAGGCCTGCTACAGAGATTTTGTTTGTGTTGAAAATGCAAAGGTATCAATATCATTTTTTTTTTGCTTTTCAGTGCATCCTTGACCAATAAAAACATCTTCTGCCCTGATAATGTACCAAACCAAACTGTTAAATTCATGAGCTAACTCTAGGCTAGCTAGCTGGAGGTAAAAAAAAAATTAAACAAAATATAAAAAGAAAAGTTCAAATTGTGAGCTCAAATGAAAAGGAAAAAGAAATAAAGAAGAAGAAGAAGAAAGTCATTAGAACTTGATAATTTTATGAAATTTTTGTGCCTCTCCTTTTCTCGGAATTTTTGTGTTACCCCAGAAAGGGTTTACACATTGGGCGTCTGGAAAGAAAATCGTTGAATTATATGTTACATGCTTTTTGGCAGACACATTGGGCGTCTGGAAAGAAAATCGTTGAATTATATGTTACATGCTTTTTGGCAGCATAGACAATGACTTGTGTCCGGTAAACACTTCCCTTATTTTATCAAATTCTACCATGAAGTGAATATAGTTTATTTTACGGACCTCAGATCGGAAAAGTCCAACTCGAGCCTGAACAAACTTGGGTCGCGAAGCAGCAGTTATCATTGATTGAAGAGTAGCCATGGTGAAGATTCTAATGTTGTCGCAAGTAATACACTATCCTGCTGAATGAGTCAACAATACACTTTCCTGATATTATCAATTTCTACTATGAAGTAATATGTTTTTCTTTGCTGACCTCAGAATGGAAAAACCCAACGTGAATCTGACAAACTGTGGCAGTGCAGTTAGGCATTGTCTGAAACATGGCCACGGAGAGCAAGGAGGTTGAGGTTGGGGTTGAGGAATATTGTTGGTTTACTTTTGGTATTCTGATTTATGTATCCCATCCACAGTTAGTGGGTGAAAAAGGCTGAATCATACTTGGCTCCTTGGTTATGCCCCTCTTTTTTCTTTTCTGTTTTATATTGGAATAATTTTTTCCGCTCTTTCCAATATTTAAGAGAGAAAATCCATTGGAACATATTGTGTAGCATTTTCTACAGCTCAAATCTGTGATTTTCTCATGCTAAAATGTTGCAAAAGAGCTTGTGGAAAACTCCACTTTGCTTTTAGCTTGGCTTCAGTCGTTTGCTTCATCGTGCTTAATATTGCAAACTTCTCCAATTCCATAGAAGATGATTTCATTGATTTGAAGCCAATCTTCCATACTAATCCACCCATGAAAAGAACTTTCAAGGAAAAAAAAGGGGAAATTGGATTTTATTGATACTTTTTCAAAAGAATTCAGATTCAGTGGGACAATTCTTGGTAATTGAGAATAAGTGATACTTTTTTTAACATAATTGAGAATCAGTGTCATTTTACTATTTATGAAGGTTTTCTTTCATAAATACCTTTAAAATACTTCAAAAACCTTTTCATTCATTTTATTATAAGTGAGGTTTGCAATTCTTTTGAGGGTATTTTCGCACCTTTTCATTCATTTTATTATAAGTGAGGTTTGCAATTCTTTTGAGGGTATTTTCGGAAGAAATTTGTTATAAAGATTAAAATAACACTGATTTTCAATTATGTTAAAAAAGTATAACTAAATCTCAATTAACAAGAATTTGATGACTGAATCTAAATTATTTTGAAAAACTACCACTTAAAATCAATTTTCCCAACAAAAAAAAAGAGTTGTTCAACCTCATGTATTTCAATATGGTGTTAAACAAAACAACCTTGAAATCCTGGAGGAAGGATGGTGATTACACCAGATTATTTTCTTCAATTAGAAAAACTCAACCAAATTGTAGGCGGGAAAAATTCTTTTTGAGTGCATCACCAACTCAAACCAAAGTATAACACCAGAGGAATGTGGACAAATATAAAAAAAAAAACTGCAGAAGCATAAAAACTAAAATAAAAAATAAAGAAATTGCAAAGTTGGGGGCCAATAAACCAATCCCTCAGCCAAAAACAGTTGAAGCCATGAATAAACAGATATCAACACTTGTGAGCCCTTTGGGACTGCCGTTATCAGGAACTTAATATGGAAATGAAACAAACCAGCAACACGATGATAGCCAGAGCCCAAACCCAGTATACCCATTTCCCACCTCTCCTCTTCATCTGGTTAGCCGAGATTAGTCTGTTAGTCCCACCACTGATCATGGAAGCTGCACGGCCCACATTATTCTCAATGTTATCCATCTGTTCCCCCTGTGTCTCCACCAAAACTGCCATATCCAGAAAGACCTCATGCAACTCCGTCAAGCTTCTCTGAATCTCTTTCACTGCTTCCTGTCTCTCCTGATTCTCCAAGTTCAAGTCTGTCTTCCCCTCAAATATCTTGACTTGTCCACCTCCTGAAACCATCTTCTCAATCACCTCCTCACTGGGCATTTCACCTGTGGCATTAAAGTACCTCCTCTTCAGACCTTCTTTATAATCTGCGATTATCCGCTCTCTCAAGGACTGGAAATTAGTCATCATGTCTCTCAGCTTAGTTCTTAACCCACTTGTGACTGCAATCCTTGTTCTATCCACCGGGCTTCCTTCTTTGAATGCTGTCGAAATGTTGCGGTTTGCAATGTTGGATCTATCAAGTGCTACTACTCTTGTTTTAATGATTTTTGCCTTGCGAAGGACTGCCACCATGTCCGAGTCCATTTGATCTCTCAGCCCTCGAAGGACTTTTGCGCTGTGTGTCGATTTTGTCTCTTCATTGAGGTCTTGGAGGTCAAGAAGGAGATTAGTGATCTCTTCCATGTCAGCCTTTATTGCATCAACCTCTTCAAAGAAATGTGCAAGGTTAGCTTCGTCGGCAGGGCCGAGTCCCCCTACCTCCATATCAGGCTCGGCGGCTTCGAGGTCCTTAAGAGCCTGCTTCTTCAGTTCTACGTAACTGAGGAACGACTTTGTCATAAGATCATTCATCTTTGCATTAAGTATGCAACATCCAACTGCAAGGAGATCAGTAAAAAACAGAGAAACAGCAACGGATTAATGGTCATCAAAACCTTGATTGATCGTTAGTACGAACATAAAGATTCTCATTGAACTGCAAAGAAAAATTTTGCCGAGATATCCGAATTCAAGTCTGAATAATTTGACCCAAAAAGGATAAAACAAACGGACAAATTGAATGAAAAATTCCAGAAGAACTTAAATATACCCAAATTCAATTCAGAATTGAGGCTCAGATCCTGAGTCTCCTCAAGTTGTGCGTTCTTTGAGATCGAATTTTTCCTTCAAGATATCTGAACAAAACAGGTAGAAAGATTTCACGTAATCGAGAGTCAAGGAAAATCGAATAAACTTCATGGATAAAGAACAAATCCTCGAGCCATGATCAATCCGTGTAAAGGGTTTTAGATACCTCCAAAATTTTATCACTCAAGAAAGCAGATTCTTAAAATACCGATGTAAATAAAGATCGCGAAATTGGGTCGAAACGTACCTTGAAGAAATCAATGATCCTCTGTGTATAACCGGAGCCAAACAGCCGACAATCTTCCTCTGCGAGAGGATTTGAGATTGCTGATCAAAGCGTAGAACGACAGACTCTGGCTGGGTTTGTAATGAGAAGAATATACGAAGAATTGCGATCATTGGCATCCGTTATGTTTTGATGATTTGAATTTAAAAGATTTTACAAAAAGCCGTTACCGCGGAAGGGTATCTGATTTCATGGTCCGCCGATACAGAGAGAACTCTACGTACCAACTTTTGTCCCGTAAGTGGGCCAATGTCCAATCAAAGCCGTCCATTTAATGCCTATGATCTTATGCATATCATAAATCCAAACCATTTGATCACATGATTTTTTGAATCAGGACAAGTGTAAAGTCGTCGATTAGGGATAAAGCAACGCCCTTCAAGTTTGTAAGCACGGAAATCAAATGGACGCCAAAGCCATACGTGCCACGACCTAGCATGCCTAAGAGATAAATTTGAATAAAAACCTTATTTCACATTTGTCGATCTTTTCATAAAAAAGGATTGTAATGATCAAATTGAAATAGTGCAATAACAAAAAAAGATCAAAAATGAAAACTGTGTAAATTAGATTTAGGGAAAATTATGAAAAAGGTCCCAACTAGGGCTTTAAACTGGTCGGATCCAGATCGGATCCACTAAAATTCGAATTGGAATTTGATTAAGTTATAGGACATATATCCATCCGAATCTAATTAAATATCTGACAGATCGTTCATATTTGTTACTAAATCCAAATATAGTTATAAAATCAATATTCGAATCCAGTTTGAAAATCCGATTAAATTTGCTTTTTCTACAACCTACTACTTTCACATATAATATGTTAGCTTATTTACTTAAATTCCCTTATAAAATTCTAAAAATTCCAATCACAGTTTAAATTTAATCGGATTCGGATTTTTATCGAACATATATAGTAAGATCTGAATCCAAATCCAATTATTAAATGATCTAATTTTTAGATTCATAGTCGATCCATTGGACATTTATTCAGATACATTTAATAGAATTGGATAGTAATCGGACCAGGATCCAACCCATTGACATCCCTAGACTCCCAACCCTTGAAAGTCAAGTAAAATATGAAATAGACTTGGCATTCAATAACCATAAATTGCTAGTGAGGCCATCAAAACATAAGCAAGTACTCAACCCTAGATACTTCTGGTTGTGGGATAGTCAAAGATTTTTCATAATCTGTGGCGCCGACCAACTTGTCTTTTTTCCTACTGAAGATTTCAATTGCTTCATCCATTCTCTCATTAGTCAGTCATCGCTCAAGAGGAGGACCAAGACTCATTTATCCACTTCAAATCAGCAGTTTCACCCTCCTTAACTGAAACATTATCTCAATAACCTGCTGCAGCCTATGCTTATCCACAACAGGCCCACTTTTGCTTTCTACGAAACTTTCCACAAATTTCCTCGAATGAAGAAAACGGAGTCACAAGAAAATTTCTTGCTGCATCCATCACCAGATACGTCTCATATTCCACCTGATCAGATGAACATTCTACCCTTCTGTTTAGAAACTTCTGTCCAGTCGGATCCTCTTGATGAACCTCCCAACCACCCCCGTACATCTCATTGTTCTCCTATGGCGGACCCGATGAAACACGGAGAGTTGGTGAGAACTGGTCGCTAGCCGAACAGCGGTACGAGGAATCCTTTTTGACGTTTTACCATCTTGATCTTTTCCACCTTGCAGGTTAATCTACGAAAATAGTGGCACCTTGATCTTTGATGAGACACCATATTTGGACACCTTGTTTCCTTCTGGATTGTTCGAAGATAAGCATCAAAGGCTGTTAAATTCATCTTTATCCTAAAATGCCTCACAAGTAACAAACTGATTTACAGACTTCCGCTTCTGCTTCTGATTCAACGGTTGAACCTTGTGGAAATGGGGTCTCTAATGGCAGGATGGAACTCACCTGTTTCAGATCCTAAATCGGGTAATCTGACCAGCCTCCCTAGTTTCTTAACTGATTTTTTGATTTGAGGTTTTCATATTCTTCTTTTCTGCCCATGTGATCGATATTGTTTCTTGGAGTTTCTGCTGTTAAATGACTTGTGGGTCTGTCTTTCAGCGACATACCAGAGGAACCAGTCCTTCACCAAAGGAGCAATTGACTCTTTCTGGAGATCAAAGAAGCGAATCGAGGAAGAACATCTCAGAGCAATTTCAGGATCATCAGAAAGTAGTCAGGTTAAAATCTGTAGCTCCCCCACCATATCTGATTCTGACCAACACATGTGAAATTTCCATGAGTAATAGTTAGGAAATTCTGTGCTTGACTATCTCCGAGTTAAACTGTCTCAAGTAAATGAAATATATATAGTTTATTCAGACAGACATGCCAAAAGAAACCTAATAGCTTCACTTTTACAGAAGGAAATGGTGGAAGTATCAAATATTTATAGCAAATAACGGTAGCCTGTCTTCATTACTCACCTTAAAGATAAAAGCAAAACAAAAAGATCTGAGTGATCTGAGTGAGCAACCTTATATGAGTGTGCAGGACACTCATATTACATGAACAATCACAAAAGAAAGCAAACGAAAGCTTCCGATTTTGAATTTCTATTCTATTTTGCTTTGGTTCTAAGAACCTAGATTTATGTTTGTGTGCGGCGGCAGAATATTCATCCGGAAACAGCAGCGAAGCTGCAAAGGTCCAGTTCGTTGCCCCTGCCCAACAGAAGAGGCGACTGGTAAGTGATGCTGTTACCGCCTTAAAACCCATGATTCTAATCTGCACCATGGATGGATTCTCATTAAAATCCGTTCTTTTTTTTCCTCTTATTTGCCGCAGGTGGACGATGAGCAATTGGGCGTTTCTGAATGAGCCTCCTGTAATTCCCACAGAAGGCCCTACCTACAAGTACGCTTCACAGTACCACATCTACGGCTCCTCGAAACCAGATACCCGTGATGGAATAAGCACCTGACAGAGATTCAACCCAGCTCTGAATCATCACCGGAAGTAAGAGGATACTAGATCGATTCCAAGAGAACAGCAAAGGCTTCCGGTAGCTGGCATAAGTTATTATACGTAATCGGTTTCAGAATCTGGTGTATGTAAATATGGGTTTGTCAGATCTTTATCTTGACTTTCACATGTATGCTCTTTTGCTGTATTCCCTCTTTTGGTCCTTCCATGTAATATAAATAGTTTTCGGCTGCGTTGGCCGTCCTTTGAGTTTTAGATTAAAATTTTGGTGTAAACATATTTCATCCATGAGATCTGGTTCAAGCATTTGCTCATATAAGGTAGTCATTTTGGCTGTTAAAATTAGATCTGCTTACCTAGGACTCAAATCAACCATGACACCAATCCATGGTTATCAAAGTTAACTCCCGAGTCTTTTATTAGTGAAGCAAAATTTCAATCAAGAAGAACCGGCACGATAAAAAAGCGGCCATAAATTGAAGAGTTTTGACCAAATTCGAAAAATCATTTGATGAAGTTGAAATAACGAAATTAGTTTTTACCAATCCAAAAGACCAACCATTGATGTAACTGAAATAACGGAAGCTCTATAGAATTCGTAACTAATCTCAATGTCAGTTTTTTCTCCACTTTTCTTGTCTGCGTACAACATAGAACTTCATATCAGGACTTAATTTTATTCCTCCAGATACCTTTCGTGCAAAGTTCTGTCACAGAATCTATGACTGCCTCTGGTTTGCAGTTGGGAGTCTGGGATATAGACATCGGCAGGACTGCCTCTGGTTTGCAGCCTGGGACATAGACATCCACAAGATTTAGCCTAGTAACTAGTTATCTGCCAAAAACAGTTTCTAGTCCCATTCGGCACCTAGGACGATCTTCCTCTGTTGTTCTGACTTAGGACTTCAGAAAAAGATCTCCTGGATTAAGCCTTATGGTAAGCTTAATGCATAAAGCAATGTTAAATTCGACTTAAAGTCTGGCTTGGCAGTTATGTCGCCCCCATAATTCAATTTTAAGAGACCAGAGAAGCACTTGAGACTCGCAATGACTTGTAAGCCTCAACTTGATGCATTTTTCATCTCTATTCAGATGATACATTAAAGTTGCCAAACAAAGCTTGTGTAAGCTGTAACAGTAACGACAAGTACCAAAATATTAAATCGTTTTAGCATTCGAGCCATGACAACATTAAGATGGCGATGAATGCATTTGATATTTCAATTTTCGAAGGTGTATTTGTTTATAAGGCATGCTCTAAAGGTGTAAACTCTGCAATGGAAAAAATAAAGCTAATTTAGAACCCCCAACAAAGCTTCCCACAATTTAAAAAAACAAGTGACGAACTAAAATACAGCATTATTTTCAAAACAAAAATGAAAGATGGAAAAAACAGGTTTTCATTAATGGCATGCACGATGCGTATAATCAAAGAACGTATGACCAACCATATGTATAGTTGCATGGAAACAAGATATCATCATCTACATGTTTGAGAAATCTGGACATCATTCAAAAGAGCCATTGCAAACCGACCTGGATCCTGCTTTGACAGCACATTATAATTCCACTTTACTGACTGTACATCAGAGTAACTTTTGTCACACATTCTTCCAAGAATTTATGAATTTCTGCTGTATATATGTGGGGGAAGCTCCTGTAATGGTCTACATGGGGTGATGTTACAAAGTTATAGGACCATACCTTTCTCCCCAGACTCTTCTGGCGCTCAACAAACAACTCTACTGATTGAAATGGAATGACTTTGTCAGCTGTACTGTACAAGTACAACTGAGGACAGGGAGGCTGGTTATGTGAGAGGATTGAGACTATCTTTGTTAACTTCCTGCGTAAAGAATAAAATATAAGCAACACAACCACAGCCAAAAATCGAAGTATCAACACTTAACAGTGTCAAAATTGTTTTCTTGACATGGCAGAGTATTCATCATCTGACAAAGAACTTAATGAAAGAAAAAGCAAAACAGATTCACATATCACTCACTGATTTATATCAGGAAACTTATGGACAACATAGAAGAGCTTCTCCAATAAGAACAGAAGCGTGGCTTCAATCACAGAGGGCTCCTTTTCTCGCATATTTGAGAAGCTCACTTCATGTTCTGATCCACTTCTATGTATATCGTCAACTGAAGGGTATGCTGAAGAGCTGCGCTTCTTTAGCAATGCAGCAGAAAATCCCGCTGCCCAGACCTATTGGGGTAAAGAGGATGTATCAAAAAGCATGTCTCCATCACATGGCTAATCAATTAGGAAAGCCAACAACATGCACCAGCTGCATAATTCAAAAATTTCACAGTTAACCAAGATCCAGCTATCAGGGTTTTAGAAAACATTGATTAACAAAAAATACAACTCCTTCAAACTTTTCTAATATCAGCATAATCTCCATATAACAATAAACTTTGATTTGATTCAAGGTGAAAAATGTGATGACACAATTTATTACTCTCTTATCTTATTGTGCATAAGTATGTATTCTTCAACATCACGACTCAGAAGAGACTATTCACACAAGACAAGAAGCAAGTGGCATTTATTTTCTCAGTCATAGATCGGGCTTTGGAAACCAGCCAGCAACAAGAAAAAAAATTCTTTGAAAAGCAGTGAGACCTGAGTTTAAACTTTTGCTATTGAAAGTTAAATAGCTTACAACTACAAACATGAATATTGGTCTCAGGTTGAGTCCATATGCAACTGATACCATAGGGTCAATACTTTCTTGTTTCCTACATAATGTGTGCTTGTCGCCTTGTCGGATGGGTTAAGGAATAAGCCATATATCACCACCATGAAAAATGCTTTAAACACTTTTACGTATTAGAATTTCTGGTCTGAAACAAACATCAAATAGGAAGAAAATCATGATTAAGAACCTTAGGATTTATTTCAGGGTCCCCTCCTGAATCAATCACGCATCCTTTAATTTTTTCAAAATAATCACCACTAGATTGAAGAAATTCAAGAATGGCCCCGTAGCTGCATGCAAAAAACAGAAGAAATTGACTATCAGGACACAGTGACGAAGTTTATTTAATAAAATTCAAGGAGACAAATTCAACTGACAAACAAGATCATAGTGTAAACTTCTATTAGCAGTTTTAAAATTCAATGGAAGTGTCAGAAACACATCAGAAAAGATCCATTGATTTTCCACTTAAATAAAATTATAGGCCATTAAAGGACATGAATCATCATTTCAAAAGGATCCAATTTCCTCACTCCTAAGTCCAAATCCCTGTTTCAACTTCCAGTGATTGTTCTGTGTCATAAATCAATTGTTTCAGGATTCATTGCCAAGTTGTTCACAAGGGAGTTCACACCACCACTCATGTCACCATCGTCAGCCTGCCAGTCCTTCAGTATTGCAAAGATGTACAGCTAAGTTAACATAAAAATAAAGATCCAACATAAAATCTATCATAGCCAGATTTTGTTAGGATAACCCCCTTTTCTACAACCCAAAAGCAACAACAACAACTAAATGCCTTGTGCCAACCATTTGGGATCAAATTGTATAATTCAAATTGTTGAATAAATTTGGGCATTCACCAATTCAAATTCCAGTCCTGTTTTGCGACCATGACTGAATTTCATTTTCAAATCATGAATCATAGTTGAATCATATTAAATGTAGCATTCAGAACAGTTTATGGGGATTTAGGTTAAACAAAAAACTTTTACAGATAGGAGTTATTTCTCTTCTTTCTCCAGAGATTTTTAAGCTTGAAAGCATTCATCATCATCATCAAAAACCAGTTCCCACCAAAGTGGGGTCGGTGACATGAATCTTGTCTGTCCATCCCACTATATAAAAAACATATTTTCAGTTAATTTACATTTACTTAAGACTTGTTTTATTGACTTCATCCATGTCCTTTTAAGTCTTCCTCTTGCTCGCTTAGGTCATTTAGTATGCATCCTCTCACACCTTCTAACAAGTGCATCTCTAGGTCTCCGCTTTATATGTCCAAACCACTTTAACCTACTCTCACACCTTTAGTCGAAAACATTGACAAGGTTAGTTTGCATTGCTCTCTTTAATTTATAAATATTTAAAAGCACATATTTCTACAGGTTTAAGGATTTTCTCTCAACCAAAAAGAGTAGATTACAAAAATTAAAATTGCTCCCTCAATAATTATGGGAATTTAATTTAGTCACTTGATATTGTTTCTATCTACAGAAGAGATCAACTACTTACAAAAGAACTTATGCTTTCCTTTCATATAAGTGCTGAATTTTCTGCAATGATTAGAAAATATAAACTTAATTCTACCAATTATGAGTTAATTCCATATATTTTACAGTATTACTGGTTATAACCATGCCCAAAAGCAGTGGGCCCCACCCACTATATGACTGCTGCATACACATCGGCGAGGTGAGGCCTCTTCTAGCCCATCCTTTGGCAAGAAGCAAGCAAGCATTCCTCTTGAGGAAGGGCAAGCTTACAAATTGAGTCCAATTTGCAGATTGCTTTCTAGTGTCTACTCTTTTCTTCCCGCTAATGATGATGGTGATGATTACCCTAATATCTACTGTGCTTCATACACATTATTGCCAAATAGAAACATTCACTGCTTTCACCTATCTTAATCGATCGACTTGCGACCTATGGAAATTTTTTCTACTCGGATCCCAGCATAGAAATATTTATGAAGAACCAAAAGTCAAACAGAAATAAAGTGAGATTAGCGAACAAAACTATGACAGAAATACCAAAACAGGCCTTCGGGGGTAATGAATCTTCTTTCGACAAAGCTACGGTCACTCGTCAATCACTCAGAAATTGCACAAAATAATCCAATTTCACAAGATTGACCTAACAAAGGATTAATAATCGAACTAAGAAATACAGAATTATGCAAACAACATCAAATAAATCCAATTTCAGAAGATTGAACAAACAAAAGAAAACAGACACAAAATGAAATAAGCAACTAGATTTCAATCAACGTACACAAGCCAACCGGTGTTGCTGAAGGTGTGGAAAAGTAAATAACGTTCCCTTCCATCTTCTTCCGTCTCGGACAGCCATGAAACAAGCTCCCCACCAAGCGCTGAAATCTGTTTCTCGATTCTTCTCCCTGAATCTAACCCTACACCATATCGCACCGGCACAACAAATGTTACCGCATGAATTCCCCTTGATGTGTACAAATCCACGTACCTCTTCAGGTGTTTTTGCTTCGCTCCAAGCCAACCGAGCAACACAACAGTGAAAACAGGCCCTCGCTCTCGGCAAAGCCCCAAATCGCCACCATCGACGCTTCCCGGAGCTCGTTGCCACACGACGAGTTCATCATTTGGATCAGATACAGCTCGATCGAAACGCTCGTCTGAAACACGAGGACTCGAGGGCAGAGATTCAGAAAGAGAGAGAAGAAACCCTAACGGACTGGAATGCGGAGAATATGCAGAAGATTGGGAGGGGGCAAACGATGAAAATCGATCAAGAATACAGTGATGGCGATTTCCTGCGAGGAGATTGTCGCGATCCTTCGCAAACAAAGCAATTGCACGGTGTGGGTTTTGAAGGTTCCGCGAAGAATTTGTATGAGAAGGTGAGTGTAGTTTAGGCGTGAACCTGAGATAATGCCTGCAGAGAAGATGGCGATTGAGGTTTGAAGAGTGCAAAACCCTCACTGAGGCTTCCATTACCGTAGGATAGGAAGAAATCGGACAACTATTTTTGGGAAGAAGAAAAATAAATCAGAACTACTGTCTATACCACGTATGTACTGCAGTTTATAACGTTCTTCCACGTAGTTAAATATTTGTGATATTACAGTTTACACCTTGTGGTTGTGGTTTCGACAATCCCACTTTTCCCTTAAAGTTTCTAAAATATCAGTTTAACACCTTCAAGTTTTTTCTCATATAACAATCTCCCCTTTTAAAAGTTTGATTGTTAGAATCACAACAAAGAGAATGTTAATTGTCAAATTTGTCCTCTTTAATTTATTTTTAAAAAAAAAGCTTTATTTATATCTTAGAGTACAAAAAAATGTCCTTTGAGGGGTAAATTGTTCAATATATGTATTCTTTTTACTTTATCAATAGAGTTAAGATTTTAACGATCAAACCTTTGAAAAGGAAAAAATATTACCCACAACTAACCTCAAAATGATAAATTGATATTTTAAAAATCCCAAGGGGATATTGGGATTTTCTAAAATCACAAGAGATAAACAATAAATATTCTTAAATAATTAGAGTTTTAAAATTACCTAACTGGCTTCCTCCCACAACAAACAGCCTGTTGTAAAGTGACATCTACATAGTACTACCTTCACAATCAACCCAAAAAATGCTAGGATTATAGGAAAGAAACGATATCATATCCCTTTGCAGATGAAAAACTCTCTTGGGGATATTTCTCATGTTCCTTCAATTTTTTTAGGTGAACTTTAGATAGGGCTTAACGTGCTAATGTTCCATACCCCATCTCGAACGAAGTCTTTCATATACACTTCATTTGATCAATTGGATCGGATGCATTCTAAATTCTTATCAAATATCATGGATATACCCCTCACATGAGTTTGAGAAATGATTTAATGTTTCTTTTGTCACATTGTGCTGTCGCTTTGAGATTTCTATGTACCGTTTCGCTGCTAAAGCATTAAGAGCTAATTTTATTATGGCTAGAGGACTGCACATGCTAAGCATAACAAATTACAAAATATTAATCTTTAAAAGCTTTTGTGGGGCTTACTTGGAAAAACAGTCTATTAAAATCAAGAACGCATGTCATTCCATTCAGTTAGTGATGCTGACGTGGCATAAAAAAATCTGTAAAATAAGAAAAAACCGAAAGATGATTTAGGCATGAAGGCTCTGTTTGTTTCACCAGAAACCCAGAAGAAAATTTTCCTAGTGTTTGGATGTAGCATGGAAAATGTTTTAGAATTTTTTTTTTCTTTTCTTATACAAATGCAACTAAAAACACCTCCCCTAGAATTTTATATTTTAGATAGTCTTTATTAAAGTAAACACTAATAAACTGCAAAAAATAAGAACCAACCATTCTAAACAAAAGACATAAGTCTCAAAGCATATAAGAGCATGAAATCTCCAAAATCCATGACTGACACATATTCAAACTATAGCCAACCAAATGTAAATATAAAAACAAGAAGTATTCAAAATATTATAAAAAGAAATAAGTCAAGATGTATATAAACCAAAACCTAGTTAACTAGCACTAGCTTCATTCTGACGAATCTCATTTTGAAACTTTATCAACCATCTTTTACGACCATTTTCCCCTTTTGCAAGAAATAACCTTTCTAGCTTTTCATTTTTGTTCAAAAAGTCAAATGCTTCTTCGAGCATAATCTCATCAAATCCTTCCACCTTCATTACGTCTCCAAAAAGAAATGAAATATACTCTTGTTGAGTATTGGTCTTCATTGCCTTACCCCTTTTGATCTCAAGTTATCAGGTGGGGTTGATAAATGCAGATGAGTATATTAAAATAAAGAGTAAAAGAGGCAAAATAGGTCCATGAGATATGGAACCAGTGACGGAAATTCTGCTGAATTAAGGACTATAACAAAACTACAAGATTAAATACAGCTATCATAACCCAGTCTCATATCAAATCACCAGCAGATAAGGTTTGAACTCCTTCCTAATACATACCCAAGATGGAACCAAAGCTAAGATGTCATCAAATATCCTCTGTTTCTGTATTCTCCCCACCCCAAATCCCACACTCAGATGCCCCTATCACGAATTAGCCAAACAAAACCAAATTATGGCTAACCAGACCGCTTGGTAGATCATTTGCCTTTTCTATTTAAGAAAAGGGAACCGTCACTGTTTTGCAAGGTCAAGAGCAATCCTTGGCTGTACCCAACTAAGTCCTTGTAATCCAATAAAGGAAAACCAAAGAAACCCAGTAAACTTGCAATGTAGGAAGATGTGATCCACTGACTATACTTCTATGAGGCAAAAAATATACACATTAGACAAAATAGCTCAATACTTGCTCCTCCTTTGTGGATTAGCAAGGGTAGTAATACCATTATGAATGCAGTCCAAAGGAATACAAGGACTTTAGGGGGAACAGGGGGCCAAAGGAAATAGAGGAAAAGGCAGGAGGATCGAAATTAGGAATGGAATATAAATGAGTTATAAAAAAAAGGGCAACAGAAAATGACCCAAGAGAGGAGAAACTCCAACTTCACTGTCCTCAATGAGGGATTGTTAACGTCGTACAAAGATATAAGGAACCCTAAAGAAACCCTAATATCTTAATAAAGTAAAACAGATAATCTAAAACAAAACTTCACATAAACAAGAACGGAATAGTAGAAGAAATAACATCAAGAGAGAACCGAACAAGTAAGAGCAAGATCCCTCACCTTGATAGGAGGAGAAATGAAAAAACGAGGCTTCGAACGATCGAAAGAAAACAGAACAATGAAGAGGCGATTGCCCTCGAACCCCTATTTATAGATGCTATCGCCGAATGCCGACTCTCTATGAAACTTAATATCGCCGAATCCCAGATCAAACCCACGGTCTCTCTGCAATTGTCCAATTTCTTCACCACCGCAGGAAAAGCTATAAGGAGGGAGGAAGGCGAGGCTCCGATTTTTTCATGCCCTAGGAGAAGGAAGAAAACAAGAGGCTCTCAAGCTAACTTCGTCGTGCTTAGGAAGCTTATGAGCTATTTTCGTCAAAGTCGTTCATCGTGCCCAGGAGGACGAAGAATGGAGTCGAAGTCGAGTAGAAAAAAAAAATTGAAACACAAGCACGAGGCGAGAGTTATGTTCATAATGCCCTGGTGGAAAATAACTTCCGCTGATTTTTAGCAGAAGTTATTTTCCGCCGATTTTCCTCCAAATTGGAAAATATTTTCCTTCAGTTTTCGTTTCCCCTGAAACAAACGTCGGAGAAAACTTCAAAATTTCGGAAAATATTTTCTTTTCCCTATTTTCCGGTGAAACAAACAGAGCCGAAATGTCAAGCCCGAATCTTGCCTACTCGCTTTATGTATTAGTATAAATAATCTTTTTTCCGGTGATAATTTATTCTGATGGAGCTAACTTACCAAAAATGTCCATGTGGGTGTCACTATTACGCTTGTTTTAAGTATGCAATATTAGTTGTACCAAGTCAAATCTGATCAAATTTCAAATCATCTACTAACCGCTCTTTGGTCTTCCCATAGGAACCTCAAAAAAAAAAAAAAAAAAAAAGACTTCCATAAGATGAACTATAAACAAATAACATGTCATAGGATCTCCTTACCTAATCCCTTAGAGTAGTTGAAAGAATGGGACAAGGCAACCGTTTACTAGAATTAGTACTTCGCTGGTGGATAGACCCCTGGTGCTCTCTATTCGGTGTATCGCTGGTGGATAGACCCCTGGTGCTCTCTATTCGGTGTAGGGCTTCCCCAGCCGCTTCACTGCCGAATTTTTTAAGTTTTTTTGCCACCACCTTGCTTTCATGTTACGTCTTAATCTCACTACAAAAAAAAAAAAATGTTACGTCTTAATCATGCTTTCGTGTTCTTTACGGCAGTAAATTAGACTTCTGTTCTTTACGACTTCCCCGGAACCGGGGAGTCGGGGACCAACAACTCCTTAATTAGTTAGGGTTCGTTAGCTTGTCAGTTGGTAGTGTATAGCGTGGCCCACTGATTCAGATACACTAGGATTAGGTATAGCAACGGGGCCGGTTCTGATAAACCCGAACCCCCTTTATAATGGTTTTACCGATACCAAACCTTAACCCGTTCTATTGATAACAGGCAAGTCGGATTGACCCGGTTGAATTACAAAAATGTAAAAAAAAAAAAGGTTTTAAAGTAAAATATATCACATAATGACATATTTATTCATTAAATATATATTTTTAATGTATGGTATATATCAGAATCTATACTATATATAACGAGAATAGGCCTCTTAGGAAACGTGTCAATACCATGCACAACTTCCCCGAAATGCCCTTATCATTCCTTAATAAGGCAAAATTAATATAGCGTTAAAATAGTCAAGACTCTGTCTATTCCTTTAAAATATGGACAATTGTAATTGTTTCCTCTCATTAAGTGCATTACTTCACATGTACCCTTGCTAGCAATATTTTAAACAAATAAAAATTATATTTTAATAGACTAAGGCAAGATTGGGATTGGGCAAACCCTGAACCCACCCGAACCCGATTTTGCAAATACCAAACCCTTATCATTGGGAGCGTCGCATTAGGAGTGGGGCGGGTCACCTGTTTAAACCGCCCTATTGCCATCCTAGCTTAATAGAAAATTTTTATTCGTCGATTTAATTTAGAAAGTAAATTTTCTCTTTTTATGTAATAATTTTTCTTGAAGTTAATCAGTCCATGTTTGGTACGGTTGTTGGCCTTCACGCATCATGGGATGTGGGCCCCTGAAATGAGACATCCATCCGCACGTTTACCACTAAATCCTACGATCAGAGGAAAATGCGTTCTGATCCACTAGTTTTTTGGAAATAATGAAAAAAGGCCTAGCACTGTCTCGAGTGTCCATCACTGGTTGTTTCCAGAATCATTTCGGTTTGTTTTTTTCTTTCTTGAATTAAAGATTTATGAATAAAGTACTGGCTTCATTATAATATATCTCCCTATGTAAAATGCCTAAAATACGCTTGACTCGGTGACATATGAATTGTGTCAGCAGTCGGCCTCTAGTTAGGTGTCATTTGGACCTTGAATTTTGCAGAAATTGCAGCTTGAAGTGAGCTAAACGGGAAAGGAAATTTTAGAGGAATTCAACGAAACAAAGTTCTAGAAAAGAACCATCCATCCACATCTCTCTAGCTCTCTAAACAAATGTAAAAAGATAAATTAGAACTATTACCACTTTAATCATCAATTAAAATTTTATTTCCATCATTTATTTTGAAAAATATATATCTATATCTATATTATTAATAAAGAAAAAAAAGAGAATATTCCCTTCATATTCTGGTCCGCTTTTCTTTTTCCAAACATCATCCTCCCCAATTATTTTAAACATGTTATCACTATTTCGGGTCTACGCATGCCCCTAATATATAATTACACTAAACAAGTTAGGTTGAACATGGACAATACATGAATGTGGACGATGTCACGGTCATGTACATGAAGAAAAGGAGACCGTTTCAGCTGGAACCACTCAGTGGTTCCAACATGAAACTTGCGGATGGATGGATGGCACCTTTCAATAGTGGGGCCCATACCCCAAAATGCATCTCAACCGGTGGTTTCGTTGAACCACCGGATTTTGGTTTTAGAAGAAATGCTCACGGAGAGAAGACGCCGATGGAAAGAATCCTAGGAAGTAGGAAGGAGTTATTTTATGGAAGGGTGTTTTAATAATTTCGGAGATTCGCTTCGATTATAAATTCTGTTATCGGTATCTCCAGTGTACGCCGGTAAGCATTTTTCTTATTTTGTTTTTCCTCGTCCAAATTCCGTCGATCGGTGGCCGGAGCGTCGAAATCCTTTTGATTTGTTTGTCAGGTGGTATCAATGGCTGAGAAGAGCAAGATCTTGATCATCGGAGGGACAGGCTACATCGGGAAATTCATTGTCGAAGCAAGCGCGAAATCTGGACACCCGACGTATGCTTTGGTCAGAGAGAGCACGGTTTCTGATCCCGTGAAGGGCAAACTTATCGAGAGTTTCAAGAACTCGGGCGTCACTCTGCTATATGTGTGTTTTCAGCTTTTTGTTTCTAGGTTTCATTTGAGTCGTCGATTAAACATTTGTATATGCTATGATCTTACGCAGGGAGATCTTTACGATCACGAGAGCCTGGTCAAGGCTATAAAGCAGGCGGATGTGGTGATCTCTACCGTAGGCCACGCACAGTTAGCAGATCAGGTGAAGATCATTGCTGCCATAAAAGAAGCAGGGAATGTCAAGGTAAGCGGATCAATCGCTCGAGACTCAGTCACTTAAGAAAAATCTAAGCCTCTTCGTTACCGATTGGTTGATTGGTTTTGGTTGCTGTAATTCACCTCTGACATCTTCACGCAAGCATCTCACGCTGCAAATGACTTACCTCAAAATTTTCGATTGCTTATAAAAAATGTGGGAAGGAATCGTCCGTCGCCCTTCCCTGTATTGATCCTGATGCGACCGTGAGGCCAGTGTTTTCTTACGTGGGCTCCATTTAAAACAATCAAAAAATATTGGCCGTGAAATGCTGGCAGCATCTCACGGCTCAACAGGGAAAGGGACAGACGATTTCATTCCAAAAAAATGTCAGGTGGTAAAAGACACCTCAGACTAAGCGATGTTTGTCGTGTCTTACATTTACATGAAATTACTTCAATTTGAGAGAATTAATTAACCATGAGGTTTTCTTTAAAGCATTAAAATCATTAAAATTCTAGATCAAAAGTCTTGGAATATTTCTCTAAGATTTATGCTTAAATTGAAGAAATCAAGTGGTATTGTGCACAAATAATCCAGAGGTTTTTCCCTTCGGAGTTTGGGAACGATGTCGATCGCGTCCATGCTGTTGAGCCCGCAAAGTCTGCCTTTGCAACCAAGGTTCAAATCCGCAGAACTGTTGAGGCTGAAGGGATTCCATACACTTATGTGTCCAGCAACTACTTTGCTGGCTATTTTCTTTCTACGTTGGGACAGCTAGGAGCCACGGCTCCCCCCCGAGATAAAGCCATTATATTGGGTGACGGAAATGTTAAAGGTAACTTACTGAAGATCTTTAAATTTTTTTCTATGACCCTTAGTTATATTGGTGGAAAATCTGAAGTGGAAACAAGCTTGAATCTTGAGCCTTAACATATCATATACGTGGTAATGACACTATCAAAGTTATGGGAATAACCCCATTGATTTCTTGCAAGATAGTACTCATCCATGATAAGATTTCAGTTTGTTCAACTTAAGGCCAATTTACATCAGTTGCCTCTTGATCATTTTATTGCACTCCAGAAATAAATCAATTTTCACATAATTCTATGATTCCAAAAGATTGTTCTGCTCCATTCCCTTTATTTTTGAACAAAATGCATGGAATCCATCTTAATTGAAAAGAGTTGAAATTTGCAGTAGTCATCCATAACCTTAACGTAAAAGTTTGATTCTTAGGGTCCTGTACTAAATTGTGCCTCACATATTGCTGCAAGGGTTTGAGGTGCAGTGAAATTGGCTCCTCGCACATGTCTTTTAGGACATATTACAGTTTTCCCTTTTTTCACATTTAAATTTGAGTTGCATTTTCATCCGTTTGCAGGTGTCTTCAACAAGGAAGATGACATTGGCACCTTTACAATCAGAGCTGTAGATGATCCAAGAACCTTGAACAAAGTCCTTTATATTAGACCACCGAGCAATACGTACTCTTTCAATGAGCTTGTGTCCCTCTGGGAAAAGAAGATTGGCAAAACCCTCGAAAAGACCTATGTTCCGGAGGAGAAACTTCTGAAGGACATCCAAGGTCAGTAGGAACTATGATGCTTTTGAAATTTATCAGTGAAATTTTAGCTGTAGTGACCAACTGATGCAAGGAAAAATCCGGATGCTCTAGCATTATTAACATCTATATACATGCTTCATAGTTGAGTAGCGTGACAAGTTAATAGTCAGATCTATTTTGATCGCTGTCATGTCATGAAAAAAGGTTTAAACCGTAATATTTGTTTGATTCATTTTCCTGTTCTTTTACACTGTAATATTTGTTTGATTCAATTTCCTGTTCTTGCAGAGTCTCCAATTCCAGTAAACGTTGTGTTAGCCATCAACCACTCAGTCTTCGTGAAGGGAGATCACACCAACTTCGAGATTAAGCCTTCGTTTGGGGTGGAGGCATCTGAGCTGTATCCTGATGTTAAATACACCACAGTGGACGAATACCTCAATCAGTTTGTCTGAATGTCTGCCCAGCTACACTGCCTTAGTAAATAAACAAGTATTGCTTTCTTATGCCGCTTTTACGAGATGTTGGCTTGCGTTATCCTTTCTTGTTGTCCCGTCTAAATGGCGCCTGGGTAGAGACGCTTGGTAAGCATACCCACTGAAGCTTCTATATGGTAGTTGATTAATGACAAGCTTTTATCTGAAACTAATATAAGTTCTTATGAGTGGTTTGCTAAAATATTCAGCATTTTGTTATAATTCACCAGCTTGGCACATAACCAATTGTTCTTCCTACCTAAGGCGAAACAATTTTCAAATACACTGGCAAGAGGCATTGTATTGTTGTCTGCTAATCTGGATAAATGGAATCATGATTGCAAGATCAATTAGTAGCATTTTAATTTTTCTGAAGTTAAAAGTGTCAAAGATTTTTCTTACCCAGTCCTTCTGCAAGGTTAAGCTATGCCACCAAATTAATTTCCTGTAGGATTGAAAGAGGGGTTATACCCAAATAGGTTGCTTTTTAGGTGGTAAAAAAGGGGAAGCAGTTCTTTCGAAATTTATTCTTATAAAGTGCTTTCCTAAAAGGGTTTTGACTGGGACTATATTTGCCAAGTCAAAAACGAAAGTTACAAAATGGGTATTATAAGATAGCACCAGGATAAAATAGTCATGACAAAAATGTCTTGAGGAGTTTATACCCTCAAATTCTTTAATGAATACGGAAGTGAGTGTGGACTACGGATAGATAACTTACATGGGAGAGCCTAGGATCTGAGGCGAAATGATTCTTAAGGCATGGTGATGACACCTCAAGGCTTACAACCGGGATCAACGGCATCCTCTTCTTAAATCTTTAATGATTATTCTACATCATAAACAATATAAGCATATCATCTAGTGGTCATAACCATTAGACCAAATAAATCCTAGACCAAGCAGCTTAGTACATTCAAAACTGGCAACATGCTACTGAACCGACCAAAGAACCCGTTATGTGTTGACTTGAGACTATATGAGTGGCAAGTCGACTCTCGTAACAGGCCTACCGTGAGTCCGCCTGACAGCTACGACGAGTACATTGTTGAGTAAACTTGAAACATGTTCCCAAGGCAAGAAAGAGTGGCTCATGACATGTTTGTTAACTTCCTGCGTAAAGAATAAAATATAAGCAACACAACCACAGCCAAAAATCAAAGTATCAACGCTTAACAGTGTCAAAATTGTTTTCTTGACATGGCAGAGTATTCATCATCTGAGGACAAAGAACTTAATGAAAGAAAAAGCACAACAGATTCACATATCACTCACTGATTTATATCAGGAAACTTATGGACAACATAGAAGAGCTTCTCCAATAAGAACAGAAGCGTGGCTTCAATCACAGTGGGCTCGTTTTCTCGCATATTTGAGAAGCTCACTTCATGTTCTGATCCACTTCTATGTATATCATCAACTGAAGGGTATGCTGAAGAGCTACGCTTCTTTAGCAATGCAGCAGAAAATCCCGCTGCCCAGACCTATTGAGCCCGCATCTTCTCCTACGCCCCCTCTCCTCCAAAATTATAGCCCCAATATGCATGCGACAAGTGTCTTGAAAAAACTTTTGGAAAACGTTAAATGTTTCCATTCGCTCACTCCCGTCAAATTCAAACACAACATTAACTAACCCGAGTTAGTTAAGCTTTACACGTCCTCTTCCAACGAAAAAAAAACCCTACCCCACCTCTTTGTCTTCTTCTCCACGGAACCAACCTGCAATAGAGTTAAACAATTGCAATAGAACCCTACCCCACCTCTTTGTCTTCTTCTCCACGTTTAACTCTATTGCAATAGAGTTAAACAATTGCAATAGAACCCTACCCCACATCTTTGACTTCCTCTCCAATAGAGTTAAACAATTGCAATAGAGCAGGGTAGGGATGGGCAACGGACAGGCGTGCCTGGGCTGGTGTTAGCACCTGATTTTTGCACCCCAAAAAATGCAGAAAATGAAAATTTCAATTAAAAGTCAAACCCTGAGGGGGCCAAAATTTGACTTTTTGATCCAAAGAGAATTGGCCATCAAACTTCCTCTCATTGAAAAAAGCATTTCGACACGGTTCTAACGCAACTGAGTTTGCCAGAATCGGAGTCCGGATGAGAAAGTTATGAACCGGTCAAACTTTTGGGGGAGCGAAAGTTGACTTTTTGCTCGACCCCAATTCAATTGCCCAATTTGATCTCATTGGATAGAGCATTCCGAACCGATTCCAACGACACCAAATTTGCTGAAATCGGACATCGGACGGAAAAGTTATGGGCAGTTGAAGTTTCAAAGAAAAGCTGCCCATGTGGCAAAACAGCAGCAAAAAGCAGAATAGATGAATTAAATAAATAAAAATGATCTTTTAATATTATTTTAATAAGAGAATCTCGTTTTATAATAAAATAATCAAAAAATCGGATAAAAATCTTTAAATAAACCAAATTGAATAAAGGTTTGAAATCCAAACATTTTAAAAACGTGCGGGACCGTATTTGAAGTACGGGCGAGGCATGCCCGTACTTCAACTACGGGCAAGCTTCTAGAAGGGGACGCGTGGCGGGACACGCGTCCCGTACGGAAGAATCTGCGATAATTGCAAATATTCGTTTTTCGCCCGTAATTGAATTACGGGCAAGGCACGCCCGTACTTAAAGTACGGGCAAGGCATGCCCGTAGTTCAAATACGGGCACGAAAATTTTGCCTATAAATAGAGAGGCCACCCCCCTCATTTGAACAAGCCTTCTCCCCTGGCCTACCCCCTCTCCCTCTTGGAGTTTTCCACGGCCAACCCCTGCCCAAATGCTACCACCCCTCAACCCAAACCTATTTTATTCCTAAAATACCCCTCACCTTGCATAAACCATGTCCTAATTCCCTCTTTCATCTTGTAAGTATAAACAACCCACCAAACCCCTGCTGAAATCCATCTAGAATTCCTCGGAGGACGCGGAAGCGCTGCCGAAATTGCTCAAATTCAGAAGGACCATTCAAGATAGTCATAAATAGTATTGTAAGTATTTTTTCATCCATTTAAATACAATGAGATAAGCTTTAATTTCTTTTTTAAGTTATTGTACATTCTACATCTTCCACTAACCTTTTGCTGTTTTCTTCTAAGTCATGGCAACCTCAATTTAAAAAGGAGTTGATCATATAAAAAAAAAAAGAAGGAAAGAAAGTGTCCAAGGGACACCTTGATCAACTAATTTAATGATCCCCTTTGTTCTATCTAAAATTGGAACATGATTTCTTTAGAGTCACTCAATCCCCTGTAAATTACCCCTTTCCCCTTCCTAAGATTGATGGTGAATGACTGAAAGAAGATCTTGTTTACTCAAAGAACAAAAAGAAGTAAAAGATGGTCATTTGGATTGAAAGAAGGAGATGCAGCATATTGAAGGAGCTGGAACCATCCTAGATGTTGCAGAAAGTTCCCAAGAGGCCACCGAAATGATCCCAAGCAGAATCGGCAGCAAAAGTGCAGAATAAGCTTCGCCCGTATACTCAGGGCGGTCCGGGTGTGCCCGTAATTAATCCACGGGCTGGTTTGAACCGTGTTAAAATTACGGTTCAGCCCAGACCGTGAATCAAATACGGTCCAAACTGTAAATAACTTAAAAAATGTAATTTTTTGGTTCGGTTGGACCTAATCCGGTCTAAACCGGCTTGAACCGACCCCTTTAACAACTTGGGCTGTCTCAAGCCCATTTTTGGACTATGGGCCTAAATGGGCCCATCAAGACCCCCCTTTGGCCCACTTGTGGGGCCCACTTTTGACTGGCCCAAACCAGGCCCGTTTTCAATAAACGGGCCCAAGGCCACTTGACTTTGGCTAATGGGCTCATTCCAAGCCCACTAAGCCCAAACCTAAAGTGTAAATAAATAAAATAATAAAATAACCAAATGGGTTACCCAATAACCCAACTGGGCCCAAGGCCCAACCATGGCAGTCCACGGGTCTTCCAACGGGACCCGGGTCCGACCCACCTCACTTAGATAAATAAAAAAAAAAAAAGATAAAATTAAAATAAAAGGGACCCACACCTTCAGAAGGTCCCACCGACCAAATAAGTGTGCATGCTGGCTTAGGAATTGGGTGAAAACTAAGTTGACTCAGACCAAGGAGACCCACGGGACCTGTCAATCGACGGGGCGGGCTAGGGTGTCTTCTGGCTTCCCTAGACGTAACCGAGAACTTGCTCAGAACTCTAATAAGCCGCAGACCGGATTAATTAGGCCCGGATAGGTGCCCCTTTGTGTCTGCCTGCACCTCTCAGGCAGTGGCGACTCCAAACTCCAAATCAGTCCCGAGGCGAGCATCACTTCTACATGCACCTCGTCGTGCGGCCCGAAACGGGGAAACCAAGAAAAGGGGGTGCGCACAGCTGGCCCGGGCACGCCACAGGCCTAGGGCCTTGGGGGCACGGCCCGCCAGGGCATGCGGGCCGCGTGCCAGCCCAAGCCCGCGCGCGAGCCCGCGCCCAACGGCAGGCACGCGTGCCTGCCGTTGGGGCACGGCGGGCCGACCCGTTGGGCATGCAGGCCGGCCCGCCAGAGAGCTAACCGTTGGTTAGCTTTTTTTTCCCTCCATAAAAGCCACTTTTATGCCCATTTTACCCCCCCAACAGCCATATAACAGCTATATTGGGGGGCTATAGTTGTAATTGATGATTAAAAGACCTTTTCTACCCTTCCAACTACAAAATAACAGTCATATTGAAGGGTAGAGGTGGTAAAAAGCCACTTTTAATTTTCTATAAATAGCCACTCTCTTTCCCACTCCAAACCACACCACTTCTACAATCTCCTACTCTCTTCTAATTGATTATCAAATAGTTTCTTTGCTCTAATTGTTGTAATTGGAAATTGGTGATACTCGATCTCTTCTAATTGTTCAAGCATCAAAAGTGGGAAATTGGACTCTGGAGGTTGAAGGCTTCAATTGCAAAGTTCAAGATTCATTCTAAAGAGGTATTCTTCTATTTAATTTTCCGATTTTAAAATTAGTATAAATATTATTATTATAAGTAAGTCTCTCCTTCTACCTTTCTTATAAATTAATATCACCAAATATTTATTATAATATTATTTATTAAGAATTTTTTTTTCCAAAAATTTGATAATGGACCCTAGGTATCCTATGTTTTTTGACACTGAAGAAAGGGAATATCTTAGACCCCTTTTTGACCCAGTATTTTCTGATGATATAACCCAACCCCAATATAATGACCCTCCCATCCAAGATCTTGAAACAGAATTACCTTCACAGGATATAGGATCGTCTTCCCTACCACCTAGGAGCACCAAGAGGAGTAGAACCTCCGGTGTTTGGCTCAATTTTACAATTGAAAGTGTAGGGAGTGAAGAGAAGGCAGTGTGTAACCATTGCAAAAAACATTTTAGTTGTAAAGGCAAAGGTGGTACAGGCCACTTGAACCGGCATTTGCAAAAATGCCTTCCAAAACATGGCCAAATTGACCCTAGGCAAACCCAAATTTCTACTAGTAGTGTTGCTATGAGTAATTTTATTTTTAATCAAGAAGAAACTAGGCTTTAGATTAATAGATTCTAAAAGATTTCACCGTTTAATAACTAAATATTTAGCACCACAATTTAAACCTTTTTCACGCTACACTTTAAGAAAGGATGCAATAAAATTATATTGAAAAATGAAAACTGCATTAATAGAAACTTTGTCAAACAGTACTTTTAAGATAGCTTTAACCTCAGATATTTGGACAAGTAGACAACAAATAAGTTATTTAGCTATAACTGCACATTATATTGATGAAAATTGGAATATGGAAAAAAGAATAATAACTTTTGAACCACTAGATGCTAGCCATACTGGAATGAATATATCTAATGCTATAAGTAGAAATCTAAGAAATTATAAAATACACAATAAAATAATGGCTCTAGCACTTGATAATGCAAGTGCTAATAATGTTGCAGTAGGAATATTAAGACAACAATTAAACTTAAATATAGATGGAAGTTTATTTCCTGTTAGGTGTGCTTGTCATATCCTTAATTTAGTTGTGCAAGATGGATTAAAAATTGTTCAACATCATTTAATAAATATTAGAGATGCAGTAAGATTTATAAAACAATCTAGCACAACCGCTAGAGAATTTAAATATTATTGTGAAACTTTAGGAAAGCAATATAAAAAAATTACCCTAGATGTTGAACATGGGTGGAATTCAACATATTTAATGCTAGAAGCTGCACTAGGATTAAAACAAGAAATTACAATATTTTATAAAAGTAAAATGCCTGAATGTGACTTAGAAGATCTTGATTGGCAAATAGCAGAAATTTTAAGAGATTTTTTAAAAGTTTTTTATGATGCAACAAGATATTTATCAGTAGTTTATTACCCAACATCCTCAAGTATTATAACTTGTTTATATCAAATAAGTATTTGTTTTAAACAATATATAGATGTACCCATTGCTAAGGAAATTATCCTTGCAATGGAAACTAAATTTTTAAAATATTGGCAAGAGATGCCTAATTTATATTGTTTAGCTACTACAATGGACCCTAGGGTTAAATTAGGAGTTGAAGACTTAATAGATGGAATAAATGAAAATATGAATTCTACTTTTCAAATAGATATACGTAAAATAAGAAATCTATTAGAAAGACTTTTTTGTGAATACGATACTAGTAGTAGCATACAAAGTCATACGCGAACCCAACAAACACTACCAGATAATTCC
The DNA here is from genome assembly GCA_947561395.2 of Buxus sempervirens. Taxonomy (NCBI): domain Eukaryota; kingdom Viridiplantae; phylum Streptophyta; class Magnoliopsida; order Buxales; family Buxaceae; genus Buxus; species Buxus sempervirens. The sequence goes on from OX387190.1 coordinate 39,197,135, forward strand.
CCTTGGAATTTTTTAAGTGGGAGAAGAAAGGGAAAACAACCAGCATCTAGTAGTGGGGGATCATCTGAATTAATGATTTTCTTAGAAAACCCCCCAATGAGTTTCAATACTAGAGAAGAGCATAATGCTTTTAACATTTTGACATGGTGGAAGCAAAATCAGGTTAATTATCCTGTGCTTTCCGCCATGGCACGTGATCTACTAACGGTTCCGGTGTCCACAGTTGCATCGGAATCAGCTTTTAGTGCAGGTGGACGAACCGTGGATGATTACAGGAGCAGATTAACGCCGGAGATGGTGCAAGCATGTGTCAGTCTTACAGATTGGTTAAGGGCAGAACTGAGAGAACAAGAATATGAAGATGATCAACTTGCTGGAGACTTTGATGATTTGAATATTGATTTTAGTCAACTAGAGTAGTCTAAGTTTTGTTATAATTTTTGTAATCAAAGTATAGGAATTGTACTTTCTCTTTTTTTTTGTTTCTTTTAAACTGCAAATGATAGATAGATGAGTGGGTGCCAACCTAGTTGGGATGTGCTTATAATATAGTGATGCAGTATTATTTGTTCAAGTAATTATGTAATTTTTGCAAAGTTGTAAGTGTACTTGTGATAATTAATGAATTTATATTTTTTTGAGCAAAATTTATCTCAATATGTGTAAGACAATTTTGTAAATAATAAAAGTATTTTACAGAAATTTTTTGGGAATTTTTTGGGTTTTTTTTTAATTTAAATTAATTGGCCCGCCGGGCCTGGGTATTGGGCAAACGGCCAACTTTGCAAACCTGGGGCGTGCCGTGCCGGGCCTGGGTATTGGGCAAACGGCCAACTTTGCAAACCTGGGGCGTGCCGTGCCGAGCCAGCCCGCCGCCCAACCCTAGAGCAGGGTTAAACTTTACTCCGACTAGCCCTTTTACCTGCCCCACTTCTTTCTTGATTACTTGACTACCCTTTTTTTTTTTTGGTGAATGATTACTTGACTACTTGTTGTGTTACAATTGCAATAGAGTTGACTACTTGTTGTGTTAATGATATAGGTGGGCTACAATTGCAATAGGGTTAAACGTTTCTTGATAATGTCAGAGAACAATATATACAGGTATGTTATGAAAAATAGGGCTACAATTGCAATAGGGTTGACGTGTAGATCATAAATCTAAAGTTCCACAGGTATGTTATGAAAACAAATTGCACAATAACAAAAGTCTACCTCCAAATATTCAAACAGCTCAATAACACCGTCCCTAAAAGCAATTGTGGCATTAGCCACAAACTTCTCTATGACAACAAAAATGGAACACATACATTGTTGATACCTTAGAAGAATGGGACCACTCATCCCAAAACATTCTGCTCAGTCAAATATAAATGTCCTTGAACAATGTCCTTCAACACATACATTGTTGAGATTATCAACCTAAAAGAAAATATCTCAAAATAGAAAAATTGGAGATCAAAGACAATTAAATATATTTGAATCTCTTTGAACAATGTCCATGGTTCTCTTGCCAAAACGTCCGTTGTGATTGTTGAAAACTCACTACAACCTGGAGCCTACAAAACATAAACAAAAGGCAAAATAAACTTTGAGTAACTCCAATAGATTATTTTCATTTGATTGGTTTGTCTAAATTCAATTAAAAGAGCTTTCTTTTAAAGGAGGATTATCATAACAGAGACCTGGAATTTCCCGACTCAGTCAATGATTTGGCTAATAGTCATTTTGTATTTGACGCATTTGATGGGCCACTACAATTAAATAAGAAAGGCTGAAAAATAGAAAGTATATTAGATGACATGAACTTATAGTAATAAAATAAAACATAACTCATTTCCTTACTTGTAGCATTTGGGTAAAGCTATAACTGTTCTGTCCTTGGCTAAGATTCCATACAACATGCTGACTTACGCCCCAATTGGCTTCATTGGCATTACTTTGGAACCCTTCACTGGAGCCCACCGATTCCTATATATTTTTAATAAAAAATATAGTAAGTGCGATTAATAGGCTAATATGTCGAAACTTGTGCAATAAAAAAAATAGTAATTTTAATAGTACCTAGATAGAGGGGGTTATTGGAGTTAATTGACTGAGTGGCATCATAAATGCATCCCTATTACAGGGTATTGGTGGAGTAGGAGTATAAGTGACAGTTACTTCATCCTTTACTTGGTCTTGTTTGTTCAGTTCTTCAGCATTGTGATGCAAATTTCTTGATTCCCTTTTTTTTTTTTTGCCTTTTTGCTTTACAGCTTTTTCAAGGGCATTTTTTTCCCTACGAACACTGCGACCTATACACCACCCCCCCCCCCCCCCAACCTTGCATTTGATACCTCTTGCTTTCAAGGGTATTTGTGTATTCTCCATGTCCTCCCCAGGCAAACCATGGTCACATACACTATCAACCTGTGTGAATTCAGCAACTGTAATATGAGGTGAATCATCATTTGTTGGTCAATCAATGTTCAAGTCCTTTAAGATCTTATCCATCCCATCTTCAAACTTTTTTGAAGATTCTTTAATATAGTCAATCATCCAATAAAAAGCATAAGACAAAAGGGGACCGAACTCTCTTTTTTGAAAAAGCTGGAAGTTGCAGGTTGGTTCCGTGGAGAAGAAGTCAAAGATGTGGGGTAGGGTTCTATTGCAATTGTTTAACTCTATTGCAATAGAGTTAAACGTGGAGAAGAAGACAAAGAGGTGGAGTAGGGTTCTATTGCAATTGTTTAACTCTATTGCAATAGAGTTAAACGTGGAGAAGAGTTAAAAAGAAAAAGAATAACTCTATTGCAGGTTGGTTCCGTGGAGAAGAAGACAAAGAGGTGGGGTAGGGTGTTTTTTTGGTTGGAAGTGGACGTGTAAAGCTTAACTAACTCGGGTTAGTTAATGTTGTGTTTGAATTTGATGGAGTGAGTGAAAGGAAACGTTTAACGTTTTCCAAAAGTTTTTTCTGGACACTTGTCGCATGCATATTGGGGCTGTAATTTTGGAGGAGAGGGGTAAAGAGGATGTATCAAAAAGCATGTCTCCATCACATGGCTAATCAATTAGGAAAGCCAACAACATGCACCAGCTGCATAATTCAAAAAATTTCATAGTTAACCAAGATCCAGCTATCAGGGTTTTAGAAAACATTGAATAACAAAAAATGCAACTCCTTCAAACTTTTCTAATATCAGCATAATCTCCATATAACAATAAACTTTGATGTGATTCAAGGTAAAAAATGTGAAGACGCAATTTATTACTCTCTTATCTTATTGTGCATAAGTATGTATTCTTCAACATCACAACTCAGAAGAGACTGTTCACAGAAGACAAGAAGCAAGTGGCATTTATTTTCTCGGTCATAGATCGGGCTTTGGAAACCAGCCAGCAACAAGAAACAAAATTCTTTTTCCATTGCATTATTGCACATGTACCTTTGCTAGCAAAAATTTAAACAAATAACAATTATATTTTAATAGACTAAGGCAAGCCGTAACTCGATTTTGTAAATACCAAACCCTTATCAGTGGTGGTGGTGGTGGTGGTGGTGGTGGTGGTGGTGGTGGTGGTGGGGTTGTCACCCGTTAAACGCCCCATTGCCATTCCTAACTTAATAGAAATTTTTTATTGGTCGAGATTGTTTTGGGATGTGGGCCCCTGAAATGGGGCATCCATCCGCACGTTTACCACTAAATCCTACGATCAAACATTCCTAACTTAATAGAAATTTTTTATTGGTCGAGATTGTTTTGGGATGTGGGCCCCTGAAATGAGGCATCCATCCGCACGTTTACCACTAAATCCTACGATCAAAGGAAAATGTGTTCTGATCCACTAGTTTTTTGGAAATAATGAAAAAAGGCCTAGCACTATCTCGATAGTCTCCATCACTGGTTGTTTCCAGAATCATTTCGGTTTTTTTTTTCTTTCTTAAATTAAAGATTTATGAATTAAGTACTGGCTTCATTATAATATCTTTCCCTATGTAAAATGCCTAAAATACGCTTGACTCGGGTGACATATGAATTGTGTCAGCAGTCAGCCTCTAGTTAGGTGTCATTTGGACCTTGAATTTTGCAGAAATTGCAGCTTGAAGTGAGGTAAACGGGAAAGGAAATTTTAGAGGAATTCAACGAAACAAAGTTCTGGAAAAGAACCATCCATCCACATCTCTCTAGCTCTCTAAACAAATGTAAAAAGATAAATTATAACTATTACCACTTTAATCATCAATTAAAATTTTATTTCCATCATTTATTTTGAAAAATATATATATTTATATCTATATTATTAATAAAGAGAAAAAGGGGAATATTCCCTCCATATTCTGGTCCGCTTTTCTTTTTCCAAACACCATCCTCCCCAAACAAAATAATCCCCAATTATTTTAAACATGTTATCACTATTTCGGGTCTACGCACGCCCCTAATATATAGTTACACTAAACAAGTTAGGTTGAACATGGACAATACATGAACTTGGACGATATCACGGTCATGTACATGGAGAGAATGAGACCGTTTCATCTGGAGCCACACAATGGTTCCAACATGAAACTTGCGTGCGGATGGATGGATGGAACCTTTCAATAGTGGGGCCCACACCCCAAAATGTATCTCAGCGGATGGTTTCGTTGACCACCGGATTTTGGTTCTAGAAGAAATGCTCACGGAGAGAGGACGCCGACGGAAAGAATTCTACGAAGTAGGAAGGAGTTATTTTATGGAAGGGTGTTTTAATAATTTCGGAGATTCGCTTCGATTATAAATTCGTTTATCGGTATCTCCAGTGTACGCCGGTAAGCATTTTTCTTATTTCTTTTTTCCTCGTCCAAATTCCGTCGATCGTTGGCCGGAGCGTCGAAGTCCTTTTGATTTGTTTGTCAGGTGGTATCAATGGCTGAGAAGAGCAAGATCTTGATCATCGGAGGGACAGGCGACATCGGGAAATTCATTGTCGAAGCAAGCGCGAAATCTGGACACCCGACGTATGCTTTGGTCAGAGAGAGCACGGTTTCTGATCCCGTGAAGGGCAAACTTATCGAGAGTTTCAAGAACTCGGGCGTCACTCTGCTATACGTGTGTTTTCAGCTTTTTGTTTCTAGGTTTCATTTGAGTCGTCGATTAAACATTTGTATATGCTATGATCTTACGCAGGGAGATCTTTACGATCACGAGAGCCTGGTCAAGGCTATAAAGCAGGTCGATGTGGTGATCTCTACCGTAGGCCACGCACAGTTAGCAGATCAGGTGAAGATCATTGCTGCCATAAAAGAAGCAGGGAATGTCAAGGTAAGCGGATCAATCGCTCGAGACTCAGTCACTTATGAAAAATCTAAGCCTCTTCGTTACCGATTGGTTGATTGGTTTTGGTTGCTGTAATTCACCTCTGACATCTTCACGCAAGCATCTCACGCTGCAAATGACTTACCTCAAAATTTTCGATTGCTTATAAAAAATGTGGGAAGGAATCGTCTGTCGCCCTTCCCTGTATTGATCCTGATGCGACCGTGAGGCCAGTGTTTTCTTACGTGGGCTCCATTTAAAACAATCAAAAAATATTGGCCGTGAAATGCTGGCAGCATCTCACGGCTCAACAGGGAAAGGGACAGACGATTTCATTCCAAAAAAATGTCGGGCGGTAAAAGACACCTCAGACTAACCGATGTTTGTCGTGTCTTACATTTACATGAAATTACTTCAATTTGAGAGAATTAATTAACCATGAGGTTTTCTCTAAAGCATTAAAATCATTAAAATTCTAGATCAAAAGTCTTGGAATATTTCTCTAAGATTTATGCTTAAATTGAAGAAATCAAGAGGTATTGTGCACAAAAGTGTGTAAAAGACACCTCATACTAGGCAATGTTTGTCGTGTCCCATTAAGTATATCATGTTGGAGTAATAAAGTCCTTTATAATTATTTTCTCAAATAATCCAGAGGTTTTTCCCTTCGGAGTTTGGGAACGATGTCGATCGCGTCCATGCTGTTGAGCCCGCAAAGTCTACCTTTGCAACCAAGGTTCAAATCCGCAGAACTGTTGAGGCTGAAGGGATTCCATACACTTATGTGTCCAGCAACTACTTTGCTGGCTATTTTCTTTCTACGTTGGCACAGCTAGGAGCCACGGCTCCCCCCCGAGATAAAGCCATTATATTGGGTGACGGAAATGTTAAAGGTAACTTACTGAAGATCTTTAAATTTGTTCTATGACCCTTAGTTATATTGGTGGAAAATCTGAAGTGGAAACAAGCTTGAATCTTGAGCCTTAACATATCATATACGTGGTAATGACACTATCAAAGTTATGGGAATAACCCCATTGATTTCTTGCAAGATAGTACTCATCCATGATAAGATTTCAGTTTGTTCAACTTAAGGCGGCCAATTTACATCATGTGCCTCTTGATCATTTTATTGCACTCCAGAAATAAATCAATTTTCACATAATTCTATGATTCCAAAAGATTGTTCTGCTCCATTCCCTTTATTTTTGAACAAAATGCATGGAATCCATCTTAATTGAAAAGAGTTGAAATTTGCATTAGTCATCCATAACCTTAACGTAAAAGTTTGATTCTTAGGGTCCTGTACTAAATTGTGCCTCACATATTGCTGCAAGGCTTTGAGGTGCAGTGAAATTGGCTCCTCGCACATGTCTTTTAGGACATATTACAGTGTTCCCTTTTTTCACATTTAAATTTGAGTTGCATTTTCATCCGTTTGCAGGTGTCTTCAACAAGGAAGATGACATTGGCACCTTTACAATCAGAGCTGTAGATGATCCAAGAACCTTGAACAAAGTCCTTTATATTAGACCACCGAGCAATACGTACTCTTTCAATGAGCTTGTGTCCCTCTGGGAAAAGAAGATTGGCAAAACCCTCGAAAAGACCTATGTTCCGGAGGAGAAACTTCTGAAGGACATCCAAGGTCAGTAGGAACTATGATGCTTTTGAAATTTATCAGTGAAATTTTAGCTGTAGTGACCAACTGATGCAAGGAAAAATCCGGATGCTCTAGCATTATTAACATCTATATACATGCTTCATAGTTGAGTAGCGTGACAAGTTAATTGTCAGATCTATTTTGATCGCTGTCATGTCATGAAAAAAGGTTTACACCGTAATATTTGCTTGATTCATTTTCCTGTTCTTTTACACTGTAATATTTGTTTGATTCAATTTCCTGTTCTTGCAGAGTCTCCATTTCCAGTAAACTTTGTGTTAGCCACCAACCACTCAGTCTTCGTGAAGGGAGATCACACCAACTTCGAGATTAAGCCTTCGTTTGGGGTGGAGGCATCTGAGCTATATCCTGATGTTAAATACACCACAGTGGACGAATACCTCAATCAGTTTGTCTGAATGTCTGCCCAGCTACACTGCCTTAGTAAATAAACAAGTATTGCTTTCTTATGCCGCTTTTACGAGATGTTGGCTTGCGTTATCCTTTCTTGTTGTCCTGTCTAAATGGCGCCTGTGTAGAGACGCTTGGTGAGCATACCCACTGACGCTTCTATATGGTAGTTGATTAATGACAAGCTTTTATCTGAAACTAATAAAAGTTCTTATGAGTGGTTTTGCTAAAATATTCAGCATTTTGTTATAATTCACCAGCTTGGCACATAACCAATTGTTCTTCCTACCTAAGGCGAAATAATTTTCAAATACACTGGCAAGAGGCATTGTATTGTTGTCTACTAATCTGGATAAGTGGAATCATGATTGCAAGATCAATTAGTAGCATTTTAATTTTTCTTAAAAGTGTCAAAGATTTTTCTTACCCAGCCCTTCTGCAAGGTTAAGCTATGCCACCAAATTACTTTATTCTTATAAAGTGCTTTCTTAAAAGGGTTTTGACTGGGACTATTTTTGCCAAGTCAAAAACGAAAAGTTACAAAATGGGTATTATAAGATAGCACCAGGATAAAATAGTCATGACAAAAATTTGAGTTTATACCCTCAAATTCTTTAATGAATACGGAAGTGAGTATGGACTACGGATAGATAACTTACATGGGAGAGCCTAGGATCTGAGGCGAAATGATTCTGAAGGCATGGTGATGACACCTCAAGGCTTACAACCGGGATCAACGGCATCCTATTCTTAAATCTTTAATGATTATTCTACATCATAAACAATATAAGCATATCAGCTACTGGTCATAACCATTAGACCAAATAAATCCTAGACCAAGCAGCTTAGTACATTCAAAACTGGCAACATGCTACTGAACAGATAATAAATGACTCCTGCCGTTATACGAATCCAGCTGCTTGAGAGGACCATGCGCATTTGAGAAATCACATGAGTGAGCGCTACAATCAATGTCTAGTATCTGGTGAACATTATGATTTGTTCTCGCAAGGAATGTAACAACGAAGTGCTACTCATTATTACCAAAAAAAAAAAAAGAAGTGCTACTCATGAAGCGTGTTTGTCTTCCTTCCGCGCAAAATGACAAACCGAAACATGAATGAACAAATTAATCAAACAAAACTCCAGAAAATTTTTTTTTTTTGGTTGAGGAAAATTGGCTCAAAAACTTCACCAGCTCAATCATGCATGCTCATCTTCTTTCCCCTATTTCCCTTCATTCCCATTTTCCCAGGAACTTTAGCTGACCCTTTACCTCTCTTTCCTGTTCTGTTCTTTCCCTTCTTCAAGCTTCCCTTCCCTTGCTTACCCATTCCACGGGACCTTGCATCCTTCTTCATTCTCCGATCCACAACCACTTTCCCTTTGCCGCCCTTGACTTGAACCCCTTTCTTTGCAACCACATATTCCTTCTGCGGCTTTTTCGGTGTTGCTTTCTTATAAAGTTGGTTAATTAACTTACTCTTTGATCGATCAGTGAGGTCAGTCTGATCAGAAATGCTGTTTGCCTTCTTGCGAACCTTCTCAAGTTTCCTCATAGCAACACGCTTCTTCCGTGCTTTAGCCTCTGCCACCTTCTTTGCTGGGCGGGCATCAATCTCTTTAAATTGTGCCTTCATCGCTGCAATTTCTTCTTTGCTAACAGGCTTAATTGGCTGACGATGCTTCCTCTCCTCATCTAGAAACCAATGAGGCAAGCCATCATCATCAAACATGTACTTATTGTAAGCATCATCAATTATCTGCTCCCTCTGCTTTTTCCTCAGCATTTTCTTTGCAAGAGCCAATCTTTCAGCTTTCCTATCATAATCATCATCATCATCATCATCAGATAATGACGATGAATCATCACTTGAGTCTGTAGCTGGAGCTGGTACAATCTCAAAGTCCTCTCCTCCCTTAGAAGCTTGAAATCCAGAGGGATTGGACTTGATGGAACCATGAATCCCACTCTCATTGACCTCTTTCGGGACTCTGAGTTTTTCCTCATGAAGATCCTCCTCCATTTCATCCTCACATTCATCTCTTCCAAATTTCCCATCTTCCAAAGCTTCAGCAAACACATCCTGACTAAACCATTTCTCTGTTATCTGCTCTTGGGTAGGCTGTGCCTCCTCAACAAGTGGTACCATAAGAGGGTTTGCTTCATCACCACCCTGATCCATATCTGAATCATCACCAGAGTGAATCAAATCATCCTCAGCAACATTCTGCATGACATATAGAAATGATCATCAGAAGGAAAATATTTGTAACCAATAACAGCTTCACAACAGACATTCCGCATTGCATTTAAACAAAATCATCAAATCAAAATCCTTTGAACGAGAATGCTTCATAAGATTATTGGAGGATGAAAAGAAAAATGTGAACATTTAAATAAAAAAATAAGAAAATGACCAAATAAAAGGAAAATATACTTCAACAAAGAAAATTGTAAATTGGAGATCTAAATGAAAGTCACAGGAATCCAGTAATAAGAAAGCATATGACATTGATCAAAATAAAACCTTCCCCAAAGTAATGCTCCATACCTCCAAAACTTCCTTGCCATCTTTAGAATAGTTTCGCTTTGCACGCTTCCTCTGCTTTGCACTTCCTTCCTTTTTTGAGATGTATCTTTCATAAGCTTCGTCAAGAAACTCTTCTAGTTGATCATTATACCTAAATAAAACAACAATAGTTGTTATATATTGTCAAGCATATCTAAAGCAGTACAAAAGGTGAGATAATCACCTCTCTTGTTCTTCATCGGAGTCTCTATCACTCTGTGAGTTGTCTTGGCCTTCATCCTTGTAGGTTTCCTCATTCTCACTGTCTCTTAGGTCACCACTCCCATCATTGGCCTCTGTCGAATCAACAGCTACCAGATCTTTCTTTCCCTAAAGAAGCGTGAACAATGTAACAATGATATAAAATATCTGACATACTGATGTACATAGGTACATGAGTGCGGTTACATATGCATAAATAATTATAACAACTACAATAAAATTCAAACCATGCAAGAATATAAAAACAAGAAGCCATACAACAGGAACTGCTGAACTCCAACTTTGTATGTATGATAGCAACATGTTCTAGGAGATGATTTTCATAGTAAAATAATAAATGCAAAATTACTCAACTTATAGTACAAACAAGTAACATATATTGATAACATGCCTCATCATTATCGTGTGGCGATCCCAAACCATTGTGTACTTTTATCTACCATGTCATTTCAAACCCACCGTATCGATGGTTCTACTCCTATTGTGAACTTTATGCTTTCAATATCTTTGGAATTCTAACACTCCTCCCAAAGTTAAATTCATTTAGACTGTAAGTAAAATAAACACCCAAAACATCCGTCAACAGAGAATATATTGGTAATTCCACATATTAGTTTGTTTATGTCCAATGCAAAATCATTTGATAATATGCTCATCCACAGCAGTTTTTTCAGGAAGGTGTGGTACCTTTTCTTGGGGATTGTAGTACGTTAAATGCTGGCAGATGATCACCAGCTGTCAGCGGAGCAGCATAGATTGTCTATTCTACGAAAGCAGAGCAAGTATTTTTTGTGGCACTCTAGACTGTTTGGATGAAGAGAAATAGGAGGATCTTCCAAGATGAGACAGCCAGTATAAAGCCAATCATCAAGTCTACCATGGTGTCAACTGCCTCATGCATGTAGACATGATAAGTTTAGAAATCTATATACATATAAGAGGATAAATGACTTTTTACGTCTTTCATTCTCTTTTTCTTTTTTCTTTTTTTCTTTTTTTAACCTTGCTTATTTTAGAGATACCAATCAAGTAAGCTGGCCAACTCCTCAATCAACTTCCATTGATCCCTAAGGGAATGGAATACACTTTAGATCTGCCATCCACAACCTAGAAACTGGGTTGAGATAGGCAAGATTATATGGAGTCGAAGACCCAGAGGTGGAGGGGCTCATTGATGGTTATCTCATTGAGGGTGGACAATCAACCTCATCCTTAGTTGACCCATCATGTAGTTGATATGGCTCATGTAGGGATGGCAAAAGTTCAGTTTTGAAAAGAACCAAAACCAAACCACATGCACAATAACACCCGAAACCAAACTGAAACTGTTACAGTTTAATAATTTTAAAAACCAAAACCAATTAATTCTGTATTCTTTAAACTGAAAATGAATCGATTTTCTACTCCTAATGCCATCTCTACTCCTAATACCATCTCTACCATCATGGCCAAGAGTTCAACTTCGTTCCCCACCCAAATCACCATTTCTATATCTACCAGGATCTTCCGTGGAGTAAAAAATCCCCTGCATGAAACATCAATCTCCGAATCACTGTCCCGAAATTCATTATCATGGTGGCCCAAAGTCTCCCTGCTCCCACTGATCGAAAATTCCAGCTCTCCTCAAATTAAAAGAAACACAAAGAAGAAGAAATTGAAATCATAATCCCACAAGATAAATCTCCAAAAACAACTAACTAGTAAACCCTAACCTCGGATTCCAAGCAAGAAATTCAATAAATTCTTTCTATCTTTTGTATTCTAGGGTCATTAGAATACAAAAGATATAACAACAAAATTAAACAAGACACAAAAACCTGTATGACATGTATAAAGTCCTCCTTTTTTCGTTTATTGCTGCTTGAGTTTACCTCCGGAAACCAGAATTCGAAACAAAAAAAATGGATTGGGAACGGTACTCCAAAAATCAAAACCTGGATAGTTCACTATCTAAGTCGACCCATAGCAGGCAAACAGTGAGTCCTATGGACCGCCGCACAAGGACAATGTCTAGTAAACTTGAGTCAAAAAATTTCTTCCCCACTTATCTCTGTACAATACAATAACAGACACAATAAGAAAGGCTTAAAGGTGGGCGAGAGATGGAAATAGTAAGGACGGAAATGCTTCCTGAAAAAAAAGACCCCCCAAACTCAGCTTCCAATTTATAAACCCTATCGACTGGTGGTCTGAATCTATATATATAGCCAGTTTTGGTTCGATTGACCTTAAAACTGTAACTGAACCAAAACCAAATCAGTTTTTTAGTATAAAACCAAAACCAAGCCAATGGTTTCCCAAAAAAAAAAAAAACCAAAACAGACCCTAGTAAATTTGGCTAGGTTCCGTTAATCGGATTTAACCAAACCATTTCCATCACTAATCCCATTTGTGCTTTCAGGCTTATTCTATGAGCCTAATCATCAGCAAATACTTTGGTTGAAAGGAGTTCTTTTGTGCTTTCAGGCTTGTTCTGGTTTGAAGGTTAATTTAGCTAACAGTGAAATGTTTGAAATAGGAGAGGTGGAGAATATTTCCCATCTAGGCCAAGATTTGGGATGTAAGGTGAGCAATCTCCCAACAACATACCTTGGGATTCCTTGGGAGCAGGTTATAAGAAAACACATGTTTAGAACCCCGTTGTGGAAATAATGGAGAGGAAACTCTCATCGTGGAAGAGCTGTGTGCTATCAAAAAGGGGTAAGTTGACATTGGTAAAATGTGTGTAAACAAGCTTACCAACTTTTTATATGTCTATCTTGAAGATTCCTATATCTGTGGTTAAAAGATTAGAAAAGATCCAGAGGAAATTTTTGTGGGAAGGACCAGGTAGAGAGGTTAAGTATCATTTGGCGGGGGGGGGGGGTGTTGGGTTGTGGTGGTCTAGGGTTGAGACCCCTGAACTTTTTTAATAAGGCTCTCCTCCAAAAGTGGATTTTGAGAATTGGGAGTGAACAGGGTAATCTTTGGAGAAAAGTGATCTTCCAAAAATATGGATCCTCTTTTGGAGGCTGGTTTCCTTGTCAACCAAACTATTCGTTTGGGGTAAATTTATGGAGACCTATTGCAAAATTAGTGGGATCTGTAGAGGAGTGAAGGTTCTCAGTTGGAAATGGAATCAAGATTTGGTTTTGGGATGAAATCTGGGGTGGCAATGATAGACTAAAAGATAGATACCAGAGTATTTACAACATATGTAGAGATCAGAATGCTCTCGTTAGCGATTATGTCACCGACACAGCAGCTGGTAATGCGTGGAGTACACAGCTAAGGAGAAATCTGTTCGATTGGGAGGTTTGTAAGTACGAGGAGTTGATGAGAGAGATCTACATCTTCAAGGTGGGACAAGATGAAGATATCAGATTGGGGTCAAAGGAGAAATCTGGAATTTTTTCGGTGAAACCAGCATTTAAATCCATGAGTTCTACAGATTCCAGGTTCCAAGAATCGAGAGTGACATGGACTAACCTTATTCCAAGTAAGGTGGCATTCTTTCTTTGGGCAGCAGCACATGATAAAATTTTAACGTGAATCATTTGAAAAGTAGAGGATGGCAAATCCCCAATAGATGTATAATATGTAAAGAGGAAGAGGAAACAGTAGAACATTTACTTGTGCACTAGAAAGGAGCCAGCAGGTTGTGGACTGTGATCCATTAAAGGCTGGAATTACCTTGGGTGCAGTCAGAAAATTTTACGAAGGTGTTGGAGGCGTGGGGGTGGAGGAAAGGAAGGTCCTGTAGAGATTTGATAAGGAATATCTCTCCGGCAGCCATTTCTTGGGTGGTGTGGGGGGAAAGGAACCGTAGAACTTTCAAAAATTTAGAAAGGAGTTGGTCATGTTTGGAAAGAGAGGTTCTAAGGTTAATGCATAGCTGGTTATCGGTACAACCTACAATGGCTAATATTATCCAAGAAGATTTTTTGACTTGTAATAGATTTTCAAATTTTGGGAGGGGTGTAGGATGAGTGAGAGTCCTGCTCTCCTCAATCCTGGTACACAGTTTCTAGGGTGGATTTTCAGTCTTTCTTCTGGTACACAGTTTGTGTACTATGTAATCTGATCCTTTTTTTCAGTACTAGTATATAATATATATCCTATGATTACCGCTCAAAAAAAAAATCACTAATCCCATTTCCCATTTTCTGAGATCTGCTAATGGAATGGCAGAAATATTGGCTATGAGTGGAGCAATCAGAGATTCCCTCTCTAGTAGTATTCTATGGACGATATGCTTGTTGAATACAATAGATATACCGATACCTACATGTGATCATTTTCTATCTTTTATGTGTTTCCTCTTGTTGTAGTCCTCTCTTGTATGTTCTTTCTTAGCATAATAAAATCTTTGCTATTCAAAGAAAGAAAACACAGAAGAAAAGATAATAATAACACAGAAAAATATCCGAACTCCAGCATGTTCAGTAGAATATGTCCATGGATATCAAACTGAGCATATTAGTTATTTATGTCGCATTGTAAAAATAATTGACAGGGCCATCGCATTGTAAAAATAATTGACAGGGCCATTACAAAGCTGGAGACATTCAGAAATAGCATAATTGCAAACAAAAAGAGAAAAAATAAATACATAAAACATAGAGAATGGGAGATGGAACACAGACAGACACATAGGAGATATGGCAAAACAAGATTTTATGTATATAACTCAAGTAGTTGAGATAAGGCTCTAAAGATGACATTAACACCAGCAAAATCTCGAGTGTTTTTCAGCCTCACCATATATACCATAAGGAAATACAGAAAGTTATTTAACATAAAAATCATGAAGAAACAAATAATTTTGAGGCATAATATTTTTATTCATGTATGTTATATATGTTTATGAAGCATGTAATAGGAGCTACTAAACAGGCCATAGATGTACACTAAATATACATACCAAGTCAAGATATTTAAGCAGAAATTTCCCATAGATGTACACTAAATATACAAACCAAGTCAAGATATTTAAGCAGAAATTTCATATTTTTAGAAATTAGTGCCAGAAAGTGATGCAAAGCATAAACATACCTTGATGACAGAAAGAGAAAACAACTCATCATCCACATAACCATCTGCCAATGCATCTATTTGCATCCCACCTGCTTTGCGCATTTTATCCTGCACTTAAGGAGATAAATGAATCAACAGAAAATTACTTGCTAACAGGAGCATTTTCTAAAAGAACAAATCAAATACACCAAAAAAAAAAACCCAGAAAATATTATAAACCTTAGCACGTCTTTTTGCAAGAAGCTTTTTTGCTCGTTTCTTTTTTCGGTCTATGGCGAATGTCAATTCCTCCATTTCATTAAGTATCCTCTCATCCTCATCAACCTTACTGCCATCTTCCACATCAGTACCTGTGGAAGTAGCCTTTGCAGTTGGGGATAGATCCTTTCTAATGTGCATCCGCCACCTACAGTAGGAAGAAAGCATGAAAATAGATGCAATATAAACAGACAAAATGAAAGTAACCTTCAATTATAATATAAGGATTCATAAAAAAAATAAAAAATAAAATTTAATATAAGCTGTCCAACAGCAACATCTAGTACATTGGTTTACATGCATGGAAAAAGTATGGTATTCGTCATCATTCTTTTTCCCTTTTTCTTTTTGATGGATGATAGGAAATTGCATTAAAAGGAAAGAAAATAAAGTACAAATCATACAGAACTTTGAGGGATGGAAACCGTGTATGCACCTAATAGGACTGGAGAACCAAAAAATATACAGGCACGTTATCATTCTTTTTCTCTTTTTCTTCTCTCTCTTTTTTTTTCTTCATTAGTAAACCATCTATTAAAAGAAAAGGGCAAACAAGGATTACTTGGAAGGTAGTGGGAGCCACCACTAAACATACTGGGCCCAAGATACTGGACCACAAAAAGGTCTCGGGAAATTGAAGCTTGAAATACAAGAGGTGGGGAAACCTGGACGCATAAGTGAATAAATGGAATTTCCCCACTAAGCTACCATGCATAGAATCAGTGTCCTAACATGATTTGAAGTCTGAAGCACTTCACCAGCTAACCACTTCAATAGAAATCAAGGAGAAATGTAAAGAGAAGATGTATATGTCTTACTTCAAAAGATGCTTGAAGTCCTGCTTCCCCAAAACTCGAAGATCATCACAAAGAACTTTAATCTGGGAAAATTTTAAAGAACTTAGTAAGCTGAAACAGGGAATAGGAACAAGAAGAAGCAATAACAACTGAAGTTACCTCTTCTGTTGTTAAGCTGTGGTCCTTCAAGGATAAGCAAGCAGGATCCTCAAAAGATATAGAAGTAACAGAACCAAGAATATCAAGAGGAGCTTCAGACCACAAGAAGTCTGAAGCCAAACATACTTTCCTCAAAGTAGATATTCCATCCTCATACCTGCGTGAAGATTGAATTAACAAGGTACAAAACATAATTCCACAATTATGCATACTTACATAATTAAGCACAAATAATCCCCAGTTAACATGCATATAAATAAATTTCTAGTTAACGTGCATGTTAAAAAAAAAACATCTGTAGCACTTTCCATGTGAATGTAAATACACAATCAGATGTCAAAATGAAATATAAACTTGTCAAATTGATGTAATCCAAAAATTTAGTATGACTCTAAGAAGCAAGATGTGAGTCCTATCATTTACATTTTATATACAATATACAAAATTCATAAAAGCATGTATGCATTTATTTTCTTATGTTTTCCTTGTTACGTCAAGGTTTTAAACCTCCATACTGGTTACAGTACCAGCCATGACTGGTGCCAAGTCATACCAGCCAGTAGAGGCTGGTACAGACCAGTATTTACAGGTAATTGACAGTATCAGCACAGTCCAATACTGAGAAGTACCTGCCTGTATGGCTCATTACCGGCAGAGATTTAAAACCCTGTGATACACTAACATCACCCAAGTTTTTAATGTTTAAAAGTATGCACACATATTGACAAGGCCCATGGATAATAAGGTGATTACTTCTTAACAATGTCCGCGCAACCACTGATTCAGGTGCTAAGGATCCCAGTTAGACCAAACAGAGTGCTAAGTATTTCCTAGTGACAGTACAACCATGTTGATTATACCATCGAATCAAGAATAATATTTTAAGACAGATATCTCAATAAACCCAGCAGATAAATGAAATCCATCATGAAAAGAGGATTTACCCATCACGGTGCCTCTTTTGTTTCGTTCCTCTAAGGACATCCACTACCTACATCAAGCGATTCATACAAATTAAAAATAGAAAAAAGCAAAAACGTATAACAGGTAATAAAAAAATTACACCATGTATCTCTTTAAAATAATAGATTAACTTACCTTTGAGGGCTCTGTAGATCCTTTAAATAGATGCCTCACATCCAGAAGACGTGGATCAATTTTTGCAGGGGCCTTATAATTTATACAAACCACATATATCTCCGCAGATGTTGAACGACTAGCAACTGGTTTAGTCACCTCAACCTTTCCAAACAACTGGCATGCCAATTATAGGATCAGATACATGAAGCATTTGATGAAAACTTAGCTAAGAAATCACAAATAGAGAAAAAAAAACACAATATACCTGCTTGAGACAGTAGAGGACAGCATTGTAGTCTTGTGACCTGAATACCTATCACAAGATAATTGATAATAAAACAAATTAGAACAAAAGAAGATATCCAAACACATCCAATGAGACATTAAAACCTCATTTGACATTCATTTTGGGAATTCATTCCACGGCTCGTCATGAGTTCCAAAACTTAAAATGAGTTCCTGTAACAAAACGATGGTTTGGTTGCTGTTTGGGAATGAGTTTTCAAAAATGCACTGAAAGATGAATCACCCCTATACCTGTTTTTGGATTTCGAATATTCATTTTGCAAAAGGGAGGTGGCAAGCTTATAATATTTAAATATTCCAAAGGATATTCTTGAAACTTGTTATGAAGACTTCTTTATATTACAAGGATAACCCTATCATTTTCGAAAAATCATTCTAAATCAGAACAGCGGCAAACTAATAATATTTATAATCACTGCAATATTAACAAGTGGGCTACCAAACATTCAAAACACGCTTCTCTCTACTCATCCTTACAATAAGTTCATGAAACTCGCTCCTCAGAATGAGAATGAAAGCCAAACGAGGCGTAAGTAACAGAAATTGTATTCCAATAAATAATTTAATTACAGAAAAGGAAAAAAATGAAAATTATTTGGATAAGGTAAACATATTATCAGGTGCATAAATGTGATTTCTTATTGTTAAAGTAACACCAATAGGCAAACATAGATCAGAAACCTTGTCATTAAATACGATTTTAAAAGGATCTATTTGTAGCTCCTGAACGGAAAATAATCATAAATAAGATATCATGTATTTATATCACAAAATATAGTAAAACATGAACTACAGTTACTTCTCTGTTAAGGGACGCCACTGCGTAGGAACAACCTTGATACAAGAAAACAAACTCTCAAAAAGAACATGCTTGCGAGAATATTTTAATATATAGAAGCCAAAAGGCATGAAACTAATCATCAAGTCCGGCAACTTATGAGGCAATAACTAATAGATCAATCCTAGTCATAAAGTTGTTGTAAAGACTAAGAGAATCATAAATATGTTTACTAATAGAGATCATTCAAGGGGATAAGAGAGGATAAAACTGAAAACAAGCTATATTTAGTAAAGTGACAGTGACATCAAAGGTTAACAATAACTAGAGACTACACTTTCATCACTCGGTAATTCAACAATGATGTCCATAATAACAAGTAATGACAGACCATATAATAACACTTCCCACTGATGGTTTGCTATTATATCAAATGCCCACCGGTATAAAAGCATCAACTCTCCCAAATCAAAATCCAGGCTTCCATTATATTTGGCCATATATCCCAGGGCATCAGCAGGCCACAAATGAATGTGGCAGGGCTACTAAACATAATTTAGCAAAAGTTGCATCTGGAAACGAAAACCAGGCTAGATATTTAAAGCACTAGGTTGATAATAACCTGATACCCAAGTCTTTGCATCAAATGAGGGACCACAAAGGATAATGTAAAAGTTCAGTTGTTCAAAGATTACGATTTGAAGGGAAAAGAAAATTCCATACACAAGAATATCAATAATTACTAGTCAATTAAGTATATTAACAAATATTATTGTTCACATCAACATTTCTTGGCAAGTATTTCTGATTTTTTGTATAAAGATAAAACACACAGTTGACTCTGAAAGTTCCACTGACAGAAGGGTAATGTATCCCAATCACAATACATTAAAGAATGATTGCGTTGAAAGATTAGGGTCCAGAAAAGCTGGATAAGACTTATTGTCAGGCTTGATCCAATAAATGGGTTTTTCATAGCCAACAGAAATTCCAAATGCTACAAAACAAGTAATTGATGGAATTTTGTCCATTTTACAAGCTATTGTACATTACCTCTATGTAAAACATAATATTGATAAAATCATGTCATATGAAAAAATCGAACTAATCTGAAGCCATCATGAACATTTTGCAATGGCAGAGACAACGCCAATGCAGCCACATCATGTCTAAAAGTGTGGGCTAAGCAGCAGACATCCCAGAATTTTCAAATGGCAAGAATAATAATGATACATCTCTACCGAATTCATATTGTCATACCACATATCAATGACATTAACACATCAAAGACCATCAGGAAGATTTGCACACAGACTAAGCATCTCATGTGCTATTGGCGACATGTTCATCATAAGATATAAATAGATTTACATAACATAGCTATGTTCTAACATGTTTCCTTGATACAAGGCATTAAGCAACACCAGCACAAAGAAATCAGCAGGCGGAAAAAGCACAATAGGTCTTACTATTCCTACACCTTCCATTAAATAGACAACAGCTTTGCAACTGCATCAAGGCCAATCAGGTGTCAGTATGACAACCTATCCCCATAATAAAGCTCTCTCATTGAGAACATGCTTTGTGAATAAATAGAAAATAATCCTTCCCATCCATATATGCAGAATGTCCAGAAACTTCCAACATCAAACATGGAAGCATCTTAGATGCATCAGAGGATGACCCCAAGCTACATAAAGGATCAGAACATCAAATCATTAGATCTCTCAGATGACTTCTTAAGAACCATTATAAATTCCAAACCAACATAGGGAAGTGCTAAGAAAAACTCATGTGTAAATCCAACATCCAAGTAAAATCAATCATGACAATCCCAACGGTAGTTTAGATTTAATCAACATGGCCAGGATCATGGTTTCTTCTCTTTTTCACCAAAAAATTCATCATTACTATATATCACAGACTGTAAATATAATATCGAGTCCAATATGGTCTGATTGTTACAGTCTTCGTGTACATCACCCCATTGTACTATCCTTTCTTTACTTTCAATAAAATCATATTTACCTATCAAAAAAATAATAATAATAATATCAAGTCCAGGATGTAATTAATAGTCCATTATGTCCAGATCAGAATTGCGGATGGACCTCAAACAATCAACACCATTAATATGTTTAACCAAAGGTGGACATTTTTTATATGAAGTCAATCAAACCATAAGGCATAAAATTTTTAATAAAAAGAGTAACGTTTACCATCATAAATTTCATCTCTTCGTGGATATTACAACTATTGCAGAACTTTCATCTGGCATCTAGTGTTGCCAGATAATGGAGAAAATAAGAATGATAGGGATAATCAAAATTTTTGTTGGAGTTCAGAAAATACAAACGCTTAAAAGATAGATATGGGATCACAATAAAAACTTAAATAACACAAACATTGACTGAAACAATTGTGACAAAAAGGAAATGATCGGGGGGGGGGGGGGGGGGGGGGGGGCGCGCGGGGGGTGTGGGTGGGATGGAAATATTTCATATGAAGTGCAACAACGGCGAGAGCTAATGTAACGAAGAAGAAGCACTGTAGCTCCAACTGCTCTGAATTCACAACAAAAATTAAATAAATGAATAACAAGAGATAAAAAAAATATACCTTGGTAACGAAGGTGCCCTTAGGAGCCAAGAACTCGGTCGCCAGCCGCACTGAATCAATGACCAAAGACGCCTGGCTTGTGGCCTCCTGTGCCCAAGCCCCTCCAACATTTGGTGATCCATCGTGCAACACCAGATCAAACGCTCTGCAACTGTTCTCCGCCATCAACTTTTTGATGGATGTACGACATTTCTGCGTCGTGATGTCCTCCTCCACAGAAACTGCGCCCCGAATCGGACGAATGGGGAAGAGATCGATTCCGAGAATGAAACTCCCGACGGGGACCCGCTGCACGGCCACCTGCGTCCATCCTCCCGGGGCGGCACAGAGGTCTAGAACAGAGTGCGCCGACTGAAGAAAGCTGAACTTCGCATCAAGCTGAAGGAGCTTGAAGGCAGCTCGAGATCGGTACCCCTGTTCCTTTGCAAGGTGGTAGAACTTATCCAACCGATGCTTTCCCTTAACCTTTCCCATCTCTTGCTAGGTTTTTGCGCTCCCGCTGCAGAGTTCTCGGTGAGGGTTTCACTGATTTTATTTCTTCGTTTCTCGCGGGAGTTTGAGCTTTGTGTTTGAACCTGATTTGGGAAAGAAAAGAAAAAAAATATGCTAAAATTTTCTTGAACTTGTTTAGTTTCAACGAAGGAAAATGAGATTTTCTCTTCAAATTTTCTCAACCTCTCGTTTGGAGCCTTGGATTTTGAAGGAAAAGAAAAGAAACTTGCAAAAACTTCTTTTCTCCTGTTTGGTATTCTTTAAGGCTCTGTTTGGATGTCGAGATAATACAAGAAAGAGATGTGAGAAAAGAAAGTAAAAGAAAAGTGAAGTAAAGGAAATTGAAAAGTAATTTTCTCGATATTGTTTGGATGTTACTAGAAAATTTAGTAGTTTTAACTAAAAATCTAGAATTTTGTGTTTGGATAGCATGGAAGTTATTAAAATCCTAAATACAATTTCCTATTCTACCCTCACACGTATGCATGACTTTGGCTTTGGGTAGTCAACCTATATCTATTGATAGTGTTTTATATATATATATATTCCTTTTTTTCTTATTGCTTACTAGATAGTTAATTGAAGAGACTAGCGCCATTGTCATCCTTGTATTTAATGTTTGTCCATTTTTTAATTTATGCTTTTTTTTTAAGTTTAATTTTTTATTTTTTGTGTTTCTTATAGTTTTAATTAAAACCATTAAATTGGCTTCGTAAGTTTCTGACAATTATAATTGTGTTATAGAGATTTGTTCGTTAGGATTAGAAATATGGGACTGGTACATTGCGCATATATGCCTATATATGTTATTGTCCATAAAAATAGGAATCCACTCATTTTGCATTAGGTCAATATCTCATGATGGTTAGAATAAGTGAAATGACACTTATTCTCATTTATTTTAAAAAATATATTATTATTTTGCAATTATCAAGAATTGGGCGATTGAATTTAAATTATATTAAAAAATTATTACTTTAAACCAATTTCCCCAATAATAGTTGTCAATAGGATAAGGGTATTATTGGCAAATCCTTAAATCTCACTTCTCACGACGCAGAATCCGGTGCTTAGGTGCAGGAAACAAAAAGGGCCAATTTTTATGATTTTCATTCTTGAGAAACTGTGGGTCCCACAATTTCTTAGTCATCCAAACGCATTTAGGAAGCGAGAAAAGCATGTTTTCATTCACTTTCTTGTATTCTCCCGCAACGGAGCCTAAGAAAGTTAGTATTGAGAGAAAAGGAAAGAAAATTTGGTCAAAAATTTTCTTTCCACCGTCTAAAAATTCTCTCCAAAAACCTAGTCATTTTGGAAGAAACGCATACACGATACATCTGAGGAGAAATTCTCCCGACAAAACGTACGAAGAGCCCGACCCCAAGAGAGAAAACTTACCAGAGCCAAGAAACTGCAGACCACGATGGATGACTTCCCCGGACCAGACCGTCAACGATGGTGATGAAGGTTAGATGCTGTCTCGACTTCCCCAAATTCTGCAACGAGGAGCTGTAAAAGAAAAGGAGATTACGGAATTAAAACAGAAATCAGCCAAACCCGCGCAACAGAGAGAGAAGATCTATTGATCTGCCAGGACACCTGCTCCCACTACCCCATTGGAATTTTTAGCGACAGAGTGGTAACACAACTGCCGGGGATGGAATAATTCCTCACACCAAGGCTCGTACACTTGGCACCAAACCTGAGTATCTTCTCCGATCCTAACTATTTAATCAAGTGCACTGCATCTTTGTAGAATCTTTCAATTTCTGATTTATACTTTAACATAGTTGTGTTTCAGATTAGGGAAGCCACAATGTAGAATCTCTGCCAACAACACGATTTTATTAAACTAACCGTGTCTTCTTGTTGTTTTAAATTTTTCCATTTAGTTTTTCATTGATTTGGCACCATGCTGTTCTATTGGGATTGCCTTTCTCACTTTTTAAATTGGTACTTTTGTGAGTACCTTCTATTTGTGAAAACGTCAACAAGAGCTTTTTGTTACAAAATCAACATCAAAACACATATCTTGGTTGTATTTAAAAGGAAATGAACAGCTATATTTTGTTTGTTAGAAAGAAAAATACATAGTCGTGTTTTATTGGGAAATAGGCAATGCACTTGATTAAAATAGTTTCACCTTGGCTGTGTAGTTTGATAGTATACGAGTTTAGCACTCAGGTATCAATTTGCATGATATATTTGCAAGTTGTGCTTCTAAGTGGCTCAAACTGGCTGCTGCTGTCAAAGATGATCTAAACTTTTTTCTTGTGATTTTCTACTTAATCGAAGCAGTGTCATGGCAGAGCCCAGTAGTTTACCTTTTTGCAGTAACTTGGAATCTTAGTCCTCAATTTTATGCTGAATTTTCCTGTCCCAAATTAGAAATGGCGAACTTACTTAATTGTTCAGAGTTTGTTTAGTCTTCAGTTGTGGCTGTCCATTCGCAGTCTTGTTATTAACCTTTATTGAAGTTTGTTTCCCCCGAAAAACCTTTTCCTCTTGATTAAAAACTTGTATGTCTACTTGTCCCAAAATAGAACACTTATGTCTTCTGTCGATCTTTAATGAGATAATTTCTATTTCTTCTAATGCTGGATGAAGAAAATTTCACAATATTTGTACTTCTTCGCCGAAAAACCTTTTTTTTGTTGGTTGGCTTCTCTATGGATTTATGTGACTTTCTTTAGTCATTTTGAGATTTATATTGGGGGATAATTGCGTATTCTACCTAATGTGACCCTTATATGTCCCTCTGGTAGACTTCAAGCTCCTCTGTCTCCAGAATTGGTTGGAGGAAATGTGGATAACAGTTTTGTCACACTGCATTTAACAATGTTTTGTATGAAATCAGAGATATTTGAACTGGATTGCTATTTCATTTGGACAGATGTCATATATGGCTTGATTTTTATCTCTTATGTTTCCATCTCTCTTGTAATTGTTGATGACTTAATGGTTTCTCTAAATCTGTAGTTTGAGAGCATCTTTTGTCCTCCTTGCCGAGCTGTATTCTCATGGTGGCAGTCTTACTTAACATATATAGTTTCAATTTTACTGTGATTGTTTCTTGCACATAGAATTAATTTGTAATCTGAAAATTTCGCCACTTGACCCCCACATTGCCCCAAAGGCAGTGATTACTCCTTTGGCTTTCTGTTTCTAGTATGTTTATTTCTTATTCAAATACTTATAATGATTTTGTGGAAAAATATGCAGGCAACAGAGCAAGGAAGTGCAGAGATACATTCTTCTCATACGCAACTGTCAGATAAATGAGTAATGGTGGAAAGCTGAAGATAGACTATTCTTAGTTCTTTTTCTCTTTTTTACAAGAACAAAATGAACTTTTTGTATGAAATTTTCCTTTGCAACATGTAAATAATTTTGGATGTCAAAATATTACATTTCATTTGTACTTTATATTTTTATCAAAGTATCATAAATTGTTGTTATATTACAATTGTTGACAGGTACAAAATTATATGAATGTTTGTGTATGTTCTTTGAATTATTTTATAAATTAATTACAGGTCTTGATAGATATATAAAAGAAGGTGAAGAATGGTGCCTTTTGTAGGAGTTTTTTCAAAACGCCATTTAAAAAATGACCTTCAAAAACTAAATTTTTAACGGGCTACTAAAACTTATGAAACGCCAACAAATCCTTTCCTACTTGTTCGGTCTGGGATGTGAGGCATTATGTATATATATATAATGGGTTTCTTTAGAAGTATAATTCAGTGACGGGCCAATTTGTGATGGACACTTTTAGTGACGGTCTTTGCCTACCGCTAAAAGAGTACTTTTTTTAGTGTAATTGGAAGGCTATGGTTTATCTTATAAAAAGTTATAAATTATGCTCTTTTAACATCAATTACAAAATCAAAAAGTCAAAATAACTGTTTGATTTTCTTTGACTTTCTTTGTAAACAACCAAACAACAGAAAGTGATTTTTTAAAAAATTTCTTCTTTCTTTTCTCTAGCAAACCAAACAACAGAAATTACCTTCTTTTCATTTCTTTTCTCTTCATTTTTTTTCCTTTTGGGATTTCTTTTCTTTTCTCCCCAAATCCAAGGATCCAAACACAGCTTAATGTAAAAAAATTTCCCTCCAAAAGGGTAAGAATTTTGAAAGAAAAGAAAATTCACCATCACTTATCACTATTTACACCACCCACCCACCTCACCACTAGCAACATCCACCACCACCACCACCCATCGCCACCTGCCACTACTGCCCCCCCACCACCACCACTATCGTCGCCATTGTCGCTGCCACCCCACCAACCCTACCAACACCCACCCCACTCTCACTTGCCTATCACCCCAACCTATCATCTTACTAAAATATATTTTTCTTTTCTTCTCATTTCTCATCTCATCCAAACATAGAAAAAGAAAAGAAAATCAGTACTTTTCTTTTCTTTTATCTTCTTTTCTTTTTCCTTTTTAGCTTTCTTTTCTACCCAAATTCAAGGCTCCAAACACAACTTGAATCGCGCAAATTCCTCTCTAACGCGTCCCTCTTTCGATCTTTCTATCACAGCACGGATTGCTGCCATGCGTCATGTTTCAATCTCACGCCTATTTCAACTTATCATCGTTAACGCCATCTGCTTTTTCTTATTCAACAGGATTATTTTGAAAGCAAAAAATAATTGTTAAGGTGACAGATGATAATGAGATCGCCAAGTTAGACAAAGTCATATGTTACAAAAATTTCAAACCCATTAATGGTAACTCTAACGACTGATTCACAATTTGGCTGAAGTTTATCAAATCCCGTCTCAAGCCAACTCGACTTGGAAATACTTTAATGCTTGTTAAGATAAAACTTGATCAAAATTTAATCAACTGAGTCCATAGGATCTTGTGTTCAAATTTCAAAACATTGAGATGTCTCCTACGGTCGAAAAGATATGGAAATTGTTAAACTTTCCAACAAAATAAACTCTTTGTATGTACACGGCAATATTTTTTCCACACAATAAACTCTTTAATGTATATTTTCTTAGGTTTGGCTGTTGGAGCACATACCTTTTCTGGGCACGCTAAAGAAGCAGGATAGTAACAATTTCATAGTATTAAAGAAGAACTAAATAACCTGTAAATAGCAACAAATGCAGATTTAGAAGTTCAACTCCAAACATCTAGTATTTGACGCTAAAATGACAAACAAACTTCTTACACTATTTTAATCAGTGTTCATCTCTCGATAAAATAGAAAGAAGAGCAAAAAGCCAGAAAAGTTCTAATATATACAGTTCCGGCACCAAATCCCCATAACCAATCAAAAATAAACTAACTAGATACATACGTCATTTTATTTTGATGGATTTTCTCAGCTGGAAGTAGTTTTAAACTTTCCAAGATTGGTGAATTAATGTAACTTGAACGATAACTTTCAATCTGTTGCATCATTGCAGGAATTGTTAGAATATTAATAAATATTCATTAAAGTGTCCACGCACCCCATGACATTCAATTAATAAAGTATGGGTTTAATGGTTCAGTTTTAAGGAGTTATTATTATGAGTTAAAGTGAGTTAAAGTAAGGGGTTAAAAATTCAATTAATTTCCTTGATGGTTAGGAAACTCTATTATATAAAAGTGAAGAAACTTTAACGGTTCTCACCTACAACAACAATAGTGTGTGCCTCAAGCCATCGTGAAACATTTTCAAGAAAGTTACTAGGGTGATCCTTCTCTTTCAAGGCAAGACTATTTTCTACAAATGGATTCAGGTATGTTCTTTAATACTTATTCCATGTTCAAGTATGTGAGAATCGTGTGATTCAAGATCCTGTATGATGTAATGTTTTATAATAATTTTACAGGAATTCCTTCACAGTATTCCTTCACAAAAGCTTTTTGTATTGCATTCAGCATGACATTATTCTGTCTTTGATGTCCCTGTCGTTTGGCCAATATCATTCTGTTACTGGATTTTTCTGTTCGCCCTGACCATGAAGCGTCAAATACTACACATGATAAATTACATCCCATTAGCATCGGAAAGCAGGTTAGTTGCTTTGTAATCACTTCTACTGCAGTACATTTTAAATTTTTGTTCTTGCATGCGGCTATAGGAACAATTGATCCCTACATCTCATTGTAGATGATTGACCTGGGTAATCCACGGTCCAGACAGGCTCTCTATAAGGGTCTCAATCCACTGGATTTTTTTTTTCATTGTAAAAAGGTTTATGAAACAATATGTAGATGTTTATGTTGGTTATACAGTCAGGTCCGCAGCGATCTTCTGTTGTTTCTAAATCCTTTTAATAGGTGTTTTTTGAGTATCTAGATGTGAGGAAAAAAATTGTTAGGTTTTGCCATGTGTTTTTTGGGCTAGCTTGACATGCTTGGAAGTATAATCTCAAAATTTGAAACAAGTGTTATTAACACCTCTGCAATTTGCTATAAAAACCATGCAATACATGACTGCTAAAACGGCATTTCTCAATAAGCTTCCTGGTCTCTTATTTTCATGCCATTATTTGGAAAATTTTTCTTCCCAGGTCAAAGTGCATCCTTAAAACTTGTTTCATGGCATGACAATGAATGGGATACAAGTACCCCTCTCTCTCTCTCTCTCCCGTGTATATACTGGTCTAAAGATGAATTTTTTTTTTTTTTATCATCAGCAACCGGGTGTTGGAACTCATGTAATAAATTTATCAGCAGTCGGGTTCTCCGCGACTGCTGATGGTTTTTAGTCATTAAACATTGTTTCGAAAGGTAGAGAATAGTCACAACATAGAATTTATTAGAGCTGCAGTTTTGAGAGTTGAATGGCCTGTGTTTTTAAGTTTATAAGCATTGAGAGAATAAACAAACATCCGGCATAAGAGTAAAGGTCTAATACATTGCATCTAGCTTGAATAAATCTGTATTCAGTGTTTGATGATGCTACTGGAACAGTGATGATCTGCTTGCGCCGCTAAGCAGTCTTTTCATATGTTTCTTTCAATTAAAAGCTTGTTTGCTTGGACTACAGCATGCCCATTCTATGATTTTTTTTCCGCAAATTCTTCAAAGTATTTTCATATGATTCTCATCATTTTTCTACATACGCCAGTAATGTATTTTCCTACACATTTATCCTTAGAAAATCTCACTTCTTGCATTTCGTAAATTCTTCAAAGGTTTCCACCTTTTACACTAATTACATCACTTCCTGCACTAATTTTTCCCACTGACAACTATAAGCATGATACTCTACGTATCTATGAATGAAAAATAACAATAATTAAACTTTAAGTTTATCCTGAAGCCATTCCATAACGTGAAAATTGCTGCAACGCATATAGAAATATAAACAGACGCGCAGATGGTAGTTCAAGAATGGTCAAGTATACAAATCCATAGTTAGACCCACTCCTGCACAAGATTGTAGTGCTTTTCCGCCTCCTAAAGAAGAGCTAGACCACACATTAAGAATGGGTCGAAATCTAACAACAAATAACATGTTCATCATGCGAAGTATAGCACGTAACTTCCCTGACATTCATTGATCCTCCCTTTTCATTAAATCGTCCCAAGTGTGTATCATAGTTTCAATCCTTGGGCGAGCTGCTGCTACTCGCCGCAGATTTCTTCCCAGTGTACCTCTGTTAAAAAATAAAAAAAAAAAAAGCTTACATGTTTCAGAATCATAGAATAATGTAATATAGGGATAAGGTATTATTATTTTTTATCAATTTTTCCTAAATTACCTTTCATCGACTATGAAATTATATAGGGATCAATTGTTGCCATAGCCATATAAAAGAATAAAAGTTGGGATCTACAGCAGTTGGAAGTGATTACAAAAGCCACAAACCTGCTTTCCAATGCTGAATGGGATGTACTTGTACTTTATCATGTGTAGAATTTGACGCTTCATCGTCAGGACAAATAGCACAATCCAGTAGCACAATAATATTGGCCAAAAGACAGGGACATCGAAGACAGAGAAGAATGTCATGGTGAACGCAATACAAAACGCTTTTGTGAATGAATACCTGAAACAATGCAACAGAAAAAAAGGTTATCGTTCAGGTTACATTAATCCACAAATCTTGGAAAGTTAAAAGCTTCTTCCAAACAAGTAAATTTCTCCACCAATTATAATTCAGTCTCCCTAAAATTAAATTATTTTTATTGAAAATATTTTTTTTATTTAAATCGGCTCTCCCTAGAGACAAATTCACCATTCACATGCAATAGCACATGCCTTCAAACCAATTCCGCTTGTATGATAAATAAAATCAGGGAGGACAAATGATAAAGAGCAAATATTTTTTTTCCTTCTTCCCTTTTTTTTGGATAGGTGATGAGATTATATTAGATAAAGAAAGAGTATACAAGAGATAACAAGAACAATAAAACTCCTCAAGAAAAATTCCCACAACAATGGCAATTTATCTTCTACAGATCATGCAAGCAAAGAAAAATATCTCAAAAACCAGTTTCTATCTAGTGGCACCTGCCTTTGCTAACCTGTCCGCTAAATCATTAGCAAACCTTGGTAAATGATTGAGTGAGATGTGAAACCATGCACCAAAGATCTAGCTAATCTAATCAACTCTAGATACCTCCATGGACCATTCTCCTCCCTCATCTGCCTGAATATATTAGCAGTATCCCCTTGCATCAAAACCTCCTGAAATCCTTCCCGGTGAACATATGCCTTGTGATAAGTGCTGAGAGCTTGGCATGGTTGGAATATGTTTCTCATAATATTATAGTAGCCCACAAAAGGCAATAATGACGAAACCACTATGATTTCTAAAAACTACTCTTATGACAGATGACCCTAGATTTCCAAAAGAACAACATATATCAAAGTTAAGCTTGATGCTCCCTTCTATTGGTGACTCCCAACAACAATGAATAACATAAGGTGAGGAAGACAAACTGTATCCCAACTCCTCAACACATCTGAAAATCTTTAAAAACTTAACAAAGTTCTAAGTAATTAAATAATAAAAATGCATGAAATTATGCTTTCCCTCAACCACTGGCAAAGAGTTAAGGCCCCAACCCAACAACAGCCAACAAGAGACTGGTACAAAATTTCGTATCTACTCGCATTCAGATTTCCTCCAGGTCCAGTTCCAATATCAATTGACCCAGATTTCATATTGCCACAATGGATACCAGAGGTCCAGAAGATAACCTTAAACTAACATTGTATACCAGCACATAAAAGGCTTATAAACAAACATATGGGCAAAATCACTGATCAACAGAAATTTATAATATATAAACAAGAAAATTTTGCCCAATCTGCTAAATTATCAACCATTTAATTTTTCCCAATCCTCTAAATTATCAACCATTTAATTAGTGACGACAATTTTTAACCCAGCCTGACAATCCACTTGGTTTTAAATGAATAAAGGTTGGCAAGGAATTTGGTATTTACATCTCTGGACAACCTAAACAAGATGATCAAGGGAAACATGCAAACTTTAATAGAGTCATATCACCTCCTATGGAAAGGAGATAGACCGCTAAATATATTGAGGGATATATGGATAAAAACCATGATTAATAAAAATAAAAGATAAAGAATATATGTAGTCCTAATTGAATAATTTCCAGTCTGGTAACAGAAATACACATCAATTCCTAAACATGTCATCAGTAGGTGCCAATGCAGATATTAGCCCGTGAAACCCCAATCTAGCCAAGTGATCACCAATTATATTGGCAGCCTAGGAACATGATCTTGAGGACCGCTAATATTGACAACTTGAAAGATGTTTAAAATCACCAAATTGTTTTAAGCAAGATCCGGCTGAAAATCTTAGTGATATTGTGACGCCCCGATCCCACCAACAATGATATTGTCCAATTTGACCGACTGGGGCTCCCAGTTTTGATTTTGGGTTTTAACCCAAAAGGCCTTGTTGATTGAGAGTCACAAGAATGTATATACATATATAGACCTTCACTTTCACTTTCCACTCCCAGACCAATGTGGGATTCTGAGATATCACAATCCACCCCATAAGTGCTACACATCCCCATGAAGTAGCATGCTTGCCAATTAATCCAAGCCCGCCCACATGCACCAAGCAACATTAGGGTCCCACAATTTAGGGTCAGGGTCCAAATCCGATACCATTATGTATTTCTTTGATCCCGCCAGCAACGATATCATCCGCTTTGGCCCGCTGAGCCTCATGGTTTTGTTACTAGGTTTTACCCCAAAAGGCCTCATTACTTGAGGGTGTCACAAGCCTACATATTAGACCTTCACTTTAAACAACCTCCCCCTCTGCAAAAACAATGTAGGATTCCAAGATCTCATAATCCAGCCCCTTAAGGGCTAAATGTCCCTGTGCAATAACCTACCAGCCCATTAACCCAAGCCCGCCCACATGCACAAATCTCTCGAGCAACAAGGCCTTTTGAGGTAAAACCCAAGAACAAAACCATAAGACCTAATGGGTCAAAGCGGACAATATTATTGCTGGTGGAATCGGGGCATTATAGACGTGTTGTGTCAACTGGACCTAAACTGTTTATTGCCACTCAAGTTTTAGTTTCACATAGTTTAAAGTGAGAAAACAACAACTGATTCACCAAATCAAAGAGTCGTCCTTTCAAAGGTAAATAGCTAATGAGCTACATATAATTAGAGAGTCTGTATTTACAAATTGGTCCTGATGTTGACTGAACTCATCAGTCATCACCGAAACAAGGTCATCATTGTTTAGTACAGCCCCGCTGTGTGTTTTTTTCTTTGATCTCTTCAGGCCTGTGAGACAAGTAACTTCTGCTCTAATTGAGTTTCCCATACCCACTAGTACACTAAAACAAGAAGAACAGCCCCATGCAGGCTCTAAAGACACCATCCACCCCAAAGCCTCCTGGATTACCCAAAGCACAGCCGTCAAAGTTAAAAAAATTGCAACTCATACTTCTCAAATAACCTAACAAACAACACCAAATAAAAATAAATAAAACAAGGAAAACAAGAATTTTGGAATGTAAAAAAATAATTATTTGGTTGGAAGCACGTAATCCAATTAAATGTTATTTTTCACAGTCTGTGCTGGAAGAACAGGAATTTTGCTGCTGACCTCAGTTACCTGGCCAGAAAATATATTTTGTTGAATGATTAAATGGCAACACAGGCCATCAAATATAAAGCACACAATAAGTCCTGACTCATTCCTATCATTTGGTGCAAAAGGCTTGCAACATTCACTGAGACACCACTATACCAGTCTTAGCCAACCCATGAAAAGGAAAACATACACTTTAAATGGCTTAACATATATAGAAACAGCAACGCTCAAAATACAACACAATAATGACAGGGAGATCTAAAGGAAAGTAATTGGGGTAAGAATAAGAAAGGAAAACAACTTAAATACTGATGCAAGAAAAGACAGACAAAAAAGTTGAATTACCAAAATTTAAACTCAGGAAGGCGGCGAATGAAAGGTTTAAATTCGTCTGAATCTTTTGTTGGCAATGAAGCCCCATCCAAAGCTTCCAGCTCTGGATCCGCCTTTGGTGACAAAAATCCGATCAGAAGATTCAAAATATAGATGCCCAGACCGTAGGAAACAATATAAAACCCTTGAACATAATACACTCGCAAAACATAAATCGCTGCAACAGCTAGGGTTCCCAACCACCTCTGGACTGCATGAGGAGTAGATCTATCGAGATAGTACTGAAAAGCCTTTGAGAAATCATTTCTCCATTTGGCCAGAGACGCCGCCGCTGGGGCAGCATCGTCTCCGACACCTTCCATAAAAGTGTTTGGGCTTCAACCCGTCACTTTAATCTAATAAAAAGATCGCACATCATAAACATCAGAGCTTAACAGCAAGAAATAAAAGAGACGCAACAAAGAAGGCTCCATGAAAAACTCAGCCGTAGAAATCGACATTGACGTTAATCTGGTTATACCTACGTACAGATCTAAAACGCAGAACCATCAGATTAAAAAAATTTACCAAATAAATCATACCTGTTCTTCGTCCAAGAATCTTAAAACAAGAACCGAATATGAATCGCCAAGATCTCGAATATTCCCACAAGAAAATCCCAGGCAAAATAACGAACAACACTCGTAATTGAGTATCTAACTGAACTTGATCCGCTTTCAGAAGGTACAGACGCCCAGAGGCAGATCTGAAGAAAAATCCCAAAAGCTCATATAAACCCTAAAGGTTTCCAGCCAAGACATCGGCTAAAACGAATATAAGGGTTTCGCACAGAAATGAAAGCGAATTAACCGTTCCGCCCAAAACATGTAAGCGAATTAGGGTTTTGGTGTGTATGAAAGACCGCCGAGAAAATGAAAAGAACTAAAAACTCACCTCCAACCAGTAGATCAATCGAAGATGGTGGCAAGCTGAACACAGGACACATATCTTCGCAGCGCAGAAGAGATATGCTTTGGTTTTAGTATCTACTTTCGTTCGCTTTTAAGAACTTGCCGGCGGATGCGCTCAAGGACGCTACGAGCACGCGACCACGCAGAAGATGACAGAAACCAACAAAAGTAAAATAGACAAGCTGCGATTCGCTAATGCTATATAAAAGGGCAGTAGAACTAGAACCCTTTTAAGCGGCCTGAAAAGAAACACCGCGACAAGCCGCGGCACAAATCTGCAATATCAGGATGGTCAATTCAAGTCCATGAGCTGTTTTTTGTTTTTTTTTTTGGTAATGAAGTCCATGAGCTGTTGCGGCCCATTCGGCTAATCCTCGCCATTTACCACTGCGGCGAAACCTGCTTGGTGACTGGTGAGCCTCGGAACCCTTGGTTTAGAGCTTGTTTGCATTGCGTTAAACGTGCAAGGGACTCGTTTAGATCTTATTTAAGTGTTGATTTATAAATCTTATCTGTACTATCTATCTATATCTATTATCTATTACCCTTATAAAAGTACGAATCGCATCAAACAAAATGTTTGATTTTTGGTTTTTTAGTGAATTATAAAATATATAAAATATATTATAAAAGTCTTACGGTGCAAAGAGCACCGATTCCAACGTTTTGATATTTCGAAAAAGAGAAATGAATTCGGTAAAATTAGTTTTTAATGATGTTTTTACAAATAATTTAGATTCAGTCTCTATTTTTAGTAATTAAAAAATAATGATAATTTATACAAATAATTGAGAACGAGTGTTTATTCTATAAATGGTTGTAACAACCTTGCAATCATTTTTTTTAATCTTTTTTTAACAAACGAGAAACAGAAGGTTTACCGCTTCTTTTAAGGTATTTTCGAAAGAAATTTTTATGCATATCAAAGTAAAACTCATTTTTAATTATTTTTAAAATTCTATCACTTTTTCTACTCATTTTTAATTATTTTTAAATTCTATCACTTTTTCCTGATTGCCGAGAATTAATGAAAATGTGCCGCTTTCTTTGACCTTCAGTCAAAACTTTGGTTTTTATTGATATTTTTTAAATATATTTTAGATTCAATCAGTCATGGTAATTGAGAAATAGTAATACCTTTTTAAAATAATTAAGAATTAATATCATTTTATTGTTTATGAATAATTTCTTTCAAAATAACCTCAAAAGACTAAAAACTTCACTTGAAGGCAAATAAGTGAAAAGTTTTTCAAAGTCTTTTGAGGGTATTTTTGGAAGAAATTTTTTATAGACATTAAAATGATATTGATTTTTAATTTCTATTACCCTTATAAAAATACGAATCGCACCAAACATTTTGTTTGATGTTTGTCCTTTAGTCAATTATAAAATTCTTTATTTACAAAAAGCACCGATTCAAATGTTTTAATATTATATATTATAATCCGAAAGAGAGAACCGCATTGGGGAAAATTACCCTTAAGAAACTTGTATAGAATTTGTTTTTTATTGTAGGTTAACAAGTCTTTCAAAGGTATTTTTGGAAGAAATTCGTTATGAATAATAAATTAAAACTTACTTTTATTTATTTTAAAAAGTATCACTAATTTCTACTTAATAAAGATTTAGGTGATTGAATCTGTGTTATTTTATACCCAACGTATCAGATTAGTGATCAAGGTCTCTCCTTAATAAAATTTTAGTTATTGAACTACTATTACATCCTTTAACATAAAAATAAATGA
The DNA here is from genome assembly GCA_947561395.2 of Buxus sempervirens. Lineage (NCBI taxonomy): Eukaryota > Viridiplantae > Streptophyta > Magnoliopsida > Buxales > Buxaceae > Buxus > Buxus sempervirens. The sequence goes on from OX387190.1 coordinate 39,232,889, forward strand.
TGAACTTCATTTTGTCATATAAATAAATATGAAAAGCTGTCTCTATTTCACCTAGATATCTTAGACGTTGTCATTCTTAAGCTATAAATTCTTGTTTGGAGAAAGTTTTATAAGTTTCACCTAAATAGTGATACAATATTTAAGAATAATTAGTTTGAAGTTATTCCACTATCGTGCGCTTAAGTAGAAATAAAAAATAACATTTAAGAATAAATACTTCCAAGTTATTCTTTTAAAAGTTATCACCATATTAGTATGCTATATGAAAAACCACAAATCCAAAAGACAAAATAGAAACTAACCAAATCCAGCTATTCAAATCAATAAACTTGTCTATGTCTTTATTTCCTTCATTTTTATCTAATAGTTTTTTTTTATATTACATAAGCCAATATTACAACATGCACGTGCCTCCCCCCACCTAGTATATATATATATATATATATATATATATATATGTGTATGTGTGTGTTTCATGTATGTAAAAAAAATTTTTTTTACAAGAATTCTAATACCTATATCAAGCCCCGCAGTGGGACCTAATATATATGTCATATGTAGACACACACACAAATGGAAGTTCACAAGACTGGCTAGCAAGTACGCAACAGCATCTGTAGAAGTTGTACAAATAGACTAGCGTCTAAAAGGAGATTTGCAAGTGATGCAACCAAATCGTATCCATGTAAACTCAAGTGACTGCCATTTACGATTCTGTGAAATAATACCTTTGGGAGGTAGGAACTAATTTTTGAAGACTTCTATTCCTTTAGAGCCATATTTGGTAACAAACATTCAATTATAAACCAAATTGGATTGGTGAGTCATCTTCGCAGTTCTTTGAATTCGTTCGCAAACAATTGCGTGATCAGCATTCAAAATTGGGCACAAAATTAGCTTCGAAGTGCATACATTTGATCAACAAGAATCCCTCCTCTTCCCTTACTACATCTGGCATCATCGTCATGTTTAAGTTGACATGCACAATCTAGTACTATATAAAATGCGAGGCTTCCCTTCGAGAATCACGCCAAACGCGATGTGGGAAATTTTTTTCTCAAAAGCCATCCAAACTATGAGACTTTCCAAAAAAAAAAAACCCCCTTGCATATCATCATAAAGATCCATTGATAAAAGGGCACAATAGTAAAATATGCTTTAATTTTTTAAAACTTAATAATCAGTTGCAAAATTATTCCCTCTCCGTCTATCTCTTTCTTCATTAGTATAGTATTGCACATGCACCTCTTACTATAAACTCAAATCACTCTTATCTCCCACATCCCATGTAATATCTCAAATATCTTCACTTTTATTTTTATTTACTTTTATCTCCTAAAACATATATAACTACCAACTACTATTGTGCGCAATACCCTTTATTTTTACTTTTCATTTGTTACTTTTATTTCCCAATTAATTGCGCACTTATCTAATTTTTTTTCTATGTACATAGTGCGTACCTTTCCCCCGGTGTTTTAAAAAATGAAAGATAAAAGGGAATGCAAATAGCAACAATTATTTGCGTCCCATGAATGTATCTATACTATTAATAAAAGGAAAAGGGGGGACTATTCTCTCCAGATTCTGGCGTCCATTTTTTTTCCCAAATATTAACCTCCCCAACTAAAGCAATCCCAACATATAACCACCCCAACCACTTTTCACTTTTAAATTGAAACCCTGCAACTGTTCCCTCTCCTACGCCCTACTAGTGATAAAGAATGCTAAGAGCAGTAATTATTATTTTATTTATTATTATCACATTATTATATGTGCAAGTATCTAAATTTTTTTTATTATTTATTTATTTCTGGATACAGATAATCTCTACACGACAGGACCTATTAATCATAGGAAAATTACTGTATCGGAATCTAGGTGCCAAATGGGCCGGTTGGGCAGGGACAGGCCCAAAGCACAGCCGGGTCAAGGAAGGCACATTACTCATTAAGCACACAGGCCCAATAATAGATAATTGTGGGTCTTCATGTCATTTTGGTTGAACGTCGGGGAGCTTTTAGTAATTAACCGACGGAGCAAAGCCCGTTGTTGCTCCTGGTACTTGGGATCTTCTGCTCACTTCAGTTTCTCTTCCTGTTCGCGATCACTTCCACCATTGGATGTTTTGCTCTCACAGCTAACACCTCACGCAGAAAAGAAAAGGCAAAAAAGCACCAGAGGAGAAGACGCCGATCAAAACCGTCCGATTCCGAGAGGATGGGAACTCTGGGAAAAGCGATCTACACCGTCGGATTCTGGATTCGGGAGACCGGCCAAGCTCTCGATCGTCTCGGGTGTCGCCTCCAAGGCAACTACTACTTCCACGAGCAACGTAAGTCCCCTCAGCCACACAGCCGTCAGATTCTCATTTCGGTCAAATTTTGTGTTTTCCTCTAAACCCTAGACGAAAGCCAGCTCTCACTTAACGATCTAGTTACGTTTAATAAGCAAATGTAGTGATTTCGGGATGTTCTCGAATGTTCTGGAGGCATACTATGATTGACTTTCAAATTATCCAACCCTGGTCTGCTATGATTCTTCGGGGTTTAAGATTTCAGATTTCTTTAGGTTTTTCAGATCGTTGAATTGAGTAAATTGAATGTGGTCTTAAAAAATGTTGCCCATACTCGTGAATGTACGACTCAAATGATCGCTTTCATTCATGTGAATGTGCTGTTTCATTGGGTTGGGGGGAAGCAGTTTATTTGAAGAAGATTATGCGCATATGATACGTTTATCAGATATACTACCTCAATCCAAGCGACAATTGCATCTCTTGCGTGGACGCCTGTAATGTTATGTCAATAAACATGAATACGAGTTGTATTTAAACGATTTTGAATTTGAGGTGTTTTCTTTTCTCTGTCTCTCTCTTCTTTTAAACTGCTAGCTTACTTTTCTTTTGCGTGCTTCGACTCAGCAATGCCCCTCCTCAGGGTCATTTGTTCAAATTTTGTTTTGGTCGGATGACTTAAGTTTTTGGACATAGTTTTGTTATCAGGTGTGTTAATGATGACTTCATGCCAAGGTCTTGAGACTAGATAGTGAAATTTGTTACTTCTGCATCCATAGGTATATTAGTCTTTAAATTTTGAGCACTTTGGTAAGTGTTTGTGCTCTGGTAATCAAATACAAGGCTTTTGGTTATCCAATTTGATTGGAGTATTCCATTTCTAATCATCTTGTTGGTGTCTACCACTGTCTATTTTAGTAAGAACGATAAAGATCTTATTGTGATGCTACCAGAAGTCTCGGATGCTTTCCATACCTAACAGCAGCGATGGTATCTTTTCTTAATATGCATTATAGGTTACAATGGATCCATGGAAGCCACAAAGGTCATATTTTCATGAGTTGGCATTCTTCTTTTTGTAGTACTTTGGTTAATGTTCCAATCACCAAATATTGATTAGGACTGAAGGATACTGATATTGTTAATTTTCCAAATCAAGATGATAGAGTTAATTCTTTAAGAGCATGTTATTTAGAATGATTTAAAATGTTACTCCCGCAGCCATTTCATGGGTGATTTGGGGAGAAAGGAACCAGAGAATATTTTTGAATGTAGAGAGGAATGTTGGCTTGCAGGTCATCACTTGGTGGATAATATTCCTCTACAGAATTTCATAGTGTGTGAGAGTTTTTCAGATTAGGGAGGAGAGTGTATGGGAGAGGGTGGATTTCCATTTGTGTCTCAGGGTGGCCTGTTCTTCCGCATGTATACGTAGGTACACAGTCTGTGTACCCACAAATCTTGTTGGTTTTCCCCTATTTATAATATATATTTCTTGATTACTGATCACAAAAAAAAGGGGCATGTTATTTAGAATGATAAAAGCGAAAAGTTCTGACAAACCCAAACCCACCCTTATAAGAGTTCAGCCCAAACCATTATCACTACTAACTCTATTGGGTTGTTAATGGGGAAGGATGGGTTGACTTGACTGTGCTATAAAATGTTAAAGTGTTTGTGTTTTTAAATAAAAGATATAAATTGATCAATATATTTATATATACATTATGTATTTTAGATGGGATGCATGTTAAAAATATGTATTTGATAAGGTTGGGTTAGGGATCTACTCCAACCTGATTTATGAAATACCAAACCCTAACTATTAAGGGTGGATCAGGGAAGGTCTTGTTAACTGATTAACTTACCCCTTTGCCATCCCTAGGTCTATCACTTGGTAATGTTAGTTGTTGTACCTAAGCCATAATTATGCTGTCTCGTGTACCCCTTCTCTCTTTTACTCGCTCACTTATAACTTACATTATCATTGCAAACATTTTTTTTAAGCCTCAAGATCACCATTTCCTTTGAGATGATTTTCCTCCTGTATGTTTGTTTATTGTGGATAATGGAGTTTCTTTTGTGGCTTTAATTTTTTTATGGTAATGGACCAATAGGGATTTGTATGTTACTTTTCTTCATCAATATCAAATTCTACACGGACTAGTTTCATTGCATAATTTTCTTTTCCATGCTATATTATGTTGCTTGCTTCCTTATTTTGATTTGAACAGACTTTTTAGATCTTAATTAGTAAAAGAAATCCAACTAAATGTCATTTTCATTTTGTTTTAGTATCCAGGCATCGCACACTCATGAACATATTTGATAAAGTTCCCATGGTCGATAAGGATGCATTTGTGGCCCCAAGTGCATCTATCGTTGGGGATGTTCAGGTGGGACGAGGATCCTCGATCTGGTATGGATGTGTTTTAAGAGGTGAGTGGTAACTTGAGTATTTTGACTATTTGCTGTATTCCTTTTTTTTTTTATCTGTAATAAGAGAAGTTATATTAATATAAATGACAGTACATATAGAGTACACAAACTGTATATTGTAGATAGAGAACGAAGGAGGGAAGGAAAAGCCAAAAGAACTCCAACTCCTACAGCCACCCTATATCTGAGAAATGGCTACAAGATAGAGAAGTTTCCAAGTTAGAAGAAGAAGAAATAGGAATTAAATAAGACTGCCAATACATGAGCTTAACCATCACTCGCTCTAGCAATGACACCTTCCGCTCTTTATTTTGGAAAATTCTCTGGTCCCCCCACCACCAAAAAAAAAAAAAGTCCATGAAATAGCCTTTGGAGCCATGTTCCACAACAGTGCCAACCTGACTTACCACTCTTTATGCTCCAAGCGTCTAGAACATTGCTGAACTTATCCAGCTGAACCCATAATACATCGAACCTTTTCATAATTAATGATCACAGAGTGCTGGGTACATTCAATGTATCATTAGGTGGTATACCGATTCCTCCTTACATTTACACATGTTACATCTGTGGGGATATGCCACCCTCTACTTTGCAAGTAGTCTAATGTCAAGATTTTACCATGAGAAGCCATCCAAAGTTTTAAAAAAAAAACCTTTGTGTGAGTATAACAATTTCATATTAACCTTGATAAAAGAAAAGCTCGACCCATTGATACTAAAGATATGAAGACAGATTTAACTGAAAATGTTTCAGACTTTTAGTCCATACCTGCATATCCTCTTTAGGGGCAATTCCATATTAACCTTGATACCATGCTGAAAACCTTTAGGCTGTGTTTGGAACCTTGGATTTGGGGAGAAAAGAAAAGAAAATGCTAAAATTTTCTTTTCTCTTGTTTGGTTTAGATGAAGGAAAATGAGATTTTCTCTCTAAATTTTCTCTTTATCTTTCTCTCCAATGTAAAAAATTCTCTCTCCAAAAAAGTAGGAATTTTGAAAGAAAAGAAAATTCACCATCACTTATCACTATTCACACCACCCACCCACCCCACCACTAGCACTATCCACCACCACCCACCATCACCCGCCACCACCACCCATCACCACCACCCACCATTGCCAACCACCAGCCGCCACCACTGTCTACTACCCACCACCATCTCCCATCACCACCACTAGTCGCCGCCACCATTGCCCGCCAACACCACCACCCACTGCTGCCAGCCGACGCCACCGCCACCCGGCACCACCGCCCACCACCCCAACCCATCATCTTACTAAAATAAAATTTTCTTTTCTTCTCATTTCACATGTCATCCAAACATCAGAAAAAGAAAGAAAATCAGTATTTTTCTTTTCTTTTCCTTTTTAGCTTTCTTTTCTTTTCTCCCCAAATCCAAGGCTCCAAGCACAGCCTTAGGGGGAGAAAAATAAAAGTAAAAAGTTTGACTTCATCAATTCATTCTCAACCATTTTAACAACACATGCTTCCACAAGGCATACCCTTTTTGTGACGTGGTACAAAAGGACTAAATCAATCCTTAGGTGTCTAATACTTTGTCTAAATATCCCAAAATAAAACAACTAAATGGAAAGAAGTTTCTTAAAAAAGTTAAATGGTAAGAAGTTTCTTTCTTGGATGAACTAAATGTCACCTGTAACCGTAAAAAATTTAGCTTACACAATGTCAAAACTTCTTTCATGTAAGATACAATGTGAAATAGTGAGGACAAAGGTAGGTAGGAAATATTTTTTAAATTACACAACTGGTGCTTATTTTGATATTTTTAGGTCAAACTTTCAAAAATATTTACCTAACAGCATCCATGGTTCAAAAGCATATCCAATGGTGATTGAATTTGGTTAAATTGTGCAATATGTGATAAAATCCTATGGTTAAACTCCATTCCATGTGATTGATTAATGTCATTTGAGTCATTTTGGAGGACATCTAATATGCATCCTATGTTGCAAATCTTGCATTGTATTTTATTTCTATTACAGTGATAGGATGTGTATATGTACATCCTTACTTAGACTGATCAGTATTGTCAGAATGTTTACAGAAGAAGCAATTGATTGTGTTAATTAACATACTCTGACAAAGTAGGAGTTTGGTCTACATCAATGTTTATGTTTGATTTCTCTCCAAATAATTAATTCTTTGTCTCTAAATGGTAAGTTTGATTTGACCATTAGTTTTAATCTTTTTCAACTGAATGCAACCTCTATTATTTTATTTCATTTTTTTTTTGTGGTATATATTTACTCATGGTCGTTCAATCATGTGTGGAAATATCTTTGCCCATAGGTGATGTGAATTGCATCAATGTTGGTTCTGGAACAAATATACAAGATAACTCCCTTGTACATGTCGCAAAATCTAATCTAAGCGGGAAGGTCTTGCCAACTATCATCGGAGACAATGTTACTGTTGGTGAGTCTATTAATTAAATGTCTGAATTATATTTTGGCATTATTATGTTTATTGACATAAGATGGGTGTTATAAAGACACATTTAAATTATGATTAGAATTTAAACTGGGCAGGACATAGTGCTGTCTTGCATGGCTGTACTGTCGAGGATGAGGCCTTTGTTGGAATGGGTGCGACTCTGCTTGATGGGGTGGTTGTTGAGAAACATGGCATGGTTGCTGCTGGTGCACTTGTGAGGCAGAATACGAGGATCCCTTGTGGGGAGGTTTGTACTTTTGTTCTTGTTTTTCCAACGGAATGACAGCTTGGAAGCTTCTTATCTTTCCATTTTTGGGTGTGTTTCAAATATTTAGTGTCTGAAAAAGAAATTAAAATTTTTACTTCCCATTTTTTTTCATGAAGTTGTAGGTTCTTCATATGGCTTACGATATCTTGTTTCTCGTACATAGGTACAAAATTGATACATAGATTATCCTCTAATTCTTTTAAATGATTATTTATTATTTAGTTTCCTTTTTGATCCTTGTCCCTTTGTACGCTCTTGAGCCAGTTCTTATTTTGTGGATTTTTGTTTATGTTTTTCATCTTTTATTCTAACCTTAGGGACTGTCACTAGGTGTCATGGTAAAAATCTTGGACGGTATGAAAAACGTGGGTTCATGTTTTGCCAGTCTCTTTATGCAAAAATGGTTTATTGCCGCTCCACCCCTCTGGGCACCCTGCTTTGCTAGGACACAGACATGTTTATGGTCTTGTTTTTTTCTCTCTCTCTTTTTTTTTTTTTTAATCTAATTATCTTTTGCTCTACCCCTATAAAGGAAATCGAGTTCTATATTGGCATGGAGCATTTCAAAGAACCCAAGACTATCCCATTCTTTTGCTCTACCCAATTCTTTCAAACTGAGTAATGCACCAATCTTAGTTGGGGATGATATAGACTATCCTTGCTGAATAACTCCACTTAGTCAATCCATTGCCTTCCTAAATCTTGCTTTGATTAGATGAAACTCAATATTAAATAAACTAATTCCAAAGTTACCTGTCTGTAATTTAACCTTGCAGGTGTGGGGAGGTAATCCTGCAAAATTCCTGAGGAAACTCACAGAAGAAGAGATAGCATTTATTTCTCAGTCAGCCATAAATTATTCCAATTTAGCTCAGGTCCATGCAGCTGAGAATGCAAAGAGCTTTGATGAGATCGAGTTTGAGAAGGTACTCCGCAAGAAGTATGCTCGTCGAGACGAGGAGTATGACTCAATGCTGGGTGTTGTTCGTGAAACGCCTCCAGAGCTTATACTTCCCGATAATATCATGCCAGATAAAGCACCAAAGGCATCCTAGAAATTAAGACATTCACTAAGGTATATCCTCGTGAGATTGGCATATATTGTTTTGTGCGGATCCATAGAGAACGAATTCTTTTCATTTCCAATAATTTTTGAAGCGCAGCACTTTTTTAGCTCAAATCATGCTGTGCTTCTGGCTCAACCCTTTCTTAGGAGTTTATTAGGAACTCAGTTTCCAGTTTCTGGAAAAACAAATGCCATGCTTGATGGGCACTGTGATGTTTTTGTCTTATCTATAATCAAAATTGAGGACTCTGAAGATCTCGTGATCTGTTTTGTTATCTTCTCTTTTTTTTTTTTTTTGGTGGTTTGTTTTGTTATCTTCTCATATGCAGGAATAAGCCTTCTTTTTTTAATTTTTCTGTCACCAGTAAATCATTATCCGAACAACGACTTTTGGTATCTGGGAATGAACCATCCTGCCCCCACTATTTTGATAAGCGTTTGTATTGTTGTTCACTGACAAGTGATACTAACTGGCGGTTCTTGGATCTTTGGAGTTTGATCACATACAATGAAAGTTGTGGGACCTCGATTCAAACATAATCCCACAGGTCCTCCACTACAGCCGCCTAGTCTAGCCCTCTACAAAGCTGTAGGGTTGGAATTTTGCTTTGTGATTCTTATAGCCTGTATAAGATAATCGGGATTCCCTTTCACGAGGGCAAAAAACATATCTGCCTGCTTTCGGCTGGTGGATAGGAACAAACAGCCGGATTTCAAAATCATGAGCATCCAGCTTTTTAATTATGAACCCCTTCCTCTGTCATTTCATTGCGCATGCCCTTTTAAATCGAATTCAATACATGTGCACCGCTTCCGGTTAGGTTTTCATAATTATAGTCTTGCAGATTATTCCTGTGTGGTTTGGATGTCGTTTAGAAGACAGGAGGTCCTAGAATCAAATTCTATGCATGCAGGGATTAGTCCCAAGAATTGGACCCCCACCTGTAAGGTTCATTGAACTATTGTAGTGCTATGGTGATGGTCCAATCCTCCAACTAAAGGTGGGGATGATTGATAGATGTAACTCAATCCAAACATTCTGCAACTGGAAGGAGGCCACTATGGTCACACTCAGGGGTTCGGTCACGCTTGTAGTCCTCTTCCTCCCTTATTCTATTCCCAAAGGTTCGGTCAAGGTTCGGTCACGCTAGTAGTCCTCTTCCTCCCTTATTCTATTCCCAAAAAGAAAAAAAGGAAAAAGAAAAGTGTGAGTTAGAGGCTTACAGCGCTCTTGTATTTCTGCTTGGTCAACAAATAAAATCTCAGGGTGTGGCTATCAATTATGATATTTTAGGACCCTTTAACACTTTATGGACTGTTTTCTTTTAAGTACCTTTCTTCTGGTAACTGCAGACAACAAAGATCTCCCCAACAATGAAGTTGATAAGAATTGCTGACCTCTCGATGTCTAATTCTTTTTCTCTACAAATCGAGACTCTAATGATGCTTCCCTTCGGTGCTATATTTGCCGCTTCTATTGTTGTTGTTGATATCGAGCTTTTCTTTTGTGCTTGTGAATCTTGTGAAACCCAATGAAGATATAAATTGGTTTCGATCTGTTAGGCAATTCTCTGTTTTATATAACCATTTAGGTAATTGTGGTGTATAATATCAGACGCCAACACAACACGTTCAATGCAGTCCAACATTTATCCCCACAAAAAAAAAAAAAAAAATTTAAATAAATAAGGGAGCATTTGGTACGCATTCTGGATTCTGAAAATCCAGATTACCAATTGTTGATTTTCAGTATGCAAAATCCTATTTTGAAATCATAGATTTTAGAATTTAATATGCTATTAGAATATAAAATTTTATTTGGTTGATCCTGATTATTGAGACCCATTTTGTAATTTTAATATTAATTATTACGTAATATATATATACATTTATTTATTATGCTTATTATTTTTATTCTAGAAAGTATAATATTTTATCATAACATTCTAATTTTTTATATGTATTAATATATTAGCTAGAATCATTGAGTCTTGATTTTTAATGTAAGGCGCCTAATATCTTGTTAAGAATCCAACAACCAAGTAGATTCTGATTACAGGGTAGACTATGAAATTAGATTAATTAATCTCTATGATAATATAAATCAAATGCTTCTATTGGATTCTAAAATTTGATTCTAGCAATAATCCAAAATCCTGAATTGCACACCAAACGCCCCTAAAACTAGTGAAGGTTGGGTTTTGATAGACTTATTGGAAAGCTACTATTTAGAAACCAAAAAATTGATTTCAAAAGTTTTTAGTTTCTTATTGACTTTGAAAACTAGAAATCAGTTTCAAAGAGAGTTTTTTCTTTTTCTTTCCTTCTTATCAAAAAATTTAGCCTTATACTAGAGTAGAAGGGTAGCTATTTCTTTTTTCTTGTCACACAATTAAAAAATAGAGATTAAAATTGGGAGTTTTCCTTTTTATTTTTTCTCCCAAACGTAAAACCTTCAAAATTCAGAAATTGCTGACTTATCTGCACCAAAGATAGATCCCCTCTGAGGTCTTTTTGAGATAATTCTATTGATATTTATTACAAATTAAAAAATAAAAAGTGTGAAAAATAAAAAATGGTTGGAATCGTCTGTCTCAAGATTGTGTGGCAAACATTTGCAATGGTGTGAGATATTGCCACGTGCAACATCTCACGGCCCGTGTTTTTCAATGTGAAACAGTCTTTTCATATTAAAAAATGCGAAAAGACACAAGCCGTGAGATGTTCCACGTGGCAACATCTCACAGCCCTGCAAAGTCATTTCATCCCTACTCTAAGAGCTGGTAATGTATATAAAAAATTATTCTCGTCATTAAACAAAAATTAAATTACAAGTGGCATTTCCGTTATACCACTCACCATACAGGGGGTAATCTAGGAATAATGTGAGTTACAGTGGAAGTAAAGCTTTCAGACGCATCTGTCGATCCGGGACCCGTTTCTGCATTGAGCCTGTATAAGAAGTGGAGTTGCGACTTGAAGGTTTGATCGAGGAGCTTCCTCAAAGAAGATATGGGAGCGGAAGCACTGCCCGCTCCTCTGCCCAAGGAGCAGGGGCAGGCTCCTCTCATCCTTGGCCTCCAACCCTCTGCACTTGTTGATCATGTCGCGAGGGTGGATTGGTCTCTGGTCGATCAAATCCCCGGGGAGAGAGGTGGTTCTCAGCCGGTAATCTCACCTTCATCAATAACCGTTTTATAATCATGCCCCACCGTTTCTTCTAACATTAATCCCTTTCATGGGTCCATTCTCATGGGGTCTGCCACTCTTTGAATTTCAAAGATTTTTAGTAATCTGTATTACTTGTGTGGAGAACCTGGAATCCGGTATGTTGGGTTCCAGAACAAACAATGTCACGATCATCGAAAAATCCACTAAAGTAATGCAAACAGAGAAGTCGGTTCGATGTCTTGGTTTTTGAATGTTTGACATTGCCCCCATCTTCGGTGTTTCGGCATTCTCCATGCTTTAAACAATTGTAGAAGCTAGTTTTCTTGTGGGGCGTTTTCATTTCATGGATTATGGGTTTGTGTTCTTTCTTTTTCTTGGGTGTTTTGCGAGATAATCCTGATCTACGAGGTTTTGGCCGGTCGTCCCTCGACAATTTTAGATCCATATGTTGTCCAAATTGTGTACTAATACTTCATTACTTTTTTATATTTTATTAGCTTCCGTCGATTTGGTTCTATGTTCTAAGTAGTTTGAGCTGTGTAACTCTGTTGCGTTGCTTTTTCCTCGTATATCGGAAATCAGTGAGAATAGATTCAGTAGCTGTAAATATTCATTCATTCATATATTAGATTCGCTTGCGTTTGATTTTAAGTTGTATTTTATGTATGATTTAGTAGTGATCTTGATTAATATGCTGCCATCTGATTCTGATAATTGATGGTTGAAGCTCTGTTTTCTGGGTTTGTATAACCATTTTCACATTATGTTCTTTTCTGTTGTGTCCTTTTTTGTGCTTGTAACTTTTTCTGATAGTAACAGTCAAGACTTGAAGATCTCTGGTTATCAATTTTTCTTAGCTGTATTAGAAATTTATCATAAAGATAAATTTGACAGGTTTGTTTAAAAAATTTATCATTTCCTTTTCCTATTTTTCTTTTTAAAATATTGACTAGGTTTCAATTAAAGAACTGGAAGATATATTGAATGAGGTCAAAACTCACATCCCCCCAACTCAAAGTGGTCCATCTCCTTTAAAGACACTGGCCGGGGGTAGTGTTGCCAACACAATCCGAGGTCTGACTGCAATCTTTGGAGTCACATGTGGTATGATTGGGGCATGTGGGGATGATGAGCAAGGCCATTTGTTTTTAAGTAACATGAACTTGAACAGGGTGAACCTCTCAAGATTGAGGATGAAGAAGGGACCTACTGCACAGGTGAGCTACATGTTGCAAAATTTGTTGAAATATATTCTTTCTTTCTTTTTTTGGCTGATTAAGATTCCAGATGATATCTGTTCTTGTAAGACCTTGCTGATTAAATTTATATACCAGTGCGTTTGCTTGGTTGATGAGGTAGGCAATCGTACAATGCGGCCATGTCTCTCACATGCTGTTAGGCTTCAGGTGCATAAATTTTCTTTCAGGTGCTTCTGGTTTTAAGTATTTCTTCTTTCTTTCATGAAATAAGTCACTAACTGAAAGATTATTTCTACTTTCACTCCGTGAGCTTACATGTGCTCTAATACTTCTATTTCCTCATAGGCGGAGGAGTTAACCAGAGAAGACTTTAGAGGTTCCAAGGTAAGCCTTCTATGAGTACAACTAGACTTCTTTGGATCTTTATTTGCCCACTGATAAATTCTTAATGTTTCTTTTTTTCTTTTTTCTGTCTTTTGTGTGGGTGGGTGGGTTTTTTTTTGGGGGGGAGGGGGGGGATGGGTGGGGTTGGTGTTTGTGCATGCTTGCTGTGGGGGGTTGGGTATTAATTGGCTCATCTACTTCATCATCTGATTAGATGTTTATGCTTCTCTTGATGTTTGGTACTACTTAACCAGAGTGTCATAAGATATGGATAATCCTTTGGATGATACTAAAGGTTGCAGAAGGTATAAGCGATGTTTTACACACCAGATGCCAGTTATCGTACTAAAATCTAATTTCCTAAAAAGAAACAGTTGAGATACAGTAAAAAATTTACTCAAATACCAGAGTATCATCCTATTAAGAAAAAGCACTTAATATGTTAAAAAAGGAGTTAAAAGCAATTGTTTAAGTAATGTCAAACATAGGTTTATGTATGATACAGTATTCATATTGTAAGTATTGTGATCAGTTCTTCGTCTTACCTTATAGCTCAATCAAGAAGAATATGTTCTTTAAGACACTCTGTTTTTTAACCCTGAATTTGCTAATATATAGATTAATTTACAGTGGTTGATATTGAGGTATGGGATATACAATTTGGAAGTGATTCGAGCTGCTATTAGAATTGCAAAGCAAGAGGGGGTTTCTGTCTCCCTGGATTTGGCAAGTTTTGAGGTATAGCATCTGCATCTCAAGCCCTTCTATGTTTTTACTTTTTATTTTAAAGGATAATATTATAGAAAAAATAAAAAATAAAAAGACAAGATGAAGGAAGAAGCTAACAAATTTGAGAATTTCTTTGATTTTTGTTGGAATTTTTTTTACTTTCTGCAGATGGTTCGGAACTTCCGGTCACCCCTTCTGGAATTACTGGAATCTGGGGATATTGACCTCTGCTTTTCCAATGAGGATGAAGCAACTGAGCTGCTAAGGTGATCCCCGTTTTATCATTCACTGGTTAAGAAAATAGTCTCTCCATTCCCATGCATGGCGGCTCTTTACATTGACCCATTACTCTGGAGAGAGCTATGTGATTCGGACATTATCCTTTCATAGTGACTATCCTGATATGACCATGGAATCTTAAAAGTCCATGTTTATGCAAATGCTTGTTCCTGAGATGTAAAAATTGTGGCAAATCAAGACAATGCCATAGATCTTGAATCCCGATAAAAAAATGACTTAAGAGTGTTTCAAACATCACATTAAGAACTGAATTTTTGCTTATAATATCTTGCTGTGGAGCTCCCTGTCAGGGGTGTAATATCAAGCCATTTAATGAACCATCTTAACTAAAAATGTCTTCCAAGTGGGACTATCCTCATTCTACATGAGACTTGAATAATTGTTTGGATCTTGTGTTCAGTAATAATGGGTTCTCTTTGATGGCTTTAGGGGTGAAGACCTTGCTGATACCAAGGCTGCAGTAGAATTCCTGGCTGACCGCTGCCAGTGGGCTGTGGTGACACTAGGCCCTGATGGATGCATTGCAAAGCATGGAAAAGAGGTTAGTAAGATGAAGCCTCATTATGGCATAGCAAGTATATACTTCATAGTAATGAGATTTGTGTGTTAACATTGGATCAGAAAGACACACCTAATGCACATCTAATGCCATTATGGTGTTATAGCATTGGTTTCTTGGCTGTCAACTTGGCATAATAGATAACAATAAGCATGATATTTCCATTTAATGGAGCCATTACATTCATCTTCAGCTTATTATTCAGAAAAGAGTACATGAAAGTTTAATACCATTTCAGATGGTCCAAGTTCCGGCAATAGGAGAGGCTCAAGCAACCGATGCTACTGGAGCAGGCGACCTCTTTGCAAGTGGGTTCTTGTATGGATTGGTTAATGGATATTCGCTTGAAGATTGTTGCGTATTGGGTGCTTGCAGTGGTGGATCTGTGATTCGATCCCTCGGGGGTGAGGTGACACCAGAGAATGGGCAATGGATGTACAAGCAGATGCAGATCAAGGGGCTCCCCCTTCCTGATCCTAGCAGCATTTGCCCTTAAACATTGGCTGGGGCATTTTTATTTGACCAGTCACCAGAATGGCTGATTTTTATTCTTCTGTGATTTTTAATCTTTTGGGCAAACGGCGGCTAGTTGTAGTGGTTACATTTTGGGGCAGATTGAGTAGGGGACACAGGACTATTATGTAACACGGATGACAAATGTGGTGGTGGGTCGGTTAACTTTGAATTGCAGGCTTCTTTCCTCCTGAACGATTGTTGAGTTTTACTTTGAACAAGCTTCTTCAAGGTTCATCACCTATTGCAAGTTTCTTCCTATCTTCAAAGATTGATATGCAGGGTAAGCTTGTTGATCCATCTGGGCCTCAAAACAAAGATGAGTGATTAGAGCCGCTTACAATTACCACGCATGTAACCATTTTGGCCACGGGCATGTTGGGTAACCAGCTCATGCAGAAGCAGAACCACCTCAAAAATCAAATACATAGATTAAGTACCAATTAATAATAATAAATTAGTAATAAGTTAATAAATAAATAAAATATTAACTCTGAGCTTAAGCACACTCATAGACACATCAATTGAAGATCGTACAGATGCACGTTAGCCCAATAATTGTCAAGCAGGTGGGGCTGTGGAAAACTTCAATCAAATTTCGAATATCCTAACGGGTCCACTGGGTAAGCTCCTCAAAAGTCAAAAGAGATGAAAGGCAGACACCGGCACTGACCGATCCCATCCTCAATAAAGTGTGCACTGATTGGTGCGCCAACTCCGGCATTTATTCCTTCCTTTTCTTTTAATAGTGAAGTAAACTATTTATAATAATTATTATTTTTTGATTTTCTTCAACTAGCTTCCTACAATATCTTGACATCTAAAGACAATTTTGAAGGAGTTAGTATTAAGAATCAACATCGATTCCCAGCTTCCAATCTCAATCTCATCTTCAGGGGTTGGGACTAAAATAAATTAATTACTAGATTGGGTCGTCGACTTTGCTACTGCACTGTAGGTCAAGAGTAGCATAAAGTTGAAGATTAGTACGCTAGCACTAACCGGAAGATCTGCTTGACAAACAGCGTATCATCTCTGATAAATTTGAACTGTTGAATTATAGTTTACTAAATATGAAGACAAAAAGATGTTAACACATGCAAAACAACGCAAGGAATCACTAAACACCCACTGGAAAGTAATTGTCCACCAGCATCATCCGGTACCCTTACCTGATTTCATGACATGATCGCCGAGTCCAACTTCTAGACATATAAGGGGAAGTTGCTGCTACATTCCGCATCATCAGATGTCCATTGGGGCTGCTTCTGGGGTTCTGTCCTCTTGCATGGCAGCACCCTGATCAGCTGCGGCCTCTTCCTTTATCTCAAAGGACTCAATCAGCTCTTGTATCGTTTTCTGATCCATTATGTGGAATGGCTCTCCTACCCCAACAATGGCAACAGTGCAGATGGAGCTGGTCAGTTTCTCTCCTTGTAATGTTTCCTTGATAGCAAAGAGTGCATTCCTAATCAGTTCTTCCCGCGACGAACTCTTGAAGGTTTCAAACGTGCGCTCCAAGTATGTCTTCGCAGCTTGAGAGCGGGAACCAATTGCAAAGGCCTGATACTCGAAGTAGTTACCGCTGGGGCAGTTGTAGTAAAGGTGTGCTCCAGATTCATCCAAACCAGCAACCAGTAGACCCACACCATAAGGCCTTTTCCAAGATCGTTGTGTGCAGACCTGCCAATAAGAGATCATTAATAGGTAAAGCAGAACAGAGTTCTGTTGAAAAAAGTCAACATAATATAACTTGCTATGTTTTATATAGGGACAGGCAAACAGATTCTGATGTCTGGAAGCAAATGTGGAACTCATATCAGGCCATTCAATCTCCCAATTTCAACTCAGGAAAGACTAAGAAGCAATTCTCAATACTAATCAACGTTTGACCAGAATATATTTGCCATCTCATGGAGCTTAAGGCACAGAAGTTGAAGCCAGTAATGGCAGGCCAACCAAACCGAGAACAACACTCCTTTAGAATTTCTGAAGATGCCAGTGCAACTTCCAGCCAATTCTGTTTACCATGACAAAGATGAAAATGTCAATTTAAGACTCCTTTCCACTAATATCAGAGAGAACCTTCTGACCCAGAAGGGACTTGATTCTATTTTCATGGCAGTGGGTAGATTTTCCAAAATGCGCTTGCTTTAATGTTAAGTTTTAGATCTATCATCCCTTATTGGATATCAAATTTTCTCTCCGATGGAGTTCCATAGCAGCGCATGAAGCTATATACCAAAAGGATATTTCTTAAAAATAATGGCAATATTTTGGTAATGACCAACCTAAGATTGCAAACTTGACTAAGTACCTCAATAGACTATGGAATGTGATGCCTGTAAACCCATAGAAAAGTAGTCCTCAAGGTATTCAAAGGAAAGACAAGATATTAATCAATAAAATGTAAGTATTATGACTTCTAAGTATACAACAAAAACACCAATCCTAGAGAGGTGCAAAAAATATTCAATGATAAATGCATGATGATCGATACATTTATAACTGATCACAGAAATTTTTGGCAACATGTTCGATATACTATCAATGCTTCGAAGCCACTGCAACGGGACATCTCCATATGGTTGTGTTTAAGAAGCCAAGGTTGTCTCCTTATTTACCACAGCTGTCAGGCACCTCACATCAATTCAAGGAAGAGGCACATAAGAAGTGGATGTCTGAAGAAGTGTTAAAGCAAATCAAAGAATGGCACCTTAACAATAAGATTGAAGAAAACTTCAGGTCTTAAATTCAAAAATAGCAAGAAAAACCTAACACAAGTAATCTCGATCCTTAATCTGATAACTTCACCCTAAGGTAAAAGTTTCCAAATGCAACCTTCTTGGGATTAACAAAATGCTGAGAAAGGCAATTGGATAAAATTGATATGTGCTACCTTATGAGCTAAGAAACAAATAAATAACTACTACCCTACGTTTACCTAAAATTCCAATTCCCTTTTAACCTAATAACAATTTTAGCGCTCCTTCTGCTATTGGTAAAATAAGAAGACTTTTGGGTGGGTGATTGGAGGATGGGGAACTATCTGTAGTTTGTGTAATAAAAAAAAAGTCCCCATTTCCAGTTCCTTTTGTCTAATAAAAGCTTCTTTCCCATGTAATAACGAAACTGCATTTTTGAGAAATATGACTCTGGGATTGGGGTTTTTTAATCCATCAATAAATGGGTTTTAGATTGACTCGTGCCTGTAATTTTGTTATGCACAGTAAAAATATGAATATGTTCAGATTCATGAATCTAAAAGTGGATAATCAAATATGTCATCTTAATAACCAGATACATAATTTAGGGTTTACATAAATATTTCCACAATATAATAAATGATTTGTTTTATACTTCTGTTTATTATATAATAAAACAAAAACACAACAAAATTCCTCATCATAACTAGTCAATGTCAGCAGCATTAATCATGTTCCTCCATCCCAATCTGTTAAAAACCTTATATTTGGCCAGATTATGTGTATCCAAATCCCTTTCAAAGCAACTTCATTTGGTTCTTTTTTGTCTTTCTATCATCCCCCTAGATCGATCAATGTATAGTTGTTTTAACTCAACTTCTCACAGAGTTCCCATAATTCTTTCCTTTACATGCTTCTTTGACTGTGTGTGTGTGTGTGTGTGTGTTTCTGATGAATGATGAAAGTATATTAATATAATACAAAGAGTACAATAGGAAACATAGTAAAAAGAGGACAATAGGAAACATAATAGGAGGCGTAAACAGATGCTACCTGAAACACAGTCAAAAAGGAAAAAAAACAGTGTTGTGAAAGAAGAAGTTGAATACTTTCCCAAACACAAACATCTTAGTACTCTATGGTCTATTCTAACTCCAATCTCTGTTGGAACACCCCCATGGATGTCAGTCCTCCTGGCTCCCTCCTCAGCTAGCCTATCTGCGATTCCATTGGCTTCATGAGGAATGTGATTGGACGAGATGTGTATCGACTGAGCTAAAATTTTTGCCTTAAGAATAAAATGCCTCATTTGCCATGAACGAGGAATTTCCATCATCATCAAATGGAAGTTAGTAGTTGTCCTTCCACAAACAAGGTGTCCTTCTTTTGCGTTTTCTAATCGAAATAGCATTGCCAACATTGCTGCACTTGTAGAATTCCCCTCTACACTGCTCCTCTAAACGCAAGCGTGTTCAATCTTGCTGATTCCCTAAAGATTCCAGCTATACCTACGCACATGGGTTGCTCATCAAACATCCGTCTACAACTCTACGTTAAAGTTTCATGCATGGCCCGCCGAAATTTCGTTTTTTTTTTCCCAATTAGCAATGAGTTTCCTAGGTGGAAAATCGCTGATTTGTATTTTTAACGATTTTTGGCGGCATACCAGCGAAACAGGGTGGCATGCCAAGCAAAACGAGGCAAAACAGGGAGAGAAACAGAAATTTCTTGAAATCTTCATTGGCGAAACGAGGCGGCGTGCCTGCGAAATTTCCCCAAAATAAAAAAAAATCCTATTTTTTGCCTATTTTATTTTTCTAGCGTTTCAACGGCACGCCGAAATTTCGTTTTGGGCAATAGGTGGCCCATCGGCACCGAAACGGTAAACCTTGGTTTTATGCATTCTGCTAGTGGCGGTGCCCAAGTAGCAAGCCATGGGAATCCTGGAATAACATATATCAGCCCATTCTCCTTGATGGCCAAAGCTGTACTCTGTCAAAATCAGAATGTGGCAATGTCCAGCCAATCACAAAACTCGCCACTGCCAAGGATGGCTGCAATTGAGCCTAGCTTGTCTTCAAATATTCTTTGGTTCCTTTCCTTCCATATTTGACCTACAATAGCATGAAATAAGAGGTTGAATAGTATAAGTCCTCTAGGTCCCAAACTGTCACTTTTTCAATGGTCCATAAAGGAAATCAAGGGCATTCAGAAACACCCATCCCATGTCAAGAACACCAAGGAAGTGCAGCCATGACTCTCTTGCCACCATACAATGTAAAAATAAGCGATTGTCTTCCCCAATGATCTAGAAAGGAACATATAGAAGGTGAAAGAGCACAAGGCTTCCATTTCTTTTGAATCCAACCAGAAATGTTGATTTTATATAATAAGGTCATCCAAAAAAATGCTTTAGTCCTGGGAGGAAGTCAAGGTTTCCAAAGTTTATCAATAGAGAAATTGACTAAAGGGCCCTCCCTATCAGCTCTAGACAGATAGAAGCAAGATTTACAAGACAAGAGTCCCAAGGAGGTCGGACACCAAATATGTCTGACCAAGAAGGCTGGACTGATAAAAACATCTTGTAGGGATGAAAAAAGCGAGGCAACAACGCCTATGTCCACGGGTCTAAGACCTCCACAAAGATAGATTCCAAGCAAGCCCTAAGGAAGAACACAAAAGAATATTACAAGCAAAGGCATTTGGATGGCAAGATAGGCAATAAAGCCTCGGGAACGACACCTCAAGAGTGATGTCATCCCACCACAAATCACACCAAAATTTAATAGAAGTTCCCAACCCCACTGAAAATTGAACATGAGATAGGAATTGGGTGAAATAGCAAGGATAGCTTTCCAAGGACAGGCTCCATTGCATCTAGATATTGTTTAACTTCCCACGCATTATCTGCTATTCCATATTTCTAGATATGACCTTATGATATCATCCTTTTCAATGCTGAACCGCCACAACCACTTAGCGAGAAGGGCTTTGTTTAGTTCGTGAAGATCCCCCACATCAATACCACTTCTTATTGCTTTCTTGCTTCTGACAAACTTTTTGACCACAAAGCCAAACAGAAGCTTAGCATACTACTATTATTATTTTGGGGAGTTATTGGCATGATTCTTAGTTTCAAATTTGAGGAATCTTTGAAATAGGGAAATTCTATCTTTTTGAAATTCCTCCCATAAAAAAATACAAGAAAGAGAATTATCAATATAAGGTAAACTTCAATGCCCTTCAAAAAGGGCAATTCCAAAAGGGATTTTGTTAAGTTTTATGATGTTTAAATGACGGTTAGCAAGTGTTGTCTTTCTGTCCTACTCACATGGTTTTAGATGACGGAATCAAAGATAAGATTGTCACAGCCAGTGGGTAAAGGAGCATAGTCAGATTGGACAGACCAGTTGTGAATCAGATTTCTATCGCCCCTCCCTTTGAGTGCTTGTTTCTATACTGAACAAAACAAAACTTCTCTTATTCCTTTTGCTGTCATGAATCCACAAAGGCTAATGTCACATTCAAAAACCATCCACAACAAGCATTGGCAACAACCTTCATCGACCACCAATTGAAATAATGCCAACTGCTCCACCCTTGTCCAAGATAACCAAACTGGCAATTGAACAATCTAAACGCATTAGCAATTTCCATATTTCTTAACCAGCTATTAAATGTGTTTTCCTTAACCATCAAATCCAAAATTGCCATATCAGCCACCAGATCCTAGAATAACTTTTTCGGCCAGATATTTCTTTCATATTCTCAATGGTGGAATATGATATTCCCCGTACCAGTCGATACAAATCAGGTTTGGAAGTTCTTTGTCCCCCTAAATATTAGGTGTTTACATGGTATGCAAATCCTGTGAGGATCAATACCTGTGATATGCTTCATAAGAGTAGAACCAAGTGTGAAATTGCAGGTGATACACTATTGCTTTTCCTTGGTTTGGTATGAAATATGAATTGACTAGGTTATGCAAGATACCATATGGCAGCTCTCATTGATCAAAGTGCAAGACACCATATGGCAGCTCTCCTTGATGAATGGTTGTTTTTTGTGTCTCAATAAGAGAAGAAAAGTTGTGTATCAGAACCATATCTCACACTAACCTTTGGGTGATCTCAGTTGAGAAGAACAAGAGGGAATTCGAAGTGATTAAAGCTACAAGCACTTCACTTATTGACAGAGTAATGAATATGGTGGTGCTATGCAGTTCTACATCACTAGCATGTCTATCAATCTCAAGGAGTATGACTGAATGGACCATGATTTCAATCTCATTGCTAGTGATGAGATAGATCCATTTGGAAACTCACTTCAAGTTTCTCAAGCTCAATGGAAATTCCCTTAGAAATACAGGTCCCTTGGGTGTCGGAATATTCAATCACACCTTCTCAGGGCCAATTCTTGCCTCATTGACAAGCCTAAGAAAGGTTGCATCCACGTATTTAGAGATTTGAAGGTAGGTGTCTCCTTCACAGTGATTACACAGCTGTTAGATGCACTAAATACTAATTTGATCTTATTGTCAAAGGTTACAAACTATTTCCTAAGGCTAAGGGGAACATAAAAAGATTTGAAAGGTCAATATTTCCATCTCTCGTTGTTTAATCACATTATAATAACTAGCAACATAGATTGATCACTTTGAATTTGCCACCTTACACGATAAGGTGATCACCAACCTAGGGCACACATTCAACACCAGCAGGCATTTTAATTTTAAAGTAAAAAAAGGACAAAACTCTAGGATTTTGAACAGTCATTGTCATACAGCCTTCAACAAAGAGACCAAAAACTGCTACAATAATAGTTCATTTTAGGGAAGCCACACAACAAAAAAGGTGACAGATTAATTCTTTATCAACAATAAAATAAAATGCAATGTTATTGAGAGGACACTGAACTTTTTTTAGAGTATACATACAACAAAAATAATGCAATTATAGACAAAAATTAAACTAGATTTCAATGTCATGGCCTAAGAATCAGTTCCAGGTACAAAACTGGGTGCACGAGATATGCTGCAACCTGCTGAGGAACATGGCTCCTAAAAGCTCATTTGTTGTTTCAGAGCTCATACGAGAAAGAAGAAGTAATTCCAAATATTACATTCGATTCTTTTGCAAATGTACAATTAGGGGATAGTAGGGAAATTAATAAAAAAAAGAAAAGAATGGAGAAATGAATTCCTCCCATGAATCAGGTTCCCACCAACCCAACCAAAACCCGCCACCCAGCCCCAACACCTCAACCAAAAAAGGAAAATAAATAAATCACCAAACTACATTTCTAAACCCTAACCCAACAGAATAAATCCCTGTTGAACTAAGGGCTGAATCTTTCAGTTCCAGTACTATGAGAACGATAGCTAAATCAATCGCTACAAATCAAACGATATTCGAGCAGTAGTAGATGCAAATAATATCAAATTAATGTAAACGCAAACAAATAATGATCGAGTCTTACCCCAAAAAGCCCTAACATTTTCTCAAGTCCTTTCCTAAATGCTTCTAAATCGACATCGTCAGAAAACCCTAAAAATTATCCAGCATTTGGTTCCAAACGCGAATAAGAAACCATATGTTCTTCGTCAATCGAATTAAACTAGGCAATTAAACCAGAAACAGAAGAGTAATACAGACCTGATTTAGCTAAATAAAATTTAAAAGGGGGGTAAAAGGGCTCGTTCCTCACCTGGGCCTTGTCCGCTAGCTGAACGACGAGTCGCCCTACTGGAAGGGGAGACTCGTAAGTGAAGCTGTAATTAATACACTCTGATCTGAGATACCTGGAGAGAACTCTGCCGTCAGCGGTCAGCCCGGCGATTGCAACACCGATGTGATCGTCGACCTTGAAGATCTTCTTCTGGTGGGAGGATAACTCAGAATTGACCTTGTTAACGCTGGCCAACACGACGTGAGTCTTGGATCGAAGGCCAATCGCTGCAGAGCCTTGCTTCACAGCCTCCATTGCATACTCGACCTGGAAAAGGCGACCGGCTGGACTCCATGTCGTAACGTCAGTATCGTACTGGTTTCTGAACATCTTTGAGAAGCGTCTCAAACCCCAAATCTCTTCGTTCTTCCTCTTTCAAGGGGTTCTGTTGTTGAGACTTGAGAGAAGCTCTTTTTGTCTCCCAGTTTATGCTCGAGGTTTCTTTCTCTTCAAGGCATGGAAACAACAGGTTTACGGGAGATCCGGGGAATGAGTCGGTCCAACCCGACTGATAATCTAACCCGAACCGTGGCATTGGCAGGTCTTAGTAAAAATGAAAAATCAAGGGCGCCATAAGCCATTCATTGCTTAATGGTGACAAAAGTCAACTCGGGTTAAATCAAACCGGAATCAACCCTGTCATGAGGGATGCAATCTTCCCTTCAAGGCTTGAATGTTGCCGTGTGAAGCATCTTATGATTTGTGTTAATTTTTTATGTGGGCTCTACTTGAAATATTTACAATAATAAAAAATATAAACCGTAGAATGCTCCAGATGATAATATCTCACGGCTACATCATAGTAATTTCAACCCAAGTCATGATAACGGGTTAAACTAATGGCAGTCTTTGTGGTAAAGACTGTTAATTTAAAAAAAAAAATTTTACATGACAAGCTAAGCCAAAGCCTGGCCCAGGTTGGGTCGGGATGGATTGTACACATGAAGACTGGGTCAGGCCGAGTTTGGACATACACAAGGGCTCATATAGCTTGTATTAAACCCAGCCCAAACACAGGTTGGCCCGGTCCATTTCCTGCCCTACGTAACAAGGAGATTGAGTAGCCTAACGAGACAATGGCCAAACCGTCTCTGTTGATTGAACTAGTCGTTGTCATGCTCAGGCCTGTAACTTGAAAAGTTTGAGCAGTCGACCCAAAGCCCACCCATCTTCGCTCTCGTCTGCAGTGGCATGAAATGTATATGGCTTGCAGAGATGATGAAGCAAAGGTTTGTCATATCTTCCTCGGAATTAGTGGAATATTAGAGACGACTTTCAATCAGTGCACTGTGGGCCCAAATCATTCATCTGGTGGCCCCACTCCGCACGTTAATGTTGCAGGGAAATCTCATTCTATAGATTATACAGCCCCCAAAAATCGTGCATTCGTCGTATCGCGAGTATTTCTTCTAAAGCTAAAATCTGGTGGTTCAGTGAAACCATCTGCTGAGGTGCATTTTGAAGTGTGAACCCCACTATTAAAAAGTGTCGTCCATCCGCAAGTTTCATGTTAAAATAACTGGGTGGTTCTAAATGAAACGGTCTCGCATTTCTCTTATTGGCATTGCATCTTTAAACTCTTAATTAATATAGCCATTCACCCCAAAATGAATTATGTAGTAAATAAATATTGAGTTTGTTGACAGTGACGGGTATGTACTCCTCCACTTACTTGTAAGGGCTCTCCCGTGGTTTTAGTCGAGTATTGATATCCAAAGCGAAAGAATCCAACTCTTCCTTTTATCCACTTTAAAGTCTTAAACCATAAATTATAGGCAACAAAGTACCAAAAATCCTAGGTTTTATGCTTTTTAAGATTCGGCGAAGAACGGGTGGACGATTGATTCGTTTGATACTCCGAAAAAGCATTTTCTTTTCTCTTTCCTTGCTTTTTTTTTCTTGTTGTAAAAACAAAAAGTAAGCTAGAATCGTTAGTCATGAGCATGAAAAGACACTGAGCTAATAAATTCATATTCATCTGTAACCTTCGAATTACATGCAATAAAAGAAACCGGACGCAGCACCACATGCCAGTGCAAGCCACCATGGAATTAGGAGGGGTCCTTGTTTTAGGGTTATACACCACTTGCTTGACGTGCCTTCGAGCTTCCTTCTACATGACACTTCTTAGATACAAACTACCTGAATTCGACGAGTCAATATTCAATCAACTGGATTGGATGATTGTTTAGATCGCTTTGATCATCAACCTAAAGTTTTTTGTTGCAATGTGTTGCATCATCGGCTCAATGTGCACATTCCACTTACACTATGTTCGTGTTTGGAATACAGAATTTGAGGATAAAAAGAAAGAAACCTAAAAAAGAAAAGAAAATAATTATAAGTTTCTTTTATTTTCAAATATTTGGATGAGATGAGAAATAAAAAGAATAGAAAAAGACTTGGGTGGCCCATGGTGGCGATAGTGTTAGACTGTGTGGCAATAGGTGGTGGCGTGGTTGCGATGGCAGTGGTGGTGGATGATAGTAGGACTAGTAGCGACTGGTAGTGGTGGTGGGTGGTGTGTGGTGGTGGTGGATTAGTGGTGTTACTAGTAATGGGTGATGATGGATTTTCTTTTTTATTCTCTTAAAATCTCTACATTTCTTATTAGAGAAAATTTTTACCTTTTTTAAGAAGAAAGTGTTAGGTTTAACATTTTAGTTTGGCTTTATTCAGTGTCAAAGAGAAAGTGTTTAAGTGTGTCTTGAATGTTTAGTTTGAGTCCAAGAAGACATGGTTCAAACGGCGTCAACATCGGGGTCAAATTGAAGATTTTATGCCCAACGTTTGCTGAACGTTCGACCGTTGATGACACTCAGAGAAACCAGAGAGCAGCGTTTGCTGAACGTTTGCCGACCGTTCGACCGTTGGTGTCACTCAGAGAAACCAGAGAGCAGCGTTCGCTGAACGTTTGCTGACCGTTCGACCGATGGAGTTCTACAGAGAAACCCGAGAGCAGCATTCGCCTCACGTTCTCTGACCGTTCGAACGAGAAGAGGAAAAGTGAGTTTTTGTCTTAAACGTTCGACCCGCGTTCGCTGAACGTTCGAACGTTCGTAAACAAACTTCAGTTTTAGAATTCCGATCTTTTCTGATTTGTTTCCTATTCGGATTCTACCTTCTCCTAATCTATATAAGGAGTGTCTAGACTATTGTTAGGGCAACTCTAGAGGTTTTAGAAACCCTAAATTCGTGTGTGAGAGCAAGAGTTATTCCTCCTCTTCCTTCTCCTTTGTTGAGCCATCAAAGCCTTTCTTCATCTTTCTTTTCTACCTTGGAGTTCTGGGTTGGAGAGTTTGCACGTAGGAGTTCCTACGGATACCAGGCGAGTTCGTTTGGGTGATCGTGTGAGAAGATCTTCAGAGTTCTGAAGTGTTGCTGTGGAGCAAATCTGAGGAGTTCCTCAGATACTTTCAAGTCTGGGAGTTGCAGAGTCTAGCATAGGGATGTTGAGTCGTCTGAACTACAGGTTGTAAGTCTTCTTTTCATATTGGATCTTTTAGGTGGCTCCTGCATAGCCCGGAGGGTTTTTCTCTAGTGAGAGTTCTCATAGAGTTTTCCCTTCGTCACCAAAATTGCTTGTGTTCTCTCTTTACTTTATTTGCAATTTTGTGTGATTGGTTATAGACTTGTGCATGCCTATTAATTAAGAACTTGTTTTTAATTAGTAGAATTTTTATTCCGCTGTGCTTCACCTATTCACCCCCTCTAGGTGTTATTAGAGTCAAAACCCTGTTTTTCAATTGGTATCAGAGCGGGTAACCAGATCCTTGACTCTGTTAGTCATGGACAAGTCTTCCTCTGCCCCACCCTTCTTTGATGGTGGTAATTATGCGTATTGGAAAGTTCGTATGAGAGCCTATTTTAAGGCTATTGATGAAAGGGTATGGGGAATTGTTGAGAAAGGATGGTCTCCACCCACTATCACCATAGATGGAGAGATTAAACCCAAAGACCCAAGCCAATACACTAGGGAAGAGTTAATTGAAGTCAACCACAATAGTAAAGCTGTCAATGCACTCTTTAGTGCAATTTCTGTTGATGAGTTCAAACGAGTGTCCACTTGTGAGACCGGTAGAGAAATTTGGGAAATTCTGGAAACCACTCATGAAGGAACTGTCCTTGTAAAAAATTCTAAGTTACAGATGCTTATCACTAGATTTGAAGAATTGAAGATGGGAGAGGATGAACCCTTTGATGAGTTCTATGCCAAACTCAGTGATATAGTAAATTCTAGTTTTAACCTTGGTGATAAAATTCCTCCAAACAGAGTTGTGAGAAAAATCCTTAGGTCTCTCCCTGAGAGGTTTATACCCAAGGTAACTGCCATAGAGGAAAGCAAAGACATTGACAAAATTAGGGTTGAAGACCTAATAGGATCAATTCAAACCTATGAGCTTACCTTACCTCAGTCCAAAAAGAGCAAATCCATTGCTCTTAGAGTCATGAAAGGAAAGACTTTTAATGAGTCTGATGATGAGGTGGATGATGAGGAAATTGCCGAATTTGTAAAGAGCTTTAGAAAGATGTTTAAGATTAGGAAAAACAAAAAGAGCAATGAATGGTCTAGGGGGACTTCTAGCAAGGAGATGAAAGTTTGGAAAGAACCTAGGGAAACCAAAGACATTCATGAAAACACAACTCAGCAGGTTAGGTGTCATGGTTGCCAAGGGCTTGGTCATATAAGATCTGAATGTCCTACCTATAGAAAATTGAAATGTAAAAGAAGTGGGAAAGCAATGAATGCTACCCTGTCTGATATTGAGACTGAATCTGAACAGGAGAAGGACTTTGTATCTAAAGAGGGTTCAAACTACATGGCCTTCACTTCTATAGTGGGAAGTGATGAGGGAAATACTCTTCAAGACTCAACACAACTTGAGAATAATATTGGTTCTCAAAGTGAGTCTGAAGATGAGGAAAGCCTTGAAGAGGCTTATGAAAAGCTTTTTAATGAAAGCCTGAAAATAAAGAAACAAAACAAGGTCTTTCTCAAAAAGCTCAATGAAGTAGAACTTGTAAAGGAAGGACTTCAAGTTAAATTGGATGAGTCTACTTCACATGTTGGTGAGTTGAAGTTGAAGATTGAAACCCTTGAGTCTCAAAACATGTCTCTGAAATCTGAGTTAGAAGATTCCAAATTTCTGTTGCAAAACTTCTCTTCTGGTTCTCAAAAGCTTGATCACATGCTTGGTATGAATCAAACAGTGACTGATAAGAGAGGTTTAGGATTTCAGGATGCTCCTTCATCTTCAAAGACCAAAAAGGCAAAAAGGCCTAACCAAAAGTTCAAAAAGTCTAAACCTAAGGCATCTTTTAATAGGGAATCTCAATCTCAGAAATTCATTCCCACTTGTCACCATTGTGGTGTTCTAGGTCACATAAGACCTAATTGCTGGAAATTAGGAGAAAAACTTACTAAATCTTGGAATTCTCCTTCTAGAAAATCCAATGTGGATTTGTCTAAACAAGTCAAGGTTTTAGCTAAACAAACTAGGATTCTTTCTGAACAACTAGTTTCCTTGACCAAGAAATCCTCTTCTAGCCAACAAGTTTGGGTGAAGAAGAGTGATTTGACTACTCTTACTTGAGTAGGTTTTGTGTTGCATGTATTGGCCCTGTTTATATTGCTAATCTTATCCTTTGCATGCATGTTTTCTTTTGTTTTTTTTCTGGTTTTTTGATTTAAAATTGTTCAAAAAAAAAATACAAAAAGATTTTCTATTCTTTTTATGTTTGGTGATTTGTGTCATGAGCATGTGTTTGTGAAAACAATACATTTTTATATTGAGAGAATTAATTGCTTAAAAGAATTGTTTTGCAAAATCTATTTCAATGATCTCATATAAATGCACAAAGGTTGATTGATCTCTTAGTGTGTTTTGCACTTCACTTACACACACCAAATACAATTAAGCAAGCTTAATTTTTCTTTTTCGGTGAGTGTGTGGATAGGCAATCCTTGATTTACTCTTGTCTATCTTAAGTTAAAAAGATCCTAGCATATGACCTTGTGTTAAAAAGAAATTTCTCCTTTTTGTTTAAAAGAAAAAAATTGTATGAAAAGAACTCTGGGATGAAATGTAAACCCCACAAATATTGAGTTCAAAAAGAAAAGAGAATCACCAGGGGTATAACCATGGAATAAGCTGTAAACTCAGATATTTTAAGGAACACTACTCTTTGTGCAAAAAGAATTGTAAGAAACAGGGGGAGAAAATTTCAATAAAATAATGCTTAGGTCTTTAAAATATTCATGAAGGGAGTTCTTTTTAACTCATAGAGAGACTTGAGTAATATTGTGATTTCTTGATAAATGGCCAAATCCTCCTTACCAAGTTCCTATTTAGGCAAACTTGTTGTATTTGGTTTTGCACTTACACGCAATCACACTTGGTGATTTAATTACATTATTGTGTAGTTATTTCGGATTATTGTTTTTAAATTTTGTAAAAACTTGAATTTTGGGTGACAAAGTTCTCAAAAATATAAAAATTTTGAGTTTTTATGAAATAGTGCTTGGGGCATGATTCATCATGTTTTTAGAGTGTTTTTTACATGTGGTTGAGTTGGTTTCAAATGGAAGCTTGATGTTTTTAAGTGAAATTTGGATTTAGTTCTTCATCTCTTCCAAATGTGTTTTGTCTTCCACCTTGTTATCTATTCTAGCCATTTGAGTTAATGTTTGTGCTTCTTCTAAACTTGTCAAGTTTTGAGGGGGAGTTGGTGTTTCTAGCCTCTCTATTTCCTTTGGGGAGTAGGTATTTCTGGCTTCTCTGTTTCCTTTTGTCTATTTCTGTGACAAAAAGGGGGAGTAGGTATTTCTAAGGGGGAGCTTTGATAATTGAATGTGAATTGCATATTGTTATTTTTTTATTCCTCATGCGTTTCACAAGGTATTTGTTTTCTGTGAGTTGTTTTATTACAGGTTACAGGTTTCAAATTCAAGCTTGGTCTATCTAGGTTAGTGTAGATACGTTGTGTTTGAGTTTGTTTAATCCAAGACATTGCTTGGTGGTTCACAATGTCATGGATTCTCTGGTTTTTATATTGTGTATAGGTTTTGTCACTGAATTGCCAAAGGGGGAGTTTGTTAGGTTTAACATTTTAGTTTGGCTTTATTCAGTGTCAAAGAGAAAGTGTTTAAGTGTGTCTTGAATGTTTAGTTTGAGTCCAAGAAGACATGGTTCAAACGGCGTCAACATCGGGGTCAAATTGAAGATTTTATGCCCAACGTTTGCTGAACGTTCGACCGTTGATGACACTCAGAGAAACCAGAGAGCAGCGTTTGCTGAACGTTTGCCGACCGTTCGACCGTTGGTGTCACTCAGAGAAACCAGAGAGCAGCGTTCGCTGAACGTTTGCTGACCGTTCGACCGATGGAGTTCTACAGAGAAACCCGAGAGCAGCGTTCGCCTCACGTTCTCTGACCGTTCGAACGAGAAGAGGAAAAGAGAGTTTTTGTCTTAAACGTTCGACCCGCGTTCGCTGAACGTTCGAACGTTCGTAAACAAACTTCAGTTTTAGAATTCCGATCTTTTCTGATTTGTTTCCTATTCGGATTCTACCTTCTCCTAATCTATATAAGGAGTGTCTAGACTATTGTTAGGGCAACTCTAGAGGTTTTAGAAACCCTAAATTCGTGTGTGAGAGCAAGAGTTATTCCTCCTCTTCCTTCTCCTTTGTTGAGCCATCAAAGCCTTTCTTCATCTTTCTTTTCTACCTTGGAGTTCTGGGTTGGAGAGTTTGCACGTAGGAGTTCCTACGGATATCAGGCGAGTTCGTTTGGGTGATCGTATGAGAAGATCTTCAGAGTTCTGAAGTGTTGCTGTGGAGCAAATCTGAGGAGTTCCTCAGATACTTTCAAGTCTGGGAGTTGCAGAGTCTAGCATAGGGATGTTGAGTCGTCTGAACTACAGGTGTGCGCACCTAAATCTGACCTGGATCGCACACCGGGCGCACCTTTGGTGCGTGCCTCGGGACATTCAGAGTCGCCACTGCCTGAGAGTGCAGGCAGACACGGTTTTGCCCTAATCGGGTCTAAGTCTGGTCTGCGGCTTTTCAGAGTTCTAGCTAAGTCCTCGGTTACGATCCGGGGAAGTCCTAAGGACACCCCGGTCCGCTCCGTTGGTCTGACGGGTCCCTCGGGTCTTCCTGGTTTTTAAGTCAATTCCACCCTTCCTAGACCAGCATGCTACCTTGTTGAGTCTGGCGGGGCCCTCTGAAGGTGTGGGTCCCTTTTTATTTGATTTTATCTTTATTTATTTATTTAAGTGAAGTGGGTCGGACCCGGGTCCCATTGGAAGACCCGTGGGCTGCCGTGGTTGGGCCTTGGGCCCAGTTGGGTTATTGGGTAACCCATTTTGGTTATTTATTTAAACTATTTATACATGCCATGGGCTTAGTGGGCTTGGATTTGGCCCATTAGCCAAGGGTCAAATGGCCCAGGCCTGTTTATTGAAAACAGGCCTGGTATGGGCCGGTCTAAGGTGGGCCCACTAGTGGGCAAAATGGGGGTCTTGATGGGCCTATCCAGGCCCAAAGTCCAAAAATGGGCTTAAGAAAGCCCAAAATGCTACAGAGGTCAGTTCAGGCCGGTTTAGACCGAAATTGATCCAACCAGGCCGAGAAATTACATTTTTTAAGCTACATTACAATCGCTCGTATTTTC
Organism: Buxus sempervirens; assembly: GCA_947561395.2. NCBI lineage: Eukaryota > Viridiplantae > Streptophyta > Magnoliopsida > Buxales > Buxaceae > Buxus > Buxus sempervirens. Next base: position 39,265,376 of record OX387190.1, read on the forward strand.
CATACGATCCACCATCGCCCGTGAATGAAATCTGGTTGGCCTTGCCCGTGAAGTAAACACGGTCCAGACGGGACCGTTCTGAGTTTACGGGCACCTCCAATTTTGCATTTTAGACGCCGATTCTTCCTGGGATCATTTCCGTGGCCTTCTTAAGTGCTTTAATGACTTCAGCTGGAATTCCGGGTTCTTCCAAGTCCTTCCCTTTCCTTTTTTGGTCTACAAGGCCTTCTTCTCCTTTCTTCTTCTTCTAACAGGAAGACCAGCATCTTTTGGGGTGATCCGTGATCATATTTTGGAGTGGGGAAGTGGGAAATTACAACACAATTCTTTAATTTCAAGAAGGGTTCAATCCTTCTATGTCAAACACTTAAAAAAGGTTATTGGATTAGTTAATCAAAGTGTGTTTTTTTTTATACACTTCTTTTCTTCCTTTCTCGTAATGATCAATTCTTTGATATCATCTCCCCATGACACTCAAAACAGCAATGGAGTCAGTAACATTAAAAGCATTCAAAGGAGACTTAGAGAAGAAAGTGAAAATGGGAACATTGTAAAACTCAACATACTTACAATATGGTTTTTGTTAGTGATGAATTCTCCGATGAATTTGGCAGCGCTTCCGCGTCCTCCCAATTTTGTTAGGATGAAATGGGAAGAGCTTGGTTAACGTGGATGGGGTCAAGGCCAAATTGAAGTGGATTTGGGCATGGTTTTGGGTAATCTTAGAGCATAGGGGTAGTTTGGGTATAAAAAGAGGTTTAGGTTTTGGAAGGGTGGTGGTTGGGCAGCATTTGGTCGTGGAGTTCACCAGGAGGGAGAGGGGAGCCAGCAAGGAGGAAGGCTTGTCCAAATGAGGGGGGTGGCCTCTCTATTTATAGGCAAAATTTCCGTGCCCGTACTTGAAATACGGGCATACCTTGCCCGTACTTCAAGTACGGGCGTGCCTTGCCCGTAATTCAAATACGGGCGAAAAACGAATATTTGCAATTATCGCAGATTCGGCTGTACGGGACGCGTGTCCCTCCGTACGGTGACGCGTGTTTTCTTCCGGAATCTTGCCCGTATTTCAAATACGGGCATGCCCTGCCCGTAAATCAAATACGGTCCAGCACGTTTTTAAAATGTTTGGATTTCAAACATTTATTCAATTTGGTTTTTTGCAAGATTTTTATTCGATTTTTCGATTATTTTATTAAAAAGCGAGATTCTCTTTATTAAAATATTATTAAACACATTTATCTTATTTATTTTATTGGTTTATTCCACTTTTGCTGCCTTTTTTGCCTCATGGGCAGTTTTTTCTGAAATTTCAACTGCTCATAACTTCTTCATCCGGTGTCCGATTTCAGCAAACTTAGTGTCGTTGGAACCGGCTCGGAACCACCTATCCATTGGGGCCAAGTTTGGCAGCTGAATTGGGGTTGAGCAAAAAGTCAATTTTTCGCTCTCCAAAAGTTTGACCAGCTCATATCTTTTCCATCTGGACTCCGATTCCAGCAAATTCGGTTGCGTTAGAATCGTGTCGAAATGCTCTTTTCAATGAGATGAAGTTTGATGGCCAAATTCACTTGAATCAAAAAGTCAAATTTTGACCCCCTCAGGGTTTGACCTTTAGTTTGACTTTTCATTTTTCTTTATTTTAGGGGTGCAAAAATCAGGTGCTAACAACAGGTTGTAAGTCTTCTTTTCATATTGGATCTTTTAGGTGGCTCCTGCATAGTCCGGAGGGTTTTTCTCTAGTGAGAGTTCTCATAGAGTTTTCCCTTCGTCACCAAAATTGCTTGTGTTCTCTCTTTACTTTATTTGCAATTTTGTGTGATTGGTTATAGACTTGTGCATGCCTATTAATTAAGAACTTATTTTTAATTAGTAGAATTTTTATTCCGCTGTGCTTCACCTATTCACCCCCCTCTAGGTGTTATTAGAGTCAAAACCCTGTTTTTCAGAAAGGAAGAGAGAGTTTAAATCAGGTTCCTCCGTCTCAACCAAACGAGATCAGAGAAAAGAAAATTTCAACATTTGCTTTTTCTCTTGAAATCTAGACATTCTAAGTATAGCATAAATATATACAGTTGAAAGAAAATTTAAGAGACAAAAAGGAAAAAAAGAAAGAAAGAAATGAGAACGGGGGAGCACATCCGTTGGAAATCGATGCCAAGCTTATTTGAATACATTTTGCCACGAAAACAGTAAAATTTGAGCAAGAAAAAGTGGGGACATGTCCAAGTTTCGTGGGTCCATTAAATATTCGAGCCGCTGAACGATATCCTCTACCATTTTTAAAAAGAATTTCAATTAAAAAATGTCGGAGAAAGAGCCCAGGTTCGAGAAAAAGAAGTAGCCGGCCTGGCGACGTGCTTTTTTTATTTCTTGTTTTTCTTTCCGCTCCCTCAATACCAAGGGCCTCCCACGTGAAGGCTGAATTTTGAATTTGAAATAACTTTTCTTTTTTGGGTAACCGGGATTGAATTGTATTAATTAAGAATGACAAAAAATAAAAAATAATAATTAATAATGAATTTGAAATAATTGGATAGAGATTATTAACGAATAATATTTAATGCGCCCCTTGTTGATTATTTGAACTTTTTCTTTGGGATTCTCTAGTCCTGTCGGTCCCCAACAACTCTTCGGTTCTTTTGCTCTTTTTTATTCTTTTTGCCAGGTTTCCTCTTAACACCTGGCGTGTTGCAGAGACACAATTAACCATCCCCTTCGTCTCTCTGCTGCATCCTGCAATCTTTCTACTCCTAGAAACCCCGTCCCTTTAAAGTTACTTGATGTTCAATAAAATAATATTAACTTCTCGCTTTACCATATCAAGTAAGTTTGGTAAGTTCATTCAAAGAGAATAAAATCCAATTTGCTTTTAAAATGTCTCCAAAGAAAAATCCATTGGTCTAATGCATAAAGCGAAATGTTCTTTATATTGATGACCGGCGGTACAATTGCAAGCTTTGTGGCCCAGCTAGGTTCTGAAATCAAGTCCGGCCATATTAGTTTCCTTTGTTTGAAGTTCCCTACAGCAAGATACAGCGGTTTGGGGGCTTATCACAGCAATTTTAATTTGCTATTTTGATGGACTAGATGACATGTCGAAGAATAATTTGACTTTATCCAAATTGTTTCATTTGATAGTGGCTATTTGGATTGGCCACGTGAATAATATTTTGACTTACATAAGCTTCGATAATAAATGTGTATGGATTTCATCACATATATCAAAGAGTCGCTCAAAATTTTAATATTTTTAATTTTAAATCAGAATAGACATTATTCTTAGCTGTGCCTTTCATAAAGCTAAAAAACTTATTGATTTAAGCTTAGTTTATATAGTATGCATGTAGAATCGAGACTCTTTCGAGGGTGCCGTTTGCTCTGGTGGTAAAGACAGTGCTGGTAATAGCATAGGTCATGGGTTTCAGCCCTACCTTCATCAAAGAGTGCATGAGTCCTAATTATGTGCTGGTCCCCTTATCCCCTAACCAGTGGTGGAATTAGGACTCCAAATCTTTGGGGACAAAATAAATATTTCAATTAACATTTCTCATGAAATACAGAAATTTCAATGAATTAGGAAGGGCAAACTAGAAATTTTAGAGGGGACAAAATATAAATTTCAATTAAAATATATAGAAAAAAATTTTTTTTAATTAAAAAATAAAAGGGGGGCAATTGCCCCCTTTGAACATAAGGTTGTTCCACCTAACCCGATCATACCAAAAAAAAGAAAAACAAAAAGAAGTGAGACTCTTCCTACGAGTTCCCTGGTTATTTAAGTTCTTTCTAATAATTTACTTGAAATCAATTAAAATTTTCAATGCTTGCTAAAATTTCACATCATTCTTGGGAGAGTTATAAAATAATTAACACGACTAAACTTGAAATCTGACTCATCAACTTGATAATGACACAGAATTTCAGTTATTATTTAAGGTTTAATTGTTTCAAGTTTAGTTCTTTAAGGAACTACTCGCGTTAGAGGAGGTGTTGGTTTGCGGTGACAATGTAAAGAAAGAAATTCGATCGTGCCATGCATAAACCAATACTTAATTGTCCGCCACTCTTAAAAAATAGGAAAAAAAGAAATTGAAAAGAAAAAAAGGAATCTGGCACGGCTGTACCGGCCCCCCTCCGCTCTTACGGTGCTCGATCATAAAAATTAAAATCGCTTGTTGGCTACAGCTACGTTCCAACGCATTGGGTTTCGACTTTCATTTCTTCCTTTTTCGTCCTCCTCCTTTCTGTGTCTCTCTGACTCTGCACAGACTTCTGCAGAGAAAGAGAGCATAGAAAGAGAAATTGAAACCCTAGAAGCTCTGCTTCAATGGAGGATTTTGAGCATTCTGTCCGGGGACCCCAAGTCTCTGCAACTCTCTCGAGGAAAACCTCCAATGGAAATGGCTTCACCGCTAAAGCTGTCTACGACGACGTCTTTGGCGGTCCCCCTAAGTTCGGGGTTCGTACTTTCTCTTCTCGAGTTGAAGACTACAGTGAGATTTTCGGCAGCTTTCATTCTTCGCGTGGTTCCTCGATTCCGATTTTAGATCTTCCGGTTGTGGATGATGGCGAAGTTTATAGCTCGAAATTGGATTACTGCGAAATCTTCGGCGGGTTCAACGGTGTAGATTTCGCTGTTTCTTATGAGGAGCTGTTTGCAGAACCTAATAAGGGAGGGGAATGCTCATCCGAGGAAGCCTGGTACGTCCTGTCGTTTCTGTTTTAAATTGCGAGTTGTCGCCTTTGCTTCATTTTTTGGTCTTGCTTTTTTCATGAGCTCGAAGATCAATTTCTTTTTCACCGTGTGTTTTGTTTTGGGTTATTATGGTTGTTGATATAGTAGAAAGCTTGCTGCAACTGACTACTGTGAAGAACATTGTTTATACCATTGAGCAGCTTTGATATGTTTAAACTTTTGTAGTAAGTAATCTTTTTAACCATCTGGCGTGATAATTGGATTGATCCGTAAGCCTGAAATTTAATAGGGAAAAAAAAAATAAAAGAAAAGAAAGAAATAAGAATAAAATTCTAGAAAAAACATTTTGAGTTGGAAATTTTTTAGGTCCAATCGTTGAGAAAGATTCAAGTGAGTCAAACATCTGAGCTTTATGAAGGTATTTTGCTTTCAGTAATTCTTCCTTATGTGCTTTGAAATTCTGGAAAATGGCACACATAATGTGATCCTTAGTAAACTAGTCCTAGAATGGTCCAGGCTTATGTTTTGCTTCCTCATTTGCTAGAGGATATGGCAGTGCCATTTCTATGCATCAAAGATTTTTTCCCCTCCTGTATTCTTATAGTACAGAGTGAAAACGATCAACCAGAAAATGATTGCTACTGTTCAGTGTATTACTTTTATGGCTGTAAGGTAGACAACTAGGCTTATAGTTGCAGATAATATTATAAGTGATGAGATATCATGTGTGCATCTGCTTTATTTTTGAAATACTTATTATACAATAAGTTTGGAACATGTTCTATGCATTGTTACATATCACATGTATCATTGCCACCAACAGGATATGGATTTATTATTTTCCCTTTTTTTAATTTTTATTTTCAGTTTTACAAATGTGGGATTTTCCCTGGTATAAGCAAAATCACAACTTCAATTTACACACAGTCATTGAAATTGTCAAACAAAGTTATAGCCTTTTAATTACCACAATTTGATTATATTGTATACAAGTCTAATGGAATAGAAGAAACTCAAAATTCTAAAGATTCAACTGACAAGAATCACCTTCCCCAAAGTTCAGCATCAACACATAGATGGGAAAGAGAATCTGTTGATTATCTCTGTAATCAATTTTCTCATTACTGGTGAAGGTTTGAGTAATTTTAATTTCTTTGTCCAATACTGTGGTATCTGCTTGAGTTTTTTGTTCAGTTCTGATACAGAATATTTTAATGGTGGAATATGATCCTTGAGCTCTTTGGTATCTATTAGGGTTTCTGAATTGCTGGTGGTCCCTTTTGTTCTAAAGCCTGGATCTCGTTCCTTTCTTTTTTTTTCCTCTTTTTTTCATTCGGAATGGAAGAAATAATTGTGTTCTAGAGAATGTCAAGTTATTAGGTAAAATTTTTTTGAAGATCAACCACATCGTGACCAATGGGCTTTTGTTTGAGAAAAATCCTTCAAGAATAGTGCTGGTATTGATTCAAATAGTAGCCTGGTTGGTTGGATGAGAACAAATGTTTCCACCAGACAAATCATCATCAGTATACTTCTGGAATTGGAATATTTTTACCATTTTACCTGTGTTAGGAACGGTTTGGAGTGTTTGTAGGATTTCAATAGACATTTATTTAGGTATATGCATAATCTGACCAAATGGTGGAACAGGATTTGTCTTGCTCACACCAACTCGTTGGCTAAGGAATTTTTTTCCCTTTTTTTTTTATTATTATTTTGTTTGGTTGTTACTGTTGTTGTAAGAGTAACTAATTATAATGACATTAAGGGGATGGAGTTCCACCCTACTGCGTGTTTACAGTCTCTCCTTTTCAATTACATTTGTAGGACTCCTGGTGAAACAGGATCTGTTTCAGAAGGGTCAGATTCTCTTGCTTGTTCAGAAAGGGATCAATCTTTGTCAAATGGAGCCTCTTGTAACCAGTTTGATGGTGTCAACCAATTCAACTTGTCATTTCATAAGGCTACTCAAAGCAGCAGCAACGATGGAATAAATGGTGCAACACACATTGCTCAACTCCATGCTATTCCTGGTTACACGTTCATGGTTGATGAAATCACTCATCCACAAGTCACTGAAAGTAACAATCCATTACCTCATGTATCTGATGATAGCAATCAGGATATGAACTTTACTGAGGGGGGTACAGAGGGAAAACATTTCAGAAAAACCAATTCGTTTTCTCCAACTTCTAATGCTGGTGTACAGACATGGGAAAGTGATGTCAAATCTCAAAAAGGATATGGTAGGAGTGTATCCATCTCAAATGAGGCGTTTTTGACTATATCTGAAATCAACCTTACGACACAGCCGTGTCTAGTGCCACCACCTTCTAGACCACCTCCTAAATTTGCCATCAAACGGGGAGATTCCAACATATCAATGGGTTCTAGAATTAAAGCATCTCATGGAAGGGCTGTGAGCGACTGCTCAGCATCTTACCTTGATGTGGAAGTGGATGCAAGTTCCTCTGCGGCAGCTTCTGCAGCTGCCATGAAAGAAGCAATGGATAAAGCTCAAGCAAGAATAAGAAGTGCAAGAGAATCAATGGAGAAAAAGAGGGATGGTATTCAGAACCGCAGGAAGCTGGACCTTACAGATGACTTAAAACGAAAGGATAGAGATGAGGGCAGGGCTGCTGATGGAACCAACAAATTAAGAGAAGAAAGAGTGCAAGAAACTTGTGAAAGTGCTAACAAAGGAAAGAGGGCTTCTGCTGGGGAGGAAATGGGAAAAGCTACAAGACCAGATCAGGTTGCTCGGGAGTTTGAAGATAGGGAAATTTTTCGGACTGTACCTAAAGAATCTTTACAGGAAGAGCATGGCAAGGAATCTAGATCCAGTCAAGAGTTTCATAGGCAAGAAGGATCAGAATGTAAAGCATCAAACCGATTCTGTGAATTAGAAAATGCAGATAAATCCAGAGCAGCTTACAGGGTCCTTGAGCAGGAAAAAATTGAGAAGAAAATTGTGCAATCAACAAAGCCTCTGAATTGTAAAGAGAGTAAGAAGAAAGAAGCTGAAGAAGCCTTCGAGCTGGAGCAAGCAAATTATATGAAACTGACAGGAGATGAAGAAGCCATTAGGCTGCCTCAAGAAAGTTGTATGAAACTGGAAGCAGCTAAAGAGGCTTTCCAAAGGGAGAAAAAGGAAATTAAAACAGAAGCAGGTGATTCCTCACAGAAAGGGGAGGAACTTAAGAAGAAACTGAAAGGAGCTCAAGGGATCCCTGAACCTGACGGATTTGATAAATTAGGAGTGGCCATGGAGCTGAAGGAAACTGAGATGAAACTAGAAGAAACTCATGCTCAGGAAAAATGTGAGAAGAAACTAAAAGGGGCTTATGAGCAGAAGGAAAAGGGGAAGAAACTTAAAGAAGCTCGTGAGCAAGAAGAGAATGTGCAGAAGCAGAAAAAGGCCGGAAGACAACAAAATGAAACAAGGCTTAAAATGTTTTATGAGAGTGAAGAAGATGAGAGAAGACTAAAACAGGTATGTGAATGGGAAGAAAATGAGAAGAGACTAAAAGAGGCTCATCTCCATGGAGAAAATGAGAGTAGACTAAAAGAGGCTCTTGAACGGGAAGAAAAGGAAAAGCGGGTAAAAGATTCTTACCTTTGGGAAGAAAACGAAAAGAAACTTAAAAAAGCCTGCAAGCAAGAAGAAAGTGAGAAGAAACTGAAAGAGGCTTGTGAGCAAGAAGAAAATGAGAAGAGACTCAAAGAGGCTTGTTGGTGGGAAGAAAATGAGAAGCAAAAGGAGGCTTGCGTGAGAGAAGAAAGTGAGAAGAGACTGAAGGAAGCTCATGATGGAGAAGAATACGGGGAGAAGCTAAAGGAGTCTTTTGAAAAGGAAGAGCATGAGAGGAGATTAAAAGAGCTTCATAAGCAAGAAGATAACGAGAACAGGCCGAAAAAGGCTTGTGAGCTAGAAGAAAATGAGAAGAGGCTAAAAGAGGTTTATGTGCAGGAAGAAAATGAGAAGAGGCTAAAAGATGCTTCTGAGTGTGAAGAAAATGAGACGAGGCAAAAAGAAGCTTATGAGAGAGAAGAAAATGAGAAGAGACTGGAAGAAGCTAATGAGAGGGAAGAAGTTGAGGGAAAACTAAAAGTGGCATACAAGGCATGTGATCACAAAGAGGAAAAGAATCTCAAAATATCTAATGAGGTATTTATGAACCTAAAGGCAACTAAAGAATCCTCTGGAGATGAAGAATACGATCAGGAACTGGAGGACATCCGAGAGGCACTTGAACATATAGAGAGTGGAAAGATAATGAGAAAGGATGTAGTTTCTTCTGAACTTCCAGAGAATGGAAAAGAATCAATACCAGCTAAAGTGTCAACTGAGCTGGAAGGAAAAGAAAGATTAGAAACAGTAAAAACATCTGGATTGGATCAAGCCTCTCATGATAACAAAGAGAATGAGAACACACTAAAAGTTGCCATGGAGGCTTGTCCATCAGATGAGAGTGAAATGAAGTTAGGTGAACATGACATGGATGTTAGAAGACAAGTTGAGAATATTGAGAAAGTTTCTCAAGTGCCATTTGAGCGGGAAAAAATTGAGAAGAGAGAGACTCATGAGCTGCCTGGAGATGTGAATAATGTCAAGGAGGCTCATGCTGCCTTTGATCAGGAAGAAAATAAAAATAACCTCAAAACCACGCAAGTGTCGTCAACACGTTCAAGTGAAAATGGGACAAAAATGGAATCATATTTGGGGGCTAACATGTCTGACAAAAATAAAACCACTAAGAGGGCTGAGGACATCAACATCAACCAAAATGTAGAAAGAAAGGAAAGAAGTTGTAATGGAACAATTACAATTGAAGAGAGGGAAAAAAAAGAAAAGATGCAAAGGGAAAGAGAGCTGGAAAAGGAGCGACTAAGAAAAATAGAAGAAGAGAGAGACAGGGAAAGGGAAAGAGAAAAGGATAGAATGGCTGTTGAGAGAGCAACCCGCGAAGCTCGTGAAAGGGCTTTTGCTGATGCTCGTGAAAGGGCAGAAAGGGCTGCTGTGGAGAGAGCAACTGCTGAAGCTCGGCAAAGAGCCATGGCAGAGGCCCGGGAAAAATTAGAGAAAGCCTCTGCAGAGGCTAGGGAGAAGTCTTTATCAGAGAAGGCATATATGGAAGCCAGACTTAGGGCTGAACGTGCTGCAGTAGAGAGGGCTACTGCAGAGGCTCGGGAGCGCGCGGTTGAAAAAGCAATGGCTGAGAGGGCTGCATCTGAAGCAAGAGAACGGTCAGAGAGATTTACTGGTTCCAAAGATGGAGGAATGAAACAGAGCTCTTCGTCTTCTGTTAGTACATATTTTTTTAGTCATTGTATTGGTTTTTCATTGTCAAATGCATGTTTTCAATAGCATCTTTCTTGGATGTTGAATGGCAGGATATGCAGGACCCACAATTTCAAAGTTCAGGTTCTTTCAGTGGTTCAAGATATCCAAATTATTCAAATAATGGCGGTATGTGATTTTGTGGAGTGCTGTGCCATTTATCATTTCTGAGGACCATGGTTTCTTATGCTATATGACGCTTTTATGCTATTGGAAAATGTTTAGGAGCTGAAGGTGAATCAGCACAAAGGTGTAAAGCTAGGTTGGAGAGGCATCAGCGAACAGTTCAACGCGCGGTACATGCTATGTGTCTGTTTTTATTTTGAGGAGGAGATTGTTGACATGCAAAAAGACGTCCTCATGTTTTCCTGGTTCTGTGTCAGGCAAAAGCACTTGCAGAAAAAAATTTGCGTGATCTTCTTGCTCAGAGAGAGCAAGCAGAGAGAAACGTATGTATCTTCACACACTGTTGAGAGTCTTCCTAAACCAATGACTAGTTGTCTAACCTTATAATTTTAATTCTAATTTCAGAGGTTGGCAGAAACCCTGGATGCCGATGTCAAGAGGTGGTCAAATGGGAAAGAAGGAAACTTGCGAGCATTGCTTTCAACACTGCAATATGTATGCACTATATTTTTTCATCAGTTTTTAATTGAATATGCATTTCTTATTTTATTTATGTTGAATCTTTTTTTGAAATGTTAAATATTTATTGTTATGAACTTTATTGAGGGCTAAATAATAATGTAAATTTATCTGTTAAAAGATCCAAAAGAAATCTGTTTGATATATAATAAGAAGTTGCTCTCTCTCTCTCTCTTGGTGCTTATCTATCCAGTAGTCTCTGATCATGTTTTGTTTTTTTAAATAAATAATCTTTGTAGTGACTGCTCCCACATTCGATATTATGTGGCTAATCATGTTTTTTATTTGAACCAGAAGAAATCAATATACCCAAAAATATAGTTATGCCAAAGGTTAGGTTTCTTGTTAGTCCACCCCTCCTAGGAACTTACTTTGTTGGGGCTTACACCTGTTTGTGGTCATTTAGTACAGTTATTATAAGATTATCCTCGTATTTGTTGGAAACTATCATTAAATTAAATAATGCTTGTGATAATCTTAACTAATTTTTCTCATTGGCAGATTCTTGGGCCTGACAGTGGCTGGCAGCCAATTCCATTGACAGATGTCATAACAGCTGTTGCTGTGAAGAAAGCCTACAGAAAAGCTACTCTTTGTGTTCATCCTGACAAGTTGCAGCAACGGGGTGCAAGCATTCAGCAGAAGTACATATGTGAGAAGGTCTTCGATCTTCTAAAGGTGTGTTGTCAACTCGTTTGATATTGCTTTTTCTAATTGGTGTCTTGGTTTCTTGCTATTGAAATTTTATTCCTTAGGACTGTGACTATATCCATATAGATATTGGTGGCTGACAATTTGCTTCATGCATAATGTGGTGTATTTCTATAATATATGAAATGCAAGTATCTGCTGTTGAACTTGCATAATCAGGGAATTTATGCCTTATATGGATAAATTGTTAGTTTCGATTAAATTAATATCATGTTTTGATGAACCTCTGGTCCATCATCTGTTGTGGACTCTTATTCAAGTACCTTGTCGTGTTCTATCTTCTGATGAAACATCAATCATGGGCTTACTAACAGAAGTTGGGCTCATAAAAATGAAGTCAGTGGTGGCTCATTAGTTAGGTAGCTGGAAAAGCATGATCATGTTTGTTGGTGCATGGTATTTGATGAATACCTTGGTTGATTACATAAAATGATGTTGAATAATGTCCATTAAAAGACACTCCGAATATGGCAATCCAAATTCATTAATTTTGATTAACTTGGTATAGATAAATTTTTCAGTAACATTTATAAATTTAATTTGTAATTGTCTATAATTGCATTGTCGGTGAAAATGTTGTTCTTCATGTTTCATGTCGAGTCTTCATATTCTCTTTATTCTATGCATCTATATATGCCATGCTTAATTCATATGTCTGCTTATTCAAGTTCCCGTTGTTTAATCTTTGATTTATTTTACTGATATAATCTTGTTTTTCAATATTCTATATGTACGATACGAGCATAAAAAGCTTTGTTGATGTAGAAGTTTATAACCATAAATTTAAAGCTTTGTTGATGACGTAGCATACTATTACAAGCGGAAATCACATTACTATAATTATTTTTTTTCAAATGAAATGTCAAGAAGATCTTAGTGGATAAGAAATCTAGCTTGCTCCCTAGTGCTATGCAGACAATCCAATTGCACGGTTTTCTTATTGTCTTATGTTCAAATTGCAAAGATTTTAAGTCTCTAATTGGGTGACAGTCTCTTCGTGGCTCATCATCTTCACGAGTATTTTTAACCTCTTTTATCATTTTTTTTTTGTATTTTCTTTTCTTTTCGTTTTCCCCCCTTTGTTATCTGCAGGAGGCCTGGAACAAATTTAACTCGGAGGAGCGGTAGCCAAGATTTTCTCCTGGAGCGTCCTGTGCCATTATTGAAGTGCACAAATTGTAATTTAGTACACTCTTGAGTAGATGTATTTATCTTCATGTGGATTTTAGCTGCAGCATTATCATAGGTGCTAGAATTCAGCGTTTATTACCAAAAAGTGCAAATCTCAATTCAATCGGAAGTTATGCCTTTTCATCAAAAAAATAAAATCGGAAGTTATGCCTAAAACTCCTGTCATCCCATGGTCAATGAATCGAAACAGATTGGCTGGCATTCTGATATAGCCAGCTCCGCAGAATCCATAAAGTGATGTTTATACGAAAGCATACTCCCTTTCAATTGAACACAAGGATGATAAAAGCTTGACTTTCAATGGCTCCTACTCAAAATTCCGATGGGCTGGCCCCAGTATCAAGTACGTTAATATTATCACAAGCCAAGCAAATGAAGCATTATTGCATTCTGTGCATGCATGCGGTTCTCAGCTTGTGGGAAAACGATGGAATTTGGAGCTTCAATGACTCCATCAGTTACCTCCGCACCCCTCTCCGCTGGTAGACAATGCATGAAATAGGCCTTTGGACCCGCTAGTTTCATAAGTGCTTCATCCACCTGCAAACAGTTGGACAAAAAGGTCACGAGTTTGAACAAGTACTTGAAATATGGCAATCAGTTAAACCATATAAAAAGGGAAATAGCTTTCACTTGCCATTCTACTGGGCAATGGACAGGAAATCTGCTAACACCTTCCATTTTTGCTACCCACCCTAGCACTCTCATCAGTAAATAGCCTCCGTACACCAGAACCTCCCAGATACCGTGCAAGTGGCAAGAGCCTCATGTACTGGGCTAGCCCCCTTTTTTTACCCTAGAACTCTCATAATCTCACCAAGATGCTTAGGTGGTGTTTGGTTGGCGACATATAATTTGATTCTAGCCATAATATGATCATATAATTTAGAAATGGCTATTTTCAAATTCTAGGAGTGATTATAGAATCTGATTCTTAAATTAGGCCTATAGTAAGAATCTATATTCAAGCTGATTTTGGGTTATAGTTGAGTTTCTCAATTTGAATTATGAGGTATGCATGACAAAAGAAGGATAACACATTTTCTTAAATGGGTTCAAGTTAGAATGTTATAGCCCACCATATCTTTTAATCATTTCTATTCCAATCAAAGAATAATCTAATCAGATCAGGCAAACAACTTTCCTATCTGATCTAATCTAATCAATTTTGGGAAGATCCATCTACCTTTATCTATGACTTCATGCCAACTACAACAAAATTTGAATATGATTCAACTTGAATCATTACTTTCTACATCTGAAGCTGTCCATAGATCAAGTTTGAATGAAGTATTCTTAATTTTGGCTATACAAATATCTAATTGAATGACAGGTTGATATTAAAATTGTTTTCATAATATATAACACATAGAAAATATTTTTTATAACATAATAAAATATTACAATATTGACACCCCCAACACGTGTGCGCACACACACACAGATATATATATATATATATGTATGTATGTATGTATGTATAGGTTAAGAAAGTTCAACTCAAAATGGAAGCAATTTACTCTGGATTTGAAATATGATTATACATAAAATCAACTTGTTGAACCCCAACCCAAAACTTGCTTAATGCTTATAAAGGTGGTTTTGGCTACATTTATGTGATGGGCCATAAATGGCCAAATATGACTATGCAAAAATCAAATTTCAGAATCTTATATATGCAAATAAGATTTTGGATCAACTTAGTCAAGAATCAGAATCTGAATTTTAGAATACAGAATGAGAATCAGAAAACAGAATATGAAATCCCAACCAAAACACCACCTAGTTTTGTGAAGATTTAATGGTTAAGAGTTTCAGGTTCTAGTCCACGAAAGCCCAGTTCTACAAGTCACAAGCTTCAGACCTGACTGTATCTGACCAGGCTATCCATCTTTCAAATCAGGTATTGCCATCAGAAGAAACTAAAACTAAAATGCATAGCTAATGGACCAGGTGGTCCAGCATTTTTCTTTCTTCCACTCCCTCCAACTCAATCTCACATTACTACTACTTCTAGCAAGCAACTATGTTTACTTCATACTGGTCAATGCCATAATGGGTGTAAATCCAAGTTATTATGGTTCAGTATAGCATTACCTGAAATCCCTGGAATACTTGTTGTCGGTATGCAGCCTCTTCTTTCTGTCCCATGCTTGCCCACACGTCTGAGTACACAACATCAGCATCTCTAACGGCTTCCCTAGGGTCATTGGTTATTTCAATCTTGCTAATTCCAGCACTCTGAGCCTTTTCAACAGTCTTCTTATGGGGTTCAAAGCCCTTTGGGCAGGCACAGACAAAATGGAAAGGAATAACTGATGCCAGCAAGAGCCAGGAATGCACAATGTTGTTTCCATCCCCAACATAGACAACCTGGACTTTTATTATCAATATATCAGGTTTGAAAAGAGTTGATAAGCAGGTGTTTAACCATAGCTTAAGGAATAGAAATGGAGATATCTGCAGCATAAATATATTAAACAACAAGAGAATGTATCTTGACCTTGGTTCCTTCAAGCTGGCCAACGTGTTCAATTATGGTGAGTGCATCAGCCATAATTTGGCAAGGGTGGTTATAGTCTGTAAGGCCATTGATGACAGGTACAGAGGCATATTTAGCCAGATCAAGGATGTCCTGCAACACAAGCAAAGGCTCAGACTTGATGAGAAACAAAAGTATTTTTCAATGTATGCAGGTGCAAGACTACTTATTTTGTGAAATCCAAGGCTGTTTTGCAATGACATAGTGATACCAGAAGAATCATGCACAGCCAAACATAAAGATACCAAAATAAAACTAACATAGAGTCGGACGAGGCACAACACTTTTAGTTGGGGACAAGTTACCAGAGTATAGGAGATCAGTACAACATGGCAAACTATATGCATTAATAAACCATATAATACATCTAATCACTCAGATGAGAAAACTTGTATACTAACAACTATTTTGTATACTCTTAATTACGTTGAAATTATACCTAAAGGAATCAAATAACAAACCTTGTGATACTAGCATTTTACAAAATATTATTTGTCAAACAAATTTTAGGTTTAGTGTTGATCTGCTGCTCTTAATGTCCTTTGAAGAAATCCCACTGACCAACACAAATACTGCAAAAGGTTCAGTCTGCAATGGGCATGTACCTAAAATTATTATACCAGTGAACTTTATGTAAAGGGAAAAAGTTATTATTATTACAGCAATAACCCCCACACAAATACCGGAAAAGGTTCATTCTGCAATAGGCATGGCCTAAAATTATTTTACAATTGAACAGGGAAAAAAGAATAGCAGTACAAGCAATCAACTTCATGTCACAATTCACAAGAAGCAAAGCATATAAGATTCCTTTTTCATAAAAGACTAAGGCTGACTGGTGATGTATTCTCCTCAGACTTCAATAAAACTGTGGGATTTGAACCTCGACGGGAGGCATGTTTATATGAGTTTTTTTTCTTTTTTTGCGGGGTGGGGATGCTGGGTTGGTTTGTGTGGGTGGAAGTAAGAGAGAGAGTTTATTTATGAGGCATAACAAATGGATACTAGCTTTAAGGTCTGAATCATCCATCATATTTGACCATCAAACTTTTGAAGTTGTTGAACTTTACAAATGGTAAATGAACTTTCAAAAGTGGTATTAACTTTTCTTTGAGAAATAGAAAAAGTCCCAAATTCCTACTTGGCTTGTTCACAATTTAGAATTTCCTACAGCTTTTCCTGCCTCTGTAACATTTTACATTTCAGCTATAGTGGAGCTGACCAGAACTAAACAAGATGATGAGACCACTAGAAGGCCTATTGGGTCATGTGCAACATTTTCTCTGGCATAGCAGAACAAATGTAAATGTAAACTCCCAGAAATTACTTGATATGTGTTCACAGCTAGGAAAATCCCATTATTTCGTTAGTTTGAAGTTCTTAGAAATAGGATTCTATCTTCTCTTCCACAGGGACATACACCATTATTGCTACACTCATTCAATACCCATTCACCAAACTCAAATGATTTTATTACATTATGAAAGGGAACAATGAATAACTATAGTAACACAAGAAACTCACCATCATACCTGATGAGCAAAAACACGGGCCATGATCATGTCATTATACCCAGAGAGCACACGTGCAACGTCTCTGGTTTCCTCCCGCTTACCCATCTGGATATCATCCGGTCCCAGATATATGGCATGCCCCCCCAGCAGGAAGAACCCACTCTCAAAAGAAACCCGGGTTCTCATGGATGGCTTCGCAAAGATCATTGCCATTGTCTTACCCTTGAAAGGGAGAAATGTCTTCTCTCCTGATTTCAGAAGCGACTTGACCTCAGCAGCATGGTTAAGTATCTTCAATATGGTAGCCTTGTCAAAATCACTAACATGAAGAAAATCCTTAAGCTTCACATCTGCTTAAAAACAAAAACCACAAAAGATAAAAGGCAAAGTAAGACCCAAATTATTGCTCAATCCATCAGATTGCAGGAGGTACAATCTTTATCAAGGATCTTAGAGAGGAATAATGGTACCGTGAAATATGAAAAAAAATAATAATAAGAGAAGGGAGGGTTGTGGGGGGACGGATTCTTCTATTTGATTCAATTCGCCTTCTGCTATCATGCATCTCAAAACATATTCTATTCCTCTAGGGAACAAAGCTTATTCGTACCTTTGAAGATCACGGTATGCCATTCAAATATGAAAAAAAAAAATCAAAAAGGAAAATCTCTCTACAAATCGCTATAATATCAGCTCATGTTTACTGAACGAGTGACTGGTACCAACTCTTGTCGAATGCACAAATCGTACTTCCATATCTTATATACCTTTAACATTCCCCTGCTCCTAGTAGTCTCAGATTTCTAGAATATCATTTTTATTGAACAAAAGAGACAAACGAATCATAATTGAAACATTGTTACGATTTTTCAAACCAAAGATTGTATAAAATTCAAACTATAGCATGCGAGGTAGAAACCCTAAATTTCGATCTGCTTAAACCCAGATAACATTTTGGAAAATAAGGAAACTCATTGTTCGACCTCGATAGAGACTAAAGCCTGGAGGCAGAAAAATTCTAAACAAAGAGACCGACCTTTTCCGTCGACTACGGTTGACGCTAGAGGCGCAGAGCTGTTCTGGCAGGAAACCCGATGCCGGCTAACCGGGGAACTAGAATGAGGAGACGCAGAAACGCCGGAGACTCCAAAAGGAAAGGTCGCGGTTCGATGTAAACTTTGGCCGGTGAAAGAGGAGAATGAGGAGGAGAACAGCGCAATTTCCGGCTGAGTAAAAGAGCCGCAAGACATAGCCGCCATCGTTGGTCGGAAGATCTCTCGGCCGCGGAGACTATGAACTGGTTTGTTTGATCTTTGATGTTTCACAATGTTGTTTAAGATCCGCCTGAAAATCGGGTCACTTTCTGGTTCAGGTTGAAGATGGGCTGGATCGGGTTCTTATAAGTAAGACTTAAGAGCCCTAAATAAGAAAAGGGCGAAGAAAGGGCGAAGAAAAAGTGCAGACATGTGGCCCTGTGAGAGTTGTCGTGGCCGTCGTGTCGAGGGTCACGTGGCAAAGAAAAAGCTCGATTGTAGAAGGGCTTTCAGTGTCGTTTTCCTCTGCTGCATTCGAATTCCTCCGACATGGCCAGAAGCTTGCCTCTCCAGTACAACATAGGGAAACAATATGCTCTGCGTTCCTATGCGTCTTCAAAGTCATCGATCGATGCGACTGTTCTGCTACTACATGCTGGTAGTGACCATGGTCCAGCTCCCCAGTACTAGTTGTCTTTGATTACGGATGTAAGATGAACAAGATCGACTGGAAATTTTCATTTTCTTTCCATTATTTATTCATACAAAACACGAATATTAATTCGGAACTGATTCTTGTTTAATTTTTCTCCTATCCATCGTCTGCTGGACACGACTCTTTGTATAATTAGGTATCTTTCTCTTTTTCTCTCTCTGCTTTCACACATATTATGTTATTTTATCCATTAATTAACAACTGTTGGAAACGTTTGAGAAATCTTTTAGGGTAGCGAGTTCTTGTTGATTTCCCGTTGTTACGTTTTCTCTTAAACCTTTTGCTTTCACATATGTTATTTTTTGGTCTTGTTTGAATGGAGATCAATTAAATTGGATACACAAATGAGAAGGCGTGGGGTACCCAAGAAGATCTAAGACGAGAGAGGGAGAAAAAAAATGGAGCAATAATGTCAACAACAGGACAAATAAAAGGACCATTTCTAAAAGGGATCGTACTGAAATCTGAAGTGCGAAATAAGTGATCATTTTACACTGTGTTACGAAAAGCACTTGAATAGTTGAATGGGTGATGGCAAATGTAAACGTGGAAAAGGGAAAAAATCTCTACTAACAAAAGGATAAACAACCCTTATTTCTCACAGCCATGGAAGTTAATAGTATTTTTTTTTTTTTTTACCTTTTTCTTGACGTCACCAACTCAACATAAATGACTCTGCAAATATCAGTCTCTTCAAATCTAACTGAGGTCTGGAAAGCTGACTGATTTGTGGTTATTGAATGTGCAACTTGGTAGAAGGAATTTTCTTATATTGAGCTTGAGGTTTTATCCTCCCAATCTTAGTGAAAAGGAGTAATAAACGAGAAGATATGTTTGAGGTACCTAACTGAGCCACTAGTTGGCTCACATGTAATTGTTTATCTGTTTTGCTTTCGTAGTTGTGAACACCATGTCAACTGCTACCTCCAGGATGAACTTGGCAGGTGAGCTGAAAGTGCATCTTATGATTGGGTTTCATTCATCCATTCATCTGAGTTAATGGCATTTTAGTATTTTGCTAGCAGGCTTTTTAATAGATGGAAATTAAAAGATAATGACCCTCATCCATAACATCCATGCCTTTTTCTTCTTCATCCACTGAAAGAAAGTCATATGACTAATTTGACGAATACTTTGCAGGTTTATTGACTTTCATATTCTGTTGCACACAAATTGTAAGTGATACAATTGATTAAAAAATGTGTGTGTGTTTGTTTTTGGGAGACGTGGTAAGCATCTTGTATCTGGAAGCCCCTGCACTCTTCCCCTTTTGTGGTTAACACTTTAGCAGTTGAATCACAAGGAATCTTTCTCCCTGAACTAGAGATTTGGGTAACCATAAATTATAGGCTTCATCAAATGGTTTTGATTACTATTTTGTAAATCATGATGAATTGTACCGAGTGGTTTCAGGTATGCTATAACTTCTTTTTGTTGTTTAAGCTGAGAAATGAGGCTTGCTGACAGTGGCGGAACCAGGACTCCAAACCTGAGGGGGCAAAAAAAAATTTTCAATTAACACTTACACATAAAATATAGAAATTTCATGGAGATAGAGGGGCAAACCGGAAATTTTAGGGGGGGCAAAACCTGAATTTCAATTAAAACATATATACTTTTAATTAAAAAATAAAAATTTAGGGGGGGCAATTGCCCCCCCTAAGCAAAGCCTGGTTCCGCCACTGCTTGCTGATTGTTTAATTGTGACTTTTCAGGTATTATTATTCAAAAATATATATATATATATCTTTTAACTTTCAGGTATACTATACATTATATTTCTTACATACTTGTTAGTTGTTACAAAGGGTTTTTTCCTCCACTATTCCTATGGACATGATATGTTGACTGTTTGTTTGACCCAGAGTATCATTTATTTTTTTATTCTAATCTTTGAGTTGATCTGTGAAGTGGATTTTGTCTAATACCATGTAGGACAATGGCATTTTTTTTTCCCGAAAGTCTGCACACTGTCCACTGCCTGCTGAGCTGCATTTTCTGGGGGAGCTACCAATTTACTTTTCATAGAACGACTATATGGACTTAGAATTGTTATAGATATTCCAACTGGCATGTCAGATCATGTTTTATAGACTTATCAAGATATCGATGCAAAAGATAGGAAACATATACATCATAATGAGTCTTCATGGTCACACTGGATGAGAACAAGCTGTAATATGGCACCACAAGGCACAATTTCGTAAACACTCTTTGATCCACAAGGAGTGCAAGAAAGATCATAAGATTCTAAACTGGGATCTGTGCCCATTTTGGTTCGAATTCATGATAATAGGAAGGTCTTGAGTTTGAATGTAAATGAAATTCCAAGTAATACTTCTGAGTATAGGAGTGATTTCAGAGGTGGACTAGGGCCAGAGCTAGCATCTTTGGTTTCCCATTCTGCTAAAGGATTTGGAGTAACGACTGAAGCCAAGAGAGCAGAAATGAAGAATCAGATTCGGGCAAGACCCTTGGAGGACATGGGAAAGGAAATGTCAGAGTCACAACTGTTTCCAGTGGTCAAATTTGATCAAAGTAGAGAGGGTAGCTTGGTTCCAAAGAAAGACGCAGATGGATTTGCATTCAGGCATCAAGCTGATGAGAACCATGGTTGCAGTACTACAGCTGGACAAACAAGTGGGCATCATTTTTTGTCTAGAGCAGAAGAATTAATACCTTCTGAAATACATTGCCTGCTGGAAGAATATCACTTACAGCCTGAAGGGATTTTAGCAATTCCTGAGCATGAGGGCTTGAACAGCTCACCAATTTCAAGGTTAGTCCTTAATGAACTTATGGTGTCAAATTACAATAGTGTGCCATATGGATATGAATCCATAGGAACATCACTGCAGTCAATGCACATATATCAAGCTACTGATAAATTTTTCTCTGGCATAGATTCGAAAAGCTTTTCGACGATTTTGGTTTGTGAGAAGAAAAGGGATAACCAATTAAATGCTAGAAAATATGGAACTTTGTCTTTTGGGCAGACTGATAGAGTCCTGTTACTGGATAATCCTTCAACAAGCAATTGCAGCTTTCCACTTTCTGTGGGAGGACAGCATCAAAAGATGCATAACTTTTCTGTTAGTGGACTATTGCCAAGCCTGAACAGTTTCTCAGGTATAAATACCTCAGAAAAGTTACATACTAGTTGTTCGGCACCAAAAATGTCACCATGTTCTGTTCATGGTATGAAAAGTATGAGAATATGCCCCACTATGGATTCTGTGGAGGGGGTACCCAGGGGTCCTCTAGATTTTTCTCAGTGGAGTCGCCGCTTGTCAATCTCAAAGAAGACTGAAGTTAAATTTTCCAAGAAAGATACAATGATCAGAGAGTCCATATACACCAATTTTGAAGAGAATGCATTCAGTGGACTGTACTGCCCACCTCTTGTGTTTGGTCTCGTCCAATCCAACACTGAAGGAGTTGAAGACATTAGTGGTGCTGAGACCCATGCACTATGTCTAAATAGTGAATCATCAGCTGAAACTGATATCCTGGATATTGACATCTTTCAGGCGAAAACTCATCGTGTTGGTATAATTTTATATATTCAGGATTTTTGTCAAACGACATTGAAGTTGTGTTAATGTAAAAAGGACTTGTAACTTCTGCATACCAAACTTAGATGCACAAGGTTTTGCAGAACGTTGCATCTGAAATGATATACTGTTTCTGTAAGTAGATATTTATGATAACCCTTCTAAGGAGTCTTTTTTTTTTTTCTGTGTTCTGCAGGTAAGGCTTCATTTTTGTCAAACGAGGTACGGTGGAGCTTTCGTTATCACTGTGTATTTGTCATCGATTGTGTGCTCAGAAACAAATGCTTTCATTCTATTTCCTAATTATTCATGGCTGACTGTATTATTACTGAAAATGGAAGAAAGAACTGTGAAGTTCTAGATCTCCATAATGGTGAAATGAAGAAGAAAAATACCAAAAGGGGGAAATATAAAAAAAGATAGAAAAATCCAGGAAAAGAAATGAAGAAAATGAAACACGCAGAAACTTGCACCTTGGGAGCATCCCTAACCAGTATACGAGAATCCTCATTTGCTGTCATTGAAACTTTCTGGAACTGTTGCTTTGTGATATATACAAATGGTTTACATGCATATGTTTAATGATGTAAAATTTATTTAACGTTGTCTTTTGATTGATTTTAATACTTTTGTTTTCAGCAAAAATTACTAAACACTATGTTCTCCTAATTTATGAATTCCATCCTATCACAAGTGTTATACTCAGTTGAATTTTTGTGTGTTTTGTAATCTTTCTAACTTCATGTTCTCTTTTGTCTTCCCCCTGTCCTTTTACGACTTTTCACTTTCATAAGCTCACAGCTTCTTTCTTTTGTCTCGTTTCTTTTCATTTAACCTGCAAAACTGTGTCAGTTGGTTATTATATTTCATCCCTTTTTGGGTTACTCCTATTTTTTCTGAATGTCATTCATCTCTTTTGCCGTCTATCCTAGTATTTTTTCATTCATCCTTCTTAGTATCCTTATCATGGTTGGTCTTATCTTAATATGATAATCCTTACTATATCAATAAATATTTCTGAATGGCTTTCATATGATCATTAAATCTTACAAATATGCCCTGATTTGAATTGACTTTTTAATTCTCGTTTTGATCTATTTTCAGATAATTATCATGTGCAATGCATATGTAGCTTCACTAGTTTTCTTGATGCCTATTTACATCTAAATAATTACTTTATAAAGAAATCCCATTTCAAAGATGATCACTGAACAACATAACTATGTTTTTTGTTGGATGGGTGATAATGGTTCAAAAATAGCGAAAATAGACTATCCATTCTAGGAATACAACTGAAAATCTGGTTCCCAAACTTTTTAAAATCAACCTGTGATTCCTCAGTGCCAATATAGCTACCATTATTGCATAGAATGAGGTCCTTGCATTTGATTATTGGGAACCCAACATGCATTTTTTTTATGCAGCGAGCCATTTACTTCTCAAATTTATTGATTTCAACTTGTGCATCATGGGGTCTTACATCCAGGTCACCAAGCAGATGCATTGCTTTTGCAATATGGTCAGAAGTTGGTTCATCTGTCCTCTTCCACTTCAGTCCATAGCAAGAAGTGGTGTAAATTAATGAAAGTGGTATAGTATGCCCCTGAAAAGGATTACAGTGCACCTTAGTTGTTTCCTTTGAGACATTTCTCTCATGATTCCAATCCAGGAATATACAGGGATACCCTTTGTATCCCTGTTTTACAAATTGTCTGAAGGAAGGCTTCCATAAAACTGTGGTACATCTGTCCTTTTCAACTTTGTTGCCATAAAACTGACTACCTGGACCAGAATAATTCATGACTTCTGAATAGTTAGTTGTAATTCACTCTCTTATTTGTATATGCACCAACAGCTGTTCCTAAGATCTTATTTATCATTTATCAAATGCATTTTCTGATTGTGTACTGTGTTTTTGCCATTTGCACCAACAGCTGTTCCTAAGATCTTCTTTGTATATGCACCAACAGCTTGTAAATATAATTTACTATGTGTGCCGTACATACCTGTGCAACGGTAATTCTCCTGAAGTATGAGATGAACTATAGGAGTTATGAAAATACATATGATTTTCCTTTTTCTTTTTATATTTTTAAAAGATATAATGTTACTAGTTTGTCTGACACTATGCCCATTTTTCTAACTGCAACATATATCTGCATCTTAATTTACATAGATATTTACTAATCAGTCTTTGTAAGCTATATTTCAGTGTATCTAGAGTTCATTTTTATCATAGGTTACATTCCAATCATTACTAACTTAAGATTCTGCAGGGTTTGAAGGAGAGCCAATATGCAGCAAAACCTTGGGAAACAGTGGTGTCACCAAAACAAAAAGTTAGAAATAAGAAGATTGACAAGGAGTTTCTTGATCTAAACCAAGAAATTCCTCCCTTAGAAGCTGCATCTGGTCCATTGGGCGACAAGGAGCTAAGCAGATCAAAAACTGAGGAGCTGGCAAAATCAAACTCGTGCTCTAGGAAGGGAGGAGTGATACGCCCAGATCCAAACAGCAGGTGGGTTAAGCGTCTTAAGTTGAGTGCTTCTGATTCCCTTGGTCATGGTACCAAGATTTTGCAAATGGGGAAAGTATCATCCAGTGGGAAAGTGAATTGGTTGCTTAAAAAAATGACGAATTATGGTGGATCTAGCTCAGAGCCCATATCAGGTAAGCGTCTTGTTAAAGAGCAGATGGGGTTGGATCAGAATACGGCATTAGTAAAAGGCAGAGAGTGCTCTGTGGAGCCTGTGAAATGTCGGGATAGTATGCTGCTACATTCTTGGATCCGTAGATGGTGTCGCAATCAATCTACAGCTAGACGGTTGAGGCCAGCAAGTGTTCTAAATCACGAGACACAGCGCCCACAGGCAGCATTTGATGAGAATCGAAAGAAGCAGCTTCCGAGCATTGCTGCTTGTGCATTGGTGGGGAGAGCCATGGACGCTTTCCAACCATGCAAGTACGAGAACCGGGGGTCTCTACTTGTTTGGAATACTGATAAGCTTTGAGATGACATACCGGGCAATTGAGTTTCTCAAGCGTACAGACAATATGGAGAAATTCGTCAGAAAATGTCCACTAAAAATGGTGTTGTTGCGTGAACCAACAGGGTCGAATTGTTTTGGAAAAAAAAAAAATTTGTATTTGGCACATTTCGAATCTCTTCTGTCCAAACTATCTCAATATACAAGGAGTATCTCCCTCATGGGTACATGGGAGAAACCTCGATATACGATCGGGCATCCCCAATCAGGTCAGTCGTCTATACGCTGGCCTGGAACCTTATGCATTAACCCATTTGCTCCATTGCCTTGTGTGTTTTTATTTGAACTTTCTGTGTTCTTCCCGTCAGAACCACGTACCATGAATAAGCTTCCATTAAAAGCACATTGGGCCATTGGCTCCCAATGCTACGAGAATTGTTGGGTTTATTGTTTAAAACTGATAAACTAAACCGAATTTAATAATCCTATTAAATCGGTTATAGGTTTGCATTAATCGATTTTGGTTCGAAATATAACGGTCTCGGTTTTTTTTCAAACTGGACCGTTACCATCCTTGCATGGATGCGGAGGTAGGCCCGCGGAGAGCAAATCCGGCGGTTCCGTGAATCCGGTGAGGTAGGCCCGCGGAGAGCAAATCCGGTGGTTCCGTGAAACCACCGGATTTGCAAACCTATAACCGATATAGGTTTGCAAACATATAACCGAGATGGAGTTTGGATGTGTGGGTACCACTTCAGAGGGCATCCAGCCGTGCCTTTCACGCTGGCACCACTGACCTGGAGAGTCACGGAAAGCTGTAGAGACAGCTCCATTGGTAAAACGCTCTCGTCTCATAGTCATAGATCTCTGTATTTGCGGCCAGTTATCCGTTTAGATTGGAAAAATTAAATTATATAACAGGAAGACACATGTACTGAGTGACGTTCGCACTCCAATGGAGCTGTCTCTACAGCTTTGTGTGACTCTCCCAGGAGAAAGCATTCTCAAGCGTCGTCTACTTTTCACCTCAACTCAGGGAGTTTTCCCGCGATCTTCGAGAAGCCCATTTCGAGACACTTTCTTCCAGGCCCGGAGTCGAGAGATTGTTTCGGCTACCACAGAAAATGATGGAGAAGAGGATAAGAGAGCAACCACGAGTTCTTCTAACGACCTCTCTCTCCTCTCTTTGAATGAAAAGCCAGACAGGAACATGTCGTTGCTCGACGACTACGAGATCGAAGAATTTGACTTTGAGACCAACCCTAACCATCGAAGTGGTTAGCCTATACTGTCTTTTCTTTCTCTGAAACTTTTTACAATTATTGCGTTGATTTGGCGATAATGGGTATCGTCTCTCTGTATTGTATGTTAATCTTTTATGGACTTTCATTATGAAAAAAACAACCCAAAATACCTTGCCCCAACTAGGGTTTGGCGACACGAATCCTGGTGCTCCATCCCAAATTTGCCAAAAACAATTTTCTATTTCTCAAAATGTCATGAAATAATTCGGTAAATAAAAATACGCCGATCAATTCCGTGCCCTTTTCGACCATTTTGTTGCTTACTATAATTTTCTTGTCAGAATAAAACATCCGTCACTCATATGCGTTTTGAATTACTAATATGTTCTCACAACAATTTGTTTCATAAGCAATCCTTTTAGGATTCTTCTGATGCTATTTATAATTTTTCGTGTTAGTGGGGGAAAGTACCTAAAATTCTTATGCATTTATGGTTTTAGTTGTTATGACTTCTTAACGGAAGAACAACATCAGAGGTGGCTTGCTTAAGGGGTGGGTCTAATAGCTGTGTTAGAGGTCTCATAAATGCTTCTCAAACTCAAGTGCAAAACATCGATGATAAAGTGACTAATGACATTGTGTGGGGAAAGGTTTTGTCATATATGGATGTCATATTTATGTGGTTTTGTGGAGTGCTGGGGTGGGATGCAGGGTGAGGGATTATCGTTGTGACTCCTTTTTGCTATGATTGGAAGCTGGGTTGAATTGATGACTTCTACCGATGACTGATGCCAACTGCAACATGAACTTTTCCCACTTCCTTGCCCCTACACTTCTTGACCGATCTGCTCTAAACATCAGGTACCATGATGCTATGTTGTGATTCCTCTATCTTCAAGGTTGTCCTGCTTAAGGACAAACCTTTCAAGTAAGTCTGCATGGAAGAGGAACTGGTTTCCTTCAATTGAGTCAATAAGATAATTTATCATCAGTTTTCAGGTCCTGTCATGAACCTTTAGTTTCACCATTAAGTGAAGATGACATAAAGTGGTTTTGATATTTTTAGTGTTTTTAGTAATACAGAAAAATTAAATGTATTCTTTTCCTTCTTTTCTGAATCATGATTTGAAGTCTGCATGCTTAATCTCTGAAAATTTAGATTGCTGTGAGATTTTTGACAAAGGCTTAGTTTGAGATCAACAATTACAAAGTAAAGTTGAAAAGGAGAGGAAAAAGGAAATGATAACAAAAACCACTTGCCAATTGTCAAACATACATTTAAACTATCAAACACTTCTACCAATGTAGTGGAATTGGTACTTATAATATCTCATAAGGCATCTTATAACATTTAATGCTGATAGTGTTTTCCCTCTCTATCATCAGATAAAATTTACTAAATCATTACAAGTCTTACTGCTCTTATTAGCATTTTTCTAGTTAGTGTTTGCTTAAGAATCAATGAATTTTTTGCCTTTGCCATCAATAGCCAAAATTTACTAAATCTTTAAAAATCTTACGGATTTTATGAGTGTTTTTTAGTTGATGTTTGTCTAAAGACCAACGAAATGTATCCTATTGATGAGAATTGAAAGCTTCTGCTCTATCTGTTAAATAAGTAAACTATTTATTAGCTTATTTCAAATCATCTGAATCTGAAAAAAAAAAAAAATTTGTTGGAACGGAGATTAATGAAGTCTGTTAATTAATGTTATATTTCTCATACTGTGGCAATTCCTTTTGCTGGTGAGGAAATTTTCAGATTTAATATAGTTTCCCTTCAGTTTAAAAATTTGATGCGAGAGAAAATACCCTTGTTTTTATCCATTTGTGTGTCTTGCTTCTTTGGATTGGATTGATTTTTACTGAAACACAAAAGAAGAGAGAGTGTGCTGATGGAAGATGAACTCAGAATCACACTAGAAAAAACAAGGGGAAATAGTCCACATTTATTAGTGTGGAAGATATTTTATTTGATATTATTTTATTCACAGCAACGAGAGGGATACCAGTTGCCTTTAAAGGGTTATGTATTGTCTTATGCTTATGATTGTTTTCTTCTCTGTTTACCTGCATTCAGGAATCAGGATTCTTACTACTTACATATTGCATGATCTTAGTGAAATCCTTCAAATTGTTAATGCTTTTGTGATTTAGCTCTTAAAATACGAACAAAGTTAAGGAAACGGGGAAAATTTTTGTAAAGTGAGGTCAAATTTTGCTAAAGATGATGTTGTTCTGCTATTTTGTATCCATGATACATACTTTTGTGCTTTTGTGGTGGTATCTCCACCAGAATGATCATAAAGTGGGTATCTGCAGGATATGTGGCTGTCCTTGGCAAGCCAAATGTTGGAAAGAGTACATTGTCAAATCAGATGATAGGTCAAAAGCTCTCAATTGTTACAGATAAACCTCAAACTACAAGGCATCGGATTCTTGGTATATGTTCTGGCGCTGACTATCAGGTACAAATTTTTTTTGTGATTAGTGTTCTGATGTACCATTTTGTTTTACCTGCCTATGTTTCAAACTTTTACACATGTACCATTTTGTTTTACCTGCCTATGTTTCAAACTTTTACTATTTGGTAAGATGTCAGACTCTTCAAAGGAAGAACCTAGTTCCTCTCCTGTAGACCAAAATGCAAAATGGAACTTGTTTGGAACTGGTGAGGAAGAACTATAAATATGATGGATCCTACTGAGAGCTTCTGCATTCAAAGCATTAATCATGGTCATTTGAACTACTTGAATTCTTTGAATATTCAAAAGCGTGGCATGTGGCTCTCAGCATAGGATTTTCAAACCATAAGGTTATATTTACCCAATGAGGTCAAATTATTTAGGAAATCTCTATGTCATCCCATTAAATAATGGATTTGTTTTCATATAATGTGTCTGGAAAAATCACTAACCTTAGCGATGGATTAGCTTGCAGATCATACTCTATGATACACCTGGTGTTATTGAGAAAAAGATGCACAAGTTGGATTCTATGATGATGAAGAATGTTCGCAGTGCTGCCATTAGTGCAGATTGTGTATTGGTTGTTGTGGATGCATGTAAGGTACCTCAAAAGGTATGCTTCTTCAATGGAGAAGTAATCTTTTGAGCATGATTTTTCTTTTCCTTGATTGACTTTGTTTCTAGATTGATGAGGTGTTTGAAGAAGGTGTTGGAAGTCTCAAAAATAAGCTACCTACTTTGCTGGTGCTGAATAAAAAGGACCTGATTAAACCTGGAGAGATTGCAAAAAAACTTGAGGTTAGAAACTGATAATTGGTATTGGCATTGCCTGTGACTATGTATCCTTATATTTCAAGATTGATGTCTCATTGATGTTATTGCTAAATCTTGACATTAGAGATAAATTGGTTTGTGGACATTTGTACCTTCAGAATTTCATTGCTGTTCAGAGTTCCCTGTTTTTGTGCAAAACCAAGTTTGAGTTTTTCTAGCCAAAGAAATTTAAAGTATCAGACCATCAGACTTAACTTCGAGGAGAGCCTGATAGGTAACCTGGGACCTTGTGCAGGATGTGGTATGGGAGGTTACAGAGCTACATTGCTTCATTCCTTAATAAATCCACTGGTTTCTGGGTATGAAGTGAGAGAAGAGTCGTGTGATTTACTGATGAACCTCAGGGGGACTAGTTCTAGGCTCTGTCTGGTTGAGGATACTTGGCTATCATACTCTGTTTGCTCACATTGTCTCAGTCACACTCATGGTTGCTCGTATTGACTGTTAGGCTGTTTTCTAGAATCAGAGGCTGAACATCTCAGCCTGCATATGACAAGATTAGCCAACAAGGTCGCAGATACTTTGGCCATGGGAGGAGTTGATAGATAGACTTTGTTTTTAGGAAAGCCATTAGAGGCGATGCTTTTAGGGGTCTGCTTGGTGTGATGAACCTTGAAATGTGGTCAGATTTTACGTTTGATTCTTTTTTTCTTTTTGATTACTGTTTTGCGTGTTATTATCCTTCCTTTTTTTCTGGCTTCTTTTTATTTTTCCCCTTATTTTACAGTGAATTTTTTCGTTTATCAAATTTTTTACCATATATGTTTATCCTATGGACCAAGTGCCAACAAGAGAGCTTGGTTTTAACAAAAGAGTGTGAGGTTGAGACCCATTTAGTGATGATATTTCTGAGATCTCATACATCAAATGTATTACGGTTCATATTTTATTTAGATAATTATTCATATGAGATGAATTTCACATTCCTTGCAGTGGTATGAGAAATTCACTGAAGTTGATGAGGTCATTCCTGTGAGTGCTAAATTTGGGCATGGTGTGGATGACGTTAAGGAGTGGATATTATCAAAACTTCCTGTTGGGCCAGCTTATTATCCAAAGGTATTTTCAAATTTGTTCTTTTAATCGTCCCTCATCCAATTTTTCTTCCTTCAGAATCATCATTTATTATCTATAATGGAACATACCTTAGCTTTGTCATCATCCAAGCCATTAAGTTTTGCATCCGTGTTTATTTTTTGGTCACTGTTACTTAAACTTTCAAATTTTCTTGAGAATTTTATGCTTCCCTTTGCTTATATTGCATTTCAGTCCCCAAGCAACATAAAGTTGAATGTTGCTTTAAGATCAGGAGGAAGTAGAAAACCTTTTTGCCAATCATCCAAATTGGATCCCTATTTGTTGTTTCAAGTCGTATAAGATGGCTGAGCAAATATGGTTTTCAAAATTAAAAATTAGGTGAGCTAGAGTGGTATCTTACTTTAATAGGTGAGACGACATCTTCTTGTACAGGCATCTTCTTGTTGGATATTTGCCTAGCCAATGTCCCAATTCTTGTTTCATGGCCCAAGTGGATGACTTACATTTGTCTTGGAAACAGTTAAGTGGTTGCCTATTTGTGCCTGGGCATTGCAGGCATAAAAACCTAACTGAGATATACAGGACAGGTAATGGAACCAATTGCATAGAAAAACTTACTGTTTTTTTTTTGGTTATGTTATGTTTTGTTGTTTTTTTTAACTTTTTTTGGAGTTTTAGGACATTGCTAGTGAACATCCAGAAAGATTCTTTGTAGCTGAAATTGTTAGAGAGAAGATCTTCATGCAATATCGAAATGAAGTCCCTTATGCATGCCAGGTATAAGGTTATTGATGTACAAACCTTCCTATATATCACTCTTTGTTATGATGCCTTAATCTCTCTCATTATGATTTCTCAAGAAATGAATGTAACCAAAGATGCACTGTCTTCTTGCTTTCTACAGGTTAATGTGGTAAACTACAAAACCAGGCCTACCTCGAAAGACTTTATTCAGGTTGAGATTGTTGTTGAGAAAAACTCTCAGAAAATCATACTTATTGGCAAAGTAAGTCAATTTATGGGATATCCTGATTCCCAACTGTTCTCTTTGGTGATGATTCTTGCCATATAGTATTAGTTTCATACTTGTTCTGTCTTATCAAGAACCAGATGCACGAGTATGGGAATGCCTTCTGATTTTCAGAACTAGGGAATCATTTAAGATCATTGCGAGCTTTTAGTAATTGGATATTACCAATGGATTCTTCAGATTTAGGTGGTACATATAAATGTTGGATCCTAGTTGGCAGACTCACTAATACTGCTAGCCAAGCAGTCACTTGGGATTTTAGCTCACTGAATTAGCATATTGCAAATATCATCTTGAGACCAGATCATGACCTTGGGGCAGTAGGGTTCCCACAATGAAGTAAGCTGTGCCTACTGCATACAAGGTATCCAAGGTTCTGTATGTTTCCAGTTCCCTGAGTTGGTGCACCTGCTCTGGGTTATGGTTGTGGTTTTTTGGTAATATATGAAAGCCATTATACAAGTGCCTAATAAATTTGTGGCCCATCCTCTGTTACATCAGATACCCCTCACTGTTACTAGTATCCCTGCCAAGCAGGCCTCTTTTCTCTGGGGGTGCAGTCTTACCTTTTTCCCCTGAAACCATGGAGCTTTTTCCCCCCATCTAATTAATCCGTTTGCAGTGGGGACCCAACAATATGTTTTTGCTGTGGTTTCTTCATGTATATTGCTCTTCCCTGAAATGTGTTTGGAACTTTACGTGAATTACAACTGACCCAGAATTCTGGGATGGCACCTAAATCAGGTTGTCAGGAGATATTGCAGCCTGTTGATTTTCTGCAGTCAAATATTACTTTGGATCTGATGCATAGACTTTTGTCGAAACCTCTGTCGCCATCTCTCTCTCTCTCTCTCTTGCATTTGTTTAAATTTTGTTTTAACCTCTTAAATTTTAATTTCTGAATTATATATGTGAAGAAAAGAAAACAGGTTTTTCAATTGAGTTTTTTCATTGTTGATTTAAGTGGTTTGCAGGGTTTACGGTTTCTGTTCCCATGTGAGATTTCAAGGGATCCATCAAGCATCTTCCTGCTGA
Organism: Buxus sempervirens; assembly: GCA_947561395.2. Lineage (NCBI taxonomy): Eukaryota > Viridiplantae > Streptophyta > Magnoliopsida > Buxales > Buxaceae > Buxus > Buxus sempervirens. The sequence goes on from OX387190.1 coordinate 39,297,955, forward strand.
TTCAATTTACTCTTAGCCTATTAACCTGTCTTTTTCTTGCTGTTGCTTTTCATTCATTAGGTTGTTCTGGGTGGCCATTATTTTTTATTTTAATATCTCCATCTTTTGTACTTTACCCTTGTTTCTTCTATTTGTTATGAAGTTCAATGAGCATCTTCTCAGAAAGTTTTATGATACAAAGTGTGGTATATGATTTTTATCCTAATTCTATTTGTTTCATATGTTTGTAATGCTTTTGATGCTCATATGTTAGTGACGTAGATGCACTTTTGATTTTTATATTAATTACAATTTTTTAATTTGGACTGTGCATGTAATCTATGAATGCAGGAAGGGAAGGCTTTAAAACTATTGGCAACGGCTGCAAGACTTGATATTGAAGATTTCTTGCAAAAGAAAGTATTCCTTGAGGTACACCTTAAAAATACTAAGAATTTTCCTGCATACACGAAAATAAGTTTTTACAGTGACATCTCTATATAAAAATGTGTGTGTGTGCATGTGAATCTGTGATAATACCAAAGTCACCCAGTCCTTGGTGGGCACATTTATGAGGCATTGAGTGACATGGTTGCTATATTGTTACTGAATAAAGTTTTGTACTTGAGCATATCATTCTTATTTGTGGATTGGAATTCTCGAGTAATCTGCAATTGACTTTATTGATTGAATAGGTTGAAGTAAAAGTAAAAGAGAATTGGAGGCAAGATGAAGGCCTTCTAAAATACTATGGCTATGGGGGCCAAGTTCAACCTTTGTGATAGAGCAAGCGTTTTTGTCCTTTACATATCTGCTTTGGAGCATTGCAAAGGTAAAAAATTACAATAATTTTGATAGGTCGGTGTTATATGACGAAATAATATTTGTATGGTTGTGATTCTTGTTAATCATCAATGATGCCCTTGAATTCTTGGATCATTGCTCAGTCTATGGCAATGTTGTCAAATAGCCTAGGTGAGGCCGGGCAGTAGACTTGCCCATTGCCATAATAGCAACAAGTCCTTTTCTGAAAAAATAAGTAATGTAACATGATTTCTAAATGCAAATTAAAACAAGATATCATGAACTTGTTATACACGCACACGCAAACATATATATATATATATATATATACACACATACATTCATAGTAGGCGTCCGTCTGGGCAAGTAGGCACCCGGTGGTTGTCTAGGGTCCAAGGCACTTGCCCGGGCATGCTTTGCCCAGGTTAGCATCGTCTCTACAGCACCTTAACACTGGGATTCCATGGATTCCAGGTATTATTGTTTGTTCTCTATCTAAAGTTGAAGAAATCTATTGTCAACTGCAACACTTGATAAAAGATGATATGGGGCTAACCCGGTGGGAAATATCGTGGAGGCTGTTTGAATGTCAAAATGATTTTTGGATTTTGGCTGAAGAAATCCAGAAATCCAAATTTTGTTTTTGGGAGCACTGTGTTGACATAGATTCCGGAAATCAGAGGGATATTTTCCTTCTTTCACTTGGTATTTTCTGTAGTAATATCTTTTATTTGGTGACAGTTCTGTAATATTTACACATGATACTGGTGTTTGGTTGTGAATTGGTATTAAAGGAAAGCAAATCAACGGTTACTTATTGGATCAAACCTTTTCATAAGACTGAAACTGCCCATCTCGTTGAGGAGTAATTGTAGGAATCAATGGAGTAATTAGTAAGGATCGGTTACAGTTGTTTAGTTTACACATTCTTTATTTGTATAAAATTACATGTAAACTGTACAAAGAAATATACAGAAAATATTCTTTCTCGTTTTCTTCTTACATTTCTCCTCGTCTTAACAATTGGAGGTATTTTAGCGGGGTGGGAACTCCTGCTTTTTCAAGGTAATTATTTTGATTTCCTCACTTTTTAACTTTTGGATCAGCTTGGCGACTTGTCGGTTCTTTCATCGTGTCACGATGTCTGAGATACCTGTCCGTGAAATATTGATCACCGAATCACCAGACATTACATCAATGTCGGGAGAACGATGGAGGTGATTAGACGTTAAGCATGGGAGCTTTTTGATGGCTATCAAAAAGTTCGTGTTATCGGGCTTTCAAAATTTTCGAAAAAAAAAAAAAAAAAAAAAGGAAGAAGCTAGTTGGTTTTTTTGTATCATGGATTGTTTCCTTCTAAAAATTAATGGACCAACCGTGAGCAGCTGACGGTATTGCGTTGATTTATAAGATAGAAATATTTTTCCACGGTGATTAGTTTTTGTCTAAAATCTGCCTGGGTTCCGGCAAACACGCGGCAGGCTTCTAACGTTAAGAGTGCAGGAGATGTATGTTGTGGGGCATTTTTGTGAAAATGTTAAGATGATTCATGATTGTCCATGAACCATCTTATATGAGCTTTGTTCATTGACGAAGTGCGAAAGGAGAATGGTGGTAGTGGTGATAAAGGCTTTGCTGATAATAGCACAGGTTGTAGGATCCGATCATACCCTCATCAAGTGTGCGTGGATCCTGGTTACGTGGTGGTCTCCTTACCCATAATCCGATTCAGAAAAAATAAAACACAAGATCATATAGGACGTGTGCGTGTCATCTTCAAATGGGTTTGGTTGGGGGTTGGGGATTCAAACAAACGAGTACTTACGCCAGTGATTTGCTGAAGACTGACGAGCGCATATGGGGGGGTGGGGGTGGGAGTGGGGGCACCCCCCCTTGTGCATGCTGACGTCCTTTATCAATCATCAACGATGGGGTCACCGCATCCTACGTAACAAGTGGTCCTTAGATCACGGCGAGGAGGCCTCCGGGCCCATGCAGACCAGCCTCTTCGACATGAGCAGGTGGGCATGGATGTCAGAGAGGTGACAAGGTGCATGCATGATGCATCATGTCACCTGACATGGACGCGCCCCACGAAAACGAAAACATTGATCTCATAACTTCACCATCACATGGCTTCTACGAGGGTTTGCCACGTGATGCCTTTGATATTGGATTCACATCGTCTGCTGGGTGCCCAGCAGAGAGGTGACAAGGTGCATGCATGATGCATCATGTCACCTGACATGGACGCGCCCCACGAAAACGAAAACATTGATCTCATAACTTCACCATCACATGGCTTCTACAAGGGTTTGCCACGTGATGCCTTTGATATTGGATTCACATCGTCTGCTGGGTGCCCAGCAGCCAATGATAATGGGCCACATCAGTGGCCACCTGACACAAGCCACATTAAAAATAATGTGGCCGCTGATGTGGCCCATTCTTATTGGCTGCTGGGCACCCAGCAGTGCTGGGCACCCAGCAGACGATTTGAATCCTTTGATATTAAACCAATGCAGTGAAGGGTTGCACGTCCCACCTTCTCGACAAACTACTTCGACGCATGTTTCAACGAAAAGACGGATTCAGGGGTCATAAAAGGAAGAGCCAGAGCATCCTATGCTCCTCCTCGACCGTCCATCTACACAGATTGATTTTTCCATCACTGATATCCATCCACCCGTTGCGGCGTCATTCGCGGACGGCTCAACGTTAAGTTGAAAAGAAAGCAAAAGCTCCTGTGACTTTACTCCTCTAAAGATACGATTTGGATGTGTACTCAGGACAAAAAAACAAAGCAAAGCATCGAACCACTTTTACCTTTTCCTTTATTCGCTCATGTCTTTTAGCTTGGTCTTTGAATATTTTGTTTTTCAAAATTTTATTTCAATGGCTAAATTGAAAAAGAGACGTTCTTACTTCTTAGAGTTAGAGGGATCTCGTTCACTTGTGGGACTAATCCCATAAAATTCCATTCCGCAGACTGCAACAAATAACTCTCGCCATAGGTTTATATGATCTCCAAATCTGGCAAATCTGGGTTGTGCCACGTGCATTGCTACTACATGAAGATGTTGTACCTCGTAGCACAATAGACTTCCTCACCAAACAGTCCCCGACTGCATTATTTTCATTATTCCTTTTTTTTTTTCCAACAGTTATGGTTGGTTATATGCATTTCCATTTAAACTTTAATGCGGAGTTATTTAAACAAATCCCAACCATTCAATTTCTGTTCTATTCATGTAATTTCTGTTCTATTCATGTCCCTGCGTCATTGTTTCATACCTGCATTTAGTTCAGAGAAAGACAACGAGAGAGAGAGAGCGAGAGATAGAGAGGGGAGAGAGATGAGGCATTTGGGCCTGGTTCTGTTTGTCATCCTTTTCATCAAACAACAGAGCTTTCTTCTCCAAGTAGAAGGGGAAAATGGTTTTGTCAGAACCAGAGGCGTGAATTTTGTGTTGAATGGGAGTCCGTATTATGCAAATGGCTTCAATGCCTACTGGTTGATGCTTATGGCTTCAGACCCATCTCAGAGATCCAAAGTTTCCGCTGCCTTTCAAGAAGCTTCGTCCCATGGTCTTACGGTGGCAAGAACTTGGGCTTTCAGTGATGGGGGCTATAATCCTCTGCAATACTCTCCAGGCTCCTACAATGAACAAATGTTCAAGGTCTCTCTCCTAATTTCATTCTTATGGGAACCTTTTTGTTCCAAGATTATTTCTGATCTGGTTTCTGATTCTTCACTTTCAACATCTCTCTCTAAAATTTATTCCTTATTTCCTTTTTTTTTCTTCTTCCTTCTTCTTTTGATTTGAAGGCGTTGGATTTTGTAATATACGAGGCTCGAAGATATGGGATTAAGCTTATTTTCAGCTTGGTGAATAACTATGAAAACTTTGGAGGGAAGAAGCAATATGTGGAATGGGGTAGAAATCAGGGACAGTACTTGACATCCGAGGATGATTTCTTCAGAAACCCTGTTGTCAAGGAGTACTACAAGAACCATGTCAAGGTATTTTAAAATGTGCATTTCTTCCTTTCTTTCTTCAGCCTTATATATTCAGAATATCAAATATGCATTTCTCAAATGAACATGGAAAGGAATAAAAAGAAAAATAACAGAATTTTCTTGTAATCTGAAAATATTTCTAGATTCATGATATGGGTTTATTTTAGAATATTTTTCTTGTTTTTCTCCTGACAATGGCTTCATGATGGATTCTTGTGGCTCATAAAAAATAACCATGTCAAGGTATTTTAAAATAACCTCGCTTCCTTTCTTCCTTCAGCCTTATATATTCAGAATATCAGATGTGCATTTCTCAAATGAACACGAAAAGGAATTAAAAAAAAAATATATATAATAACAGAATTTTCTTATAATCTGAAAATATTTCTAGATTCTTGATATGGGTTTATTTTAGAATATTTTTCTTTTTTTTCTCCTGATAATGGCTTCTTGTGGCTCATAAATAAAGAAAGCCTTTCTTCCCGCCCCAAAAAAGAAAAAAGAAAAAAAAAGGACAAAAGGGGAGCATATGAGATTTCTCATCTCATCTGTGTTACCAGAAAAGAAATTACTATTTCATATTTTAATTTGACCTTTTTTTTCCCATAGACTGTTCTTACTAGATATAACAGCATGACTGGAGTTGCTTATAAGGATGATGCCACAATTTTAGCTTGGGAGCTTATGAATGAGCCAAGATGCACATCAGATCCATCAGGCATAACCATACAGGTGAGAAATAAACTTCTCTTATTCTTCCTTTGGTTCTCTGGTGATTTCTCATCTGCCCCATTTATTCTCTTTCTTGTAACTCAAAAATTGTCTTTTGAAAGATTACTTCCATTTTGTCCGTCTCAAAAATTTCCAATATCTTGGGAACATATATAAGATAAACTCATGTTGTTAGTTGTAATTGGTTCTAAATTAGGATATTTATGTTAATTTGATTTTGGGATAGGTAGGGTTCAACTTTATTTAGTGATGGGGTAGGCTTTAAGGTGGTTTGATGGCGTTTCATCAGGTAAGTTGTGGGTTGAGGGCACTTAAATCTCTAAGGACCACAAGAAAAGTAAAAGAAGAAAATTCAATTAGGACTAAAGTAACTAGGCGATAATGATCACAGCATACTGGAAATTCACGGGTCCATTCGAACATTCTTGACTGGAATCTTGTGAGACCTTCCAGAAGTGGCCATGTCTGAAAGTTTTTGCAGTCTAAATATGTCTCATATGCATGTGCATCCATTCCAAAATTTCTTTTCCTTTCTGCTTTCATTTTTTTATTATTATCATAGTAACCATTAATTTTGATTATCTGACAGTCTTGGATCACGGAGATGGCTGCCTATGTGAAATCCATAGACAGAAATCACTTACTAGAAGCTGGTATCGAAGGATTTTATGGAGAGACATTACCAGAAAGGAAGCAAGTCAACCCTGGTTTTCAAGTGGGAACTGACTTTATTGCGAACAATCAGATCCCTGGCATCGATTTTGCTACGGTTCACTCATATCCTGAACAATGGTAACTATCAACAAAAATTAGATGATCATCTTATTTGAGTTATGCAATGCAGACTATTGGAACTCCATTGCCTGGTTTCTGGGTAAACAGTGTAGCCTAAGGATTTTGTCCTGTTCTTATCAAATATGCTCTGCTTGCTCCTATCAGGAGCTCGTTATGCTGTGGCTAACACAAGTTGAAACTACTGACATGTAGTTTGTTTGTACTCAAATCAACCATTGATCATTTATAAATATTATTTCCTGAACTTGGTTTCTTTCACTTTTGCTCCATGAGCAGGTTATCTGGCTCAAATGATCAAGCTCAACTTTCTTTTCTAAACAACTGGCTGGATACTCACATTCAAGATGCACGAAACGTTCTCCGGAAGCCATTACTCCTTGCTGAATTTGGAAAATCAACGAAAGAGGCAGGTTACAACACTTACCAAAGGGACCTGGTATTTAACACAATCTACTACAAGATTTATTCCTCAGCTAGAAGTGGAGGTGCAACTGTTGGCGGGCTGTTCTGGCAACTTCTAACTGAAGGAATGGACTCCTTACGAGATGGGTATGAGATAGTTTTGAGTGAGAATCCTTCCACAGCGAGTATAATCTCTCAACAGTCTCACAAACTCCATGAAATTCGGAAGATGTATGCCAGACTCAGAAATATTGAGAAGTGGAAGAGAGCAAAGGCAATCAGAAGGGCCCAGTGGTTGGCCAGAAACAGAGGCAGAAATAATGGGAACTGAACAATATTTCTTCATGTCATGAGCAGTTTTAAGGATTTGGATAGTCTCCTAGAGATGATTACAATTCATCCAGGAGAGAGATTGTATTTAACTAACTTATGTACTAGATTCAGCCAAAATTTCGATGCGTGAACCAAAAGTCCTGTTATTGTTACAAATCAATACCAAATCCTTGTTTTGAATTCCACACAGGTTTAGTCCTTTTTTTTCGGTAATGCACACAGGTTTAGTCCTGCGCAGCAATGAAAGCAACCGGCCCTTTAAAACAGTTACGAAATTTCTTGTGTAGTAAACGCATTGAAGTTTTTCTTGCATAGAACAAAAGCTTTTGGTTTACATGGGGACAAGTTCAGGCAAAAAATAGTAGATCAAGTTGGCCTTCTTCCACACACTGATCTGTGGCAAGCAAAATCCTTAAATGAAGGCAAAATATTAACACATGAATGTAAAGGCTTATTACAAACACCTGGATCTGAAGACAAAACTGCAGATAGAAGTAATCAATATTGAAAGCTTCAAATATCCTACCAGAGGTACTTTACAAAAAGTGGGCTCCTTCAATTTAAGACTCTTTGTAATCTGGTAAAATCTCTCACAAGACTTTTCATTCCTACAAACAGTAGGAGCAAATGAATTAGATATTCCCCTTGTGAACGAAGCAAAGTTGCTGATCACCGCCCTCTCAGCTCCAGGTGAGCACCTGCGAACCCCATTTGATGCTTTTCATCTCTATCCCATCTTGATTCTTGAAGAAGCCAATCTCTGAAAATTCTGTCAGAGACTTGGAAGTAAGCTTGCATTTGTAATTCCGGAATTGCACATCTGCAAATGCAGAAATTAAGTGACCGTGACTTGAGATATCAGTCAGTGTAGGCACAAACCATTCCCATGGAGTCACCAACTCACCCACAAATAAAACATACGCCTTTAATTTGAAATGGAGAAACCCATCTCCAAGCAAACGCCAATTTAAACCTTACTGTTCACGGCAACAGAATTGGCTGGATGTGGAGATGGAGGAGGACCCGTCTCCTTCTTTGGCGCAAGCTCTCGTCATTTGAAGGAAAGGCAAGGGTATTTTCGTAACTTGATCACGACCAAATAGTCGAGACTCGAGAGAAGCAGGCTTGATAACTGGATAAGAACAAACGCTTCACGGAAAATCTGGTTCCAATCTCTCAGAAACCCGAAGAGGAATGGCGCTAACCCTCCAGAACACATTCCTCCAGAAGAAGCTCCCCGTCTCCACGATTCCTATTAAGGTAATTATTTATTTTCTGTTCCTCTCCATGTTCTGCTTGATCTGTTGAACGTTAGGGTTCTAAAATAATTGCTTTTTCCTTTTGGCCTCCTTGTATGTTTGTTTCTGGGGGAAGAGTGCGAAGAGCAGTGGAGAAGTGGTGGTGAGAAGTCGACCGCGGTGGACGTGCAGGAAGAAGGATTTGCATCCGGAGTTCTATGAAGATGCAAAGGTGTACTGCAACGCAGAGCTAGTGATGACGACGGGAGGCACCCAGAAGGAATATGTGGTGGACGTTTGGTCCGGGAATCATCCCTTCTACCTGGGCAACCGATCGGGGCTGCTTGTGGACGCCGACCAGGTCGAGAAGTTCCGAAAGAAGTTTGGGGGGATCTCCAGGATCATGGAGATTCCCGTTCTCAAGGGAGAAATAGTCCTCCCCACCAAGCGCAAATCTGGTTCTGGTAAAGGCAAGAAGAAATAGAAGTTCCATTGATGTGTGTTGTAAAGAAACGCTCAGCGATTTCGACTCCTCTTTTCTTTTCGTATAATTGAGCCTTTTTTGTTTAATCCCAACAGGAATGGTTGTTTTATGATATCTGATCTCCATTCCGAAGAAACAAGGGCAGAGAAAAAATGAAAGGACCTGCATTTCCTTGGAATCGGTTTATTCGTTAGATACGATAGAGAGCAAAACACAAACGATTACAAACAACAATACATTTCGAACCAAGCATGACAACAACTAAATTAAACAACAGCACCAGTACAAAGGAATCACTAGGATGCTTCTTTATTTTGGCAGGCAAACACACAGATGAACTAAAACGATCTGAATAGAGGACTAGAACACCAGAAGAGGCATCTTTCGTGATGGATTTCTTATTATCTTAGCAGTCGAAGATGCATAAGCATTGAGCGATGGGGATAAAATTTATGTCGAACTGACAGCTCCCGGTCTTTGCACCCTCATTGTCCTTGCAATGGCGGTCACAATGGGCGGGGTTGACGCAGGGTTGTAGATATATTTTACTTCATACATTGATTTGCTTCTACAATTGGCATTCCTGCAAGCAAAAAAGGGCAAGAGACACGTATCAATCTTGCGTCTCAGTGTGCAAATAAGATCAAAAATTCAAAGAGAAATGAGTTCCCAAAATGAAAGGAAAGAGTGGGTGAAGATGAGCGGGCCACATATTAACTGACTTCTGAACATTTAAATTTATACATCCGTAAGGGGCTCATTTGGGCTTAAACATGTCCTAGATGGCCCTATCGGTGTTAAGTCATGGGGATGGGCGTATCAGCTTTTAGTGGGATGAAATCTTCTGCGAATTTTCAAGTGCAATCCAAAGGAAACATTTACAACAATGAAAAAATACTGATAGTGAGCTGCTCCGCGTGACAGCATTTCATGCCCATAGCACACGGTGATTTAGGAGAAACATTGCAGAAGATTTCAACCCCTTCAAGTAGCCAATTTTGCATCCCGGTTTGGGGGGTGAGCAGGCGAAAAAATATGAGAGGAAGTGAATTGGAGGATATAGAGGATTACTCACCAAATATAGCAAAGATAAGGAGTACAAGAAGGGCACAAGTAATAAGAGGCTTAGCCATGCCTTACGCGGTGCTTGTGATTAGTGAGCTCCGGCAAGCTGGTGGAGAGTATTGGAATGAAGACTTGTCGAAGTGGGGGATGGTATTTATATGGCATAACTTAAGAGTGTGTGATGCGGTTGGCAGGCTTCGATAAGGAAAGAAACAACGACTGTCATACAAACCAAGAAGCAAAAATCAAAAACGGATCTTTTCATGTATTATATATATAATATAATGGTGGGATTGAAATAACGGATATGCTCATAGTAAGGCGTGTGAACCAAAGACATGTTAAAAATTGGGTTTTGCAATGTTCAGTGTGAAGTCCCATGAGCTGGAAATGGAGAATTCAACGATGAGGACGAAGGAGGGACTCCGAAGAGCGTTACAAAATGGAGTTTATTTCCCTGAAGCTTTGCGTCAGGTACATAGGAAGTCCCTTTCTTCTTCTCAGATACCAGCGGAGATTGAGAGCCAGAAATCTTAGGGAGCTTCACAAATCCATTTTTCTTGGGGACGGCTGGCCCATATAATGACGTTGGTCGCCAATTAACGCATCCTGAACAGTAATGACAGACTAGTATGGACGGCGTAATATTCTTGGCCCACCACCCACTTGGACTCCTAGCCCGTTCCATCCGGGAGAAGCCCTCTACCCTTATCAATTTGGATTGTCTTACTTAACAATTTTTTTTTATGTACTAGCAAAGTGCACATGCACTACTACATGTATGTAGATAAAAAAAGGAAGGAACAGTTGTACAATTGCTCAAGTTCTAGAGCAACTAGCATCCAATCCAAATTGAAAAATTGTTCTAGAGCAACTAGCAGGGTGCGCTTGCAATACTGCATGTGCCCGTGGAGGAAGAGAACGGTTTTTCAACTGTCCAGTTTTTAAACGAATAAATGGAGTTTTGACTATTTTAACCCTATATTAATTAGACCTTATCAAAAAAACGATAAGGCTTTTCAAGAAAGTCGTGCATAGTTGTTGGCACATTTCCCAAGGGGCCTATTTTTGTTTTATATAGTATAGATAGATTGAGGCACTTATGAATATTATACCCGTTTATTAAAGAATCTTAACAATGATTTGTAAGGGTTTTTTTTAGGAAGGGGCACATTATGGTGGCACGCTTCCCAAGTGGCCTATTCTCATCATATATAGTATGAATGCACAATTATATTCCGTCAACATAGGTTTTTTACTATGCACTTAGGTCGGTCAGGAGAGGGATTTGTACTCTGTCGTCTTGTTTTTTACAAATCTAGTAAATGAGCTCTAATGGTTTGTGGGCATAGGTATCTTTGTCGAACCACATAAACTCGTGTCTCTGTCTATTTTATTTTCTTGCTTGGTTTACTTTGTTTATGGCCCATTCCGACCAGCTAGAATAATCCAATTAGGGACTAATTGGATGTACTATATAACATTGAGTCTATTGCAAATCTCGGTGATGGGCGGGCGAATGAATCTGATTAGCAGATAGTGAAGATCGAGTTAATGCGCTTAACATTCCTCTATCTAACTAAGAATAATCCTGAACTGAAAAGATTTTAAATTAAGCTTCCTACTTTAGTTTAAAGAATGAAGAAGAGAGAATGGAAAGGACGAGAGATGGAACCATGGATTCGAATATCACAATCCATCGTATTTGTAACGTGCGTCCACGTCTGAAAGCCAAGCCAGAGGGCATATTACTTACTTTGTGTCACAAATATTCGAACATTACGGAGTTTTTGGAACCCAAATGGAAGATGTTAAGAGGCTGATATCGATTTTGCATAGCTCCCGTCTATGCCCCCACAC